>QEPC01000412.1:16247707-16258416 GCA_003113815.1 Sphenodon punctatus | reverse complement strand
GCCCCCTCAGGAGCCTGGGGCCTTAGACGTGAGCAGGACGTGTTGCAAGTCATGAAGAAGAGAGTCTTGTGGAACAAACCAGGAACCAGACCCATAGGAAGACTTTATTTTAAATGGATTGATAACAAGCTGAGAAAATTAGGAATAGATCACCACTAAAAGAGTGTAGCTAAGAATAAGACAGAATGGCAAAAGGCTGCGTGTGCGGCAACAGATCGTCAAGGAAGTTTCCAGTGGCAACTGAATGAGCAAGATCTGCAACCAATATATGCCTAAACTGGTACAGCTTAATTCGATTTGTCACATGTGTGGATATTAAGTGACACTGTCACTTTCAGAGGAGCCGGCCTTACCACAGGGAAACCTGGGGCCACTGCCCTTGGCCCCGCTGTTTCTCCACTTCCTTGGACCCCACAGTGGCCCCCATTTTCACCAGCTCAGAGGGTGGGACAACTCTGCTTCCTCCCAGCGGGGCCCCCGCACAATGAACTCTAGCGCTCCAGGCCCCTGAGGCAGAGCCAGGAGGAGGCCAGTCCGTGTGCACCGCTGCACAACTCCGGTGAGGGGGCCTTCAGACGATGGGGGATGGGTGTGAGGTCGGTGTGCGCCCGCCTCCATACACTGCCCCGCACAGAGCAATGGGGAAAAACCCGGGTTGCTCTGTGCGGGGGCATGGGAGAGCAGTGTGTGGGTCACGGGAGCACGTTTTCACCCACATCGCCTTCAGATGGCCGCCCGAGTCCATGAGGGAATAGTGGGTGAGCACGTCTCGTCTAAAAACGGCCATTGATACTTATCTGGACAATTAGTGATCTCTGAGGGATGGTATAATTCAAACTTATCAAGAAGAATGTATCCTCTGGTTTTTGGAAGCTGGGGGTGAATAGCAGTGTACGGATCAGTCCATTGTGACCTGCTAGGTATTTCTCTGAAGCACCAGAAGGTAGCCATTGTCAGAGACAGTATGAAGGGCTGGAAGGACAACTGGTCTGATCCAATATGGCACTTCTTAGGTGCTTATGCAGAAGGGCTGTGGGTAAATCCACAGGTTGGTCAAGGTTGGTTCCTTAAACTGGTTTAACTTTAAAAGGGGACAGACTTCAGGCATCTCATCCCTCATTTGAAATGAAATTATGAAGTACTCAATGCTTCAAATAAGAACACGTAGGGTGCAATCTTCCACCACTCAAGTCAATGGAAGATTTGCCATTGACCTCAGTGGGTGGAGGATTATGCCCTCTGTAACAAAGTAGAATTGCCCCATAATAAATAGGTTGTTAATATTTGACCTCCACTCACTAGTGACACATTTACCTGTTAACAAATCTCAAATTCAGGAGCATTATAGCGGATTCAAAACAGACTAAATTATATACCCGGACTCATAAAAACCAACAAAGTGAGGGAAAAAGGAGAACAAGGCCAAAATATTGCCAGACATGACCATGTCCCCATACCATCATCACTCAAGGTGACATCGCTCTGCTATTAGTATCAATGCTATGCAATTGATATCCATGGCAACTTGGGAGGTCGATCGAATCATCAAATCCAAAGCCAGTTAACAATACAAGTGAAGGTGGCCATAGTACTTCTATCAAAGCAAAACCTAGCCCTTTCCTTTCCTCATTCAAGAAGATTATTATTCAGAAGATGATTACTTTTCACCTGGGGAACTGAGCCCTTTGTTTGGGTCTTCCTGGAGCTGCAATGTTCTAGGAGAACCCATTAAACTGCTGCAACCATATTCAGCTGTGAAGATGCTCTTGCCTCCTGGAGAACTTTAAACATAATGTTTCTCCAAAATATAACCCATTTCCGACCCTGGTTGCCTTGAATTCACTGTTGTAGCTGCTACCCCACTCCATGGATAAACAAGTCACCATTGGCTTTCGGCAGATTCCAATAGCACAGAAGCGAAACAATACTGATAAAGATTCATAACCTGAAGATTCTGAAATACATCCAGTTGGGGTTCATTTTCTATGAATTCTGGGTTGCGTTCTACCTTGTATTTCTTCAGGCATAACATTGTCCATGAGTGGAAATGTATGTCCTCATTTTAAAGCTCCTTTCTGCACCAGTGCACTGGAAATCGGCTGACACTGAGTATGGCCCTTCACCCATTAGATTGTTAGTTCTCAAAAAAAGATACAAAACCAAATAGGTTTCCAAAACATATTCCCTTCCCTCAGCTTAGATTAGATACACGGCAGATCTGGAACACAAGGCATCGAAGAAGAGTCCTCTTCTGAGAAGTTTCTCTTTTGAGCATTGCCTTGCCTCAGCTGAGCAGCTTGGGGCAAGCAAAGGTGTGATGGGAGTGATGAGGTGAGGCTCTTTTAAAGAAAACTGGCAAGTTCTCCGTTGCCACAAATGGAGATTCTGTCTGGCACTGGAATCGGTTGTATCTCTTGCTTTTCTTCAAGAAGCTATTTCCTAAAACTGAGAAGGTATCCTGTAGGAGGGATGCATGTTAAGCAAATCATAGACAACTCTTCCTTACTGGTGAGCATTTAATTTAGGGGATGGCGGTAAGAAGAAATAGACCTCTCCATTTTGCTGGCTACAGCCTCTGGAAGAGGAGCTTCAGGAAGCCACTTCCTTAGTGTTGGCCATTGGAGGAGAAAGGGAAAAGGACTGAGATGGCGGCATCATCTCCTTCTTGTTCATTGGTCCATGCTGGGTTATCTGAAAGAAACAAAAGCCACTTTCGTTTCCTTGGGAGCAATCAGAGTGGGACGATCTAGAAGAAGCCATGGGCGTCTTGGTTTCTTTAGTGTTGGCTATTAGTGGAGGTGGAAGTTTTGGGACGTGACCATCGTTTTCTTGAACAAGAAGGCTCCACCAAAGGCTGGGAGGGTGGAGAAACTTCTGCTCCTTGCCCCACAGTACCACACAGCTATTTGAAACCCCAAATATCCCAAAGCAGCTAAACCAACACATTCTGACCCTGGGTTGAACTTTGGGGTGAGTTTTAGCCAATGTTGTCGATCTCATGCCCCTGCTGAGCGTCCTCACCTCTCACTTACTGTGTCATCTTCCTTGAAGCTGATGGGATTGTATTAGTGTCACACTTTCTTCCTCTTTCTGTGGGTAAAAATCAGATCCTTCTCAACAGATACAAACCCTGTCAAAACCTGTCATTTCAGTGAACTATACATTCTGGAATCGTTCACATTCCACATCTGAGACATGGATCCTGCAGAATCCTAATGATTTTATCACCTGCTTCCCAAACTTCCACTGTCTAAATGGAGATTGTGTTGACATTTGTGAACATTGTGAGTGTGGGCGGGTGCTTATGCAGAAATGGATACTTAATTTAGTACCCATGGGTAATACCCACATTTTTGGGTACTGCATCAGGTACCTGATGGGTTACCTGGCCCTGGAAACCCAAAAAGTTGGTAACTTTGGCTACCTATTTTTTGATTTTCCAATTACTGATTGGTATATCCAGTTGGAAAACTGGAAAATCAGGACAGGAATTTTTAAAAAATCAAGACTGGAATTTCATTTTCTGGACATAAAGTTGACTTTCTGAGACCAAAAGTCAATTTTTCCAGGACAGAAAATCAATAAATAGGAGTTGGAAGTCAATAAATCGATAAGGAAGACTAAAAATCGGTACCACAAGTCAACATTCCAGGAATGGAAGTCAACATTTCAGGACATGGGGTACTCAAATTGCGTCGCAATCAGGTACAAATTGGTACTCGATGTTGTCAGGTCAATTTGGGTACTGGAAATTCATTGGATAAACTCATTTTTAAGGATACTCATTGCATTGTCCCCCCCCCCCCCAAGAACCTTCTTTCTCCGAACACAGAAGACCCTTTGTATCTCTCAGGAGAGGGCCTTCTTTGTTCTTCATTTTTAAAAAAACAAAAACAAAAAACCACCAACCTCAAATCTTAGGAAATTAGTATGTATAAAACTAAGGCCACTTTCAGACCTCCCCCCTGTGCATATTCTGGCTGTGGGAGGGAACGCGCAGCCAGGATGTGCATGGGGTGCCACCGGTCTGAAAGCCCCCCTCGCACGGTTTTGCCGGCAAACACCTGCAGAGGAAATCCTGCTCAGCTTTTAGACCAGCGGCACCCCACGTATATCCTGGCTTTGCATTCCCTCCGGGAGCCAGAATATGCATGGGGGGAAGGTCTGAAAGCGGCCTTAGTTGTGAAGCAGTTTGGGTTGCTACCCATTTAAAAAATGTGACTCAAACCCACAAATAGAGCTCAAAGAGTTGATATTTTTATTCACAGATGTTATTCACATTTTCAGATAGCCCTCTGAATATCTAAATGAGACCTGTAAGTAAAACAGATATTCACGTCTGATACTTTTCATTATTTTGTCCCAGTTATTTTTGTCATTTTGGTAACTTGACTTTGGATAATGCATATGTACAATACCACTGAAATGAAGAAACTGAAATAATAAAATAACCAAACCAAAATATTCAATAGTTCGATTAGCTTCAAACCACTTCAAAGTAAGTGGTGGGAGGATTGCAACCAATAATTGGAGGGCAACCGGCGCCATTGGAGAAAACTGTGTCATTGGCCATGAATGTTGGGACTGCCAAGGAAAAGCTTCAGCCAGACCCAAAATTTATTTTATTTTTTATATGAAACTCAACCAAAGGTGCAATCCTGTCCTCTATGAAATCACTGGCTCAGCTCCCATTTTGGCCCATTTAAACAGACCGCATGGGTGAGGGGATGGATGTGCACCGGTGGTGGGTGGAGGTGGGTGTGCAGCCTTTCCAACGGGTGCACACCCACCTCCACCCACGGAGCTTCCTCCAGTTTGCTGGAAGGTTCTGTGGGTGGGTGATGGGTGGAGATGGGTAGAGGTAAGTGTTGTGCGGGAGTGCACACGCCCCCCACCCACATCCACCCACCCACTGCCATGGTGTTTACACGGTCACACACACCTCACCACACACCCAGTGGCAGGCAGGGGGCATCCATGTAAAAACTGCCTTACTTTAACAGGTGAGGATCCCTTTTGGCTCAGAAATTCCAAAGAGCCTAAAAATGATGTCCAGTTTAGAGTTCATGCCAGGAGGCCACCAACCTGGGCCCTTTTAACATGAACCACAGCTGTGGGGTGTGTGTGTGTGCTCTGCAGCATGGGTGGCAAGTGGGTGCTGGTGCACACACCCACCTCCCTCACATCCTCACTCACGGAGCAACCTCCATTTTCCCCGGTTGCTCCATGAGTGGGGATTCATGGGGAGTTAGTGGGGATGCGTGTTTCATGGGAGTGCACACGCACCCCTGTTGCAGAGTAATAACTGATTCGCAATCAGTAAAGACAAATGCAGCTGAAGGTTTAAAAACAGAACTTTACTTAACCTTTCTCAGGCACAGATCCTTAGTTGCATCTAACTAGTAGTAAGACAAAATAGAGACTGAGACAAAGAGAGAGAAGGGAAGAAGGAGTGGTTACACAAAGGAATTCAACTGTAAAACCCCATCTCCCTTCCATGTACACATAAACTTAACAGCGCCATCTGGTGGCTCTATAGTCAATTACTGTTCTTAATACAGCAGGCATTAACTTTTGGATGTTGCATACACCAACACCCCTTCTCAACAGACAGAAGTTAACCTACTAAACCCATTTTACTTAGTGGCACTCTCCTGCTAAAGATTTTGTCAGTGCATCTGCTACCATGTCTTCTGTAGCTGCCTTGTCCATTTGTTGTGTTCCCCTTCTGACGTTTGTAAAACATCTTCCCATGTTGATGGCTCAGACAGTCTGTTGGTATTTGCTTTGTAGGACAGTCGGGTGGGCGGCCTGCCTTTATTTTCCCTGGTAGATCATCTGATTTCAACATCTGCAGGTGATCAGGTTTGTTCCTGCATCTCAGTTGAGGCTGTGCTGATTTCAACTGTTTGTTCAGGACGCTCTTCTCCTCCTGATTCAGGACGCACTTCTTCTCCTGATTCTTGTAAGGACATTACACTGTTGCTTGGGTTTTCTTCGGAAGTCACACTGTTGCTGATAGTTACTTTGTCTGTGTGTGGGTTGAGGATTCTGTATCCTTTGGAGTGTTCACTGTATCCAACAAGAATCTCTTCCACAGTTCGGTTTTGTAGTTTGGTGCGTTTCTCTTCCGGAATGTACACGTATGCCTTGCATCCAAACACTTTGATGTGTCCCAAACTGGGTTTCTCTCCATACCAGAGTTCATATGGAGTTTTACTTGCTGTTCTTGAGTAGAGTCGGTTCTGTAGATATGTCGCCGTAATTACTGCCTCGCCCCAATATTTTTCTGGCAGTCCGGAGTCCGTCAACATGCACCTGATCATTTCTGTTAAGGTTCTGTTCTTTCTTTCAGCTACCCCATTTTGCTCGGGCGTGTATGGTACCGTCTTCTGGTGCTCTATCCCGTGGACCCTCAGGAAATCTTCAACTCTCTTTCCTGTGTATTCGCCTCCGTTGTTGGTTCGAAGTATGAGCGCCTTGCATTGGAATCTGTTGCTTGTCATGGTTATGTAGTCCTTTAATTTTTTTCAGTACTTCATCCTTATGCTTCATGAGATATGTGACTGAGTATCTTGAGTAGTCATCTATGAATGTCATTATGTATCTGTTCCCTCCAGGTGTGGGTACTTTCATGGGCTGCACACATCACTGTGTATGAGGTCAAGTGGCTTGGAGGTTCTAGTGTGGCTTACCGTAGGGAGCGTTGCTCTGGTGGCTTTAGCTTTGATACAGCATTCACATCTCATGGTCAAGGGACATGCTGTTACTATCAGGTCTTTTGTCAGCTGCTCTCTTTGCAGTTCCTTTATGCTTTCTGGGTGCCTGTGACCCAGGCATCGATGCCAGAGATGAATGCAGTCCTTGTGTTGCTCATGTGCAGTGAGTTTTGCTTGTTCCTTGGTTGCACTCAAGC
This sequence comes from Sphenodon punctatus, assembly GCA_003113815.1. Taxonomy (NCBI): domain Eukaryota; kingdom Metazoa; phylum Chordata; class Lepidosauria; order Sphenodontia; family Sphenodontidae; genus Sphenodon; species Sphenodon punctatus. The sequence continues at coordinate 16,251,500 of QEPC01000412.1, read as the reverse complement.
GATATAGGTGCTCATCTGCATAGGTCCTGGCTAGGACACCCTTTTGGATTATGCATTCATTACCCCAGAACTTGACGGTGAGCCCTTTCTTTGTTAGGCGTTTAATGGATAGGAGTCCTCCCTCTAAGCCAGGTACATACAGCACATCCTTTACCGGTATTGCTAGGGTGCCTCCGTGTGGCTTGTTGCAACTTAGAATTCTTTGCCAATACCTTCTGCAGTGATACTGCTTCCATCAGCAAGGTATATCTCTTCTTTGTTGCTTGGGTCCAGTACCATGAAAAAGCTCTTGTAGCTGGTCATGTGACTTGTGGTTCCAGAGTCAAGACACCAGTCCTGTGATGAGTTGGCCTGTGTTGCTCTAAAACATCCACACCACGGTTCTGTGGTTGTGTCACTGGTTGTGGCCTTGGTCCTTTGCGTAGACACTTGTGGATATTGCTTTTGTTGTTCTGCTTTCCATATGGAGCAGTCTTTCTTTAGGTGTCCTTCTTTCTTGCACCGAAAACATGCCCTTATTTCTTTCTTGTGCAATCTGTTGTCTCCAATTCTCAGGGCAGTTTCCTTATCCTGTTCCTGATTATCTTGCATGATTTATTTCCTGAGCTGGAATTCATCCATGAGTCTCCCTTTTACAAATTCCAGTGTTAGTTCTGCCTCAGGCCTTGTCTCTACGGCGTTTATGAGGGCAGGCTGCAGAGAAGTAAGGCCGCCATGTGGTTGTCTTTTACCTCTTCACCGATGCCTCGCAGTTGTACTGCCACTTCCAGCATTGAGTTTATGTGATCCTGCATCTCCTTCCCTTTACCAAGTCTCATCTGGTACAGTTTCCTTAGGAGAAACAGCTTACTGTTCAAGCTGGTCCTTTCATGCAGCTTCTGCAGTGCATTCCACATGCCCTTTGCTGTGGCCTCCTCCCTTATGTGGATTAACTGGTCATCTTCTACTAGCAGGCTTATGGTTGCCTTTGCCTGTCTGTTCTTTCTGTCCCACACCTCAGGGTTTGCTGCAGGTCTGTCTGTGGTGATCACCTCCCACTGGTCATCTTTGGATAGGAGCATTTCTATTTTGAATTTCCACAACTGGTAGTTTGTGTTATTCAGCTTGCAGACTGAAAGCTTTAATTCAGAGCTGCTGGCCATGCTTGCTTCCCTCCCCTCAGATTGGGATTCTGGTTCTTCTGCTCACTTACTGTTAGTAGGCCTCCTCTGGGAGTTTCCTTTGGGCCTCTTTTCCTTTCAGCTCACTTCCAGTCTTTAGAGTTGTTCTGGGCTGTTCTGAAGAGGTCTGGGCCCATAACCTGTTGCAGAGTAATAACTGATTCGCAATCAGTAAGGACAAATGCAGCTGAAGGTTTAAAAACAGAACTTTACTTAAGCTTTCTCAGGCACAGATCCTTAGTTGCATCTAACTAGTAGTAAGACAAAATGGAGACTGAGACAAAGAGAGAGAAGGGAAGAAGGAGTGGTTACACAAAGGTATTCAACTGCAAAACCCCATCTCACTTCCATGTGCACATAAACTTGGCAGTGCCATCTGGTGGTTCTATAGTCAATTACTGTTCTTAATGCAGCAGGCATTAGCTTATGAATGTTGCATATACCAACCACCCCCACTCACTGGTCACAGGATTTAAATGAGACAGCGGATCTGCATGGTCATGAGTGGTACCATTTCGTGCAAAGAGGGCCTTGGATAAAAAACAGGTTTCTATGCCCCATTAAGAACACAGCTAAGAACACAGCCCTCTCTGTGGGAGTAGCTTCTAAGCACCTCCGTAACAATGAGAATTAATAATTATTAGCGGTATGTCTATTTACTGTATGGGCAAGGAAGTGATTTATAACAAGAATGAGAGTGAAGACTCAGCTAACGCTTGGCGGTTGGCTGAGATTTATATATCATTTTTTAATTAAGCATAAATAAAGTGTATTGGCAAATCCAAGTATTTCAGTTAAGGACCCAGGTGAAAAAAAAAGACTTGGCAGGATCAATGCCCCATATTGGGATTTATTCTACATTGCAGCCTCAGGACACGCCAGGCTGTGGTTTGGAGGCTGCGGAGCAGGTGGGAAGAATTTGGATTCAGATGTTGGAGTTTTGGAAAGCAGGTGAAAGCAGCAAGAGCCACACCTCAAATTTGGGGCTTTCGGTGTTTCAAATTCCATAACTGGAGGGTAAGGGGTCAACAAAAAAAGATATGATCTGTGTTTGGATGGTGGACGTTGTGGGGAGGAGGTGAAAGAATCATTCGAGATCCCCCCAAGATCCAGGCTACAGATCTGGGTTTATTGCCACAAAACTTCCAGAATTATTTGGTGCAAACAGAGCAGGTGGATATGATCTTTATGGACATGATGGAATTTGGAGGAGCTGTTGAAGGAGGGGAAAAACAACACATTGGGATCCATTAAAATCCATATCCTGCTTTAGATCTGGGTTCTTTGGTACTACGATCCCAGATTTTTTTCAAAATGGAATCGGGGGTGAAGCATTGGGGTCCATTTAGATCCACACCTTGTTCTAGATCTGAGTTCCTTGACACTGCAACCTCAACATTTCTCTGGGAAGGACAGATGTGATCTCTGGTCAGAGGGTGGAACTGGGGGGAGGGGGGATGAAAACAATTGATGGAACCTATTCAGATCCATGTCCTCTTCTAGATCTCAGATCCTTGATAGTGCAATCCCAGAATTTCTCCAGAGTGGGCAGATGTGATCTCTGTTTAGTGGGGTGGAAATAGATAGAGCAGATGGGAGGGAAATTGCACTGGAATCCAGAAAGAGTGAAACCCATGCCTTGTTCTAAATTTTGCTTCCTAGGGCACTGCGTTCTCAGAATTTATCCAGGGGTGAGCAGTGGTGTTCTCGATGCAGTAGGGTGGAATTAGGGGGAGCAAATTAAAAAATAATCCACTGGGAACAAGCAAGACCCATGCCATGTTCTAGATCTGAGTTCCTTGGACACAGGAGATCCCAGAATTTCTTACAGGGTGGGTAGAGGTGATCTCTATGGAGTAGGGTGGAATTAGGGGAAGCAGATTAAACAACCAGCAAGACCCATACCATGCTCTAGGGATCTGGGTTCCTTGGACAAGGAGATCCCAGAATTTCTTGCAGAGTGGGTAGAGGTGATCTCTATGCAGCAGGGTGGAGCAATTTAAAAAAAAAAAAGACCCACCATGCCCTAGAACTGGCTTCCTTGGGCTCCCAGAATTTCTCCAGGGTGGGCAGCAGAGGCGATGTGGGATGCAGCCGGGCCCGGGTGGAATTCAGGGGCAGTGGGTGGACAATCCGGAGGCTGTGACTTTTACCTGTTTGACTCTTCCCTTGCACCCCGGCCCCTGCCAGGGGCAGGAAGTCCATTTGGGAGAGGGGGTGCATTTTTGAAGGACATCCCCAGCTTGGGATGAAGACTCATCCCCCCCCCCCAAACACACACACACGTTTTATGCTGGGGGAGGGGGTAACACAGGCTCACACACACTGATCGCTGCTCTCTGCTCCCGAGCTGCTGCTGCTGCTGCTGCTGCTGCTGCTGGTTACGCCAGCAGCCCTGCCTGCCTCTGTCTCTCCTCGCTTCTGATTCTGCGCACAGGCAACCCCAAAGCCTGTCATTCTGCAAAACACAGTTTACTCAACCCAGAGTGGGGGAGAGAGACAGAGAAGGCGCAGAGAGCAGCCCGGTCCCGCAACGCAGCATGGCTTCAGGGGATCTTTACGAGGTAAGGGGGGGGGTTGGTTGGGTGTGGGGGGGAGAAGCCGGGCGCGCCCGCGGAGAGCAGCCGGCAGGG
>QEPC01000412.1:16235056-16246925 GCA_003113815.1 Sphenodon punctatus | reverse complement strand
CCCCCCCCCCCCCCCCCCCCAGGGCACTCATATAATTTTGGACCCAGTGCCCGTTAAACCCTGGATCTGCTCCCCCCGACCCACCCACCTCCGGATCCAGTGGCATGTTGGCAGCATTTTAACGCCATCTCCCACATTTTAAGGTTGACCGGAAGTTGGCGAGTTGGGTTGCGGGCCTCCAAATTGGAAGGCCTAGGTCAAGGGCAAGTCTGGGCAATTTTGACTCCGAAAGGATACCATTTGGAAGTCAGGATTTGGTTGGATGTGGGTAGTAGATTGAGGGTTTTGTGACGTTGATGGCTGGGTCTTGGGATCAGAATTTTGTTTAATCTTGTTAAGTACTTGGATGTGGCATTACCAGTGGCTGGTGGGCCAAGGTACATCCAGGTTTGGGGATGAAAAAAGGGGTGAAATTTGGAGTGAAATGAATAGAAATACATGGGCAACGTTTGGGGGTGAAATAAAGGAGGTTACATCTGTGTTCTGTTTTTATTGTATGATCTGCGGCACAAAATTGCTACACTCCATTGCTGCACTCATTAGCCAGCGTTCTAGAAGTGCCGTTGCACCAGATGATACCCAAGTCTAGATTTTCCATGCTGTAGTATCTGGTAAATTGGTTCCTTATTTAAACGTTAAAATTTGGCCCTAATGATCCCAAATTTATCTTGGTCAAGCAGGATCCTCTTGCCAGGCCCTATATTTTTCAGCTTTGATACTTTGGGATACATTAGTTCTCCATTTTTCTCAGTGTAGTAAGAGTGACTAGACCTGTTCTACTTTTGTGACAGTACTGGTTGGGGATATAATGCAGCCAGTGTGATCCAGGAAAGTTCATCTTTAGCTTTCTGTGTGACTACTATTGCCTTTGAAATCAGTTAATAACAAGCAATAACTGTATGATATTAAGCTGATGGGACTTTGGTCTACCTTGGAATGAGCAGAAACCATTCACCCCAGAATCTGAGTTTATTTCTTTTGGGGTGTATGCTAATTGGACTCAACATCATTGTCTTAATATTTTGCCCCACTTCTTAGCTTTTTGTAGTTTTCAGTCATCAATGAATTAGTCATTGAGAACATTGAGTCAACTATGGCTTTGCTTTGATTCCATTGTAGTCAGTAGAGTTCTACTTTAGCCTCCAGTTGAGTACAGGTTTGGTTGTATGCTTCTTTTATTGCCTATCTCTGAGATCTGCAATAAGTGCGCATGTTTTACACTGTCTTGCAGCCCGGGGACACTTCAGATGTGTCTAACTGGGTTATGGAACAAAATATACAAGTATGGCCATCACCCTTAGAGATGACACTGAGTGTTTTTAGATGGACAGGTTGCCCTTGTGCTGGACATGCCATCTTGCTTCACCCCCGAGTGGCCCATCTGTCTAAAGGCACCTGCCAGATGTTGAATTGAAGCAGGCTATGCCCGCTCTGGGGCAGTCCTACCGGTGGCACTCCAGAACATCCCAGAGCACTGCCAACTGAGCGGGCCGGCCAGAACTGGGGCACTGGCCTGAAGGAGAGCAGCAGTCTGTCTGATGCACGGCCCCATGCTACTGCTCCGCTTCCAGCCAGCTGTTGCCCCAGGCAACACCATAGCATTGTGGGCCATTTTGTCTTCAACTCTATGGTGTGGGGAGGAGGGGCATGGGAGAATCGTGGGCCGGGGAACCTGTCGGTTTCATCTGATCTAGACCGGACGGTCAGCCCGGCCTCTGTCTGAAAAAACCCACTATGTCTCTAGAAACTTCTTGCTACCGCTACTTTTTGTGTATCCAAATCTGTTCTCATGGGGGACCTCTGAGAAGATGAGCTCTTCATTTTATACGGAACTTCCACATGGTGCATGATTAGTAACAACATACCACAACAATGTTATATGACCTGTAGACCTCAACAGAAGGTATTGGGTCTAGGCTTTGAGGCTCTGTTTGACAGTAGCAAGAGTTTCGTTTAAGCAGTGCTAAATAATTGTGGTTGGCAGCCTCTGGGCTGTTTTCTGTGTATATTGTTGCTTTTTGGCTGCTTCTCCTTTATTAATTTTAGGTAACATGGAAAGTTGCATTCATCAAGGCAAGTAAGTGAAAGTGTATCTTTCCATTGTTGTTCAGTTGACATGGTTAGAACTTGCCTTTTGAGCTGGTGCGTGGAGTTAGAATCTAGATCATTATGCTCATGTCAAGCTATGATAAAGTATACATCAGGCGTGGCCAAATTGTGGCTCAGGAGATGTATGCTGTTCTTGAACAGATCGGGTGCAGCTCATGGTCAGGACAGTCCTTGGTCCGCACACGTCTTTCATGGCCCGTATCTTACTGTGCCGCACCTGAGTCTCAGCAGCTAAATCACAGCTGTTCTTCAGAATCACAGAGCGTCACCGACTTCATCAACCAATCATGAAGCAGGAGAGGTTTGTGTGCATATGCATAAGTGTGTGTCTTGTGAATATTTGTGAATCTTCAGGTTGGGAATTTTGGCCACTCCTGAAATATGTATAGAGGGCTTAGTTTAGCAATCTGTGTGGTGTTAAAAACCCTTATTCCATGGGAATACATGCAGTTGGGATCAGGAAAATAATTGATAGGCTCCATGTCTGCAAATGGTGGCCTCTAAATAAACACCTGCTCAACCCACCAAAAGAAAACCATGTCAAAGAATCTCATTGGATTTCCTGCAGTCATCAGACCATGTCAAATATTAGTCAAGTAGAAAAAATGAGCGTACCACCCCATGAACAGATAATGGTTTTCAGTTGATTCTGGCATGTCTGAATGTTGAGTGCACAAATAAGATGTCAAGTTGCATTTTCAACAGCTCCAGATGTTTTCCTTTAACACATTGTTCCAAAGACTGGCTTGGGGTCTCTTTCTTGTTTGGTGATTTCCGTAAAGTGGTCCATGTATAATGTTTTTAATTGGACTTACACCTTATTCCTACTAAGTGTCTAGGATTGCATTAGCAATATCTCAGCCTTTCAAGGGGCCTTACTGAATCTCAATATATAAGACAGTGATAATAATTACCTCTGTGATAATAGGTAATTGGTATTGGATGCAAAACGGTTTTGCTACAGCTGATTATGGTCACAGTAGTCCCAACTAAAAAGAGGATATTGTGTTATCATCTATATAACTTATTTTAGGGTTTTTTTCCCCTTGCTTACACCTGAATTATGGAACATCTAAGGAACTTAGTTCATTGCACAAACCTCATGCTTTGGTAACAATTAAGGGTGTGCACTTGTTCAGTTGCCTCTTGTGTTGAAAAATAATGGTGTGGTGGTGGGGTTTTTTTAAAAAAAGTTGTTTTCACCGTAATGTTGACTTGAAGATAAATTCAGTGATACGTTATGTGAAGCCAAGTGTAAATTTACAGTCACTACAGCAACAAAGGGCTAAATAGAAGGGCAACAAAAATGATCAAGGGTATGGAACAGCTCCCGTATGAGGAGAGGCTTGATAGGTTAGGGCTCTTCAGTTTGGAGAGACAACTGAGAGGGGATATGATAGAAGTTTATAAAGTCATGGGTGGCGTGGAACACCTAAATACGGAGCGGTTATTTACCCTCTCTAAGAGTACTAGAACAAGGGGACACTCCATGAAATTAACTGGTAGCAGATTTAAAGCAAATAAGAGAAAGTATTTTTTTCACTCAGCACACAATTAACTTGTGGCATTTACTGCCAGAGAAAGTGGTCACGGCCAGGAGTGTAGCTAGTTTTAAAAAAGGATGGGTCTTTGAAGCTAATGTGTGTAGTTTGTTATTGATATAACATAATAATTAATTAGCAGGTCCAATTAGCTAGCATCTTCCTAGAAATGAATTTAGACTGTTCCCTACACTTTCTTTTTCACAAGCAGGGGAAGCCAACAGTTAATCAGTTCCATTTCCTCCCCTCCCCTCAGTTTTCTCCTTGGGAACTTGCAGGGATCTCCCAGCAAGGGAAGCAGAAGAGTACCCTCTCGGTGAGGCAGAGACGATGGGTAATGAACACAAAGGAAGAAGGAAGTACTGAGGTTGGTTGAGAGTGAAGGACTACATGGAAATGGAGGAATGTAAACAAAGGAAATTCCCTCAAACAGTACATACGGGCATGAGCCTTGGAGTAGGATCCTCCCGTTCCACTTTATCTCTCCTTGCTAAAGAGGGACAAGCCCCGCCCTCACAGCCAATAAGCCCTGCCCCTCTGCAAATAAGCACCATTCCATCATGCACTTATATGGGCGCGTACGCACCTTCCAAATGTTTCAAGCGCATAAAGAGGGACAGAAGCTCCCTTCCTTATCATTCCACTTAGTTTCTTGTTATTGAACTCCAAAATGAGACTGTCCTTTCTGAGTAGGGACTGTTGGAGGTATACACATACACACCTTTATTGTCATGTAACCTCTGTATTGTCCGAATGCAAGCAAAGCTAAAGTGGATTAGGAGTTAGCTACCTCTAAATAAATTCTCATGCTCATGTGACCATGTTCATATGAGTCATGACTGCTGTGACATGTAGACATCTCTGGACTATGATAATTTAGCTACAAGTTCAAACTGCCTGCAACAAATGGATGGTTTTGTAGTAGTAGTATTGTTTATTGTTTGGCCAGAGGCCGTAACAAAGCTTACATAAAGTTACATAGCAAAAAGTAGTGTAGCACGATTAAAATAGGACATAGATGTAACTGAGTCCCAGATTATGGTATAAGAGAAGAAAATACATAATAAAACAGTAATAAAAAAAATAAAAATAGAAAATAGAATAGAAAATGAGGCACAGCTATAAATGTGTCCCACATATAATATAATAAAAAATAATACATATTAATAAAACAGTGCGCATAACATGAGATAGGTGTAATCACCGTGCCTTGCCCTTCATGGGGCATATGGGTATTTTCAGACGTTACAAGATCATGCTCAACCACAGTGAACCACGGTCAATCCCGCGGTGGGGCCAAAGCGCTCTGAACGTCTGTTTCACGGGCGCCAGATGTTCACCACGGTCAATACCCACATGGGGTCAAAATCAACCACGCTTCCGGAGCTCCCCCCCAGACCATCTCCGAAAGCATGGTCAAAGAGATTCCCAGCAGGAAACCACAAAAAGTAACGTCTGGTCGGCAACCACCGGTCGGAAACAAAGGAAATGATTCCCAGCCGGGGACAAAGCTTGCAGCGTCGCTGCCAGGCAACTAGCAACAACACAGGCTGGGGAAGGAGATTTAAAGCACACACAGCAGCAGCCAGGACGAGCCGCCCCAGCGTCTTCCGGGTGCTTTGACCATGGCCTGGCATGGAATTGGCGTAACATCTGTTGCGCTGCCCCAGGCTGTGATCTGGTGGCCCGATTCCCTGCTGTGGTCCAGGTCCCGTCACGTGTTTTGGGGGCTTTCTTTGACCACGGGTGGTGGTTGTTTGGTTCACCCCCACCGGGAATCCACTGTGGTGACTCTGGACATCTGAAATCACCCTATGGGTGTTTTCAGACGTTACGGGGCCCGTTGGCCCCGTACCGAAAACAACCTATCCATTCCCGGCCGGGATGACCCCGTCACGCCATATCAGACGTGCCGGGGGGATCCTGGCGGGAAATCTGGGAGGGGGAGGGGCCGCACGGCGCAACGTGCGGCCGCACAGCCCCGCCCCCTCCACGCGCCCCGCCGCCCGCCCTCTGGGGAGTCGGGCGGGCGGCAGGGCCAATGAGGCCACTGCGTCTGGCCGGATTCGCCATGGCCCGGGATCCCGCTGGTGATCCCGGGCCATGGCACCCAACCACATGTGACGCCGGGGTTCACCCCGGCGTGGAATTACATTCAACACGCGACGGCCTCCGGCCCCGCCGCTTCGGCCGCTCGCGTGGTGAATGTAATTCCACGCCATGGTAACATCTGGGGGGGAACATCCGTTCCCTCAACAGACGTTCCGGAATCACAGCCACCACCGGGAATTGACCGTGGTTGACTGTGATCTTGTAACATCTGAAATCACCCACTGTTACCACTAGGAGTGTTCAGAAGAGACCCCATTCGTTTTCATTTTCGTTTTTGTTTTTAAAAATCCCTTCGTTTGGGGCTCTTTATTAAAAACCCAGTTGTTTTTGTAACTTTTTTTTGTTCAAAAATCATCAGAATTTTTTTTTTAAATGTAAAAAAAATAAATCATTGTGCATGCACAAAATGGCCACCAGACCATTCTGCACATCTGTGCCCTTTTCCTAAATGGCAGCAACGGCATCACCACCATTTTGGAAAAGGGCAGCCAGCCTGCACATGTACAGTGGCTGTTTTGCGCATGTAAAAACCGGCTGCACTTTTCCAAAATGGTGTAAACGTCCAATGTGATCAAATTTGGCTGATTTTTTCCCATCAAAGGAGTAATTGTTGTAGCTGACTCTACTGCAAATAATATGTCTTTGTCAATTCATTCGTCTTCTAGCAGTTTTGTATTTTCTTGGCACTGTCTATTTACTCCAGTCTGTGTTGCTGTTGCTGTCCATATATTTATGTGAAAACCATTTTGCAATATATTTTATGACATGGGCATCTTGGCATCGTCAACAGGGTTGATTAAAGAATTAACTGTTCTTTTTATTTAAGGACTCAAATTATCTCAAGTTCCTCTCCGACCCTTGTAGTGGGTGAAATGTTTTCAGGGTGGTGGAAGTGGGGATTGAATTGTGTCTCTGTACTTGTTTTACATAAATGAAAATAAGATCATTCTTCAGTTTCCCAGCAAAAGAAAATTGGCCTTTCGGTATGTTTAATAACAGTGTCAGAGTAGCTTTTGTTTATTACAAAGACCTTATCTGGTAGATTGGGAGTGCTGTAAGGCTGAAAATATGGTTCAATCTTTCCCCCCCCCACCCCCCATTTCACACAGATAGTAATATTACCATCAATACAGACAGTGCAGAATTCATTCCTCCATCATTATCAGTCATCATTTAAGCACAAGCAATCTGCATATTGCAGAGTATATTTAACCATTCTCATAGCCCCCTTGGCATGGCTTAGGTTGACATCCGTGCGCGATGCAGGAAATCGTGATTCGTGTGCCTATGCAGAACAGAGGAGACGGACCACCCATTACTTTGCACCTTGAAAATCAGATTGTGGGTGTGACATCCCATAATTTATTTATTTTTAAATGGCAATAAAAACAGTGTTTAGAAAAGCAAAATTGCTGTTACATCAATTGGGGCATGATTTTTGAACTCTGCTTCCCAAAACTTGCAGCTTGAAGAGAGAGATATTCTCTGACATTCTGACTTAATTTAGAATACTCCCTGCAGGAGCGGAACTAATATAGATGCAAAGTAACAATGGATCTGGATTCTGGGCTCTAGTGGACACCAATGCCAGCCCTGGGGCAGCTCAAGCAGCCATGGTAGGCCACCTAAATCACTGTAGTCATTGGGAGGCAGCATGGTAGGCAATCGCTGTATGCGCCCTGGTGCCAAGCCAACCACACCCGGCCTGCCCCCCTTTAGCCCTTGTGCCCTTGTCTTCTCCCCAAGCCAAAGCTTGTGAGGGAGGGGCATCTGTAGTACTGGGTGAATTTTCCCACAGTCAGATAAAGGACTTTGTAGGACCTAACAGGGACAAGATCAATGGGTACATTTCTTCCACAGTGTAGCTGGTTAAAGTCTTCAAAGCAACATGAGTACTGATGGAGACATTAGTAGAATCTGCTGAAATGGCACACCTTTGTAGTATTGTCTTGGGTTTTTTGGCATTCCTTGTCTGTTAATAGTAGTAATATTGCTACGTAAAAGTCTTGTCAAGTTGCAATAACACTTGAGAGCTTACATGCTCAAATACTCAACTCCAGAGTTAACGGGATTAACCTAGTTGTCACGGGAGTTATAACTCCACTCCAAATTAACTGCAGAGTTATTGTTAATGCGCACACTTGCCCCGAAGCATTCACACCACATTCTACTCATTCACTCCAATGAAAGGCATGTCTTATGACACGCCACTAGCAGATAAGAGCAGTCCCTACCACCGCAAAGGAAATGAATTAATACTGTTCGTATGTATGTTCTTCTGAGCAGTAGATAGATACCACCATAGTTAATTATTCTCCAGTAAAGCATTTGTGTATACCAGCCCTTACAGACCATATCAGGATTGAGATTTCATCACAGAGGCACAACGCTAGAAGGGACTTCAAGGGTCATCTATTTCAACACCCTGCACCACTGTAAGATCTGCCACACCCCAACTATCTGCACAGAAAAAATCCCACCAATAGCTACAAATAGAGACCGGGACCAACCCAAACACACCAGTGTCTGAAATAACAGAGAACAGTTTAAAAAAAAACAAAGATTCAGATGTCCCAAACAGTTGAGCCACACCCATGCTGCAGGGTAAGGCAAAACCCCAGCAGAAGTCGACTGCCTATCTGCCCAGAAGGAAAATTCCTTCCCAACTCAAGTATGGCGATCCATTAGACAAGCCAGGTACAGTAAAGGGAAAGAATCATAATGCCGCTATATAAATTTGTGGTATGATGACCCCATTTTGAATACTGTGTGCGGTTCTGGTCGTCACATCTCAAGAAAGATATAACAGAACTGAAAAAGGTTCAGGGAAGGGCCACAAGGATGATAGACGGGATCGATCGAATTCCATACAAGGAGAGGCTCAGCAGGTTGGGGCTGTTTAGCTTGGAGAAGAGGCACTTAAGGGGGGATATAACAGCAGTTTATAAAATCATGAGTGGTGTGACAAAAGTCAATAGGGAACTGTTGTTTTCCCTTGCCCACAATAAGGGAACAAGGGGACATTCTCTGAAGTTAAATGGCAGCAGATTTAAAACAAGCAAAATGAAGTACTTTTTCACGCAGCAGACGATACAGTCATGGAACTCATTGCTGGAGGAGGCTGTGAAAGCCAGCAGCATAACTAGTTTCAAACAAAAATTAGATAAATTCATAGTGGAAAGAGACATAAACGCTAGGGATGGGCGAACAGAACGCAGTTCGTATGTTCGTATGTTCGGTCATTTGGTTCGAAATCCGAGTTCAGGTTCGATGGTTCGGTTCAGCCGAGTTTGGTTTGGCCGAACTTGACTGAACATTCAAAAATAACGAAACCGAAACCTCATTTTTGGCCCTGGAAAGATGTTTTTCCTGCCTCCGAACTTGTCCGAACACGACCGAACTGTTCGGTCATTCGAGAGTTCAGTTCGGATGTCCGAACAGACCGAGTTCGGTCCGAACTCTGAATATCCAAACCGCATTCTCCCATCCCTAATAAACGCCTACTAATTGGGGCTTAAATCCCTGGCTACTAGTAGTTGGGAGCGGTCAGCAGGAGATGGGTCACACCTCCATGACCTGTACACGTACTTCTCTTGAGCTACTGGAGTTGGCCACTGTCAGAGACAGGATTGTGAGATAGGCCGTTTTTACATGGATGCCCGCCCCACCCCCTGGCTCGGTGTTCGAGTGGGGGGGGGCATCCGTGTAAATGACCGGCGGTGGGGTGGATGGGTGTTCACTTGGTGTTCGTCCATGTGAACTTTGAGTGGGATGGGTGGGGGTGTATGCGCATTCCTGTGCAACACCCACCTCCACACACGGAGCCCTCTGAAAAACCGGAGGAGGCCCCGTGGGTGGAGGGGTGTGTGTGTCCGTGTAAAGGGACACCCACCCACCTCCACTTACCACACCAGAATACCCATCCTCCCACCCACTCCCATTCCGTGTAACAAGATAAAGAGTCATGCTCTGCCATTACAAGTTACAAATAAGCATTATGTCAAGGTGCAACTGGTGGAAAGAATGGACAATGGAAGTTTGAAGGAGGAGAATGTAAGTAAAACAAGCAAGTTTTATAGAGCCAAAACAAAAAATCTCCGCAGGTGCTATTTCCGATAGAAACAGCTTTTCCGCCTTCATTTGCATGAGGAGGAAATCTACCCGTATTTTTGACATTTTGTGTGATTTTTCCACCATTTCGGTAATTTCTGGTTTTATTGGTATTTTTTTGGTAACTTAAACTACTGGAAATTACCAAAATGGCAGAAAATCATGGAAAATATTATTTCCTCCTTGCTCCCCAAAGGCCAGTATTTCCTGACGGCATGAGAGCACCTGATCTCGTTTCAGACCTAATGTTTTATGCATAATAATGAATAGCCTCAGCTCATTACAGATGTAATTCTGGAACCACTTGGCATAAACCCTTTGTGTCCTTTACTTCAGTAGGACTCACATAAGTGCAAAGGACGAGTAGTGACATCAAACACTACATCCAGTCTGTGTAGTACCCCAGCCATGGCCAAAAACCTTTATGACAGTGCTGTTAAGTGGCAAAAAAGAATTTTGTTAATGTGTATTAGATAAAATCAACTTTGTTGTTAGGATACATAAAAAGAAAAGGTGTTTGGATTGTCCTAAAATTTTATCATTTAAAATTATTTTTTATTGAAAAAAGTAATTTCAAGAAGAATTGGATATATTTATTCCCATTTTTGGATGCTTTTTCACAGAGTATCTACACTATGTGGAAGGTTATGTTTACTTGCGATTACTCTGAAAGCCTCAGGGTGAACATACAACCACTAACCCATAACAGCAGACATTTAATATGGTAAAACTTTTGCCAAATCTTACTAAATTTCAACAATCTGTTTCCATATTTTCTGCCTCTCTATTTACTGATTCTCAATTGATTTGTATGCAATCCCCTGTCTCTTCTTTACTGACTTACCTGCTCCTCCTGCCAAAGTCTTTCACAGATGCCAGAATATTTCTTTACGATACCACTTCCACATTCGATGTGAGGGGCGAATAACAGTCTAACTGTGTTCTGACATCAGGAAGTACAGTAAGTTGATTGTAAAAGAGGAGCGTCCTATTTATGTGAATGGTTGGCCATCAGTGATACGAGAACGAATACCAGAAGTATGCATAAGAGTAAAATAAATGGATCTGGAATGATTATCAGCACGGATATTGGGAATTGTAGGATTTGCAACAGCCAAACCAGTAATAATCAGTTACCAAGCTGTGACCATTTATTAATCAATGGTTTAACTGAGTTACGTTTTGTTTCGTTTTACTGTGTCGCTGCATTCTGTATTCCTGTCCATTCTGCTAGTTCTGTTTGCCTATAGTTTCTTTTGAGTTTCTGGTTCCGGGTTTCAAGTTTAACTCAGTTTCCCATTGGATACCTAGTTCACATCTTTTTGATATAACTTTGCTATTTGTGGAGAAGTAAACAAAAAATGAAGGGGTACAGAAAATCAGAAAATCGCTTATCCAGTAAATCGGTTATGTGGCAACGGTAAAGTGGTATTAATGAGTATTTCAGTTAACCACTGTGGTTTGTGATTAGTGATTGATTAACCAATTGGACATCTGAAATTTCAGTTAACTTCTGTTACAGTATTAACTATGGCCCTTTTCACACACACACTCTAATGCTGATAAAATGGGTGTTACATTTTATTATACATGTTTCAGGGCACCCATAGGGCACACCTGCAGCCCTGCAACATGTATAATAAAATGTGACACCCATTTTATCAGTGTTAGAGTGTCTGTGTGAAAAGGGCCTATCTATTTCAGCTTTAATAATAAACTTACAGGAAATTATCATCTTAGGCCTATTTTACATGAGCAGCGGTGGGTGGGGGATTGGGCGTGCTGCCGCGGTGGGTGGGTATCCTTTCCCATGAAGTCACACCCATCTCCACCCACAGCGCCTGCTCTCTTGTTCCGTGTGGCTTTGTGGGTGGGAGATGGGTGTGTGTCAGGAGCACACACACCCCTCCACCAACTGCCCGTGATGGTCATACCGCCCACCCCTGCGCCGTTTCCACAGATGCCATCACGCATCTAACACCCTCCCGCACACCTAG
>QEPC01000412.1:16202253-16224597 GCA_003113815.1 Sphenodon punctatus | reverse complement strand
TCAGCGGGAGATGAGGGCAGAGAGGTAGGGGGGAGCGAGATTGTGAAGGGCTTTGTAGGTGAAGACAAGGAGCTTGTGCAGAATACGCTCAGGAAGAGGGAGCCAGTGGAGAGAGGAGAGGAAAGGCTGCACATGGTCAGAACAACGGGCTAGGTGGATGATCCTGGCAGCAGAGTTTTGAACAGAGATGAGGGAAGACAGGTGAGAGCGGGGAAGGCCAGCAAGGAGGAGGTTACAGTAGTCAAGGTGTGAGATAACTAGGGCGTGGATGAGAGTTTTGGCAGAGGAGATTGACAGAGAAGGGTGGATCTTGGTAATGTTGTGGAGGGAGAAATGTAGGGTCTGAAGGTGAGGTGCGAATCGAAGATGAAGCCCAAGCTATGGGCTTGGGGGACAGGGAGGATGGAGACCCCGTCAATGGTAATTGACAGAGAAGAGGGAGAGGAAGAATTGAAATGGAGTTTTTTTGCTAAAGTTTGATCCTTCTGTGATTCATCATAAAGTTGGACATTAACCTCAGATATCAGGGTGGCCTTCAAAGTCTTCTGCTAGCAAAAGATCTTCAGATCGCCTTTCCGGGCTCTGCTCATGGCCATGATATCACGACAAGGCATCAGCTTGCTTATTGGTCGATCCTGGGCAATAACAGATCTGGAAATTGAATCAGTCATAGTTTTAAGATACTCCAGATTCTCATGAGGATGGGATGAGGAGCCCCTTCCAGGTAATGCTTCCAGTGCACAAAGACTGCCTTGATTGCCAGGAATTCCTTTTCCATATGAGATAATATCACTTGACTGACAATAACTTTGGACATAGAATGCATATGGTCACAGAGAACCGTTGCCAGGTCCTCCTGTGACCGAACGGCCCCAATTGTGCAATCAGAGGCATCTGCTTCCATGATAAACTGTCTTCAGGGGTAAGAGTGTTGTAAGAAAGAGGCAGCTGCAAACGCTTGTTTTAAGGCACCGACAGCCTCCTGTTGATCAGTATCCCAGATGAAACAGGCATTTTTTCAAAGCGGTTGCAGTAATGGTTCAGTCAGGGTAGAGTAACGCAAATGGGAACAGTCAATAAAAATTCATGAAACCTACAAATCGTTGGAGTGATTTTACTGTAGTTGGAGCTGGCCAGTCTAGGATTGCTGATACTTTTTTCTGGTCCATCTGTATGTCGGTAGGAGTGATCATAAAGCCAAGAAATTCTATGGTGGTCTGATGAAAAGAACACTTTTCTAACTTAGCATGTAAATGGTTCTCTCATAAGCACTATAAAACACAGCATACATGGATGACATGTTCACACATAGAAGCAGAATAAATAAAGAATATCATCCAAAAACACCACGGCAAACACATCCCAAAAAATCCCATAATTCACCATTAATAAAATGCTGAAAGGTTGCTGGTTCATTAAGTAAATCAAAGGGCATCAGTAAATATTCAAAATGGCCGTATCAGGTACAAACGGCGGTTTTCCACTCATGGCCATCTCATATTTTCACTAGGTTATACACCTTCCCCTCCTCCCCCTAAGGATTTCGGGGCTTCCAGTTCTGGTCCCAATAGGGCCGGAACTTTACCGAGGGAGATGGGGTGGGTGGGTTGGGTTAGGGAGGGTTTCGGCATGGATTGTTTTAATTTGGGGTTTTAGGTTGTTTTAATTGTATTTTGGTTTGTTTATTTTAATATTTATTTTTAAATTTTGTACGCCGCCTGAGATGCTTTTAGCAGGAGGGGGCAGCATATAAATTTTATTAATAAATAAATAAATATATATATCCAGCCATTGGAACCAGGCACTAGGTCAATGAAGACAATCATACATCCGATGAGGAGGTAGGATGTCTGCCTCCTGTTTACTAAACACATCATGATAGTCAGCATATTCCTTGGAAACAGATATTGGTAGACCCACGGGACTAGGCTGGTTCTGGACAGTACTTGACAAAGTCAATAGTGATTGCAGGCAATGGTCATGACAGTACAGAAAACAAAACACAAGATGCCGTGGTTCCCAGTCAATATAGGAGTTATGCTGATGAACCCATTTAATCCTGAGTATGACAGTGAAATATATTTATTTATTTTATTTTATTTATTTTAATA
Organism: Sphenodon punctatus; assembly: GCA_003113815.1. Classification (NCBI taxonomy): domain Eukaryota; kingdom Metazoa; phylum Chordata; class Lepidosauria; order Sphenodontia; family Sphenodontidae; genus Sphenodon; species Sphenodon punctatus. Next base: position 16,222,486 of record QEPC01000412.1, on the reverse strand, counting down.
CACTTTTACCCCACATCCTCCCGCACCATGGCAGCTCGGAACGGTGAACAACGTATAAAATCTAACAATAAAACTAAATATTAAAATATTTTAAAATTACTAAAAGGCAGAATGCTAAAAGGCAATAAAAAACACCTCCCCCCCCCACACACACACACACCCTTCCCCGAAGGCCCGGCAGAACAACCAGATCTTACACGATCTTCGGAAAGAGGGGAGGTCCAGGAATAAATGGGCCTCATCAGGAGGGAATTCCACAGCCCTGGTGCGGCCACCGAGAACGCCCTCCCCGCCGTCACCACCCGGGATACCCGGGGAATCTAGTTGGGCGTCCCTGGCCGACCGCAGGGGCCGGGAAATGACCCGGGGCCTGAGGCGGTCTCGCAGATAAGTAGGTGTCAAGCCATTTAGGGCTTGAAAGGTCATCACCAACACTTTGAATTGGGTCCGGTAGACTATCAGCAGCCAGTGCAGAGAATGGAGCACAGCTGTAATGTGCTCGTGGCCACCCGTCCCTGTTAAGAGACAAGCCACCACATTCTGCACCAGCTGCAACCTCCGGATCATCTTCAAAGGTAGCCCCACGTAGAATGCATTACAGTAGTCCAATCAAGAGGTAATGAAAGCATGGATGATGGTTGCCAGGTCCGAGTTGGAGACATACGGCCACAGCCGTCACACCAGATGTAACTGACTAAATGCTCCCCTCACCACAGCCTGCACCTAACAATCCAGGCAGAGCTGTGGGTCGAGGAACACCCCCAAACTATGGACCTGAGTGGCCAGAGGGGGGCAGACCCCGCCGATAATGGGAGCTACCACCCCCTCAGCCCTACCCACCACCATCACCTCCGTCTTGTCGGGATTCAGTCTCAGTCGATTTTCCCTCATCTGGTCCCCCACAGCTGCTAAGCACTGGGTAAGCACCGAGACTGCCGGGCCTGGATCTCCAGAAAATTAGAGGTAAATTTGTGTATCATTGGTGTACTGATGACATCGTACGCCGAACCGTCTCATGACCTCCCCCAAGGTTTGCATATACACATTGAACAGGAGAGGGGACAGAATAGAACCCTGCAGGACTCCACACGTGAGGTCCCGTAGAGATGACATGTATTCTCCGAGAACCACTCAATGAGTTCCCCCTGCCAGGAATGACCTGAACCATTCTAAAACAATCCCACTCACCCCGGTCCAGTCCCGCAGCCTTGTCACCAACATCCCATGATCAACGGTATCAAACGCCGCCGACAGATCCAACAAGATCAAAATAGATGATCTGCCCTGATCTAATTCACAGCGTAGGTCATCCATCAAGGCCACAAGTGCAGTCTCTGTGCCGAACCCTGGGCGAAAGCCAGACTGCGAGGGATCAAGAAAACTGACATGGTCCAGATGCCCTTGTAACTGCCAGGCCACCACCCGTTCAGTAACCTTCCCTAAAAAGGGAAGGTTAGAGACTGGCCGATAGCTGGCCAGGGAGTCAACGCTCAAAGAGGGTTTCTTGAGCAGGGGCCGCACCACTGCCTCCTTGAGGCGGCTCGGTACCCTGCCCTCCCCAAGGGAGGCATTGACCACCCCCGCCACCCCCTAATGCCTCCCGGCTGGCTTTCACCAGCCAGGACAGGCATGTATCTAACTCACAACAGGTGATCCGCACTGTCCCAAGGACCTCAGCCGCGTCAGCAGGCGACGCCCACTGAAACTGATCCCACAAATACTGACATGGCGGGGCTTCCCCTACCTCTAGTTCACTACCTGTCATAAGTGCAGCATCGAGACTGTGATGAATCTGACCGATTTTATCCGCAAAAAAGTCAGCAAACATGTCGCAGCGGGCACTGGAAAATTCCAGTTCTAGGCAGAGAGAAGCCGGACTGACCAACCGCTGCACCACCTGGAAAACCGCAACAGCATATGCTCTTATGGGGAGAGGAGGAGAGAGGGCTACATCAAAGCTGAGCTCCTCCTGATGGCTTTCTATGCTACATTGAAGTAGGGAGGTCTGTATGCTCACTGGGCCGGAGCACAATAAAGAGCTGTCTATGGTTCTGAGTTCTGACCATATCCAGTGAGGATTTCCCTAGCAAAGGTATACTATACCTGTGAGTGAGAGTGTCATCAATAAAGTGACCCAAGCCTCCAGAATCTATCATAGCCCACACATCTACTGAGAGAATAGGGTACAGCATGAGCATAAGGGGTTTACATAACTGCCTAGACCAGACCATGCATGGCAAAGTGTTGGAGGTTTCAGCAACCATGGAAGAGGAGGGAGAAGGAAATAAAAAATGTACCAGGACTTTCCCTTCTGACCTGGTGCTTGGGGTTTCCCATACTTCTCTGTCAGGGTAGCTTTCATGGAGATGCAGAGGCAAAATGACCCAATTCCCCCACAGTAAAAACAGAGCCACTGCTGTCTCCGACAGAGACGCTAACCTTCAGTCAGTGGTGGATGAGAAGCGCCAATCTGCATGGTCTCAGGAACATCTGAAACAGGTTGCGGCTTGGGTGGACTGGCCCAAACTCAGTGACATTCAGCCAGTCATCCGTTCGCAGAGTCAGGGTTATAAGCTTCGACAAGGAGGCTGGTTGGGATACGTAGGACAATTGGTCCCTTAGTTCATAATTGAATCCCTTATGAAAAAGTACCTGATACAGCCACTTGAGGTCCAGGAGGAGCTACTGGAAATTTGTAACGTAGTCCAGAGACAGAGCCCTGCCTGCTGGATAGATAATAATGCAGTCTCAGCATCCTGCACTCAGTGGGGGTGATCATATACAGAGCCCATCAAGGTTTCAGAGGCCATGTTATTGGACAAGATAGGGTCATTGGAGTCCAGTAATGGGATTACCCACTCTAGAGCCTTGCCTGTTAAGTGTCCAATCACGAACACAATTTTTACCTTGTCTGTAGAATAGGTGACAGGCTGAGTGTTAAATATTGGTTTGAAGAGAGCCTTAAATACTTGAAACAAGCATTGGTTACCGTAAAATTGCTCAGGACTCAGGACTTTCAGTTCCCAAGGTGTTGTTGGAGTCCTGGATGCAGTTTGTATCATCTGCTGCTCTTGTTGCTCCTGGGGGCCTTCACTTGCAGGCTTAGGGATATCCTGGCTGCTACCAGGGAATCCCAAATTGCTGGAGATAGCTCCATGATGGGACCTCCAATGAACATCAAGGTCTTGTTCGGGGTGGGTTATACTGTCATTGGCAGTTCTGAGGGGGGGGAGAGGGGTGACCCCTGAAACGCCCACTAAAGGGAGAGGTCCAGGTTCATTATAAAGGTCAGGAAAAGAGAGCAGGACAAGAGAGGATAACAGAGGGTATGCAAGGACTAGGAACAGAGTGGTAAGGGACTTCAAGAGGGGAGGATACTTGAAGTTAGGTTCAAGGGGGGTTAGCACAGGGAGGCTTGGACCACACCTACAAGAGGTAGATAACCAGTCCAGACTGTTCTGGGCTGAGTGTTCTTTTATCCACAGGAAGAGGAGTGGCCAGGCAGGTCTAACTGAGTACAGTTGCTAGAAGGTGATATAGTATGTATTTAGACATAACGTCAATGAGTGTCTGAATGTGTGTTTTGACCTTGATATGAACACCGGTTTGGTCCTGTGTTCACCATGTGGTGCTGCTTAAACACACAGCCCGTCTTAGGGCAAATCGGTGTTTTGTTCATGCCCCCCCTCCCCCGATCTCAGCACACAAGCGCTGCCGCCTCATCCCCCGCGTTGTACCTGCTAACGCACCACGCGATATCATTACACAAGACATTGGCCACGTCAGCCAGAACACGCAAATTATTTATTTATTATTATTTATTAATAAAATTTGTATGCTGCCCCCTCCTGCTAAAAGCATCTCGGCGCGGCTAACGACATGTTTAAAAACAAATTAAACCAGATACAATTAAAATTCCACAATAAAAACAATTCACCTCCTACCCCTCCCTAACCCAACCCACCCACCCCATCTCCCTGGGGGAAGGCATGGTGGAACAGCCAGGTCTTACATTGTCTATGGAAAGAGGGGAGGTCGGCGGCCAAACGGACCTCCGGCGGACTGTGGCAGGGCTGCGCCTGCAGAGGAAACCCCTAACATGCTGGGCACAGGCTGCGCTGCTGAGCCATCCACCACTGGCCAGGTAAATTGTCCTTGTGATGCAAGGGTGTTCACATCGCATGTTCAGCGGGTGGCCAAATTAGTGTTAGGATTGTTATGGTCCTTACACACAACAGTCAAACATGTGCTTTGGGGTTGTGACACCCAATCTTTGTTATGTCTAAAGATGCCCATAGCCTGGAGGGAAAGGGTATGACTTAGTAAGCCCCAACAGGACCTAGCCTCCAGCAACAAAGGGGCCAGCATCTGTCTCCATAACCCAGGGCTTGTCCTGTGGAAGCGCCTGGTCCCCTGACCCCTCCACAACCTGGCCAGCTGCCCTAGACCCACTTCCCGTGGGCCAGAGCCACAGGGAGCGGCATCGCTGTTTCCATCAGCCCTTCCTTGCTGGCCACAAGCCTGATCCCTGATAAGGTGAGCATAAGAGTGGGAAGCCAGGGGGGAGGGCTCAGCCATACTCAGGTCCTGTGAGAGGGAGTGGACCTGATGGTGCCACTCCTCAGAGCACTTTGCCAATGGAATCACTGTTGAAACACATGGGACTTTCAATGGTAAAGTAATTTGAGGACCAGAACCTTGAGTGGCAGATTCTTGCTGTTTAAAAGGAACCTACTCTTGGTACTGCTCCAGTTTCCTTAACAAAACATGACAGCCATTAACTCGGACTCTCTGTTGGTGAATATACAAAAGCTGAAAAATGATCTTTCTGAACTCTAGCAGGGTTTTATGAAATAATTCCCCATCCCCCAATACCACCAGCTGAGAAGCATGGTAAATATCGCAAACATAAAAGCCGTATAACTTAAATACTCTAATAAATGCTACACACTCAAAAAAATACCTTCAGCCAAACCAGGTTGACTGTACACTTCAGGGTGCTGTGGGGATTTGTTTCTGTGTAGTTATGAGGTTAGCACATTTTGAATGAAGCATCAAAAGCTAATAACAGTGTAATGTCAATGCTTTTTGACTTCTTTTAAGGCATCACTGACGGCCTTTGGCACAGATGATTAGGGAAAGATCTCGTATAAAAGATTTCACTGTTACCTAGGGGAATGCGTCATTTACATATTTAAGCATAAACTACTGCTGCTTTATAGTGTGATTTACAAACCATCTTTCCTGTCTCTCTTTAATAAAGCCCCTTCCGACTAGTTTTAAAATGAAAAAGTGCCACCTCAGGCTTGAAGGAGAGGAAAATATTCACGGCTTCTTAACCTATCCAACAGAGAAAATGGCCACCTGAAATAGGACACAATAGGAGAATCTTATTTCAAGAGAAGAAGTTACAGAATGGCTTTTGGAGAGTTCATATTAACAAGATAGAGTTTAGTCCTACTCTTTGTTTCGTGTCCTTTAACCAGTTACCAGTCCATTACATGTCACTGTCTCTTATCCCATGATTATTGAGTTTTCTCAATAATCTCTTAAGGGATCCTGTCAAATGATTTTTGAAAATCCAGTTGCACAAGAGGGCCCTCCCAGCAGACCTCCGAGATCTCAGTGGGACCTAAAGGACGAGGCTGTCTTCCAGATAGGCGAGGCCCAGACTATTCAGAGCTTTGTAGGTCAAAACAGGACTTTGAATTGAACCAGGAAAACTATGGGAAACCAGTGCAGACTCTGGAGCAGCGTTGTAATGTGCTCATGCGACCCACCCCCGACACAAGGTGGGTCGCCATGTTTTGTACCAGTTGCAGCTTCCAAAATTTCATGGAGGAGAACACCACACAGAGCACATTGGAATAGTCTAACCCTGACCCTGTCAATAGCAGGTGTCCCTATGTCACCCAAGTAGGGCTGAAACTAGGAATTGCCATGAATACTGTTTCTGTCAGAAACAGACCATTCACCACCACCTGTGGGAGTCAGTCTGGGCGAGAATGACGTAATAAAGCGATTATGGAGATCTGTATCAAAGGGTTTTTTCAGACGTTACGAGATCAAGCTCAACCACAGACAATCCCCTGTGGTGGGGAATGGTCCCGTAACGTCTGTTTGATCCCCATCAGATGTTCACCACAGTGAACCACCGGCGGGGATCAAAATAACCACACTTTCAAGGATGGTCAGGGGACCATCTCCGAAAGCGTGGTCAAAGTGATTCCCGCCAGGGGTGAACACCCAGCGGGAATCACTTTGTGCCCCCAACAGATGTGACGTTACCATGCTCAACTACGGCGGAATTCACCATGGTTGAGCATGGTAACGTCTCGTCTGGCCCCTGACCACGGCCCGGAATCGGCGGCCATGCTCGCCGCCGATTCCAGGCCATGGCCAATACCCCGGGGGCTTGGCGGATGCCGCGGACACATTAGTTGCTGCACCCGCCCTTCTCCCAGAGGGCAGGCGGCCTCAGAAGCATGGGGGGGCAGGGCTGTGTGGCCGCACGTTGCACCGCAGAGCCCTGCCCCCTCTCCAATTCCCCAGCAGAATCTGCTGGCTCATCTGTTGACGGGTCGCTCTGATTCTGCTGGGGAATCATTTGGGTGATTCCGTGATGGGGCCAATAGGGCCTCGGTCATGTCTGAAATTACCCAAACTTAGGACCAGTCCTAGGATCGCAGCATATCACCTTATGATGGGGGTTACAAACCTCAACTCTCTGTGCACAGTGTGACAGGACTGTCCTACCCAGAGCCCCTGAAGGGCAGTGGCCAGCCTATGGGGAATTAGCTCTCACCCCCTACACACTCCAAGTTATACACCACTCAGCTGCCCCACAGTCCAATCAGAACATGGACTTGATCCTAGGGTAAGTATTTGCTTAGTAATGATCCCAACTCACTAAGTGAGGTTGGTCCTGACCTCCATCTTCCCCTCAAGCCAGGCCTATCGCAACCAGTAGTGCAACAGTCCAATCTTAGTAGTGGATGTCAAATCCCGTTTAAGTCCCAGGGGTCTTATGTAAGACCACAGTCTATGAACGTAAGGACAGGACACTTCCCACCTGGAAGCAGGTAACAGCAGAAGCACTGCTCCAATGATTGCTTCTGTAGTTTCGTCTTCATGCCCTGGGTGTCCTGATATGGGAGAGCTCTCACAAGAGAACCTTCTCCTATGGCCACACTGAGCCAACTAGGCTGTAGGCTTATATAAGCCTTGCACATGCCCAGTGAGGCCCATTTCATCTGAGCATGCCTAGGGACTTAGCTTCTAAGTCCAACTTGAGTTCCCAGTGAGCATGCCTAGGACGTAGTTGCTGAGCCTTGCTACACTCCTAGTGAGCATGCTCGGCTACTTAGCCTTCCAGCCAGGCCGATTCCCCTACACTCTGCCACACATGGTGATGGGGAAGCCAGAATGGAACCCTGCGGAAATCCACGGGGGAGGTTCTGAGAAGCCAATGAGTAATTACCCATCACCACTCTCTGGGACCTTCCAAACAGGAAAGAAGGAAACCACATTTCAAGATCTGTCCCATGCACCCCCGCCAGGTCCTGCAGTCATGTCAACAACATCTCATGATCAACAGTTTCAAAGGCTGCCGAAAGATCCAATAGGCTCAACAGGGCAGAATTCCCCTTGTCAATCTCCAAGCACAGGTCATTGACCAAGGCCACAAGTGCAGCATCCATGCCATATCCAGGATGAAAGCCTGACTGAAACAGGTCCAGGAATCCAATGATATCAAGATGAACCTGGAGCTGTCAGGCAACCACTCGTTCAATAACCTTCCCTAAAAAGGGAAGGTTAGAGAAAGGGAGATAGCTGGCCGGGGAATCAACATCCAAAGATGGCTTCTTAAGCAGGGGTCGGACAACTGCTGTTTTAAGAACATCTGACACTGTACCCAAAGGGAGGCATTGACAACCCCAGCCAGCAGCAGCCCCAGCATTTCCTGGCTGACTTTCACCAGCTGGCACAGGCAAGGATCTAGTTCACAACTGGTTGCCCTCACAGCCCCAAGCACCTCTTCCACATTGGTGGATGATACAGGCTGAACCTAATCCAAATAAACAGGACAAGACTGAGATTCCATATCCTCAAACTCTGACTCTACAGGTAAAATGGCAGCACCTAAGGTGTGGTGAATACAAGCAGTTTTTGTCTGGAAAGTAGTTACTAAAAATGTCACAGTGGGCATTAGATGACTCCATTTCCGGGCAGAGGCAGACTGGATTAACCAGTCCCCTCACCACCCAGGAGCATCTACCCTCCTGTTTCAGCTACCTCAGGCCCCCCCGTATACCAGGGGAACCTGTGCCACCGCAGCGGAGGCAGTGGACATCTGGGTGCAACCATGTCAGTGGCCATGGTCAATATGTCATTCCACAACATGACCAGGTCATCGACAGAGTATCCGCTAAGGTCAGTAGGTAGATCCCTCAGAGAGTTCTGGAAACCAATTGGATCCATTAGTCTCCGAGAGCAGACCATCCTAATATGTCCACCAACCCGTCAAGGGCATAGAAGGGCAGGGATCTGTGCCTTTGTGAAATGTGTTCCACAAAAATTATTTATGATTTAACCCACCAGCAGAAAATATACACTATCCCATTCACGCATTTTCTAACAATAGCAACTGAGAGAACGTGACTGAGATTTGGAAAGATTTGGCATTAATGTTGTAGGTATAGCTAACAAATGAAAATATATATATATTCAGTGATGGTATATATACAGTCTGCAGAAAGTTTGTTTTAATAAGTAAAAAAAAAAAACCTACACATTTTTTTTGTAGATAACCATCTTGAACCTTGCCACGAGGCGCTTCGGTTTTAGATTTGGTTTGAAGACTGTGGAAATTCTAACATTCATTAAAACAGCCAAGTGTATCGTAACCTTGGATTTGCTTTTGAGAACATTATAATAGTATCAATAAAGTAGGTCAGGTATTCACGGCTTCCAAAAAACTGCAATATCACAAGAAAATATTGGGGAAATGTCAAGAAATAGGGTGAGTCTATCCCAGTGTACAGCTTAGCCTCCTTGCCAAGGGTTCTTGGCACGTCCTTCTTGACACTTGGTTTGACAGCTACACCTCTTGCAGCGGGCTATGATGGAAGAAAACTACCTTTTCAGTTGCATGAAGCTGCCCAGAACTACTGAACTACTCGATCAAACAGACCACCCTAATCGTGTACCCTGTTGAAATGAAGATCCAGGCCTTTTTTCAGTAGCAACTCACTTGCGGTGAGCTTGAGAAGAAGTGGCTTGACTTTTCTTCCCTAATTGACTTCCTGCATAAGGGAATAAACTACAATATATTAGAGATGACTTTTAAGTGTGCCTGTGGTATATATCCACATTCCTCTCCGCCCTTAAGGCTCATGATGAGTTGCAAGACATAAAATATTCAAAAGTACGGATACGACCAAATAAATCCCCCTAACCTCAGAATATATTGAAATACACAAATAAAACCAAGTAAAATCCCCTAATCCACAACTGTCCAAACTCTACCCTACCCCTGAATACCAAATGTCTGGCCAAACAGAAAAGTCTTATATCGTCTATAGAAGATGAGCAGGCTCGGGTTTAGATGAACTTCCAAAGGATGGGAGCTACATAATCATAGGGCGGTCACTGAGAAGGCGTCTCTGCGTGCCCGTTTGTGCAAGCTTGACTAACAGATGGTATGCACAAGAAGGCAAGTTGTACGTCTCAGTCTTTTAAAAACATGCCTGATAAACATCTGTGACTTCAGAAGATAATATCCTCAGTTGAAAATTCCAGGAGGAAAATTTATTTGTGCCTTCTTCCAACATTAACCAGTCGTTTGTTCTGAGACACACCTGTGGGTGATAACAATCCTAAAAGGGCTCAGAAACAGAGAGAGACCTCTCTCGCCCAGCCTCTTACACTGAGTTCTGTATCTTGCATTGGGAAATCCATTGGTGGACATATAAAATTCATTTTATCTTAATTCCTCATTCCTACACACTAGCCACTATACTGTGTGTATTTTTAAATCCATGCATTCCCAACCACTCTGTGTTCCAGACTGGTTCGATTACTCCCCTCCAACACTCCAGCGTATCTGTATTTTTAAGAAAACCCAACATGCTTCCGATTGTTGGTTTTTAAAAATCCATATTAATAAACCCTTACTGAATTTATGTTCCTTCGATACGTGACTTAGTGGCTTTTAGTGACTCAGGCATACCTAATGCAATAACGTAAAATAAATTCAAAGAAACATTCATCACTTGAGATTTTTTAGGAGCAAGTGTGAGGGTGTATTTTGCCATCCCACTCCAGAAAGAAAGATTAAAGATTTATGCAGATGTATGTCAGTTATGTGGCAGAATGTAGGTAAAGCAGATAGCTCTTGTGCAATAATCCAGTAAGGTGCAGAAATGGTACTCCTTTTGCAGATAGAACTAGTTCCTGGTGCATTCTAGATGGCCAGTAGACTTTGCTCTGATTGTACAGCAACAAGAAAGTGGTGGCAGAGAGATGAACCATCAGCTCCTAGTTTGTATCAAGAACTTTCCTTTGCCTTTAAAATTCATCCTTCTTCCGAACGTAGTTTAGAATGGGTTTGCCATGTTGGTACCATGTATAAGAACAATGAAGGACAAGGGCCAGCATCCACAAAGCACTTATGCCGGAGTAGTCCTAGTGGGGCAAACACCTCTGGATGACAAACGTCATTAGAAACAATTACATACCACTCTGGTGCAACCTCTTACACAGGGTTCTTTATCTTCCACTGGGAAATCCATAGGTGGACATGTAAAATATAAATTATCCCCATTCTAATATGTGTTGTGTATTCTTTTAAAATCAGTGCATTCCCAACCATTCTGTGGTCTTCGATGGAACTGCTCCAGAACATGTGGTTTACAGCCAAAGAAGTTAAGATTAGAGCTGAAACTCAATCTCGATTTTTTTCTCAATTCTTGCCAAGACTCACGGTTCTTGACTTTTTATCGAGAATTGATAATCAAGAAAAATCCTGGTTTTTTACACTTTCTCAGTTGAGAATTTTTCTCGATTTACCATTATAATTACAGGTTACATTTACCGTGATTTAATATATACCGATTTACCAAGCACCATTTACCATGTTCTGCATTCACCCTGGTAATGCACATGTTAAAATAGCTGCTCTTTTGAAAAATGGCAGCGATGCTGGCAGCGCCATCTTGAAAGAGGGTTGCGCATGCGCAGAATAGCTGTAGTGGCCATTTTGCACATGCTCATTACCAGGACAAATGCAATATACAGTAAGTGGTACACAGTAAATTGGTATACAGTATACAGTGAATCACAATAAATGGTAATTCACAGTAAATTATGGTAAACAGTAAATCGAGAAAAATACTCAACTGAGATCTCGAACCATTACCTGAGATCTTGGTAACGATTCTTGATTCTCATGAGATTTTTGCGAGAAACAAATGGATTCTCGTTTCAGCCCTAGTTAAAATGATCAATTTTGTGTACCGTGTTAACTTCCTGTAAACCAGTTTGATCGTCATTCATATGGAATGTGGCAGCAGCTCTCTCTGGGTCTGACACTAGCAGTCCAGTAGTTTGATAACTTAATTACTTTCTCTGGAGGGGAATGCAAAATCTTTTTCTGGCAAAATTAGCAGATGGCACGAGGATCAGTTGAGTGGTATATAAGGCTAGAAGAGACTCTTTGTTTTTGAAGAGGTACTGCCCCTCTATTTTAAAGAAGATGGTGTCCTCCAAATTAATTGAGATTGTACATATTATCAAACTGTGTATTGTTTTGCAATTAACATGCTGGCTGTCATATTCAGGTGTAGAATCCTTGGTTGTAACCTTTGCATTTTCAGAAGTATTGAGCTATTAAACCACAAATGCCACATCATTTTGAATCTATTAGCCACAATCCGCAAGCCATGGGGCTTCAGTGGGTCTATTCCAGATCATGGAGTAGACCATTATTTACATATATCTACTATCCTTAGTCTTCAGATATTCAAAAGTAGTGTCGCAGGTGTAGGGGTAAGATATCCCTCCTTCCTCTACCCACTCCGACTCTTCTCTGTGGGATTCTGCTGTACAGAAAAAAGGTCCCTCAGGATCTTAGTAGCACCTACTGTCCCAACCAGGACTAGACACAGATCATCACTGGGGCAGCAGGCCACAGAGGAGAGCACTTTAATTAACCCCATCACACTCCTCAAAAACTAGGGATGGGCGAACAGACCGTGGTTCGGGTTCGTCTGTTCGGTTCGGCCGTGTTCGGTTCATGCGTTCGGGTTCGTGCATTTGGCGATTCGCCGGGTTCGGTCGTTCGGTTTGGGTTCGGCCATTCGGGAAATGTTTTAATATGGGTTTTTTGTTTGTTTTTTATATGGTTTTTTTGTTTTTTATTTGATTTGATATGGGTTTTTTTGTTCTTTTGGTTTTTTATTTGGTTTTTTTATTTAAATTTTTTATCTAATATTATATCTATCTATCTACACTAAATCTAACTGCTATTAACTATTCTAAATGCTATCAACTAAATGGATTATCTAATAAGTACACAGGCCTACTCCTACAAACAGTAAAACTAAATCACTAACGCTATCTCTATCACTAAGCTAACTCCTACAACTGTCTACTATCTCTGATCTATCTATCTATCTGGGATGGGGGAGGAATCACAAACAACACAAGGTTTCAGTTTAAGGTTTAAGTTTCATTTCAGTACAAAACTGAAATGAAACTTAAAGCAGTCTAATAATCCTACTCTAAATGAAAAAACAGGGGAAGGGAAGGGAATCTGGGATGGAATATATGGGAGAGGGAAAGGATTCAATGGAGGGGGGCGGGAGGAAGGAAGATTGAACACAGGGAAAACAGGAGTGGTAAAAACAAAAAATAACCACTAAATCTATTTAAGCTAAGCTAAATAAATGAATGAGAATATTGGGGTAGATGGGTTGGATGGGTGAAATGGGAGGAGGATTGCAATGGATTGTGGAGTTGGTGAGAGGGAGCCTTCTGAAACGCCTGCTGTTCAGGAACAGTGACTAACTCAGAAGGTGTTGGGAAGGGGGGAGGCAGATAGTTTTGTTTCTGGAATAGCACTCCAGGATGTTCTGGCATTCTGCCAGCAGGGCTGCCCGAGAGCAGTCACAACTTGTTCCAGGGTTGCTTCACCTGCACGTCTGGCAGGGGGTGCCTTTAGAAAGATGGGCCAGCTGGGGCTGGCACAGCTAGCTCCAGGGTAGCCCATCTGTCTAAAAACACCCTTGGTTATTTACTTTTCTCTAAACACCCCCCACTTTGGATCTCATAATTAGTGGTGTGATCGGATTTTACAATTTCTAATTAATCCTACAGCTACTTGTTATTAGATTAGTAAAGAACATTCCTGGTTCCCCAAATTCAAACACTTCAGTTTTGGTGATGTCTTAACAGATGTACCTTGCGGATATTTGCCAATATAATTGGTACAGGCACCAGGGGAAAATATTGGTTTACTTATTGAAAAAACCCTTCAAGCAAAATTTAAGAGGTTCCTGATTTCCCATGCCTCACGTTTTTACTAATATCATCGTCAGAGCATGTTTTCTACCTGCATTCATTACTTTTTCCTTCAAACTTTATTTAGCTACTTTACGTCTTTGGAAAGGAAATACTTGTAGGGCCATTCTTCCAGTTATTCTTTATTTTATTTTTTAAAAATCGACACTGGCTATATATTTACAATTGCTTGTATGAGCAAAATCAAGCAGGCAGAAATCATTGAGATAATGTAATATACTTTGCCATATTGCCGTGCCTTTGCTCTTGCATTTTTTATGCATCTGACACTCAACCGCCAGAGGGAAGGTCTTTAGCAAAGTAGCACTGAACTTTTTTAACCTTAGATGTGACATCTAGTGTGTTGGGTTCACTGTCAGTTCTGCATTCCCAAAGACAATCTTTTTGTCTTGATTAGATTGTAAACTCCATGGAGCAGGGACTGTCGTTATATTGTGGGTATCTGTACAGCACTGCGTGTGACTAGTAGTGCTATCGAAATGATTAGTAGTAGTAGACAATCCACTCTTGCATTTTGTCGTCCATGTCCCATCGACCAAAGAAAATCAATTGGGCCAGTATGGCCTATGATATGTCACAAAGCGAAGTGCTCAGTGACCATCATCTTATCTAATTAATAACTAACATTAATAACTGTTAGAATGATCATTTATTCATACAGTAGCATAAGTGCGCACAGTGCTTTATACAGAACAAAACAGTCCCAAACATGAGCAAGGTTGCCATCTTTGATTTTAACAATGCAACAGGGACTCACAAAAGTAATTCTGAGACGTGCATCATAGCAAAGAGGCATTTGGGACATCAAATTGCGCAAACTATTAATATTTAAAATTATACTGAGGAGACCCAAGACGTTTTGAATCACCCAGCCAGACTGTGTGGGCAGGGTTTAAAGCTTAGATAGCTTAGAATCATGTTTTCCGCTACTTACTGAGCCAACATGCCAATCTGTGCTATAATATATGGTCTACTGCTTTTGAGTAACACAAAAGACAGTGTGGTTGCTATGTTGAGCCCAAAAGTAACAGATGGAGACACAAAGTAGTTCACAATCTTGGACATACCACAAGGCAACCTGAGGTGACCACCCCAAGCATCACCCTTTTTTTCTAATTCTGGGGGCCCTGCAGTGACCCCCCAGTTTCACCAAGGTATGGTAAGGGGTCCTTACTCTCTCCCAGCAGGGCCCCAAATACTACCACCTCTCGGGCTCTTGAGACAGTATCCTCAAGGGAGCAGGGCCACAGGGAAGGAGGTGGGATCACAAGGGCCCCACATTTTATCTTCGCCCTGGGTCCTGAAAATTCTAAGGCCAGCCCTGAGAGTTCAAGTGGTATCTTGTAGTTCAGGTGATATCTCCAGATTATTCTGACCTGTTACTATCCTGAGGAAGGGCCTTGTGTGGCCTGAAAGTTTGCATAGCCTCACCAACAGAAAAGAGTAGGTTTAGCTGTTAATAATCTTTATTAATTAAAAACCAAATCTTGAATTAAAATAAGGAGAAAAACTGTCCATATTAACATCAGTTTTGCATCTAAAATATACACTGTCCATATGAATTATGTATCAGTGACAACCCTAAACAGGAGGTATGTTTAACATTGTATTAGTCTAGATTTTCAGGGAATAGATCTTCAGTTGTTTAAAAATAGGTATTAAATAGGTCAATCTCACAACCAATCATTTTCTCCTCACCTCTAACGGGGTTTCTTTGGTCCACTACTTAAAGAAATAAAATGCTTAAAATAAAATTTTGAAATAAAAATTCATAAATTTGAATTGAAATGAAATAAAATTCTTAAAATAGCAGTAAAATGTTCAAATCTTGCAGTAAATCAGTATAAAATATATCCTGCCTTTCTCTTAGGCCTCTTGCACGTGAGATGGGGGTGGGGGGAAGACTGCCGTGAGCCGAAATCAAAGCAGGGGATGACGTGAAGTCCCGCTCGTGTGCATGGGGTTTTTGACGTGATTAGCCTGTATCTACAATGATTTCGGAGAGCCCTCTCTTCCATCACTGTAATCACGGCAGACACAGGCTAATCACGTCAAAAAAAACGGCACACACAAGCGGGACTTCGCGTCATCTCCCTGCCGTGATTTTGGCTCGCAGCAGTTCCGGTCTAGTGTGCAAGCGGCCTTAGATTAGGTAAAGATTCCAGCATGGCAGAGGCTTAGGTACTTTCTACTAGACTGCATCTGTCTACATTCACATGAATATTAATGCCGGGCTTTAGTAGCTCTGTTGTAGTACTTAGCAACTATACCCCCGCCACCTTGTACGTTATTATTGCTTACATCTGCAGGTGGCTTTGTAACCCATTCGTTTTGGGGAGGAAAAAGACATGCTGATATGAGATCATACACTTCACTCAGAATTGCAGAGTCATCTAATCCAAGGATGTTCTTGCTCACAGCAAAGGAAAAACTCCATTCATCAAATGACCTGGCTGCACCCTCTTCCCAGATTGGATTTCTTTTGGTCTCTTCAGGATGCTACCTTGCCTCAGCTATTGGCATGAACTCTCAATGTAGATATCGGAGGGTATCATTTTAAATGCAACGCTGGGATCTCTTTCTTTCCCCCCCCTTTCCTCCCTTGTTATATTGCTCTGTATATTTCACAGTAAACAGATCTGCTTGTGCTCTCCATCATGTTTTTCATCTTGCAGAGCTGTTTAGAGAGAGGCATTTCACTGAAAGCACCATTCTAAGTTCAAGGCTCCTATGCAAACATTTAACACATAGAGAAGCATAGGTATCCTTGAACAAGGGGGCTTCAGCCCTGCTCCATTTATCATTACAAACAACCCATTTAATGACCAAGAACACCTTTCTGTGACCAACCGTCCTAAATCGTTCAGCTGACAAAGTCCAAGAGAATAGGCAAGTCTCACAGTGCAGCCTAAAGGTCAACCGATTGTGGCTTTGTCAGAACAAATAAGGAAGGAAGTTCCAGAACCACTCATGGGAAATCCCCGTCCAGCAGTTTTGGAAGCCTGACAAAGCCAGTTAGCTCAGTTCATACAGCTAATTCCAGCTGTCACAAAAAACTCTAAAGATCAAAACCACCGGCTGAAATTCCATCCAGAAAACCCATCGAGAGGCACTGTGGATGTCGGAACTCCAGTGTAACATGTGACAGCCCCTCTCAACAGAAACTAAGACAGCCACAGTCCCATCAATTTAGTTTCAGCAGTGTCAAAGGGAGTGCTTTGGAAAGCAGAGCGTAGCAACCTAAACCTGATGCGGCAAAGCAGCTGTAAAGAAAGCTCCACCAATGAATGCTCCCATCCTGATGAATGCAGATAAAACAAAGCATTCTTGGATGCTGCATTGGTATACGGATCCAGGAACAGCTGAGGACCTAACACTGGAATGTGGAACTGTTTCTCCTCCATGGGTTACCTGGAAAAGTAATACAGGCTCCAGAAGCCAGTTCAGAATTGGGAAGACAAAGTAATGAAGACGGGGGAAGGGAGAGGAGAGTCCAGATCATGGCTCCATCCTCTGTCCTTGGCCCTTTTCAAAAGGGCCATGGCTGCAGGGGGATCAGTGTGTGCCTGGTGGCGTGGGCGGTGCAGGGGGCCGTGTACATGGGCGCATGCCGATCCCCCCACATCTCCATGCATGGAGAAATCATCATTTTGGCCAGTTGCTCTCTGTGTGGGCGATGAGTGGAGGTGGGTGAGCATGCGTGTTTTGTGGAAACGCAGACGCATGCACGCCCACCCGTCGCAGCAGTCACATGAGTGGGTGTGTCTTGTGCAAAAAGGGCCCTTGAATTTACATCCTCATCTCCACTAACAAGCTTTTCAAGGTGTGAGTCTCACGAACAACTGTCAAGACAACTCCCTCAACTAAAGGGGCTGAAAGAAAAACACTACTCCCAAGGATGGAGGGAAAGGAAAAACGTGTAGTTTATGAACCATGTCAACATTCATAGATTGGCACTGACAACCACGCACTGACCGCAAAATGCACGTCATACCAACTCACTCGGTGCCTTTAGACATAACATCAACGGGTGTCTGGATGTGTGTTTTGACCTTGATATGAACACCAGTTTGGCCCTGTGTTCATCATGGGGTGCTGCTTAGACATACAACCCATTTTGGGGCAAATCGGTGTTCCACTCACCACCCAATCTCTGCACACAAGCACTGCCACCTCGTTCCCCGTGTTGTACCTGCTAACACGCCACACAATATCATTAGACACAACGTTGGCCGCGTGTTCAGCCAAAACACACAAATTGTCCTTGTGATGCAATGGTGTTCATATCGCGTGTTCAATGGGTGGCCAAATTGGTGTTGGGATTGTTATGGTGCTTACACACAACGGCCAAACACATGCTTTGGGTTTTTGATACCTGATCTTTGTTATGTCTAAAGACGCCCACTGTGTGATCTGCTTTTCTGCCACTCGCAGTGTATGCAGAAGGGGTGGATCACCAGGGGGAATTTCGTTTCTTTTTTTTCACAATTTTGGTGTGGGGGGATTTCCAGATTTCATTATGGATTCGTATTTTCCGTTTCATATTTAAATCAATTAAAAATAAAAACTTAAAGAATAAACGTAATTCTTTTTTTAATGGTGTATGTGAAAAAGGGCCACTGGGCATTCTGGGCATGTGCGCCCTTTTCCAGAATGGCACTAACAGCATCACCACCGTTTTGGAAACAGGCACCGGTCCGGAGTTACAGATTTCCCTCCACCCCATCCTCTCTCAATAGAAAGGAAGCCGCAGTCCCATCAATCGAGTTTCAGAAACGTCGAAGGGAGTACCGTGGAGAGCAAAGTGTAGCAACCTAAACCCAATGTGGCAAAGCAGCGGTAAAAAAAAAGAAGCCTGAAATGATTTGATTTATTCAGATTTCTATCCTGCCCTATCCCCAAAGGCTCAAGGTGGCTAACAACAGAATTTTTAAAAATCCAAATAAAATACAGAAGATAACCCCCCCCCAAACTACAGACCATACCCATAAAGCCCCTTCCTAACCCTGCCTGTTAAATGCTTGGCCAATGAAATACATTTTACATCGCCTCTGGAAGAAGTAGGGATGGGCAAACAGAACGCAGTTTGGATGTTCGGTCGTTCACTTCAAAACCCAAGTTCGGGTTCGATGGTTCAGTTCAGTCGAGTTCAGTTTGGCCGAACAGGCAAAAATAGCGAAACCGAAATGAAACTGAAACCTAATTTTCGCCCCTGGAAAGACGTTTTCCCTGCCTCCGAACTCGTCTGAACATGACCGAACTGTTTGGTCGTTAGAGAGTTTGGTTCGGACGTTTGGTTCGGACATCTGAACAGACCGAGTTCGGTCCGAATCAGAACCGCGTTCGCCCATCCCTAGGAAGAAGATTGTACTAGGGCCTAGGTAAACCTCTAAGGGCAGGGAGTTTCAAAGCTGTGAAGGAGCCACCAAGGATCCCTCTCTGTGTGTCCAGGCTGAAGAGACGTGGGCCAATGATGGAACTTGCAGGAGAACACTCTGGGCTAACTTCTTAGAAACCGTGGAGGGCCATAAAGGGGTGATACCTAAGAAGGTCAAGTTTTTATTTCACTATTTTATCTTATTTTATTTTACTTCTTTTGCAGTAATCATGCACCTATCCCTTTTTGTGCGTATCAAATCCCTACTTCTTGTGTATCTGCGGTGTAGAGGCAACAACCCAATAAGGCATGGTTTAAAGTAGATTAGAGTACATGGGAGTCTTACTTCTGTCTACAGTGGACTTTGAACTAGGCTCACAAAGGCAAGTAGGAGAAGACTGGAAGAACATTTACAAGAGCAGGTGATCAAAATACCTTGCAGTTCAATGAGGAAGTAGAAAAAAAATACAACTGAGCATAAAAGAACATAGAGAGCTAATTAACTCGAATGGTTTGGGGTACAGCATTTACATAAACTAATGACTTCCTGCATTTCTGGACATTATATAATACCTCTTTGGCATTTAGTTCCATGTTTAGTTTAACAGATCTTTAATGGCACTCAAGTTAAAAATAGAATTACTTTGAACATGCTTACATGCGTCTTTGCAAAACATGTCTAATTTTAACATGCATCAAACATGTTCCATTTTTAGAAATACGTTGCATTCACCAAAATATTGGCCCATCCAACATACCGGGTCTTGCTTGAACACTACCTTCACCCCTTTATTGCTCTACCATCCAGAATTCCAAGTTGGGCTCATTCAAGGCGATCCTCTGTCTACCAATCAGTTTTTTATTTTTAATGTCTACATTCCTCCAGTGACTTCCCCGTATTATAAGACCGAGATATGGTTGGCACTGGAGGAAGAGATCACGAAACAGTTGCATCTCTTCCCTCGAGATACAATAATTTTAGCAGGAGACTGGAATGTTCATCTAGAAAGAGCACAGGAGAATTATGCATGGGACCTGGGGAATGAACAGGACAGGCTCCAGGGTGCAGGAATAAGATCTAAACATGCTGTAGTACTATTTAGTAGGGGTGGGACCCCGGGGCAATTACCGGATACCGGATTTACCGGTTTCCGGTTCTCAAAGAACCGGATTCCCGGATTAAATCCGGTATCCGGTACCGGTTTTATTTCATTGATTTCAATGGGGCACTGTGTCCCCATTGAAATCAATGAAATACAATTAATTCCTCCCCCC
>QEPC01000412.1:16186200-16202053 GCA_003113815.1 Sphenodon punctatus | reverse complement strand
TTTTTTTAACAAAAATCCAGGCTGGGCAGGGTGGGTGGGGGGTGTCCCCCCTTCCACCCGCGCAGCCTGGACTCAGGGAGTTTTTTGGGTTTTTTTACTTTTTTGGTGGGACTTACATTGCAGCCATTCATTTAAATGGCTGCAATGTAAAAAAATCCGGTACCTGGAATCCAGTAACGGGACCGGATTTACCGGGTTGAATCCGATAATGCCGGTACGCCCAGTACCGGCATTATCGGATTCCGGATTTACCGGTATTCCCACCCCTACTATTTAGAAAACTTATGGATAAACACAATCTGGTAGTCCTAAATGTCGACTCTGCTAATGATCAAGGTGGAGGGTTTACTTTTATTGGCCATCTGGGCAAAAGTATAGTTGATATGATACTAGTTGAGGAATGGTCACGAACATGGTTTAGCCCTATTGAGCTACTTCTGAGGACAGAGCGCGATCATCAGGCTCTCTATACAAGGTTCTCCATTGTCCAGCAACATACCGATAGTAATACTGAACTATTGGATACCTGCCTTGTAATACCTAAGCGGACCTTAGCTGGTTGGGCAGGACAGTTGCAGAGCTTTGCCGACTCAAATGAGATTAAACAGATAGTAACAGCTATGCAGGCTGCCTTGGACGCACAGTCTACTGTTGAAATCTATGATGGGTTTTTAGCGGCTATTCAGGCACATATCACAACTAAGCAAAAAAAGGTTGCTAATATTTTCCAAAACCCATGGTATGACTGTGAGTGTAGACGTCCTAAGTCTAACTTAGCCGCCTTAAAGAGGGTTTGGGTTAGAGAACAAACCGAACCTCTTCATCACAAGTATAAGCGCTGTAGAGCTGTTTATTTGGGACTTCTGAAGGAAAAACAAAGCAAATATTACATGGGAAAGTGGGCTAGAATGGCGGTAGACGGGAACATAGGTAACTCTAGGGGATTTTGGTCAGCCCTGAACTCAATAAGAAGACCATGGAAAACTGTGAGCAGGCCAGTAATTTCTAACACCACCTGGGAGGACTTCTTTTCAGAACTTTACAGGGACCGTTTGGTACCATGTACTGTCCAGCTTCAGGAACGTCAGGGGGCCCCCATTTGTTGGCAGAGGGATGACTTTTCACCAGAGAAAATAATTCCAATTTTTGGAGCTCTTAAATTAAACAAGGCAGCAGGTCCAGACTATGTAACTGTGGAAATGATGGAAGTTCTCCCAGGATGGTGGGCGGTAGGGATGGACGAACAGATCGCGGTTCGGGTTTGGCTGTTTGGTTCGGCTGCATTCGGTTCGTCTGTTCAGTTCGGCTAGTTCGCCGAGTTCGGGTTCGGCTGCTCAGTTCGGTCATCCGAACAGACCGTTCGGTTAGGCTGTTCAGTTCAGCCGTCCGGCCATTCAGGAAATGTTGTTATGGGTGTTTTTTTGTTTTTTATATGGTTTTTTGGTTTTTTATTGGGTTTTATTAGGTTTTCTTTTGTTTTTTATTTGGTTTTTTTGGTTTTTATATGGTTTTTTTTTATTTTTTTAATCTAATATTATATATATCTATCTACACTAAAGCTAACTGCTATTAACTATTCTAAATGCTATGAACTAAATGGATTATCTAATAAGTACACAGACCTACTCCTACAAACACTAAAACTAAATCACTAACACTATCTCTATCACTAAGCTAACTCCTACAACTCTCTACTATCTATCTAATATATATATATCCATATATATATATATATATATATATGGATATATATACATCCCATATATATGGGATGGGGGGGAATCACAAACAGAAGAGGAGTCTGTAGTGAAATACATACATTACATACTCAATGAGTCTGTACAGTGCATAACACAAGGTTTCAGTTTATGGTTTAAGTTTCATTTCATTACAAAACTGAAATGAAACTTAAAGCAATCTAAAAATCCTACTCAACGCCTGCTGTTCAGGAACAGTGACTAGCTCAGAAGGTGTTGGGAAGGGGGGAGGCAGATAATTAGTTTCGTTTCTTGTAAGCCTCTCCACCCCTGGTGCCTGGAAGTCTGCTCCTCAGTGACTGACACCTCCCTGTCATGTTTGACCTTCCAGTGAACCTTTTTTTGCCACCCGAACGCGATCCGAACTGACCGAACTGTTCGGATCACCAAACCGTTCGGTGTTCAGTTTGTTTGGTATGTTCACATTCGTGTTTGTGTTCGAGTTCAGTCATCCAAACAGGCCGAGTTTGGGCCGAACTCTGAACTACCGAACCGCGTTTGCCCATCCCTAGTGGACGGGTATCTTGTCAGATATATTTTATAAGGCCAGCAGGGATCTTCAAATTCCTAGATCATGGATACAAAGCTATATAGTCCCCATCTTTAAAAAAGGGAGACTTCAAAATCCAGCTTGCTATCGCCCGATAAACTTATTGTCTACAGTGGGCAAACTTTATGCGAAACTCTTGTTTAATCAGCTCAACCATTGGGCAGAAGAAGCTAAAGTTATTCCACCTGAGCAATTTGGCTTCAGGAAGGGAGCATCAACAATAGACTGCTGCTTTATACTGCAGCACCTTATCCACAAATACTATAGGGTCAGGAAGGCCAAGCTGTATCTCGCCTTTGTGGATTTCACAAAGGCGTTTGATACAGTGCCAAGAGCTAAATTATGGGGAAAGCTGAGGGCCCTGGGCCTAGGGGATCATCTCCTGAACCCAGTGATTCAGATCTACTCTATGAATGAGGCTCGTATAAAGGTAGGACACACCTTGAGCAAACCTATAGCAGGGAGTGCGCCAGGGCTGTGTCCTGGCGCCCCTATTGTTTAGTCTATGTGTTGTAGATCTTGTCGAGTATATCAAGTTAGCAGCCACTGATCCACTTAAGATTGGGGATGCACAAATTTGTATTCTCCAATTTGCCGACGACCTAGTACTTCTATTCCAAACTGAGATGGGGCTAAAGCGTGCCATAAACCAATGTCATTGATACTGTCTAGCTAATATGTTAGAAATCAACACTTCTAAATCTAAGGTTATGGCATTGGGAAAAAGGAAGCTCCCGTTGCAATGGAAGACTGGAGCGGAAGAACTCAAGTCGGTGAATTCAGTTACTTGGGTGTTACCTTTACCAGCAGGGGGACCTGGAATACCCATATTCAGGAGAGGGCAGCCAAGGCTTCTAAGGCAGCTTATGCCTTGGGAAGAGCTGTTAATATTTCCAAAGGAGTGGCCATCTCGACATTTCTAAGGGGCTATAGCGCCACAATTCCTCCAATGGCAGTTTTTGGGTTAGAGTTAATACCCAGCCCTACCCTGATTTATCTAGAGAGAGTGCAAAACATTTTCTTGAGGCGCCTACTGAAAGTAGGGCCAAGTGTTCCAGGAGCTGTCATAAGGGTGGAGACAGGAGTGCCTTCAATTGCCTCTTTATCTCGAATCCACTTTGTGAGATATTGGCTTCGTATGCTATCCCGGAAGGAACATGATCTACTATTACAATGTCTGGGAGAGGAACTCTCATATGTAGGCACGAGGAATTATCCTTGGCTGCTTTATTTGAACCAGCTATTAAGGAATTGGGGATTTTCCTTTATGTACTTTAGAGGTCGTGATTTGAAGTCTATGGAAACGGAAATCCAAGTTAGAAATAGAGACATAGACCAGCAGGAGGATTTGGAGGCAATGGGCCAGTGGAAGGTAGCGCCACAGCTAGGGCAGATCAAGAACTCTGCCAATTATGAAAATTATTTAGATAGTCTTGTAAATCCTCGGCTTCGTCATTGGTATACCTTGATGAGGCTGCAGTTGATTCAATCTGCAGTAACAGAAGGAAGGAGAAAAGCTATTCCATATGATAAACGGATATGTACATGCTGGATGTATGAGGTGGAGTCAACAGATCATTTGCTACTGAGGTGCCCCCATTATACAAGTATACGGGAATTATGGCTGTCCCCCCTTCTAAACAAAGGTTTGACATTCCTATCTAAAGCGTGCTATGTATTCATACTATCATTAACTAAGACAGAGTTTCATCCTTAGCGATGAAAAAAGGAACTAGATCCTCATTTTAAGAGAGGAATAAGCAAGGAGGAACAGTTTACTTAATTGATCTATATAATGAATGTACCCCAAAGATTCTAGGGCCCTGTCATAAGGATACGTTGCTATAATAACTAATAAACGGCTCACCTTAAGGTAATTGTATTTTAGAGTATAATTATGTATATATATTTTTTTTAAATCTATATATGTTGTATGTCTTGTAAGTTTTTGTATATGTGGGCTACAATGAAAGTCGGAGCCGTCAATAAAAATCTATCTATCTATCTATCGCTCTACGGATTGTCATTGTTACAGTTGGCTCTCCTGAATTTGAAACCCTGCTTCTTTGGAAGAAAGTGAGAATTTTGCCAGTGTCGGCAAGAGAAGACCAGTCAGGCATTTAAGCAGAAAGAGAATGCAGCAAAGCCATGTAGAAACAGTTTTTTCTATTAGTATTTTTCATTGTGAGTAGGATTGAGAAGGACATCACTTCTCGTATTCGTGAAGATCAGTTACATATTCCTACCTCAGGAACAAATATCTGAATTCATCATCGTCTGTGATTTATTCACACTAAATAGTCCTGCCAAAGTGAATGAAATACAGGTTGGACAAATAAACTAATGATGAATAAACAAACTAACGCGCATGAAGCAACCAAAACAAATATTCACAACTGCAAAAAAAACCAACCAACCAGGGAGTGAACAGAACTTCATACTTGTTTGATTTAAATATGAATACGCCATAGAATCAGAGCGGGAAGTCACGTCAAGGTCATCTAATCCAACCCCAGGATATCCAACTGCAGGATATCTACAGATACAACATCCCCGAAAACCTCCAGTGCCAGAGACCCTACGACCTCCCTACGACTTGTTCCATTGCCTCATGGCTCTTACCGTTAACAAGTTGTTCCTGATATTTAACTGAAATCTACCTTGCCCTCTATAGCCATGAAGAACAGTTCTTTGCTATCTTCTTTATGACAGCCCTTTAGATAGTTGAGGGCCACTATCATGTCTCTCCTTAATCTTCTCTTCGCTAGGCTAAACATACCTAGTTCCTTCAACCTGTCCTCATAAGACTTGCATTCCACACTGATTATCATCATTATTGACTTCCTCTGAACCGACTTCAATTTGTCAGTGTCCTTCTTAAAATGCAGCACCCAAAGTCAGACACAATACTCCAAGTGAGGTATGTCCAATTCTGAATAGAGTAAAATGATAACTTACGCTGACTTGGAAACCATGCTTCTGGCAATGCAGCCTAAGGCCCCAGTCCGAGCTCTGTCTGTGCACACACACAGCACACACACATACTGTGTTCACGCTACACCTGCAAATGTTTTGTGTGCATACCATGCGTCCAACGGCGTTTACTCAACAGACATGGAACGCACACAACCTTGGACGACCCTGAAGTGGCATTGCATCACATTGCTGACTCATGTTCAGTTTGTGATTAATCACAATTCCTAGATCCTTTCCACACACTCTGCCAAATTCATTGAATTCAGTATCCGCATCAAATATTTGTTTCGGCCCTCATCGTGACGCTGAAGTTGAAATTGTCCACTCCAGATTTATTCTTATTTTATTTTATTTATTTATTCAGACTTCTATCCTGCCCTTACCCAAAGGCTCAGGGTGGCTTAAATAAAACCCACAAAATAGAAATCCAATAAAACTCCTATTAAACACCTAATTAAGGATGTGGGGGGGACTTCACCCCTAACCCCTATCCTCGCCTTCCAGATGCTTTTCCGAAGAGGAAAGTTTTACACTGCCTCCGGAATATGCTCAGGCAGACCTCCAGGGGCGGAGAGTTCCATAATACCAGTGCAGCAACCAACTTACTACCTCTTATCATGTCTATACTGCTACTAGGCATACGCAACACTTTGCAGTCAGATTCTTTGAGACAGTTCCCTGCCCAGTGGGCTTACAATCTAAGGTGGACAAAGATGAGGGGAACACACGTATTCCCAATTTAAAGATGGGGAACTGAGGCTGAGAGGTTGTGACTTGCCCAAGGCCACCCAGCAAGTTCATTGGGTAGGGCAGGATATGCTAGTTGCAACGTGGCTATGCTAGTTCATATCACAGTTTAACAATTGACTCTACATGTAGGGTCGGGTCAGGTGGAGTCGTGGCTCAGGTGGTAGAATGCATGCTTTACATATATAAGGTCCCAAGTTCAATCCCCAGGATCTCTGGTAGCACGCCTAGGTGAGGCCTCTACTGGGGATCCTGGAGGGTCTCAGGTAGCATGCCTGGGTGAGGCCTCTCCTGGGGATTCTGGAAGGTCTCAGGTAGCATGCCTGGGTGAGGCCTCTACTGGGGATCCTGGAGGGTCTCAGGTAGCACGCCTGGGTGAGGCCTCTGCTGGGGATCCTGGAGGGTCTCAGGTAGCAGCACACCTGGGTGAGGCCTCTGCTGGGGATCCTGGAGGGTCTCAGGTAGCACACCTAGAGAGAGCCAGATTTGAAACCCTACTGCCGTGTCAGGTTGTGACAATACTGGGCTAAAATGGACTGTTGGTCTGACTCAGGCAGCTCCTTTTATATATGCTTTCCTGGTCTATATTATTCATGCAGTGAAGAGGCTATGAAGAAGATGCTATGGAGAGGTGGATGCCTAATGACACTGAATAACTTGACTCTCTACAATGTAGACCAGAGGTTCTCAAGTTGAGGTTCAGAGTCGCATCATGTGTGGGGTAGGGTCATGATTCTAATCAGTATTCATTTACTTTGTTATTCATTAGGGTTGTGGAATTATATTTAAGTCACAAAATAGGATAATGTTGGCAAAAAGCTTAGGTTCTCCACAAGTGGTTCCTTCCTTTCAAGAACTCAAAAGACTCCAGTAAAAATGGTTCTTACTATTGAGCCTTAGTAAGGTCACAACCCTCCAACACTAAAGTCAATTTGAGCTGAACCATTGACTTTAATGTGTAGGGGTGGCAGACCTTAGACCAAGGGCCAAATGTGGACCACAGATCATTTTTATTTGGCACATTTCCATTTCCTAGATCTGACCCCTAGATCCAGTTCCTACCTTCAGCTACAGAAAGAATGTGCTCAGGGTAAGGAAGCAGAGATGAAGTACGCACACAAGAATGACCAATACATGGCATAGATTCATCATCTGGAGCCTTTTCCTGAGCACACCTCTCAGCAATATGGCTGGTTGCAGTCCTGAACAGTGAGTGTCTGTTCACGGTAGACACTCACCAGAGCAGAGAAGCAAGTCCAAGTTCATGGTCAGTTCATGAGTCCATGTCAAATTCCAGTAAGCCATCTGAGGGAACAGGCAGGTGCACTGACGCTAGTGGTGGTAGGATCCTGTAGGGCTCGAGTGGGTGGAAGAGCCAGGGGAACGGTGCAGGAACCCAGGAGATGAAGCAAGACGTAGGAGCAGAGGCTGAAGCAGGGGACTCAGGAGCTGGAGAGCAGAGGCTGGGAACTCAGTATCTGAACAGGATGCGGGAGCAGAGGCAAACCAGAATAGGGGAATCCACACAGTTGGCAAGTCAATGATTCGGGTACGAGAAATTTGGCAGGCGTACCAATTTTTGCAGGTACTCGTTTCAGCTCTAGTCATGACACGTGTCCCACCCCCCGATGATTGAATGTGACATATTTTCCAGGGTCAGCACTGAACCTGGGAGAGTTAAGCAGATTTATACTGAGTATCTGGACCACGGTGTTCAAAGGTTGGAAGCTTCCGTTGAAGCTGTGAGACTCAGCAAGCACTGTTGCGTTTAACAAAATATTTAGTCTGCTTGCCCGTTGAACTTTTTGACGCCCCATTTCCTACTTAGTCATTGCCATTTGCCACAAAAATAGATTTTTGCAAACACAGCTTTGCTGAAAACATGCCTTATCCTTCACGTATTCTTTTGCATTAACAGAATGTACAAGTTGTATTCTTTCTTTATGTTACATATGTGTCAGTAAATAGCAACCTGCATTCATTTCTTGCTATTAGTAAGTACTTTTGAAAAACATCTATTGTTTCTATATTTAGCATGTGTTCTATGGTTTTGCAAAACAAGTTCAGAAGCAGAGTAGAAGCTACCAGCTGTAGCTTGGTAGCGAAGTCTAGTATTCTCGGTTTCATATCATTCACACTAGCAGGTGGTGTAGTGCACTCTTGAAACAGATTTGAATGTTTAACACGGGCAGTTCAGTTACATGGAATCCTACTTGCTGGTTTGGTCAAAAATGAGCTTTGGGTAACATGCATGGATTTATCATACCACGGAATAATCCACATCTGCCTTAGATAATGGTGATTTGATACTGTCACTGTGTCATTATTTTTAATAATATTTGTAATATTTTAATATTTTTAATATTCCTGCATGTTGTATATCATACATTAGCGATTTAGAAGGGAGAGGGATTTGAACTTCTTAGAGAGGGTTGCTTGCGTTTTAGGTACAAGAAGAATGGGACAGATCTGTTTTAATGGGAACATATTTAACTCTTTATTATTTTGAAAGTAATTAATCCAGAGAACTACTGCTAGCTACTTGGAATTACTGCTAGCTACTTGGAATTTTCTAGGTAAATATTGTTTCACTTAAATGAGGATGCTTTTACACATGACAAAAATGGGTTCTTACAAGTGTTCAAGATGATACCAGTCGTTATAAATGCTGGAGTTTTGTAATGTGTGAATACACTATTCCCCTTTTATGCAGTGAGATCTCGCAGCCTTGTAAGAACCACCAGATGTGACTCTTACAAGGCTGCGAGATCTCTGCATAAAAGGAGAATAGTGCAGTCACACATTACAAAACCCCAGCATTTATAACACCTGGTATCATCTCAAGCACTTATAAGAACCCATTTTTTGTCATGTGTAAAAGCGGCCTCAGAGCCTCATTCATTGTTCCACATTCTTGTCCTTTTGATGTAAACTTGACAATGGTCATTTTCACATGGCACTGCTGGGTGGAAGGAATGGGTGTGCGTCGGCGGTGGGTGGACGTGGGTGTGCTCCCTTTCCCACGGGCACACACCCACCTCCACCCACGGAGCCTCCTCTGTTTTGTCAGATGGCTCTGTGGGTGGGTGATGGGTAGAGATGGGTGTGCGCCGGGAGCACCCCCCCACCACCGTTGGTGTTTCCATGGGTGCACAACCATCCCCCCCGCTCACCGCTGCGGCTTGCGCAGATGCCCACCACCACCACCACACACACACACCTGCACACCCATCTGGGGGGAGGGTGAAGTCCATGCAAAAACAGCCATTGTTTTATATTCAGGTTGGGGAACCTCAGGCCCAGAGGCCAAATGCAGCCCGCAGTTTTTATATGTCCCCTTCTCAGTTCTTGGATCTGGCCTTAGGATCCAAATCCTACCTCCAAGTACTGAAACGTTAGCTCATGGTAAGGGGGCCGAGATGACGGCATGCACACAAGGATAGGGGATAGTTCCATGGCACAGATTTTGAGCGCACCCCTTATGCACCCCCATCCCCAACGTCTACGCGACCCTCGGAGCCTATACTCATTTTCAAAGTGGCCTCTGGGAGGAAAAAGATTCTCCACCTCTGTTTTATATAAAGAGTCTCAAAGTAACTGCAGAATAGAACGTATACTGTAGCTCAAAGCACCACTTTCTATAGTCAGTACTGCTGATCGTAGAAAATTGCAACAGAACAAGACTTGCATTATATATGTTATATGTATACCACAGGGCGCTATATGAATTTTATATATGTTTTATTTTTGCAAGCCTCCCTGGGTTGCCTTTGGCAGGAGTGGTGGGGTAATCAGTTTGAAAATAAATAAATAAATAAGATATGTTATGTAGTATTATATTTTTATATAGTAGCAAAACTACCTTCCTGCGAGCCTACTCTAGCAATGGGCGGAGCTGTTGTGATGTCACAGAACATTCAGAATCATTCCAGATTCTGTCAAGGAAAGGCCACATTTAGATTGCAGAACGTTCAGAATCATTCTCGCTACATTAAAGCAAGGGCAAGCTCACACTCGCATCACAAGGGTTACGATGTATGTATGTATGTGGCTGCAGGTTTGGCCTCTTATTTTATTTAATGTTTTCCACTGCTTTTCAAATATTGCATACTGCTTCAAAACAACAAGCCCAATTTTTGTCTATAG
This sequence comes from Sphenodon punctatus, assembly GCA_003113815.1. Classification (NCBI taxonomy): domain Eukaryota; kingdom Metazoa; phylum Chordata; class Lepidosauria; order Sphenodontia; family Sphenodontidae; genus Sphenodon; species Sphenodon punctatus. The sequence goes on along the minus strand of QEPC01000412.1, from coordinate 16,191,877 downwards.
GTGGCCGGTTGTTCAATATTTTAAAATGGAAATGAATATTAAAGCTGGATATTTTAAAGCCGACCACCTGTTCTGTGAGCTACATACTCAGTGTACCGTGGGCATTTGGGATACAAACATATGCACGCCATGTCATCCATCAGAATTGCTTTTTTTTTGCCTCTGGTCTTGTCAGTAGGCATGATATTGGAATATGCAAAAATCCCCTACTTCCATTGCTGGACTGATATATATTTCATTACCGTGTCTGCTGACAGCCAACAAGCATGGCACTCTCGCTGTGGGTAATGTTGCAATCTGCGCACTCATGAGCTCAATGTTTTTTGTGGGGTGGGGTTATTTTTAACCAACAGCTTCAGTACTGTGCTTTTCCTAATTTCAGTCCTAGCCCTTTCAGTACGCTGGCAGATGGAAATTCCAAGGCCATTTCTGCTTTTCCGTTTCAGCACAGTGCATCCAGCTGTCAAATAGGAATAGAAAACCTTTTCCTCCAATGGGGCCACTTTGAAAATGAGTACATTTTCATGGGCCCGAGAGGAGTTTTAGGTGGTGGGTGCTTAAGAGGTGTGCTCAGGATAGGGGGACGAAAGAGGAAGGGTCCAGTTCATGGATCTAGGCCAGGGATGGCCATACTGTGGCTTGGGAGCGGCTCTTGGGCACTTCAAGTGTGGTTGGATAATCCATTAAAAAAAAAAAAATCAGGGGAGCAGACAGCCCTGTCTGAAAGGGGCACGGGGGTTCCTTTGCCCCACCCCCTTTCTGACATTGCCCCACCCCCTTAAAAGTGCTGTGACATCACAAGGTTTCAAAGGGTCATGGCCACATCAGAAAGGGGCAGGAGAGTCCATTTGCCCCACCTTCTTCACGTTAGTGCTTCTAAGAAGTTGAGAACCCTAGACATCATAAGAATGGGAAAGTGGAAACCCTCAAAGGAAATAGAGGAGGATAACTGAGAGACAAGAGAAGTTCAGAATACTAGGACAGCCAAGAAAAGATATAGATATACAAAAGGCAAGAGAAACAAGCCCTGTGGTTTGAAGATTCATGGCTGGTGGTGCATGAGAAGGTGGTTACCAATCATCTGTCCAGGAAAACCAGAAGATTCTTGCAAAGAACAGAAAGAAAACTTAGGGTGGGGCCACACAAGCTGTGGCGGCCCGATCTTTGCACGGTTTTGTTGCGGGCAATCGTTGCAGCCACACTGTGGGGCCAGTGCAGAGACCAGGCAGATGGTCGCATGGAAGCTGGGTGAGCTGGCCACTGTCAGAGTCACCGCCACAAGGCCACAGCACCGACTATGCAAGCGGGCATCCGGCCCTGCCCCACTTCCCTCCCCCGGCCCAACCAAAATCCCACTCTTGGCCATCATGTGGCCACGAGAAATGGGTGACAGCACCCATCGCTCAAGGCCCCTCAGCAGTTTTCCCTGTGTGGTGCGGCAAGCGCAGTCCCTTCGCAACCTTGCTCCCCCCTACCCCTCTCCGCTAATTTCCCTCCATACTCCAGTCCATGAACTCTGTTCCTCCTCTGTTCCCTCTCTCGCCCTCCCACGCCTCCCCTGCTCCCCTAACCGCCTTCATCCCTTCTCCCTAATTGCCCCCACGCCTGAAACTCCCTCCCTCCTGGGTACATTGCTTGCAATATATAAATGCTTAATAATCATCAATCATCATCATCATCATCATCATCATCATCATACAGACATACATACATACATACAAGCGGCCCCACCTTGGGCGGCCTTACTCCATTTGGGCTAAGGCTGCTCCGCAACGTGTCTTCAGAATTTTTCTGAGAATGCATCGCATATCAGCCAGCTGTTTCTCAGGGCAGGGGGGAACATATCGTGGGTGCCGGCCACACGGTGCACTGCATCACGTGGCCCAGCTGCCCGGAGTGGGGGAAGGCTACCCTAGCCACGGTAGCCTCCCCACTCTGTCTCATGTGACTGCACCCTTAGTTGCCTAACTTGCCATAGTTTTAGGGTTTTCCAGTGCAGCTCAATCCCTTACACGGGCAGGAAAAGCTCTACTTCAGCTGCGTAAAGCACTAGACCCTCATCATGTAGTTAAGGTGCATCACAATGAAATAAGAACAGCTTTTGATTATTGGTCACTCATGTGAACATCTACAAAACCACTCCTTATTTGTCAGTGGGTTCTTTTTAGGGATGGGACTATCGGTATCGGATTGATCCGATAATGCCAATAATTGGCGATATCGGATTAATCAGATAATACCAAAAATATCAGTATCGGTATATCGTTTTTTTAGTATTGCCGATTTTTTGGATCTTTAACATTGCAGCCATTTTAAAAATGGCCGCAATGTTAAAGATTAAAAAAAAACGACAATGTTAAAAAACCGATATACCAATACTGATAAATCTGATACCAGATTAATCCGATACCGATAAAACCGGTAACCGATAATTCACCGATAGTCTCATCTTTTATTCAAAAAATGAAGAATAACGAGTTAGCTGTAAGCCATCATGCTGTTGCAGGCTGCCAGTCAAGGACCCTTGTACACTGTGTTTTATGCATTGGGGGCAATGGAAGAAAATGCACTAAACATGGGTCCCTCCTACCAGGACAGGGGGACCAAAAATGCAGGCAACATACATCCTTTTTATTTAGCCAAGCATTTGGCAGGCAGGGATAGGGCTGCTGCAGGGAAAAGACAAGGATAGAAATCGAAATGTATAGAGCCAAGCGGGAGTTCATTTTCTGCAACACTTGTCAGGCCTGTCTCCTGTCTTGCCTGTGGTGTGGGATGGGATTTTTCTGGTCTGCGTCTATTGTTCATGTTACATCATCCTCCTATTTATCATTTCTATAGTGCTACTAGTCATGCACAGTGCTGGAATGAAGGGGTGGGGAAATGTTTCCCCTCCCAGGGACCACTTTGAGTACAAGCTGTGAGGGACACAAAGAAGGTTGGGGTGGTATTTAAGAGATGTGTTTAGGATCATAAATCTGTGTCCAGATCATAAATCTGTGCCATGGCTCCGTCCCCAGTTCTTGTGTGCGGGCCTTCATCTCTCCTCCTGTACCCTGAGCTCAATTATTCAGTGATTGGGGTCAGGAACTAGATCTAGGGGCCAGGTCTAGGAACTGGAAAGGGACCACATAAAAACTAGCTGCAGGCCACATTTGGCCCCCAGGCCTGGGGTTCCCCACCCCGGCCTAAGGCTTGCACTTCCTGTCAAAGCTAAAGGCCAACATTTACCACGGGTGAAAACAGATAACGTTAATTCCACTTTGACACCGCTTTCATGTTTCTTAGCCATGTTGCAGGGTAGAGATGTGCAATTCGCATTTGTTTTTATGATAAGGAAAACAAAAAATTTCATTGTTGTTTGCATTACTGTAAAAACAAAAACAAAATATAACAATAACAAAAGCAAAAATGAATTTTTGTTTTTGAAATAATGGGAAAACACTGAAAAACGTATTTCCTGCTATAACGTTTTTGTTTCATATTCAATTCTGATTAAACTTGGGGAGATTGTACCCCCAATGGAGAGAACTATGTGTACCAAACTTTGGAAAAAGAAAACTGTTATAAGCAATTGAATGTTGTGATTTTAAGAAAGGCTGCATACACATTCCTGGCTACAACTTCTTTATTGGCCATCCAATTTTCATGAAACCTGGGAAGATGATGTCTCTCCACAAGGTTACCAATCCTGCCAAATTTCAGAAGGAGTGGATAAAGAGTCCTGAAGTTATAAGCCATTAACTTGAAAATGCATTTCTGGCTGTATCATTTTTATATTCCATCCTGTTTACAAGACATTTGGCAGGAATGTCTCCCATACCCACCCTGTCATCTCTGCCAAACTACAGGACAACTTGACAAAGGGCCCCAATTCTATAAGCAATTGAAGTTGTCCCCTTGAAGACCATTATTCAGATAAATAGCAGCACATGCAGTGCCAGTCAGAGGCAGGCACCTCTGGTAGGGGGAGGGAGGCTGTAGGAGGGAGCATGGTGAGAAACCCAACAGACTGACAGACACATTCACTGACCAATTACTGCATGCTTCCAGATTTACAGGGCCAATCGGTGGTAGCTTCAAGGTGGGCATAGGGGGCGGCCCTGAGGCGGTCATAGAAGGAAATTAACTGAGACATTGGGGATAGCATCCCAGCAATTAAGAGACATGGTTTACACATCCAGGCTGGCCAATTATCATCACAATCACATCCTGCAGCACTGTGACAGAGGACATCAGAGAATCTCTATTGGCTCTTTCTTAAACAGATGTTNGCACATGCAGTGCCAGTCAGAGGCAGGCACCTGGCATGGCAGGGGGAGGGAGGATGGGGAGCAACCCAACAGACTGACAGACACATTCACTGGCCAATTTCTGCATGCTTCCAACTTTACAGAACCAATCAGCGGTGGCTTTGAGGCAGGCATAGGGGACGACCCTGAAGCGGGCATAGAAGGAACATTACTCGGACTTTGGGGATAGCATCCCTGCAATCAGGAGACTATGGGCTTCTGTAGACATAACAAAGATCCGGTGTCAAAACCCCTAAGCACATGTTGGGCCATTGTGTGTAAGCACCATAACAATCCCAACACCAATCTGGCCACCCATTGAACACGCAATGTGAACACCATTGTATCACAAGGACAATTTGCGTGTTTTGACTGAACGCGTAGCCAGCATTGTGTCTAATGATATCATGTAGCGTGTTAGCAGGTACAAGGGGAACGAGGGGGCAGCGCTTGCATGCTGAGATCAGGGGGCCGACAAAACACAGATTTGCCCCAAGATTGGCTGTGTGTCTAAGCAACACCACATGGTGAACACAGAGCCAAACCGGTGTTCATATCAAGGTATTGGGTGTCTCTAGACATAACGTCAACAGGTGTCTGAATGTGTGTTTTGACCTTGATATAAACACTGGTTTGGCATGGTTCACCATATGGCGCTGCTTAGACACACAGCTCGACTTGGGGTAAATTGGTGTTTTTCTCACCACCCGATCTCAGCACACAAGTGCTGCTGCCTTGTTCCCATGTTGTACCTACTAACACACCACGCAATATCATTGGACACAACATTGGCTACGTGTTCAGCCAGAACAGGCAAATTGTCCTTGTGATGCAATGGTCTTCATATCATGTGTTCAACGGGTGGTCAAATTGGTGTTGGGATTGTTATGGTGCTTACACACAATGGCCAAACACATGCTTAGGGGTTCTGACACCTGATCTTTGTTATGTCTAAAGATGTCCCAAAACAAACATTCAGACACATGTTGATGTTATGTCTAAAGACACGCATGGTTTACACATCCAGGCTGGCCAATTATCATCACCATCACATCCTGCAGCACTGTGACAGAGGACATAAGAGAATCTCTATTGGCTCTTTCCTAAACAGATGCTTCCAATTTCCCAGTAACAAGTGGGGGAGAGAGGTTGGGATGGTCACAGCACAGAATTAGGATATTTGGTTGACATTTTTGCTGGCCAATTGGCATCACAAACACATCTTATTTGGCTCACCCCTAGTATCCGCCACCTCCGTTCTTGCACTCGTGCTGCTGAATGACTCTGGCGCAAATCCCATTCTCACGCTGACTTCCTTCACTTCAAATTCTGTCTCTCCACCCTTACTTCTGCTATCTCCCTTGCTAGACAACACTACTATGCCT
>QEPC01000412.1:16156628-16183747 GCA_003113815.1 Sphenodon punctatus | reverse complement strand
CCCCCCCCCGGTCATCTATGATGTCACTCAGGCAAGAGCAGGGAAATTGGTGATTTTTCTAATGGAAGTGAGGATTTCTTTTTAAGAGTCACATTTGGTTATGAGCTCCGTCTAGCCTTGCTGACATATCAGTTGATACATTTACCCTGCCAGGAGCAGTCTCTACCAGACACCACGAGGGACAGGCTCTAGTCACAGGGTCTGAGTAAATCCTCTAATAAGCACCCATTGCCTTCAAGCACTGTCAGATGATTCCTTCAGAAAACCAACCAAACACCACAATGGCCATTTGATAAAGTTTTTTGGAATCGGGAGATTCACACAAACATTACAGTTCTCAATCAACCTCCTGGTCCACCCACTGCCTGGACTCGGCTGTGGCCCAAGCAAAGACCAAAGCCCATTTTGTGATAAAAGCAGCAAATTCTAGGATCCAGCTATTGACCATTTTCCAAGATCTCCCCAACCATCCCATTGAAGGCAGTGGAAAAACTACCCATGATTTCAGTGAAAACAGCCAGGTCACCACTCAGCACATTTAAATGTGCACGAGTCTTTATGGGGCAGAGCAGGAGTTTCATGGCCCTCCATGGCAACCATGGGCCTGTCCCAGGTTGTACATGGCCTGACACATGAGAGAAGGCACACTCTGGCCTTGGTGTTTTGCACTGGCCTAGAGGCGGTGGGGTCCTATGATTGGGGGGTGTAGATATTTCACCCTTGTCATGGTCGGAACATTAACTCCTGAAGGTGTGTGTCCCAGTGCACTTTTACCTCTGGCAGGGTGCAGGGCCTATAGATTGGCCCACCCCCGGAAACTTATGTAACCATCCAGGTTCCGGAATGCTCTGGGGGATTTACCCTCTGACCTCGACGGCCGCACAATCGATGACCTCATTGCCTTATGGAATACTCTTTTGGTGGAGGCCATCGATATGGTGGCTCCCAGGCATCTGCTGCCTACGCTGCGGCAGTGTAGGCCCACATGATTTTAAGAGGGCCTGGTGTGGCTGAAGCATGAGGGTAGGCAGTTAGAACATCGGTGGTGTCAGACTCGAACTGAAGTTGACCAATTGCAGCATAGAGAGCATTTAAGGGACTGTCATGACTGTGTAGACAGCAAAGAAGACTTTCTTTGCTGCCATCATAGCATCCACAAAATCACGTCCAGCAGAGCTTTTCTGGGTGGTGAGAGGCTTGATCAGTCTGGCCTGTCTCCACTTGGAACTGGAGTTGTCCAGTGCCCACTCTGACATGTTTATCGAGTATTTTGCAGATACAATCTCTTGCGTTCATCATGACTTTGATGTCACCTTTTTACACACATATTTCTGTTCTATAAGACACATAAGGACAAATATTGTATTTCCCAGGACTTTTAAGTTCTCTTTGAGGCGAGTGGGGGCTACAGGGTTAGAGGGGCAACTTGGACCCAGGACTCCTGGGTTGTCTGTTACAAGGTTGAGAGCAGAGGAGAGAAGAACAGGCTCAGAACGAGGACTATTGAGTTACCTTATTTATTTATTTATTATTTATTTATTTATCTATCTAAAAACTGATGGGACCAGTTTCAATCGATGTCGCTTGCTGATGTGGGTGAGCGGGGGGGGGGGGAAGAACAGGATGCTTGGGGCTATTAAAGCCACTATTTGTGAATTAGATCCATGTCCATCCTGGTTGGTGAAAACCAGCCAGGAGACATAGGGTCCGCTGCTGGATGGGGTAATCAATGCCTCCCTGCGGAAGGGCAGGTTGCCAGACTGCCTCAAGGAGCCTTTGCTCAAAAAGTCTTCACTTAATGTTGATTCCCCTGACAGCTATTGACCTGTCTCTAACCTCCCCTTTTTAGGGAAGGTTATTGAGTGGGTGGTGGCTCAGCAGTTCCAGATGCATCTGGACAGCATTGGTTTTCTAGACCCGTTGCAGCCTGGTTTCCATCCGGGCTATGCACTGAGATGGCGCTTGTGGCTTTGGTCGACGGTCTGCTCCTAGAATTGGACAGGGGAAATTCAACCCTGCTAATTCTGTTAGATCTTTCAGCAGCATTTCATACCATTGACAATGAGGTGTTGGTGACTCGCCTGCGTAATCTGGCTAGTGTGAGTGGGACTGTTCTTCAATGGTTCCATTCTTTCCTAGCTGGGAGAACCCAATGGGTGGTACTGGGGGACTGTTCATCATCTCCTCAGTGTGTCCCATAGGGAGTGCCACAGGGTTCTATTCTGTCACCCTTCCTGGGCGAGATTGTGACTGGGTTTGGGGTGTGCTGCCATCAATATGCTGATGACACCCAGTTCTACTTCTCATTTTCATCTAACCCAGACCCAGCAGTCTCAGTGGTTTCCCGGTGTCTGGCAGCTGTGGGGGACTGGATGAGGGTGAGTCAATTGAGAATGAACCCCAACAAGATGGAGGTGATGCTGGTTGGTAGAGCCGGTGACTTGGGGGAGGAAGGGATTTTCATTATAGATGGGGTTCGCCCTCCTCTGGTCTCTCAGGTTCAGTTGCGCTTGGCTGATCAGGTAGCGGCTGTATCTGGGGATGCCTTACGCCAATTACATCTGGTTAGTAGGCTCCAACCCTAGATTTTCAATTCTGACTTTGCCACCAACATCCATGCTTTCATTACCTCTACGTGGGGCTGCCCATGGTGATGGTCCAGAGGCTTCAGCTAGTGCAGAATGCAGCGGCCTGTCTCCTTACGGGGATGGGACAGCGTGAGCGTATAACTCCAGTTTTGCGCACACTGCATTGACTGCCAATAGTCTTCCGGGTCCAATCCATGGTGCTAGTTTTGACCTTTAAAGCCCTACATGGTCTGGGTCCCACATAGCCGTAGGACCACCTCATTCCCCAGACCCTAAGCCAATCTCAGGGGCGCTCTCCGTGAGGTCCCACACTGTTGGCAGGTGTCCACCATGAGGAGGGTGTTCTTGGTGATCGCGCCATTGCTGTGGAACTTCCTCCCGAATGAGGCCCGCCTCTGCTCGGATCTGCTCACCTTCCGGCGGCTGTGTAAGACTTTATTGTTCTGCCAGGTGTTTAGAGAGGGAGGTGTGTAGGATGTGGAGGGTGTGTGGGGGTGCAGGTTAGGGGAGATTGGGTTGTTTTAGTTATTTTTATTGTATATATTCTGATGAGGGGTTTTAGTTGACTTTTTGATGCTGTGGTTTTATGTTGTTTTTTGATGTTTTAATATTGTTAACCGCCCCAAGCTGCCTGAGGCAGGAGGAGTGGGATGTTAAGTGTTTAAAATAAATAAATCATTCCATAATAAAAAAAACCTCCCATTTATAAGAAGAGTTAAGGCTCTTGCAAATTCAATCATGCACTAAAAAGCTTGGAAATTGCAAGCTAAGGCTCCTATCTTAACTTCCGTGCCATGTTAGCAGTATAACATTGTACAGTCTCGCATATTGTGCTCACTTACAATTTAGTCCATGCACCCACACTTTGCCTTCATCTTTCAGCCCCAATCCTCTTCCTCTTTGCAGGTTGGGGGCAACACTGAAACTGGGGACATGAGGGCGTGAGCTGGCCCCTCATCCCCTCCATTTCCTCTTTATGAAAGAGAGAACGTAGAAGTTCTGGCTCCCACCCCTTCTCATCTACTTGGTCCCAGTCCTGTAACAGAGAAATCAGGACTCCTGGCTTCCAGCCTCTCCACCCCACTCAGTAGGCTGAACTCCCTTCAAGGTGAGCCGCCCCAAGCTGCCTTACGGCTGGAGGGAGAGGGGTATAGGTTTTTAGATAGATAAATAAATAAATAAGGTAACTCAATAGTCCTCGTTCTGAGCCTGTTCTTCTCTCCTCTGCTCTCAACCTTGTAACAGACAACCCAGGAGTCCTAGGTCCAAGTCGCCCCTCTAACCCTGTAGCCCCCACTCGCCTCAAAGAGAACTTAAAAGTCCTGGGAAATACAATGTTTGTCCTTATGTGTCTTATAGAACAGAAATATGTGTGTGTGGAATGACAAAAAACACAGGGTGGTAAATGGAATAACAGGGAGGGAGGCTATTGGGAGTCCGTTATGGTAAGTGGGTAAAACGATAGGACAGCTTCCTCAGATATCCCATCAGTCATTTCACTCAGAACCTTATTATTGTAACTATTTCTAATTCCTCCTGTAATTCCACCCATTTACTTAATCCTGCACACTCTTTGTATTTTTCCCTCTCATTCCAACCATTCCACTTACTGCATCATTTCACACCCTCTTGCCTTCCCTATGTACTCCCAAAGATGCAACTATGTTGTATAGTTTCACAATCACTTAATTGGACGTTGGAATGACAATAGTATTTATTTAGACATTAGCACTGCTGTTGCCTCCATTCCTTCCAATGGCCATTCCATTTTATTAATTTCAATGCATACCCAACTTAGTTTTAATTAAACATTTGTATATGACTCTACCCAGCTTCACTGTGCTCTGGGAGGGCAGTGGAGACTAGTGGGTAAGAGGGAAGGTTGTGAGCCATTAGTCAGCTGTCCCATTTTCCCCAACTAGAATGAAAGGATAGAGGGAAAGGAGGAAGTGAGGGGACGGTTCACGCCCTCCTGTCCACAACTTCAGTGTTGCCCCCAACCTGCAAAGAGGAAGAGGATTGGAGCTGAAAGACAAAGGCAACATGTGGTTGCATGGAGCCTAAGTTGTAAGTGAGCACAGTATGTGAGACTGTACAGTGGCTTTATTGCTAACATGGCACAGAAGTTAAGGCGGAAGCCGTAACTTGTAATTTCCATGCTTTTTAGTGCATGATTGAATTTGCAAGAGCCTTAGCTCTTCTTGTAAACTGGAGGGTTTTTTATTATGAAATATCCAAGTTTTTTGTTAAATAAAATGCAATGGAGAAAATTTGTCCTGCTAGCGCAGTAGAATGCTGAGCAGCATAACCACTGTGGGAGCAGGACTTAGGGGAGGCCAAGGTGGAAAAGAATACAACTTTGGTTTGGTTTAAGCATTGCAAACTTCCAAAAACTGCTCTCTATGATCTCTCTAGCTCATGGCTTGTACAGGAGTCTTCCACGCTACTCCTCACTATCAGAGCTCTTTTCCTTATGCAACACTGGTCATTCTGCTTTCTATAAGGACCTCCCCTATACAGGACCCCCTGGCTAGTTCACCCCTTGTAGAGGGCTCCCTGACTCTGCTGTGCCCATGTACAGGACTCTCCACCTGGCATAATTCTGCCCATCCTGCAGCTCTCCCCCTGTAGAAAGCTCCTTCACTCAGTTCTCCTCTGTCCAGGGCTCTCCTCCGGCACAATTATGGCCATTATTCTACAGCTCTCTGTCTCTACAAGTCTCCCCATCTTTACTCCCCCTTGGACAGAGCTCCCTTTCTTTCACAATGCTGCCCATTCTGCAGACCTCCCCTTGTACTGGGTTCCATATTCTGTATCCCAACAGAGCTGCTCCCTGTAAAGTGCTCCCCCTGTGCATGGTGTCCACTGTGGGAGCTATTTACAGAGGCTCTGCCCCTACTCTCTCACCTTAATGTCCCCCCCCCACACACACACACACACACACTGTGTGCATACTCCCTCCCTCCCTCCCTGCTCCCCCATAGGATTTCCCTCCCTGGGTTGAAGCTCACTCTTAAGAGTCCTCCCAAGAGGACTACACTTTCCACTCTGCCCCACAGGACTGCTCTGCACAGGACCCCACCATCTCTCTGACTCCCTTCTGTAGAACACCCACTGTATCAGCCCAGAACACCTGCTTACCCCTCATTCCTTAGTGGAGTTGGGAAAGTCTAAGGGAGAAGCGCTGAAGAAGATCGATTCCATTCTGCCTGTAGCCTCCTGTCCCTGTCTCCGGGATAAACCTCTGCCCTCTTCCTGCACCTGGGACCATCCCAGGCAAACTCCAGTGCTCTGACCCCAGCCATGCTCCTCCAATGGGGCGCCCCATTGGAGCTGCAGTCCAGACACCCCACATTTTTGGAGGGGGAAAAGCTGTCACTGAAATCCATGTGCTCTGTGGTTCTCGGCGGGTTTAGGGGGCAAGATCATCCACCCCAAACATCACTGCGGGATTAGCTAGCTCTGTTGTTTAGTCATCATGGCATCCCTGACCCCCAAGCCAAGGCACCTGCTGTGCGGGATCAGATCAAAATGACCTTCAGATCTCTCTCTTCCATAGGCTTTGCCTCTCACCACCAGATCAGCTCTAAATATGGCTGATCAGTCATCACACTGCTCCCTGGGAGGTGCAGTTCCCACTCTTTCTCCAGTACTGATAGGCTCTGGCAAGCAGTGCCTGCTGGGAGTTGTAGTCCCCAGTATTCAAGACTGTTTGTTTTTAAGCAGTATCTGCATTACACATAGAATGTTTGCAAGCACTCCACACTCAGGATGGTCTCCATAGGCTAACATTGAATCTTCAAGATGTCATAACTTAAAAACTACTAACCGGATTTACTAAACGTAAACCAAAAGCACACCCCACCAGCCTCCTTAAATTTTCTAAAAGGCTTACACCTCCTCCCAACTAACACAAAACCCCTTTACCCTGATGAGATCGAGACAGTCTAACTTTTGAAAAAACGAGCTTTCAAAGTGCAGTTTTCAAACTGCTATATCTCAGCATTAATCCATCCGATTCAGCTGAAATTTGGACAGTCTGCACTACTTACTCCAGTGATCCTTCAATACAGTTTCATGATCCTTACTTTAATCATGCCAATTTGATAGCAAATAGAATGATGGGGCTTTATAATGGAGGGTGTAACACACCTTAACTATTAGAGCGCTCCCGTGAGCTAATATAAATATTCCACTCATCATGAGAAGAGTATAGTATTTCATTTATGTCACTTGCAGTTACTATATTCCACCTAATTCTTTCCAAAACTATTGCGCTGAGCATACAGCAAGGCTTAAGAATCGTCCACCCTTAAAAGCTGAAAAGCAGCATTAAAAACGTATTTATACAGATGTCATGAATTCATTCCATATGTTCTTGTAAGACAATTAGTGGTAAGCTCCTTATTCCTCCAGAATCATCTTGTATTCCAGTAGAAGAGTCCAAGAAAAGTAGTATAAAAGTATGTCATTCCCCCAGTATGATTTCCCGACAGTGTTCTCCACGTTGGGCGCTTTTAGACGTGTGCGGCGAACACGCTGCATAAAATCACACTGCATGTAAATATTCCACATGTGGAATTTAGACGTGACATTTTTCACGTTAAAACCAGTTGTGTATTCTTTTAAAGTTGCTAATTAAATACCTTGAATTCGAGGCATTTAACCGGCGGCTTTAAAAGAATGCGCAACCGGCTTTAACGTGCAAAATGTCACATCTAAATCCCACTCGTGGGATATTTACATCTAGCGTGATTCAGCGTGTTTGCCGCTCTGGTCTAAAAGCAGTCTTAGAGAGAAGGAAAAGGAAGTGTCACCTTAAGAAACAAATTAATAAAAACTAGTTTCCCAAACTAGAGGTTACAGTTGGCTTCTTCTTTGGAACCAGAATTTGACCTGATTATACTGAACAGAAATTTGGCATACAATCCAATTTGGATGGATATTTATTAGTTCTCACTGGAGAGAGAACTGATGGGAAAGTGGAAAAATAGATAGGGATTTTTATTTTCTTCTTTTTTCTCTAAAATATCTTTTTTTTGTTTTTCAGGAAGAAACTAATATAATTAATCACTAGGTGTCAGAGAATTTCCCTGTTTTAATGGAAATTCCTATGAATTTTTGAAAGTTTATAGTAAAGACAAGAAGATTATTACCTTTTGGGTCATTGTTCTATTAATGTAGATATGTATTAAAACACAGAGCATTTTTTTCAAGTTGAAACAGCAGAAAAGAAAATTAGTGGTTTGTGGAGGGGTGTGGGAATTAGAGCCAGTCATCCTGTTAGTGTATACTACATTTTTAAATATGGTTTTGTTTGTTTATTTATTTAACTTTTACCCTACCCTTTACTCAAAGACTTGGGGGCAGCTTACAGAAATATATTATAGACATACATAACACAAACAAAAACATATATAAAAACATACAAAAGCATTCAAAAGAAACCCTAAACCCCACTCTCTAGGGGAGGGTGAGGAGCCTTTTCTGTCCTGGGGGCCACATTTAATATTAGTACGAGTTCCAAGGGCCACATAGAGGTTGGGAGCTGGAATGCTTAACTGGTGCTATTTAAGAAAAGGAGGGCCCAGATCATGGATCTGTGCTGTGGATCTGTCCCCGACCCTTGTGTGTATGTTCTCCTCTCTGCCCCATTATCCTGAGCTCAGTTTTTCAGCGCTTGGGGCCAGATCCAGGCACCGGAAAGGAGCCACGTAAAAGCTGTATTTGGCCCCCGGGCCTGAGGTTCCCCACCCCTGCTCTAGACCTCTCCCTAACCCCTCCACCCCATCTGACCCAACCCTATTCCAGCCCACCAAATGCCTGGTCAAAAAAATAGGTCTTACATCTCTTCCAAAAGGCAAGCAGACTCAGGCTTAGGCAGATCTCCAAGAGGAAAGAGTTCCATAAGTGTGTGGAGCAACCACCAGGAATCCCTCTCTGCGTGCCCTTGTATGAACCTCATGGAACAGAAGAGAAGAAGTGCTCTTTCAGTTACCTGGGGCCCAAGCCATTTAGGGGTTTATAGGTCAAAACCAGAACCTTGAATTGTGCCCGTTAGGGGTGGGACACTGGGGAGAATACCAGATACCGGATTTACCGGTATCGGATTTCCCTGGTACCAGATTTACCAGTATCGGCAGACTGGATTTTTTACATTGTGGCTATTGACTTCAATGGCCGCAATGTAAAAAATCCGGTAAAGTGGCCAATGTTAAAAAGCCAGTATGCCGGTGCAGGTAAATATCGAATTTATCAGATTAAGCTGATACACCCAAATACTGGCAATATCGGTTCTCGGGAGAACCGGAATTCCCACCCCTAGTGCCCGTAAAGCTATTGGCAGCCAGTGCAGACTCCAGAGCATGGATATAATGTGCTTCCAGTGACCCACCCAAGCCAAAAGGCAGGCCGCTGCATTCTGCACCAACTGCAGCTTCCAAACAGTCATCAAGGGTAACCCCAAGTAGAGCACATTGCAGCAGTCTAGCCTCGAGGTTGCAAAGACCTGGATGGCAGTGGCACTGGCCAAGTTCGAGTCTGATAAAAAATGATCTCAGCCTTCTCACCAGATGAAGTTGGCGAAAAGCATTCCTGGCCTCCACCGCAACCTGGCCATCCAGGCACAGCAATGGGTCCAAGAGCACCCGAAGGCTGTAAACCTGAGTGACCAAAGGAGGCTGGACCCTATCAAGAAGAGGGGTCTCTCCCTATGTCCCCCAGGTCACATGGCTAGTCAACCATCATCACCTCGGTCTTGTCTGGATTCAGCTTCAATCAGCTTGCCCACGTCCAGTTCCTAACAGCAGCCAGGTACCTGGTAAGCACCAAGACTGCAGTGTCTGGGTCAGATGAAAAAGAGAGAGAGAGTTGGGTGTCACTGACAAGTACTAATAGAATTTCACTGCAAATCTCCTAACCATCTTATCCAGGGGCCTCAGATAGACATGGAACAGGAGTGGGGACAAGATGGGACCCCATAAGGGAGCTCCTGGGGGGATGGTGAGCCACCACCCATCACCACTCTATCGGTTCTCCCATCCGGGAATGAACAGAACCATTCGAACAGTCCCATGCCCCCCTGCCAGGACCCACAGCCATGTCAACAACACCCCATGATCAACTGTATCAAAGGCTGCCAAATAATCAACCGGCTACAGTTTCCCCTATTGATTTCCAAGTGGAGATCGTCAACCAAGGCCACAAATGCAGTCTCGGTACCATGCCCAGGATGAAAACCCAACTGACATGGGTCCAGGAATTCAGTAGCATCGAGATGCCCCTGGAGCTGCAAGACAATCACCCTTTTAATAACCTTTCCCTAAATTTTGAAGAAAAATGCCATATCCAAGGTCATCTTAAAGCACGGTGCCAATGGGAAGACCCCTGCCCTCCCAGCCTATCACCCACTGCAGCATACTCCTGGATGGGGGGGTGGGGTGTAGGCTGGAGCAGGCAATGGGCTGGGCAGACAGGAGTCATGGGGAGGTGGGCAGGGGTCCGAGAGAGTCAGAGCTGGGGGAAGGCATGGATTTAGGCCCGCATTGCTCGGATATGAACTGAATCCAAGCAATATGAACCTAAATCCAAACAAATTCAGGTTCGGTTCAGGTTAAGGATTGGATTCATGAGTCAGGTCTGGGAATTGGAAAGGGGCCAAATAAAAATCAGCCATGGGCCAAATTTGTCCCACAAGACAGGGATTCTCCACCTCCAACTTACCTCTTCTGATGCCCTCCGTTTCTACCATGAGCACCCTTCTCAGGTTCTCCATCATTGGTACACTAATCCTTATAAATAAAAAGCTCCTATTGGTCTGACTATGCTGATGTTGTCCCCCTTCCCCCCACCCATGACTGAAATACTTTGGAGAGAAAAATTAAAATTTAATGGCCATTTTTGCCATTATTCTTTGAAACTGAAATTTTCCCAGGGACCAAAGGCTGGAGAACACTTCAACAGGAATGATGTACTTCTACAAAACTGCCTTTCCTTTAAAGTGGCTTCTGCTATTGGCCTTAATGGAACACCGGGATGACCACTGTTTCTGTTTTCTTGCTGCTCTCCGTGGTCCTCTCCTTATGGTGTCCTCTTGTAATGACAGCATTAGGAAACAATTACATCCATAATCTCAGTTTCGTCTAATTTAAGACTACAAACAGTAAAACACCTTTGTCCTCATACTAATAGCATGGTACAATGATGGATCATAATTAAAGACTGTGTTCATTTCCATACCTTCATATGGTCAGATTCTTTTAAACATAACCTTTAATGCTGGCAACGTTTTCTTAAAATTCCAGTAACTTATTGATGTATTATAGTTTACTAATATGTTCTCTCATTCTTAACTTGGCTTTACATAGCTTTTTTGGTGAATGAATGAAAATGTCTGGGGTTTATTTCCTACTCCATCTTGTAAAGCATTAACTGCTTGGGTTTCATGCATTTTTAGAGAACGGTCTTCACTCCCTGATAATAGGTCTTCTTGCGTCACAGTCGTAAGCTTGTTAGCACTAAGTGAATTATTTCCTGCTTTCCAAGTAGATCTCTCTTCTTCAGGATCCTATTGATGATACCCTATAGAAAGGTTTGTGTAAAAGGA
Source organism: Sphenodon punctatus (assembly GCA_003113815.1). NCBI lineage: Eukaryota > Metazoa > Chordata > Lepidosauria > Sphenodontia > Sphenodontidae > Sphenodon > Sphenodon punctatus. The sequence goes on along the minus strand of QEPC01000412.1, from coordinate 16,172,554 downwards.
TTGCATTTTCAGAGTTGTGAATCACAAATTAACACACCGGGTAATATTCCTAGAACTGTCCTTAACTTATTCTGTTAAATTGTCCTACTTGTATAAATGGAAGCTTTGCTCTTACTAATCCTTCCTCCTATTGCTGTTCTGATTTCAGACTTGCCATATGTAACTATTATGGGTGCAATCCTCTGGCCCATGTACTCTATGCCTACACGAGGCGAATGGCCAATTATTTTCACAACCCTTTTTAGACATTGGGTGCAGTCCTCTGGCCCACGTAAGCTGCCTGCCGGTGCAGTGCTCAGCCAGAAGGCGGGTGCTCAAGCACACATGCGTGCCACCTGGGACAAAGGCATGATCCGGGCCGATGCGTCCGCACCCCCAAAGCCCACATACCCCGTGGCCTGGGGGATGAAGCAGGAACTGTGCCTGTTCCATTCCTCGGGCTGCAGGGTGTGTGGGCTCGGGGGGGTTGCATCAGCCCGGATCGCACCTTTGCCCTACGTGGCTTTCTGTTCGTGCAGCCCACATGCGCACTTGAGCAACCACCTTCTGGCCAAGCACTGCGGCTGCAGGCAGCTTACGGGGGCCAGAGGATCGCACCCAATGTCTAAAAAGGGTTGTGAAAACAACTGCATTGTACTATTTACTAATGGGGTCATGACCTTGATTGATATTTTATTTACTTTTTATGTCTTTGGGCATTTATAAACAAGACAAAATGGCGACTGATCCCTTTTACAGCCGCCATTATTTTTGTCCGTTTAAATGTCTGACGCGCTCAGCAGCAGCGTCTTTCCCACGTCCGGCCGGCCCGGCGATCCTTCCCCCTTAGACGCGGATCGCCAGTGTGCCGGCTTTAACCCGTACTTCCGTGTCACGTGGGCAGGGGGCACACGCGCAGAGATGCTCCGCAAGGATGAGCATGCGCAGTTACTCTCCGGGACGAGTCTGATGCTCTTTTAAACATCAGACACGTCGCGGAGAGTAACGCAGGGTTTAGANGCCGGCTTTAACCTGCACTTCCGGGTTACGCGGGCAGAGAGCGCAGTTACTCTCCGGGACGAGTCTGATGCTCTTTTAAACATCAGACACGTCGCGGAGAGTAACGCAGGGTTTAGACGCGGGGTTGAGCCCTCTCCCATTTGGGAGAGGGCTCATTTATAAATGCCCTTAGTTGCTGTCTGGAATCACAAGATTATATTTACGTCTCAAAACAGGGTCATACAGACAAAAAGTCTGACAACCACCAGTCTTAACGCATTAAAATGAGACATCCCTGAAGGACCTAGGATTGTTATCATTCAAGAACCGCTCATTTACTTGGCTTAGTACAAATGTGAAGGAAGAAACAGACTGATGCAGGGTGTTTTCAGATGTGATGGCTTCTGTCACAGCCATGTACTGCTCCGGGCCATGGTGGGAGCCATCACTCCAGGTCAGATTCGGCCCAGCCACCAAGAAGAGTGATGGCAGCCTGGGTCTGGGAAGGGGTAGGGAGTCGCATGGATGTGCATCTGCGCATCCCCACCCTCGTGCTGCATGCAGAGCCCCTGATGGTTGCCATGGCGCCCAGCCCCTGCCGCCGCTCCGGACCAGGTTGAGTGAAGAGGGCTATCGGACGTGATAGCCCGTTTTACCCCGGATCCGCCAGCTGGCTCCCAACTGTGGTGAAATCCCCAAGTGACAGCCCTGGTGCTAAACTCCACCATGGCCAGGATCCAGACCGTGGTAACATCTGGCAGCCCATTTCAAGTGTGACACCGGCACCCGGATTAATCCAAACTAAAGCAGATTTATCTGTGCCAGTATCACGTCTGAAAACATCCCCAGTGCGCATTTGCACATTTCTTTGCCTTAATTATTTATGTATACGCAGATCAATAAATTTCATCACGCAGTTTTGAATGTGAGTTTAAAACTTGGCACTGGATCAGAAAAATGGAAGTATGGGCATTGCCATGTGAAAACTGGATTCATTTGGAAAAAATTTTTACAGGGGACAAGAAGGAGATAAAGGTACACCCATTCATAAATACATGGTCGGGAGGGAAAGGAAGGTGGGTAATTGTTAATAAGGTGTTTAAGATTTGTCTATGTGTGTAGAAGTTGGGCAAAATGGTCTACAAGGAACCAAATACTACATTAGCTACCATTGTAAGTTTTTCATTAGTGGCCCTTTTCACCCAGACACTAACACTAATCAAATGGGTGTTACAGTTTATTATACATGTTGCAGGGCACCCATAGAGCACACCTGCAGCCCTGTAACATGTATAATAAAATGTAACACCCATTTTATCAGTGTTAGAGTGCCTTTGTGAAAAGGGCCAGTTACTAGCCTGCTACCCTCCAATCATTACAATCAATGACACAGCTCACATTTACTGTAATGATGGAGAATTAAGCCCACAGTAACTCAGATGATATCTTTTATTCTACCAACTACAGTTGTTGGTGAGAGTATGCAACCATCAGGCCATGCAGCCCTTCTTCAGGCATGTATCACAACAGAGCTGACATTACATGCTCGAGGAAGGGCCTTGTGACGCCCAAAAGCTTGCACACTCTTATCTTGTCCAATAAAAGAGATCGTCTGAACTACTTCATCTCCATCTCTTACATTTAAGACCAACACAGAAACCACCCTTTCTCTCTAGTTTGCTACGGACATTTCCTGCATATTATGGAAACCTGAATTAAGCTTGGTGTCCCATGAAAACCAGATTACAGGTGTCATTCTTGCCTCAGTAGACTACATTTTAGAACATGTGTGTGCAATTTCACACGTGCGATCTTCAGACTGTATAGGCCAGAAGTGGGCAAACCGTGGCTCTAGAGACACATGTGGTTCTTTGGCCCCATTGTGGTAAATGGATGCGGCTCTCAGGATTAGGAAACTTTGCCCACTCCTGGTATAGGAAAACCTTAGCTATCATTCTAACCACCGGACCTCCCTTCTTTCCAGTGTATGACTAAGACCTGGCTGTTCCGCCGGGCGTTTGGCAGGGAAGATGGAGTTTAGGGCGGGGGGTTGTGGGTTAGGGATGAGGGGAGGGAGATTGATTGTTTTTTACTTTTCTTTTATTGTGTTTTAGCTTGTTGTTTTATTGTTTTTATATGTAAGCCACCCTGAGCTGCCTGGAGCAGGAGGGGTGGAGTAACAAAATTTGTTAAATAAATAAATAAATAATTGTCATAATTGAGAGGATTCCATTAATTTGATAGCCCTAAATCAGGTCATAAAATGTCAACATTCTGCAACCAGTTAGAGGTGTAAAACGTAATGCAGAAAACCGGGAGTCATACTGGCTCCCTCTAGACTACCAAGGCCATTTTTGTTTCCATTGAATGAAGATTTTGGAATATGCATATTTGCATTTTCAGAATTTGTATTTTATTATCTACTATTTATAGGGTTTCAGAGTTCAAAGTGGTTTATAATGCTTATGTAGATCACCTTCACAACAATCCTGTCATGGGGATCATTGTGATTCCCATTTTACAGATGGGCAATTGAGCATGAGGGACAGTGGGAAAAGCCGCATGAGACAGGGCAGGACCAATCCCCTGCCTGCCCTGGGGAAGGCAAATGCAGGCGCCCCACCTTGGGCTGGTGAAGAGAGCAGGCCACGTTATGTCTTCTCCTCCCGCAACGCAATTGTGGATGATGCCTTAAATAAGGTTTCATCTATTTTTATTAAGGCATCATGCACAACACAGTTTGCAAAATCAAACGCTGTTTTTGCAATACATGAAAAAACCACTCAAACTGCACAGACGATCATTTGTGCACAACAGAAATAGTCAATGTGTAGTATGTAGACAAGGGAGGTTGCGGTACATTAAGACTGCTGCAGTAATAACTCCACTTAGCTTTTTCAGGGTGGAGTGCTGCCGAGGTGGGTGTCAATATGGTCTTATTATAGAAATTCCCTTTCAATGGTAGAGATGTTCTTTTCTGATCCTTCACTTCACATTTCCCAGAGTGATGCCACTGCAGAGTTTCTGAGATTAGATATAGCCGTGCGGAGACAGCACTATTATATGTTCTGTCTGAGTCTTCAGGGGAAAAACAGGTAAGTGTCGGCGAATCGGATTGCTATCAACATACCAAATTGGGCTGCTAAGTCCATTTTATACACGGCCCAGACTTTGGTGTAGAGTCCTTTGACGAAGGAAGACATTTTAACTGGGTTATGTAAATAGAGTAGGAGAGCAGAGGTCACTTCGCCCATACCAGTTTGCCCGTTGAGGACCTGACAGGAATACAACAAGATTTTCACGCTGCAAAATGAAGCTAACATTTCGCTTCCAGTTAGTTTTTGTTAGCCTGAGCTGCCTAGCGTTCAGTATTAGAATATGGCATCATTTCTACTTTACAGCATGTAATTTGATTGCCAGTTACTCTAAAGCTTCTTTATATCACCCAAATATAAAGACTAATTGATAATCGGGTTCATTGTATTTCCATAGCTGAGTTTATTTATCCTTCTAACGTCTTGTGGTATCTCCCCTTTTTTTACTAGGTTGAAAGGATTGTAGACAAAAGGAAGAACAAAAAGGGCAAATGGGAGTATCTTATCCGATGGAAAGGCTACGGAAGCAATTAAGACACTTGGGAACCAGAGCATCATCTATTGCACTGTGAGGAATTTATTGACGAATTCAACGGACTACATGTCACTGGAGAAAAGCGAGCAAAACATGGAAAACAGGCTGGCACGCCAAAATTTTTACGAGAAAGCAGAGGACCATCTGTGGAGAAAATATCACACAGACCTTCTGAATCTGGGAAAGGCAAAGGAGCAAACCATAAAAGAAAGCGAATTAATCCATCCCTTCAAAAACAAAAAAGAGGGTATACAGCAAAGCCGGTCTCTGCCGGTGATAGAGCCGCTAAAACCGTGTCTTACCGAACTACACCCAGCGGTTTGCAGATCATGCCATTGAAAAAGCCTCACAATAGCCTGCAGAATGGAGACGCCAGTCACGAGAAAGAGTCTAGACATTTCGGGAATGGCTCACAACAGCCAAATATGGATATAAATGACCACGAAGGGGATCATGATTTAGCCAGCATGCTGGAGGTTGATGATTCACCCGTTGTGAATGGCATCGGTATGTGATTTAAACAGCTAGAGTCTTTTGTGTTGGGTTTTAATTGGGGTGATGGCTAAGAAAGAGCCTTTTTCATGGATAAATAATGGGCATGCAGCACGTGTAATATTGAGAGAAGAACGTGAAGGTCCAGACTCTTTCCCCACAAAATTTGCCATCTCCAGCCACCCACCTCTTCATTTTCTTTCTTCTCCCCACTGTGGATTTTGTCACATGCCTCCAAAGTCTCTGTTATTCACAGGTGCTTATGGGGGAGGGATGGCAAGACCCAGTATGTTGGGGCAACAACTGAGGTATGTAACAATTAAAATTTTAGTTACAATCGCGACTGAGCACCTACTCACCTTACTGTTCACGTATGTATAGTCCTAGTTCCAGAACTCCAGAAAGATTGTTGTGTTTAGCAGTAACATTTCTTTCAATCTGTTGCAGTTCGGAAATTTTTCAGACATTTATAGGAATCTTTCTTTCTTTATTCATTAGTGTGTGGCCGTCAGGCCATTGCATAAAGCACACAACAACCAAACAATACACTTTTATATTCCATCCATAATAAAATCAAACATAATAAAAACTTTAAAACTTAAAATACAATTTCAACATTTAAACACAACATCATTTATAGGAATCAGAAATGTTTGCAATGAAACAGAATGGTTGTATTATATAGTCCACCTGTTTGGTTCCATATCCCACCTCCAACAGTGACTTGATACGCAGAGAGACTGAAGACAAATGTTTTGGTGGGGAAGGTACAGGAAAATATGTCATGAACAATTTATCCCCTCAAAACTACACTGTTAAGGTTGCTACATGAACACTTGTTACAAACTCCAACAAGAACAGAAATACAACTTATTATTTATTATTAATTGTTATTAACAAACATTTATATAGCGGCAGCAGTGTACCTGGCACTTTATAAAGTAACAAAATAGACACAGTCCCTGCCCCTAGGGCTTACAATCGGAGACACGGGAGCTGGGGAGAGACATAGGAAGGGGAACACAGGGAGAGACTAGTGTTCTAGTGCATAACTGAAGGTTCCATGCATTTAGTTGAATGGATCTCAGTTCTGATGTTTGAAAAACGCCTGTAATTAATGTAGACTAGGAAAGATGGCGAGAATTAAGGTTCTATGGGTGTAGTTGAATGCTTCCTTAGTTTTGGCTGTGAGTTGTGTGGAGATTAGCCATATACAACCTTCTTTCCAGATGCCTGGTCAATTCCTCTGCCTAAAGGCAGGAAGACAAACTGATCGTTTTGTCAGTTTCAGGCTGCTTTTAGATGTGCGCGGTGAACATGCTGCATAGAATCACGCTGCGCGTAAATATGCCGCGTGTGGAATTTAGTTGTGACATTTCATGCGTTAAAACCGATCGCGCATTCTTTTAAAGCCATGAATTAAATACCTCGCCATTGAGGTATTTAATTTGTGGCTTTAAAGGAACATGCGACAGGCTTTTACGTGCGAAATGTCATGTCTAAATCCCACACGCGGCATATTTACACGCAGCGTGGTTTGCCATACACATCTAAAAGCAGCCAATGCTACGGATATCAAAACGGGACTTCTAGAGAAGAATGAACTTGAAGGATGGGGAAACCATAAGATGATGTAGAATGTGTGCCTCTCTTAGTATAGCAAATTGAAAAGGAATACTTCCAATGATGGATTTCCTAAAGAGAGGTAAGGAATAGATGACAACACTCATTCCAAAACATTTAAAGAGCCCATTTTAAAAAATAATATTTAAAGCACACACACACAAAACAGACTAAGATATTCGCTTTCAATTTATATACAAAATTCCAGCTTTCTTTGAAGTTTCTCATGCATTTTTTTTTATTATTCTCTCTGTGTTCTATGGTTCCCAAGACGTAAAAAAAAAAAAAGAATTCCCTACTTTGTGAGAAAATAATTTTGATGCAGCTTTAACTATTACTTTGCACGATGAGGACATATATTATGTTCTCGTTCGGCTAAAATAATAACCAATCCCTAGGAGAATTCTCTGTGTGAACCTAGTATTGTTCAGTGCCAGGTATGTTGTTGGCACTGTAATACAAATATTAAGAATAATAATAAATAATGGTCAGTTATGATTGCCATATGCCTTTCGTAGCCTTTTTTAAAACTGTCTTGTAAATGTAACCCTCTCCCCTTTTTTTATCCTGCTAACTTCTTGGTTTAACTCTTACTTTAGGGCAATTAATTAAATTTATATCATTCAAGTTATAGTATTTTTTTACATCCTCTTTTCTTTTGTTGCCTTTTGAGTTTCATTGAATAATTCCTTATTTAATAAAAGGGTTTAACCAAATAACCACTTATCCCTTCATTATATGAACTAGCCACATAGAAGAAACTATGCCAGAGGCAGACAAATGGCAGGTTTTTGGTGCCTCAGGGATTAGAGGTACCAAGCTGACATTTCAGCTGCTTTCCAGTTTGTTTCCTTTTAGTATATAGCTGTGACAGGGCCCACTACTGTGGGATGAGTGTTTGCAGGATCCGGCCCAGAGTCTGGAATCACATAGGCTTTTACATAACAAGCAGTTTTTTCAAACATATAGTTGTTCTGCAGACCAGGCACCAGACCTCTGGCCAGTCAGCACTACATCTCAGTCAAGTACCTCACTATAGGTACCTCCATAGGCTGGCCGTCATCAGTACATCTCCAGACTCTAAGGTTTCCTTCCTTCAGGACCTCAGCTCTCACCCTTCCCAGCAGCCTCAAGCAGCAATGCGGTCCACCCCAGACTGACCTCTTCCTGGGGCTGGCTCTTCTCTTATAGCACACGTCACACCCCAACTTTAGCCACTTCCTATAGTGCATCACAGGCACCATTTTGTGGCATAGCCCTGCCACAATAGCCTACCGGGCTACTCCAGGTTTGCCTCTTTGACTGTTGCTGTGCATTCTAGGAAGACGTTTTCACTGAGCTATACACAGTGAACCCTGAGATCTTTTTCCTGAATGACCACATTTAGTTTAGCGCCCAGCTAGATGTCTGAGTTACATGGGTGGAGCAAGGGGAGGTGTCAAGGGACTCATGTTTCATCTCCCCCCATACGCGCACGTGGATGAGTGGGTGTCTTGCCAGTCCCCTTCCTGTGTATGGTTGACTAGCAAGCCTGTGAGGACCAAATAGCCAAACCTTAAAAGTAAGAATCCTTCCTTAATAGGCCCTTTTCAAATGGGTCATGGTGGGTGGTGGGATGGGTGGGCAGTGCGGTGAGTGGGCGGTGTGTGGGGGTGCGTTCCCACAGACCCCCACCCATCTTCACCCATCTCCACACCGGAGCATCGGCCATTGGCACCCATTGAGTGATGGGTGGAGGTGGGTGGAGCGCGGGAGTGCACACGCACCCCTACCCACTTCCCACGGTGTTCCCACAGGTGCCCCCCCTCGCACACGTGTGCGAGGGGGGGCGCCCATGTGAAAAGGGCCATAGTTTCCAAGGTTTCCCCTTTTCATATTGGGTGCAGCAAAACGCATACACTCTAGTGATGGCCAAAAACTAAAAATAAGGCACCATCATACCAACTAGAGTTGAAACAAATATTCATGCAAATGAATACATTTGTGAGAATTTACACTATGGAACTGAAACTGGAAAAGCAGATAATAACCGCTGTTCATTTGCATTTGGTCATATACCTATTTTGGCTATTTCGGTTCCGCTAATTCAGTATTTTGGTTACTTTATTTCATAACTTTCAGTGTTATTGCGTATGTGCAGCGGCCAAAATGAATTAATCTAAATACTTGAATAACCAAAACCGATATAAATGAAATAATAGAATAAGCAGAGTCACCAAAATGGAATGTCCAAATAAGCAAATGAGCATTTTGGTTGTGGATATTATTTGAATATTTGGATAGCTATCTGAAAATGCTAATATCTGCTCATAAAAAATCCACCATTCATTTTAGCTCCTGGGCCAATCTGATTTTCCAAACATAAGGTTTAGATAACCAAGGGCTCCAATTAGAGATGAAATGGGTACTTAAATAAGTACCCGTAGGTAATACCCATATTTTGGGATACTGTATTGGGTACCCTGATACCCAAAAAATGGGTAACTTCTTGTACTGATTTTTTGATTACTGATCAGGATTTCAGGTGGGGAAACCAAAAAATAAAAAAATATTAAAAAATCAGGACCAGAAGTCAATTATCCATGATGGAAAACAAGTAATCAGGTGTTAGAAGTCAACAAATCTATTCTAAAAAATTGAAAGATCGGTACCAGAAGTCAACATTGCGGGAATGGAAGTCAACATTCTAGGCCATTGGTCCTAGACGTTGGAGCCAAACCTGGTCACAATTTGGTATTGATCAGTATCCAGTGTTGTTGGATTGATTCAGGTACTGGAAATTCATCGACTGTACCAGTTTTTGTTGGTACTCGCTTCAGCTCTAGCCCCTGTCGGTAAAGACTACTTACATGCTTAAAGCTGGTCAAGTGTTTAATTTCATGGCTGAAATTTATCATTATTAATTATTAAATGTATAGCCTGTCTTATCCTGAGGGTTCAGGGTGGATAACCTAAGAACAAATATTCAATTAAAATGACAATATAAAAAATATAAGACAAAAACTACTACTACTACTACTACTAATCATTTCTATAGCGCTACTCGTCATACACAAAATGACTAGTACAAAAACCTGTACAGACTTAAAAAACCTCCACCCACCAAATCATGTGGCTTTTTTTTTTTTAAGTTGCTCGGGCATGGGCTCGGTTGAACCTCTAGGGGAAGGGAGCTCCAAAGAATGTGTAGCAGCCTCCAAGAAAGCCTTTCAGCATGCCCTTGCACTGGCTTAGAATGAAGATGGTATTCGCAGAGCTTGGACCATTATATCTATATTATTAATTTTGATATATACCCCACCCTATCCCTACATTGGGTAATTTCAGACGTTACGAAAATGCCTTTCACCACAGTAAATCCCAGTGTATTCCCTGTGGTGGTGGCATTCCTGCAAACGTCCGTTTGACACCCCCCCAGATGTTCACCACGGTGAATCTCTGGCGGGGGTCAAAGCTAACCATGGTTGTCAAGTCGAGAACTGTGGTTAGATTGGCCATGATCTGGGATGGGCCAAAAGTAACATGTGTTACTTTGGCCCATCCCGGATCGTGACCCTGACCGCGATACGGGATCAGGTGCAGCGTCCGCATTGGCTGCTGCGCCTGCCCATCTCCCGGAGGGCGGGCAGCCAAGGGAGCATGGGGGGGGCGGGGCTGTGCGGCCACATATCACGCTGTGCAGCCACGCCCACTCCCCAAGGAGCCCCGCCCCCTCCCCAATCCCGCTCCGGAATCAGGCCAGCACATCTAAAGGACGGACGGCCTGATCACAGACCAGGATCTGAGACACTTCCCAGTCCAGGGTTTAGCATGGCAGGACTCCAGGCCTGTCATGTCTGAAATTACCCATTGACTCAGAGCAGTTTACAAGAATTAATAAAACAATACATTACATTACATATGAAAAGAAAAATCCAGGCCACTCCCCCCATCCTCACCCTTGCACTCTCCTCCCCCCTCTTGCAAATCCTCTCCCCTAATGCCCATACCCCCCTCTCATCAACCCAACCATAGCCATACCCTCCATCCACCTGAGGACCTGCAGCAAAGCAAACTAGGGGTGGGAATATCGGTATCGGATTAATCTGATAATCACCGGTATCGGCATACCGGATTATTAACATTTGCCGTTTTATCAGGTTTTTTACATTGCGGCCATTGAAATAAATAGCCGTAATGTAAAAAAACTGGTAAAGCAGCCAATGTTAAAAATCCGGTATGCCTATGCCGGTAAATCCAGTACTGGGGAGGTCCGATACCGGTAAATCCAGTATTCTCCCCGGTGTCCCACCCCTACAAAGTACCCTGAAAACTGAGCCCCTGTATGTGTGTGCGGGTAGGTGGATATGTAATATTTAAGCTTATTTCTAGAGTTTTTAACTCCAGATTTTAATGCAGGCCTCGGACTTGTGACCAATTTTTATTGATTTGCTTTCCAGTTCTTGTACATGGCCCCTATCTTCAAGCAGTGAAGGAGTGTGTTCAGGAGGAAGGGAGTCAAGATGAGGGTATACATTTGGGATCTGTTGCCCCCACTCCACTCCCCCTGTTCCACGTTTGCTTGTCAGTTTCCTACCTTTCCACTCCTATCAGACTCCGGGAGCTTGTACTGATTATCTAGTGTGTCCCTCACCTCTGCTCTAACGAGTGATTTGTTTGGTATATTTTATTTAAATACCAATTCGTCTTTCTCTCTTTTTTTTTCTTTCTTTTTTAAATTTTAATTTTAATTTTATTAGGCATCAGCTTCCGCTATAACCTTTCGAAATAAAACACATACCGTACAACAGCAAACCATATGGACTACTGGGTTTACAGAGCATGAAATAAAAGAATAATTATCTCCAGTCATTCTAAGGACAAATACCCAAAATGCCCCCCTCTGCCCCCCTCTATTTCAATATTCTTTATAACCCACAGCCCATGCAACAATTGCAGTTATAATTCCCTTGATCCAAAATACATATGAACCAATAAAAATCCAGCAGGGCAACCTGGCCAAATCCAATTCCCAATTGCCCTTATTGCCCAAAGATTGCCCTCTTTTTTTTAGGTTTTCCACTTTGAACATCCAGGGAGCAGTCACTTTTATGCATGCCCTCCCGTTACACACTAAAGTAATTAAGTAACCAGAGCAAGTTAAAGGAAAAATAAGAAATGTACAGACAACAGACTTTTCCTTTGTCCTGACAGGATCTATCTACCATTTCTTGCCTGAATAATACCTTTTTATTTCTGTACAGGGTATCCTGGCCCTGAACTCCCAGGTGTTCTGACACTTTTGGATCACTTACAGTACAACAGCTAGCAGAACTAAGCTTCTTAGAACATTCCTTTATAATGACTGCACTCTGTATCTTGCCAACGGTCTCAGCACCCTCCTGTGATTTTGCTTTCTTGTCATCGATTCTCTTTCCCCTGCAGACAGCAGCAAAGTCAAGTTAGATTTTGATCTTTAAAATCTTGAGACTGGACTTGTTTCTTCAGAAAGCTCTTCCTCCACCAATGCTCTTGAGGTCAGGATTCCAGCCAGCTTTGCTTGGCTGTGGCCAACACACACACACACAATAAAGGAGAGCTTTTTTTTAAAAAAAAAAGCAAGACAAGGCATCCAAAATGAAAGGGGGGGGAGGGAAGGGAGGAACAATGGAGATAAGGAGAGAACAGGCAAAAGCGTACGTTAAAAATAATATTTGTGGAGTTTAGAAGAGAGGTTCTTGAAGAGTTGCATTCCCTGATGGAATGGGAATTGGAGAGCAAGAGAGATGCTGCCAAGAAATCAAAGATCTCTGCATTATAAGCCATCATTTCCAGCAGAGATGAATGACTTTTGCCTTTTTCTCTGTGAGTACACTTACGGGAAAGGCCATTAAGATTAATCCAGATGATGCTGGTTGTGAGGTGAGTTAGGGGTGTGCATGTCGTTTTCGTTATTACAATAACAATAATGAAAATTGTCATTTTCATTATCTTTATTGCAATAACAAGGACAACAAAAAATAACAAAATAGAAACGAAAACGACATTTTGTTTTTGAAATAAAGGGAAAACACTGAAACACGTATTTCTGGCTATAACATTTTGGTTTCTTATACAATTGTGATGAATTTGGGGTGGTTGTACCCCCAATGGAGGGCATTATGTGTACCAATTTATTAAACGATTCGATAAAGGGAACCGATTTTAGAAGTAATTGAATGTTGTGATTTTAAGAAAAACTCCATACAGATTCTTGGCTACAACTTCTTTATCTTCCATCCAGTTTGCATGAAACCTGTAAATATCGTGTTCCTCCACAAGCTTAACACACTTGCCAATTCTCAGAAAGATTGGATGAAGGATCCTGATGGTATAAGACATTAACTTGAAAATACATTTCCAGCTGTAACATTTGTATGTTCCATCCTGTTCACAAGATATTGGGCAGGAATATATCACATATCTTCCTGTCATTTCTGCCATACTACAGGACAATTGGATAAAGGGACCCAATTGTATAAGCAATTGATGTTGTCCCCTTGAAGACCATTATTAAGATAAATAGCAGCACATGCAGTGCCAGTCAGAGGCAGGCACCTGGCATGGCAGGGGGAGGGAGACTGTAGAAGGGAGGATGGGGAGCAAACCAAAAGACCGACGGACACATTCACCGGCCAATTACTGCATGCTTCCAGCTTTACAGGACCAATGGGTGGTGGCTTTGAGGCGGGCATAGGAGGTGGCCCTCAAGCAGGCATAGAAGGGACATAACTGGGACTTTGGGGATAGCATCCCAGCAAACAGGAGACATAGTTTACACATTCAGACTGGCCAATTATCATCACAATCACATCCTGCAGCACTGAGACAGAGGACATAAGAGAATCTCTATTGGCTCTTCCCTAAACAGATGCTTCTGACTTCCCAGTAGCAAGTGGGGGAGAGATGTTGGGATGATCACAGCACAGAATGAGGATATTTGGTTGACATTTCTGCTGACCAATTGGAATCACAAGCTGATGTTATACCACAGTAACACATAAGAGAATCCCTGGCATAAGATCCCTTGCCACTTTCATGTGTTACGCTGGGTGAGGGAAGGAAACATCCGTCAGAGCAACTGCGACTCACTTATGACAGGAATTAGCACATGTGAGAATGCACTTTTCCTCTTTTATGCTGCAAGAACACACGTCATTGTAAAAGTACCATTTGGGAGCCCTGTCATGTACTCACGGCATAAAAGCGGAATAGTGCATTCAGACATGTGCTAATTTCTATTATAAGAACGCCACAATTGCTCTGACAAAGGTTTTCCCCCCTCCTAGGGAACTTTTGAAAGTGGCCTCTCTTTTTGCATACCCAGTTTTGTGTGTGGCCACATGGGGGCATAACGCTCATGTTTTCTTTAGGTCACATTCACCTGACGGTGGCGTATTCACACCTGACGGTGGCGTATTCACACCTGACGGTGGCGCAGTGGGGAAACTGCTGCAAGCTAAAGACAGGGCAGGGGAAGGTATGGAAATACTGCTGGCATGCCAGAAGTACCGCCGGTGTGAACGGGGTTCCGCGACGATTTTACTCGCGGATGACAGGACTGGATTTTGAGGTTCCCTGCCATGCCACCATCACACGTGAATGTGGCCTTTTTCACAGCTGAATCTGAATCTTATTATTGTTTTGTGGCAGGGTAGTTGACATGCTACCTCTGCTGTAATTAAACTGTGACTTTCTGTGTACACCTAGCTTGGGGTGGCCAAGAGATAGATAGTCATGTACTGGTAAATACTAAGCTCGTCTTTAGTAGATCAGGGTGTGGGAAGGGGGGCAAGCCTCTCAGAAATCACCTCTGGGGAGGAGCAGGACCACCGCCCCAGGGAGTGTCTCCAGGGAGGAAACAAGGTAGGAGAAATCCTCCAATGCATCAGGGAAGGCTCTCTATAAAGGGGAGTGCTCCTCTCACGCCTGAGACCAGTTGCTGAGGTGCCCTAGAACTGGAAGCCGGCAGGAAGGGTCCCATTCTGAAGTGCCAACACCTGGGTTAAGTGGATCACATGCAACATAAATCTGGTCACTCGCCTTTATTCAGATGTAATGATTTCAGGTGTGGGGTACATACTAGTGCTGAAATCCAAACTACGGAAAATACTGGATTCACCAAATTTGTCCACTTTAATTCAGGTCTGACAAAGTAGATAATGATAAGGAACACTGTTCACACCTGCTTTGTTTAGATATTTATTTCCTGGAGGAGTTTTTCTAGTTGGCTTGGTATTTCTGGCCATTTCATTTCCACACCTCTGCTCCACCTCAGCCGCTGGTCTGTCTAAAGGCAGGCTGCCTAGGTGTGAGGTGGAGCAGAGGCGGAGCAGGCACTGGTTGCTCCAGGCCAGCTCCATTTGCGGTGCTCCGGAACACCCAGGTGCACCGCAAGCAAAATGGGCCACCCAAACCCATAGCACCGGCCAGGGGTGGAACAGTAGTCCGTCTGTTCATGGACGGCCACTGCAGCTCCACTTCAGGCTGGGGGTTTCCATAGCAATTCCATAGAGCTTCAGGTGGCAGCCTAGAGTAGCTGCTGATCTGCCCGGAGCTCTATGGTGCAAGGGAGGGGCTGCCTCATGAGCAGACTGCATACCACGGTCCGTTTAAACCAGCATAGTTGGGGCTGTGCACAGAGGATGTGGAGCTGGCCACCCCTGGAGCAGGCCGGGGGGTGGTCCAGCCAAAGAACCCCACTAAGTAATCAGTTTGTAACATGTTGAACCCCCATGGTCCCAAAAGTGTATTACCATGTAGTAGGTAATACATGGTATTACAAGTAGTATCATGTCTGAATGCTCACAGATACTACTTGGTAACTCTTGTAATACTACGTAGTATCTCTGCCCATCATATTGTGTCTGAACAACATTCTGTCTGCTTCCAGGACGGCCAGGGCTTTTTGCCTGCAAAAACATAATCCTAATGTCTTGAACAGTCCTGGTTCTGTCCATTAGAAGACTGCACTGCACATACATACCTGTTGCAAGTTGCAACACGTAACATTGAAACTCGCTCCTGCAAAATGCCCTCATTCTTTCAAGACTTTTCAGTTAGTTATGTAGGGATATAATGTGGGTTGATTTACACTCCTGTTTCTTGGGCATTCAGCAGTCAAAAGCCAGAAACACCCAGTTTCCATTAATTCCCCAAGAAGATGCTACGCCTGAATTGAAATA
>QEPC01000412.1:16116386-16154830 GCA_003113815.1 Sphenodon punctatus | reverse complement strand
TCCTGGGACCATCCCTTCCTTCTTCCTCTGGAGTGTGTAAGCCCGTGAACCCTATTGTGAACCTTGGGACCCCTCCCCTGTGGACCAGGCACCTTCCTCACTTCTCCGCCCTACCATTCCCCTGGCAAGCGCGAGTAGTGAGTGTGGACCCCATTTCCTTCCCCAGCTCTGTGCCCTATGATGATAGGGGTCAACGTTCAGAGTGCGTAAGCACACGAACAGACCCACACACTATCCTGACGGGCTTCCTTTCCCCGCACTTCGCAAGCAGAGCTCCCTTGTGTGCAAGAAGCGTGAACGGGTGGTGCTTCCCCCCTTCCTACCCCCCTCCCACTGACACAGAAATGAGCGAAACCATTCAAGAATAGTTCCATTCACCCCAGCCCGGTCCTGTAGACTCGCCACCAGCAACTCGTGATCAACGGTATCAAACGCCACTGACAGATCCAGTAAGATCAAAATTGTGGATCTGCCCTGATCTAATTAACAGTGCAGGTCATCAACCAAGGCCACAAGTGCAGTCTCTGTGCCAAACTCAGGGCTAAAACCAGACTGAGAGGGATCAAAAAAACCGATCCGGTCCAGGTGCTCCTGTAACCACTGGGCCACCACCCGTTCAATAACCTTCCCTAAAAAGGGAAGGTGAGAGACTGGCCGATAGCTACCCGAGGAATCAATGCTCAAAGATGGCTTTTTGAGTAGAGGTCATACCACCGCCTCTTAAGACGGCTCGGCACCCTTCCCTCTCCAAGGGAGGCATTGATCACCCCCGCCAGCAACGGCCCTAATGTCTCCCGGCTGGCTTTCACCAGCCAGGACGGGCAGGATCTATACCTCTGATTCATCCACTGTCATTAATGCAGCATTGAGATCATGGTGAATCTGAGCGATTTTATCTGCGAAAAAGTCAGCAAACATGTCACAGCGGGAACTGGAAAATTCCAGTTCCAGGCAGAGAGAGGCCGAACTGACCAGCCACTACACCAGCCAGAAAAGCTCCGCTGGCCATGACTTCGCAGACGCAATATGGGTGGCAAAGAACTCTTTCTTTGCTACCCGCATTGCAACAGCATATGCTCATAAACTAGCTTTATGCTGCAATCGGTCAGTTTCAGCATGAGTTCGACGCCACAATCACTCCAGTAATAGCTAAGAGCAAGCCACGACAAAGGGAGGGAGCCTATGCTCTACAAAGATGGCAGCAGCATCTATTGACTGGGGGCTATAATATTAGACAACACCGCTAGATATGCCTGTGTTGTATACTAGTTGCCAAGATTCCTAATCCCTCAGTCTTAAATAGTAGTGACCTGCATTTAAATACTGTATTGATTTGAAAGCATTATGAAAAACTGAAGGGCAGCAGTAGTAACAATATCATTTTAAATATTTTTATAACTTATTTTATTCCTCATTGTGAGAGAAAAATATTTTGTGAAATATTCTTTTCAATTTTTCTCAAAATTTCCAATTTTTTCCATATGAGACCCTGGGGAAAAAAACCAGGAAAAAAACATTTTCCCCCCCAAAGTTTCTAGTTTTTTCCCCAGACCTTCACATCTCTAATCTCAACTGAAACAAAATTAGTGTGTATGCAGAAAATGAGCCACAGGGGCCGATTTGCGCATGTACCTGCTGCCCTTGTCTTTATAAAGCATCAAATATTTTGTCCGATTCCAATCAGAATCAGCCAAAATAGAGGCCATTCTGGTTTTCAGTTGGAAGGGATGAACTGCCCCATTCCAATCAAAAATTGGAACAATCAGAATTCTGTGCTCCCTCCTAGAAGATGTGCCTGCATTGTTATCGGCTTGTGAATGTGAAGGTTTTCTTCGTGGCCTGACCTGGTATTGTCAAACACTTGGTAAACTGTAGAACATCTGTTGAGGTTTCTGCAGCTTGCCACAATATTCTTCCTGATGGCATTTGTTGTCTCCTGTTATCACATTGCTGTCTGCTTCTTTCATGATACTGTAATTGAGAGTGATTGTTTTGTCAAGTTCCTTGACAGCGTAAAAAAAAATCCCTGAAATTGTATTTTTTCCCCCCTCCTGCACTGCTCTAGTTCTGCACACCATCTGCCAAAGAGTTCCAAACGGTTATTTCTCACTAACCTCCGTCTCTCTATTATAAAATAACCCTTCATAGTCTAATGATGTCCTATAATTGAAATATTGCTATTCTCCCTTCCAACCAACTCTACTACCGCCTGTTTGTTTCTCATATTTTAGAGAATCTTTAACGGAAAAATGCACCCCACCCCCTACGCCTTTTTCTTGGATATATTTTCATTTCAAACATTGATTTTTAGGTACCCCAAAGAAACCTGGGTACTCCGGGCAATAATGGTCGGATGGACGCAGAACTGTCTCCAGTGCATTTTCATTTGATCTGCCCTTCTAAAATATTAGTACAACGTATAAGCAGCGGTCTTGGTTCAAATGCAAAGAAAGGTCTCAATAGCTAGAGAGGCAGCTTCGTCCAGTAGCTAGGACACTGGACTTCATCATAGGTGGCCTGGGTTCTCTTCCTGGTTGTACCGTTGATCTGGTGTGTCCCTACAGCATGTTACTTCATGTCTCCATGCTTCTATTTCCCAACCCAACTTTTATCTCCTTAGGTTATAAATCTCTCTGTATTTGTATAGTACTAAACAAAATGGGGCCTCAGATATTACCGAGGCATCTATGCACTACTGAAATGCAAATAGTAACTAATATTATAGCATTTTGTTTCCTCAACAACCTTTACTGAGTCTCCCAATCTTTATGTGATTTCTACATACATTGTTTGCTGTACACCGGAGTCCTTGCGAAATGAAGGCAACATTGTCTCTCACCTACTGATTCAGTTCGGGTTCTGACAAATAGTGTTTTGTACCTGCTTCATGCCCACTTCATGTCTGGTTATTCGCTTTGGAATTTTCAGTTGGTTTTTTCCAGGGTTTTTTCCATCATTTTTGTTTGGTCATTCAGTTATTTGACCGGATAATCAATCAATTAGCGGAAATAGTTAAAGAGAAATGACTGAAAATCCCGGAAAAAGAAAGGTTGTGACAAATATTCAAATACTAGTTTCAGCACAAATATTCATTTAGATATTCAGAGTGCTATCTGGAAACGCAAATAATATTCGCAAATACAGGGTAAAAACAAATGTGACGGTGGACTCATTCGGCCTACTGTGGCGTGCTTGTGCATGGACCCTGCCTGCATAAGTGTGCCAGTGTCACCAGATATTTGACCCGGGGTCGTGGTGGCAGCTAGCCACTCTGATCTGGGACATCTCTGGGGTCACAGCCCAGGCTAGAGTCTTCCCAATCCGGCCAAAGCAAGCCACCCCGGAGCTGCATGCTTGTTTTCGAGCCAGTCTGGGTCAGCAGGCTGCCTTTGGCCACCATGGCTGCCTGTCATAGCAGAGGGCGGGGCACTGGGCGCAGCACGGGGACAGCCAGTATGTTCCCCATTCTCCCTGCCCCGGGGCTGTGCAGCCGTTGATCCGGCTGAGCACGTGTATTTTGCTCTCCAGCCTGCTGCATGCCCTGTCCACCCAGGCCAGGGTCAGTCCAGGATGTGGCAACCCGGCATCACTTGTGTTTTTACAAACATAATCTTCTGTTTGTCTCCACTACTTTTTCTCTTTCACAATTACACTTAGACTAAGCAATCGAGATCTAAACAAGATCTTCCATCACTGTGTTTAGGGCTGGTAAACAACGTTCAGAAGGTACCCACGTTTCTTACTGACATCTCTAATTTATTTCATCTGCATTATCCATTGTTGTAGGGATGTCTGGCTTTCCCTACAACGCTCCAGTCGTTTTTCATCTTGACGTATTAAGGTGTTAACTGTTACCTGGCTGCATCTTAACTAGGCCCATTCTAAGTATATTAAGCCACCAACAACTGTAGATAACCCAGTGTGCTTCATGTTTGAATATAATGCTAATGTTGGCAGAATGTTCAGGTTTTGGACCTAGCTTACTGTCAAGGTTGATGATCCATGGCTACACCAGTACCAAGTTTCTATCCAGTGATCAGACTAATATCAATTATACTTGTGTAGATCGAGAGTCATCCCACTACAACTTTGTAGCTGAGATAAGAAATTGTCTCATTGTCTGCATTATCTGTGCTTAACCTAATAATAATAATAATAATAATAATAATAATAATAATAATAATAATAATAAAGAATAATTTCTATTATTCCTCCCTTCCCCACACCAAATGGTGGTCAGAGAGCTTTACAACATAAAACAAATATAAACCAACATAAAATCATTTTAAATAGCAACAATAATAAACTTTATATAGCACCCACCCCCGCCATGGCACTTGGAGCACTTTATGTATAACTAAAACAACTTTTGAAAGCTCAAAAGAACCCTGTGAGGTAGGTTAGGCTGAGAGAATATTGTGACTGGCCCAAGGTTACCCAGTGAGTTTCTGGCTAAGACAAGACTAGCACTGGGGTCACCACCTACCTCCCGGTCCAAGTGCTGAACACTTAGCCTTTACACCATACTGGCTCTTTAAAACCCATTTTAAAAACACTTTAAGGGGGGAAAGTAAAAAGGGAGGCAAAAACCATATTAAAGGGATCCAGCAGTGGATCCCAAAAGCACCTGAAGAACAAATAAGGCTTCTTGCTCACATTATAACAATTTCACATAATACGTGAGATTCAATAACGTGTGCCTACCCATTTTCTCATTCAGCATGAAATTTGACGTGAATTTCATCACAAATGTCAGGGTAGGAAAATCCCACTCTTACTGTGATGTGAGCGGTTTTTTTAAAAGTTAAACTGGAAATGTGTGCATGCACTTCATTTAATGTTAATTAAACTCACCATAAAATTGGAAGGTGTAGTGGCTTGCGTTATTTGCGATGCCAGTTTATTCCTCCTGTGGCCATGTTTACCTGAAAGAACAAGTAAAAACAGGAAAAGAAAGGCAATAGGAAAGTCCACTCTGCACACTCCTACCTCGCTGGTTCACATTCCTTTCCAGGAACCGTCAGCATTCTTCAGGAGGGGAGGAAAAAAACGAGCAAAGTACAGAAGGATATTTTGGGTGGACAGGGAAAGGTAAACTCGATGTCACGTTATGAAATTACCTGGGAAACTGTGTAACGTGCTCATCGATCCGTTCAATTTAATAACGAATCCATAAAGGTCACATGACTTTGCGCGGGAAAGGAAAACACGGAAGAAAATAATGTAGACCTGCAGCCCATCTGGAATCTCACATTATTGCTAATTGCACGCAAAATTGAATCTCACACAAAAATCTTCATGAGAGCAAGAGCCCTAAATCTTCAGGTGCTTTTTAAAGGTGGGGAGGGAGGAACTGAGACAGACATCTTGACGGAGCAAAGGAGGGAGGAACTGAAACAGACATCTTGAGGGAGCAAAGGAGGGAGGAACTGAAACAGACATCTGGGGGGAGCAACCTTTTTTATGCCTTTGATGAACGTGCTTCTCAACCAAGACACTTGGCTCCGTTTCCAACCCAGGTGGTTTTCTCACAGCGGGGTTCCAGATGCTGTTTTTCTGCTTCTCATCAGTCTCCTAACACTACGGGCACTGTTTAATTGTTTAAAATGTGACCGTTCTGGTTGCAAAACATGGTAGCCCAAACAAGGTGGTGATAACCCTGGATCCCAAACAAAATGACTGCTTCCCAGACAATACGGAGATAAGAGGCCCCTTGGTCCCAAACAGGTTACTGCTTCCCAGACACTGTGGAGATAGAGGGAAAGATCACTCTCAGCATTTCTCATGTGTACAAGGGGCACTGTGGAAAAGTTTTCCCCGTTTGCTGCATCCATTATGAAGGGTTTTCTCTGTTTTGCTGACCCATCTCTGCTGGCACATGCTGAGCTGACCCAAATAAGCCCTACATCTAAAAGGCCCAAGCATATGCAACTAGCATCCCTCCGCAACTTCCCCACTAGGTGCACTGTTTGAACAAACAAGAATGCAACAAATAATGAAGGCAACTGATTGATGACAGACTTTTTGTTGTGCTGGATTTCCCCCTTAAGGATTAATCTCTGGCCCTCCATCCCTTGCCATCTGTACTTTGAATAGCTGTTGCTTTTTCCTCTGTCAAGTGTAGGTTGCTGATGCAGCTAGCCTGAGGCGGCTTTTCATCTAGTGTTCATTCCTGCCCTGGATTTTATGAGTCCTAAAGACTTCACTGTACGATCTCCCACATCAGAAGACTTGCAAGTGGGCCAGACAACATAGCAAGAAATGAGCAGAGCAAAACAAAAAAAATGCCTCCAAAAGTATTTGAATATAAACCCAAGTAAAAATGTCAGTTCACTTAGTGCACCTAATCTTTAGGTATTCATTTCCCATGAACTGGGGGGATTGTTTGCAAGAATGTTCCAGTGTCATGAAAATGTTGAATAATTTGACAAGAATTGTGTTTGATTCAATCAGTGATTCCCAAACGTTTTTTGCCAGGAAGACCCCATTTTGCAACGTCTCATGACCCCACACAGCAACAAAATGTGTTAATTCATGTAATGGGTGGCTGTCATCCTGCCCCAGGGTTGGAGAGTGCTACCCCTGGCCTGGTTAGCTCAGGTGGCGGGAACACACATCCCCGCGACCTGATCCTACCATGGAGGGGACAGGGGAGCAACGTGCGGCTAGCCGGCTCCACCCCCACATTGCAGCTGGCATCCCACCCCCTGCCATAATGGCTAGCTGCCATGGCAACCCCAAACGCTGGGCCGGGTGAGCAAGTAAACAGATGCGCCCGCCAGATTCGTCCACCTCTAGCCCACCAGCCGGGCCACCAAACCCACCAGGGCTTGAACCAGGTTCATATCTGGCAGACCTGGAACCAGACGGATGAGGTTTGGCCCAGGCGGGCCGGCGTTATGGGTGTTGGCATTGATTTAAATGAGTGGAAGAAGGCCACCCTTAGTGTTCGTATAAGAATTTTCATCCAATAGAGGCAGGAAATTAAGAGTGCCCTTAGGGTATTTTCAGACGTGACGGTACCACAGTTGGCCACGCTTTGACCTGCATGGCCACCCACAGTACCGTCACATCTGAAATGGCCTGCCAGATGTGTCCTGGGGCCAGACCTGGGTTTCCCCAAGCCATGACGATTTTTAGCCTGGGCTGTACCTCAGACTCATTGCTGAGGCACAGTCTGGGCTAAGCGCTGCCCCGGCTCAGAGAATACATTTCCAGACTTGGGTAAAGCAGGTCGTCACATGTGATGACCCACTCTAAATGACCCCGGTTTGGGGCCAGAACTGTTCTGGGTAGGTGCAGCAGCCTCATAGGCCACTGTGGTTTCCCATCAGGGAGGAGGGCGGGTCACGCTCAACAGCATGGGGGGAGGAGGCTGTGTGGACCCACGTCTGCACATCACCCTGCCCTCTCCCCGGCTCAGGACCCAACATGTGTGTCCTGCAGCTGGGCCAGATCCTGCCCGGGGTGAGAGCTCTCACCCCCAGGCATAGAGAATAGTTGAAAACCAAGTCAAAGAAAGTTGAAATGCTATCATGTAAAGCACTGAACAATTCTAAATCTGCCTAAAATAAATTTTAAAATTACAATGAAAATCAGGAACCATTTCTTCAAAGTTCATGTATGTGTGTTAATCTAACCATGTAAATAAATATTTGCAAGGTTGAGACTTCAATAGGTGAACAGAAAAATTGTCTGATGAACATATTTGACATTCATTTAGTTCATTCAGTCATTTCTGAATCAGTTTAAACATGCATTTAAATTACACAAATTGGACTTTCTCAAACAGCAAGTACAGAAAGCCACAGAAATTATGAATGTAACACAATACAATTTTTGCATTTAAAAACAATTCTTTTAAAAAGAACAAAGATCCAATTATCTGACTTCAAATGACCTTTCTGCAGTAACAAACGACTTTAAGCGGTCATTACGTATTATTAATAACAATTATTTAATCAACTCTGAATAAAATTTAACTGCAAAAAGAATTGTACCAACTCTTTGTGTTTGTTAATAATTACACTTTCTTTTCAAATATATTCAATATTGCAAACACAGTTATCTGAGCGCTATTAAGTATTGCGTGTAATTTCTTGGTAATAAACATAATGGTCACAGTCCTCAAAATACTTACTCTGGAGTAGTTCCACTGGCTTCAAACTACTTCCATGTAAGTGATGTGAGGACTGCAAGCGATAATTGCAGGGTAATAGACATTTTAGATAATGTGGGCATTTCCAGAATCCAGTGTTTACTGAAGACTAATCAAATAGGTGGATCAAATATTCAAACACCAAATAAACTGAAATATTCAGACTCTGAAAAGGAGATAGCTGACATCAGTTAGACCATATTCCAAACTCAACTGAAGTTAATTGAAGGTCTCTCATAATCTTTTGATCAGGTCAATAGATGTAGGGTAATTTGCCTTCAGTTTCTCATTGCAGTCAGTAAATTTTTTTAACTGAACAAATATGGGTACAATCTACAGAATTAAGATCCAGATCTCTAATTAGATTCTCTGCCCTCCTCTCTCCACAAAAACACATTGTAGCCCTTCCCTAGAAGTCTGGAACCAATGGTTTTATTCAGTCCATTCCAGAAATAAGACTCAACAATGAAATTTAGATTTGGGTGAAATCCTTTAATGGGACTCATGCCAGCAGTGATTGTTAACACCGATGAAGCCCTTCTGGAGGATCACGTTCCTGATTAAGACATTACATTAGTTTCCTCCATTCAAGGGACAGAGTATTCTGGGTTATCCCTAGTCATTGGCAAAAAGCTAGGTTGCACTACTTTTAAGATTGCTTGGCCGATTACTTCCAAGGTCAGTTCCTCAAAAGCAGGCAAATGCAAGCTCAACAAGGAGATTTTGAGAATGATCAATTATTGTGTATTTCAGACGTCACTGTAATTTATGCAAGGTGATACCAAATAGAGCTAAAAAGAAATATTAACATAAACAGATACATTTCAATTTGCTTATTCCAGTTAATTTGGTAACTATCTTGCTTGTTTCATTTTGGTTATTCCGGTTACTTTTTTTTATACTGTCAGTGCATGCACAGCAGTCAAGAGGAAGTGCCCAAAATAACTAAAGAACCAACCTGAAATAAATAAAATAATGAAATAAACAAAATAAACAAAATGAAATAGCCAAATAAATGGATATATGAATATCTGTTTTGGTTGTGGATATTACTCTGATGGGTACCTAAAATGTGGATATCCACGAATACAAAATACGTTATTCATTTCAGCTTTATTTTATTTTATTTTTTAATTTAAATTTAATACCCCTCTTTTCCCCTAAGGCTCACCTGACTTACAATGTAAAAGCATATCAAAATCCCTTTAAAAACCCACCCCCACCCCTAAAAATCCTCAACCAACCCCTAACCTTGCTTGCCAAATGCTTTGCCAAAAAAAAAGTCTTACCTCACCTCCAAAATATTGTCAGGCTCGGACTCTAACAGACCTCCAGAGGAAGGGAATTCCACAATTTTAGTACTATGGATTGGAGAGTCAATAATCCAGTTTTTGCTCTACAATGGGTATTTTCAGATGTTATGATCCCACGCTTAACCACGGTGAATGCCCACATGGTGAGCAAGGGACCGTAACATCTGTTGGCCCGACAAGAGATTCCCTCCAGATGTTCACCCCCGTAAATCACGGGCGGCAATCTCTTTGACCACGCAAATGGCAGTCCTGCCCGGACCATCGCCGTTTGCGTGGTCAAAGAGATTCCCGCCCATGATTCATGTGGGTGAACACCAGGCGGGAAGCTCAAGTTCGGGCCAACAGACGTGACATTCCCACACTCAACCACGGGGAATTCACCGTGGTTGAGCATGGGATCGTAATGTCTGTCCCTTGACCATGGCCCGGAATCAGCGGCCGTGTCCGCCGCTGATTCCGGGCCGTGGTCAATGCCCCGGGGGGCGGGCGGTCTCAGAAGCATGGAGGGGGTCGGGCGCCGCCCGCCCGTCTGGGCCGTGGTCATGTCGGCAGGTGCTGCAGCCGCACTGGCCGCGGCACCCGCCCGTCTCCCCAGAGGGAGGGCAGTTAGGGAGCGTGGGGGCGTGGGGCTGTGCGGCCGCATGTTGAGCCGCGAAGCCCCTCCCCCTCCCCCAATCAGCCGGCACGTCTGTTGGCCGTGCCGTTTTTATCCCGGCGGGGGATCAATGGGTGATTCCTTGACGCCCATCATGTCTGAAAATACCCAGAGTTGCAATACCAAATTTCAGACTAAAACCTCTGGAAAGTTATTACTTCCATAAATTTCAGAAGTACTCCATAATTTTGCATGTTTTATGGTTTTTGAAAATTTGAGTCACCCAGCCTCTCTAGAGTCAGTTTAGCAGTGAACAGTTTGCATGTTCAGTATGAATTGTCCAGTATTTCTGCGTGTTAGTGTGCAGACATGCAATTGAGGATCTTGTTCCTGCACTAATTTACCAGTGAAATTGAGAATGACTTCCACCCTTTTTAGAGAATTATATAGTAAATTAGGAAAAGATGATCATGAGCGCCAATGAGAGTTGCACTGGAATTATGCTAAAAATCTTAGGACTATACCAAAGTCCCATAAAACAAGATGGTTGTAACAAAAAATGGTTGTAACATCATCATTTTTTACTATAACAATGTGGTCAATGGAAAGCTTCCAGTCATGAAATGATTTATTTGAATTTGAGTGACCTCTTCTGCTCATATAGTTCATGATAGAGCACTGCATGCTGGGATATGTGGTCTGTACCGTCTTCACCCTTTTCAGTAAAAATGGGGGCAGCCAGAGGGCATCAGGGTAATGTAGTTGATAAAAGACACTATGCTGTTCTCATTGGATTTAAAGCACATTATTGTACAGGTTTATTTTGGTTTTTTCCATTTGAAAGGTTCCTCTCTGACCAATGGAAGCTTGAACTTGCATAGCACTGTGAAAAGGAAACTTGACGGGGAGAAAGATTACGTCTTCGATAAAAGACTAAGATACAGCGTGCGTCAAAATGAGAGCAACTGTCGGTTCAGAGACATTGTGGTCAGGAAAGAAGATGGTTTCACGCACATTCTGCTGTCCAGTCAAACTTCAGATAACAATGCACTGACCCCAGAGGTAAGCCCTCCGAGGAAGAGAGGAGAGAATGGATTATTATCCTGAAAGTTAAGGTCAATCTTAATTGATGTTTTGTACATTTGTTTCTTCCATTAAATAGCTTTTTTTAAAATTTCACCAAACTCGCATTTATCCACCGTACCCATGTTTGAAATTCTGTCCAGGAAGAGGTAGCTATTGAATGCCATGGAAATTAATTTTTCCAATAACCTCTCTCCAAATTAAAGATAAAGGGTGTTTTAGATGTGCTAGCAAATTTAAATAATCCGCCATCGGAAAAGTTGCATGGGTGGCATATTCATTATAATGATCGATATCGATATCAAGATTTTACCAATGCGGTTCATAATGAACGCGTGAGCCGCCATTTTCAATGGCGGCCGCGTGTCAAAACGCCGCCCACACAACTTTTCTATCGGCGGATTATTTAAATGTGCAAGACCAGTGGCACATCTAAAAACAAGCAAAGAGTAAAGAAAGGGAAAAGATGATGAGTAGTTCCTACCTCATATTTTGGAAAGTTATTGTTCACATGTTAACATATAATTACATATAATTAACATATAATTACCACCATTACTTGAAAACTCACCGAAGCTTAAAAGAGATCCAAGAGGTACATGTGTATCTCCATACATCTGTCTACACAGACGTACAGTAGAGATGTGAAAACCTGGACTACACAAGTTCAAAGCTCAAAATTCCAGCCCCTTCACTGTGTCCCCCTCGCCCCCCTGTTTGTGGGGCATGGTGGAAAATATCATTGGCTTTAGTGGCATCAGAATTTCACTCTTGTGAATTCAAATGGGAGGTTCAGCACTTCTGAAAATCTGGTTATAAAATAGCAGTGGCCTCGTTACACTAGTGCTCCAACTGTTGTTGTTGCCAAAGGCCGTGGAGGCCAAAAATATGAATAAAAAAGGCATCCCAAGAAGGTTCACTCTTCATTAACTACCTGCAAGTCCCATTGCAATTCCTCCTGACTCAGCCATAGATGAATATCCTTCAGGCTCTGTTTTGTCAAACCAGTGGCTTTTGCCAATTATCTCCACTTAATGGAGATAATTTCTTTGGGATCTCTAAGAAACCAATGCATGTGTTAGAGTTCTTTGCATCTGTCAAAGCAGAGAGTCAAACAAGCATTTGCCCCAAAAGGGGCATTAGCTTCCACGGTGACATGAAATCCAAGCTGTTTTTTCTGCTAGGTTTGCTGGAATCGGAAATAAAGGGAGTCCGGTTCACACGTAATAAACTACCGGGTGCAAACTCACATGTAATTCATGCAGGTGAGCAGAGTATGAAATGTAGCAGTACTCTTTCTTCATAGGATTTCACACAACTGACATTGGCTAAGTGCCACGATTTTAAGTGTGGCCTTTTAACAAAAGCTTCGGGCTACTGAAGGGATTATTTCTTTTTTATCTTTATTTCTTTTTTATCTTTATGTAGACATTCCACGTTTAGAACTTAGCTTCAGGAAACAAAGCGTTTTCCCTTCTTTACCATCTTTTAAAAAGAAGATGCATAAAATATGTTGTAACTTAGTACTCGGTTTACCTCGTTTTTTACTGAGGATTCCACTACTTGACTCAGTTTATCAAGTACTGAGTAAACTGAGAAATCGATTGATACTTGGTAAGTCGAGGAATTGAACTCAGCGCAGGTCCCCTAATGTGGCATGCAAGAACAGGGGGTAGGCACGGCACGCAGGTGCATCAGGCAGAAAGGAGGTGGAGGGGCAGGGGCAGCACAACGAGAGTACTGGATGCAATGGTGGAGTCGAAGAGTACTTGGCAAAATACTCAGTATTACCAAGTATTTTTACCGAGTACTGACTGTTCAGTACCGACTACCGAGTATTCAACAGTATTACCAAGTAGCTCCCGAAAACTCGGGCCTGGTACTCGGCTACTCCGAAATACCTGCAAATAATTTCTAATCTGCTCGGTTCAGTCCTAGTTGTAACTCCACTTCTCCTCATACACCTCAGGGAAGGGGGAGATGAACAGTGGTGTAGCTAGGTTGGAATGAGGCTAGGTGGAGAAGATAGAATGGGGTCCCCTTCGCCCTTGTCCCAGTGGCAGGGGAACTCCCGCCTGGATGCATGCCATTAAAGGTGTGAGGGTCTTTCCTGGGGTTTGATTTAAAAATCAACACCAGTGTCCTGTAGATGAGTTCCTCCTTCAATAAAACCAAACCCTGAACAATACCAGCAGGCCACCAAGAACCTCGAGTTAGTCTTTAATTAGACCTAATGTAGCCTAGTGGATAAGGTTTTAGACTTGAATCTCAAAGATCAAGGTTCTAATCCTGTTTTTAGCCATAAACTCACTGGGTGATCTTGGGTAAGTCGCTATCTTTCTCCCTCCGTTCCCCATCTGTAAAATGGGAACAGTAATGACTAGATAAAGATTGCTAAACACTTTGAACACTAAAAGTATTATAGAAAGTGTTATAAAAAATAATAATAATAATTAATAATGATAATAATAAAAATAAATTAATAAATACAATAAAAGCAGGCAGCTGCTAACATAACTCCACATGTGAAAAGAAATATTGATAATCATAGACATTGATCATATCGGGGACATTTTATGACACCTTTCCCACTTTCCAGTTGTCCCTGACCACATAAAATAAACTCTAAGGAGTTGGATTATAACACAAATATCAAACAAGGGGTGTTAACAAACGTGACGGTGGCCCGCGAGCCACTAGCACATTTGTTGGTGCGCTGCCAGATGTTGGCCCGAGATTGCTCCCAGGCATGTCAGTGACAGTCCCGGAGACCTTCGGGGGTCACAGTCCAGGCTACCATTTGCCTGATCGGGCCACGGGGGCTATCAAGTTTGTTTTAGCCCGCTGTAACCTGGCCCAGATTGGGTCCACCATTGCCAGCCATCATTGGCCGACATAGCTGTTTGTCACGGTTGGGGGCTGGGCGGGGATGGGAACACATTCATGCAGCTCCCTGCCCTCCCCAGCATCCGGCACATTTGTTGGCTGGCCTGACCTCGTCGGGACCATGTTGGCAGCAGGTTCCTGACCCAGGTCAGTTCGTGACAGTGGCGCTCCACCATCTCTTCTGTTAACACCCAAGTTCTCCTATATATTACAATCACAACAAAGGAAATTAAAAGAAAAAACAATTACACAATTCAGTTAGCTGCACCTGATCAAGGCTAACAATGCTTAATATAATATCTATCAGCATTATTCAGCATATAAAGACGTGCACACCTCCACCTCCGTCTCCGGATGTCCAAGGTGGAATTTGGGGTCTTCTCCCCACTAATGTGAGTGCTGGCTGGCTCTGTGGATGCATTGATGAATGCATAGCCTATAAAATGAAGTCAAAGTTTAGGCTGCACATGGATAAACTCACAGTCATGGGGAGCTTTCGCAAAAGCTGACAAGAAAAAAATGCGTAATTGAAGCCTTTTCAGAGGGCAGCGGGCTACTTTCAGTGGTAACACAAATCAGGCAATTTGTGCTGAGGTTTCCTCAGGAATCACAAGAAAGAATGAAGAACTTTCCCTCCAAAGCTAACTGGAGAGGAGTAAGCCTTCAACATGTCTCACTGTCTCTCAGTCCCTGCTGCGCTAAAGGACAGCTTGACTTGTGAAACCACAACAGCTATCCTTGCAGGGGTCTCCTCATGTACACCCAGTGTTTCTTCTTGAGGCTCCTCACACGGAGGGTAGACGTTCCTCCCAGCTTCCCTCTCAATGACCTACCTAAGGCTGAGTGGTGTGAGGGGAGGGAAGAGGGGGAGAGAGAGAATGCCCTAGATTCCCCTCCCTACGGCAATTCAGCTAGGGAATGAGAAAAATTCAACTGAATTTTGGGAAGAACCTGTTGGCAAGGGGTCAGATTATGCCATCATATCTGACACGAAGCTTCCTGCTGCAATCAATAAGACTGTTTGCTTCAGATTGGATGGCATAATATGGTCCAGTAATATCTGGTAGTTGGCTGAATTTCCCAGGAACTGGGCAAACCCTTCCCAGGAGAAATTAGATTTACAGCATATACCGAAAGGAACAATCTTAGGGCGTCTTTAGACATGACAAAGATTGGGTGTCAAAACCCCTAAGCACGTGTTTGGCTGCTGTGTGTAAGCACCATAACAATCCCAACACCAATTTGGCCACCCGTTGAACACACTATGTGAACACCATTGCATCACATGGACAATTTGTATGTTTTGGCTGAACATGTGGCCAACATTATGTCTAGCGATCCCACATGGCATGTTAGCAGGTACAGCACGGAGAACAAGGCAGCGGCGCTTGCCTGCTGAGATCAAGTGGCAAGCAAAACACCAATTTGTCCCAAGATTGGCTGTGTGTCTAAGCAGCACCACATGCTGAACATAGAGCCAAACTGGTGTTCATATCAAGGTCAAAACACCCATTCAGACACCCGTTGACATTATGTCTAAAGACACCCTTCCACTAGGATTTCTTCCTTTGGTCCTAAGGAGGAGATAAACTAGCTTGCATTGCCCTCGAGGGTTGGCATGGTGACCCTCTCTGCTGGTGCAGGGGTGGCAAACCACCCACAGGTTCATGAGACAGTTACTCTATACAGTTAGTAGAGCTAAGTCTTTATAGCTTTGAGGGTAGAGGCTCACGATGATGGAGTTAGATGTCTCTAGTTCAAACCCTGCTGATGATAACCCTGCCCAGGGCATTAGGTTACACTTACAGAGCAGTTGCTTTTCATCTCCATCAGAAGTGTGGAACCATGAGTCAAAGCCAGCCCTGTCTGTGTTTTATCTGGCTCCTGTCCAAATCCTGGATCTTGCCAACGGATCCAGTCCCTGCCTTGTCCTCTCCATCCCGCGGAGCTCATTTTCAAAGTGGCCCCCGGGAGGGGAATGGTTCTCTTCTCTCCTGGTCTATAGTTATCTTCTGAAATACATTTTTAGTTTTGATCAGCTCCGCAGCTGCACATAAGACTTTGATCATTTTTTGTTCTCTCACACACAAAATGGCCTTTACACCTTTTTCACTCCCACAATTTTGTTCTCATTTTGGCAGGGGGTGCATTCAAGAAAGAATGTACGTACACTCTCTGCCTGCACGGTTTCTGAGCATGACACATGGTCTCAGTGCACTGGTACAGATGTGTTTTTTTTCCCACGGTTATTACAGATTTCACAGTTTCCATGAAATTCACCCAGTGCTGTGTAATATGTGGTTTCCTTGAAAATCCATCTTCCCAAAAGAACTGTGCAAATACAATTCAATGCTTCTGTAAAACCAGTAAAACCACTGTATCATGAGCCCCAATGCCGATTGTGGACTGACGGCATCTGAGGAAGACGAACCGCACAAGTTCGGTCATGTCGGAAACCGTCCTTCACCTAATGGGGGACGTGAAGGGAAGCCAGAA
This sequence comes from Sphenodon punctatus, assembly GCA_003113815.1. Lineage (NCBI taxonomy): Eukaryota > Metazoa > Chordata > Lepidosauria > Sphenodontia > Sphenodontidae > Sphenodon > Sphenodon punctatus. Next base: position 16,138,299 of record QEPC01000412.1, on the reverse strand, counting down.
TTTAAGTCCAGAATCTTGGATTTTGTATATTATTTAATCATGAAATGGACCAGGATGCTCCACAAAGCATCTATTTTTAGATCATGCTGTGCCATACAAAGCCCATTTTTACTGTAAAATAAAAAATTCCACCTCACACGTCAATAATGTTTTGCCCCCACAGATGAACCCCAGAACTGATCAAATCTGAGAACTTGCACCTCTCCATAGGTTCAAATTGTCCTCCCACTCCGGTGGTCTGCATTGCGAGCGCTCAGACTAGAATTTGGAAAAGGAGGTGGGAAAATATTGATGAGCATTTCTTTTTTTTCATTTCTGGAGTTCGGGCACACTGACATGCACAATTCTGTGAGAAAATGATTTGAACATGGAAAGATGAGGTGGCATTAGGTATTTTTCACCCCATGGCTAGTAGTAGAGAACGCCACTCACCCTGATCCACCTCTGCATCACAGGGCACTCCGGGGCCTCATTGGGGTGGAGAGGCATGCATGGGGCAGCATCTACTCTGTTGGAGGCCTGGTCCAACACTGCCCACTTCCAGAGAGTTCCAGCAGGCGGGCTCTCATCGCAATGTCCCAGTACACTGTGCCCCTACTCAGGTAGGCCCTACCTGTCACCCCCTTGTACGATGGCGTCGCCAGTAGACTTAGTTTTATGCATGTCGCTAAGTGCCATTCTGACTCAGGCCATAATTAAAATTACCCAGTAGAAGGGTGGGAAATGTTTTTGTAAATGCACTATTGGAAAGGAATGCTATTGGAATAAGTGGCTATTACTTTTACCAGACCAACAGCTCAAGGCCTTAAAAATTTTGATTAGTGTTTATGAATAATTTGATCTAGCAGTAAATCAGGATGTAAATTGGTTTGTCTTTCTAGTGGCTTTTATTGCTATATCCTTTGTAGACTTTAAAGAGGTCATTGACCACGGAGCAATAAATAATAAATTAGCTATAACTCTATGCATTTAAAGCTTGACGGTCTCCCTCTAGCTCTGCTAACGAATAGCAAAATTGTCTAGCTCAGGGGTCGGGAATCTTTTCTCTCCTGCAAACCACTTTTATAATTGCTACAAGCTCAACGGGGGAGATAGGAGTTGGGGGCAGAGATGCAGGGATGAGCTCAGGATGGGGAAGGGAAGCAGAAGATCCAGATCATGGATCTATGCAATGCTTAATTTGTAAATAGTAATAATAATAATAATCATTAATAATTCCTGGGGCTCAAGCCTGCCCCTGAAGCCATGACTCCTGCCCCGGAGCTTGTCAGAGCAGGGAAATGAACCCTAGTCTCAAGCTAGCACTCAGCCACTGGATTAGTCTGTCTCTCTACAGCTTGACTATAAAACAGGAGTCCTCGTAATTAAATCCAGATGATGACCAGCACAGGGGGCAGGGCAGGAAAGGCATTAATGAAAACTAGGGCTGAAACTCTATTTTGACTTTTTCTTGGTTATAGCCAAGAATCGTGATTCTCGTCTCGTTTTAAACAGGAAACGATAAACAAGAAATTGCCATCTCTCGACAATTCTTGGTTGAGAATCTTTTCTTGAATTACCATTTACTGTTTACCGGATTGTCGTTTACTGTTGGATTGCCGGTTACCGAGTTACCGTTTACCGGGTTGTTGTTTACCGGGTTGCCTATGAGCCAAATCCAATAACCAATCAACATGGTAACCCATAAATCAATAACCAATAAACATGGTACCAACCCAATACGCCAACATCAATAACCAATAAACTAATAACCAATAACAAATAACCAAATAACTAATAAACCAAAAACCAATAATCAATGATCAAAAAATAACCAATAAACCAATAACCAATAAAAACCAATAACCTATAACTCCAAAACAACCACCAATAAAACAATAACCTATAAACATGGTAATTAACCAATAAACACGGTAACCAATAAACCAATAAACATGGTAAATGACAAATCACAGTAACTAGTAAACATGGCACACGGTAAATCACAATACCGATACAACCAATAAATGGCAAAACCCACGGTAACTGGTAAACATGGTAAAAGATAAATCGTAACTTGCAATAACCGATAAATCAAGTTTCGTTTGAGATCTCGATTGGGGTTCAGAAAAGCTGCGAGATCCCAGCAACAATTCTCTATTCCCACGAAATTATTGTGAGAATCAATTTGATTCTCGTTTCAGCACTAATGAAAGTCAAATAAACCAGCCAGGTTTTTTCTTGCTTTCATTTCCAAACCCTAAGGCCACTTTTAGACGAGCGACATGATCAAACGCACTTTGAGAAAAGTTGCGCGGGGGGCCTTTTAGATGAGCCGGAAGTCGCCGGTCATCACTGCAGTCATGACGTGCGCTTTATTTTTTAAAATGCATTTGAAAGACGAGGTGTTATTTGGGGTGCACAAGGTCTTTCAAATACGCTTTTAAAAATAAAGTGTGAGCCACGATTGTAATGATGACTGGCGACTTCCAGCTCGTCTAAAAGTCCCCCTTCCCCCACACGACTTTTCTCAAACCATGCCTTTCAATGCACTAGATCCTGCCGGTCGTCAAAAAGCGGCCTAAGTGGCCAATACCGGCCTTTTCCTGGTCTATCACATTTTGGGGTGCTCATTTTGAGCCCTGGCAAGTCCCCATAAATGAATCCCAGGATCTATATCATGGACCCGTCCCTTATCCTCAAGTGCGTGCTTGCTTCTTTGTTTCCTTCCCCCTGAACACATGCTCCTTCTTGATCCATGGGCTAGATACAGGACCTGGAAGGTGACAAATAAAAAGCAACCAAGGACCAGATTTAGCCGACGGGCTAGAGGTTCCCTCACCCCCTAGCTCTTTAGCATCATCACTGGCTTTTAGCAGCAATACGAATCTTCACCAGCACTAAGTAGCGAGAGAATCATGCCCACATTTTAAAAAATAAATATATAAATAACAGTGCATGTTCACAACGGTGCCCAGACCATTCTGCGCATGCGTGGCCTGTGCCAAAATGGTGGTGGCAGCATCACCTTCCTTTTGGAAAAGGGCAGCCAGTCTGCACATGCACAGTGGCCATTTGGCGCACGCGGAGACCGACTGTCTTTTTCAAAAGTGGCAGTGATGCTGCCAACGCCATTTTGGGAAAGGCTGCGCATGCACGGAATGGCCCAGCAGCCATTTTGCACATACACCATTTTATCTTTTTCTTTCTTTTTTCTTCTTCATTTTTTCGTTATTGCTTTTCATTTTAAATTGATTTAAATGCGGATCTGTAATACGGATATTAGCGTCATGTCTGTTTTCACCCCATGTCTCAAAATGGGGCCATGCAGCAAATAGTCCTGGACCCACTGACTTTTCCATTTTATTCCCAACCCACTTCGATTGCTCTGCTGGCGAGGCTCTGGAACATCCTAAAGTCACATCTCCCAGAAATTTGAACCCCAACTTTTATAATAAAATAAAATAATAATAATAATGTAGCATCCTTCTGCCATGGCACTCGGAGTGCTTTACATATAACACACAACTTTCTTAATTCTCACAACAACCCTGTGAGGTAGGTTAGGCTGAGAGACTATTATGACTGGCCCAAGGTCACCTAGTGAGTTTCAGGCTAAAGCAGGACTTGAACTGAGGTTCTGGCTAAGGCAAGACTTGAACTGCCCCCCGTATTGTGCACTTACCCACTACATCACCCTGGCTCTCAGCCAATTTTTTTTCTTTACATTAACAGCCAATTCCTCAAAGCAGTCCACTAGGACAAAAATCGGATTTGAGGGCTTGGCTGTTATTCTTTCTTTCTTTCTTTTTTAAAGAAAGCATAATTTCTTGAACTGGGCTTTTCCCAGCAGAACCAGATCTTAGGTTTCTAACCCTCACAGCTATGGAGGAAAGCTCAAATATAGCTTAAAGCCTTAAAAATGAGAAGGTAAACAAAAAGAAACCAACGTTTTTAAAAATCAGTCTGAGGATTTTCATGCTTGTCTCATGATTTTGGGTGGGAGACATGGGCCACGATTAATTTATTTTTGAAGATTTAAGGTTTGCAATACTGCAGCGGCTAATTTGAAATTGAATAGGTATCAGTAAAACAGAACAAGCCACCAGTAACCACAATCTTCTCAATAGCGTCAGAAAAGAAACCCAAAATTTTATTAGCTAAAATAGATTTAGAATTAATACCAGTTTGGAGAGCACTTAAAAGATATAAAAGCCAGACCTGAAACAGTTTTCCACAAGTAATATTTTTGTCGAATTTGCCCATTTCAAACCATATCCACAGAAGTGTATAATAACCACTATTTTGTTCTTGCTTTCTGGATATCCACTTAGGATATTTCAGTTTTGCTATTCAGTTGTTTGGTTATTTTGGTATTATTTAGCACTCTTGTGCGTGAACAATAGCCTAAATGAACTAGCCTAGTAACCGAACAAACAAATTATTTGTTTTTTTACTCATTTATTCAGATTTATACCCCACGGTTCTACTAATGCTCAGGGCAACTTATAACATATAAAACATCTTTAAAATCCCCTTAAGCTCCCCGAATCCTTTCCTACCCCTTCCCCATCCAACCCAACCCTAGCCCTGCTTGCCAAGTGCCTGGCCAAACAGGAAGGTCTTATATCGCTTCTGGAAGATGAGCAGGATAGGGCTTAGATGAATTTTCAAGGGGAGGGAGTTCCATAATTGTGGGGTAGCCACTGAGACGGCCTCTTTGCATGCCCTTGTTGTGGAAACTTCACAGGCAGATGGTACCAGCAAGAGGGCGCTCCCGGCTGAGGTTAGAAGTCATGACAGCATATGAGGGAAGAGGAGTTTATTTCCGTTCTCAGCTGCCCTGAGCCTTTGAGGGAAGGGTGGGGTAAAAAATTGAATAAATGAATGAATGAATGAAAATATGCAAATACCCATTTTGATATAATTTGAATAGCTGTCCAAAAATATAAGAAGAATCAGTGAAAACACACCACACTATTTGTGTCACTTCTAGTAAGGGCTGCCATACTGGATCAAGCGAATGGTCCATCTCATCCAGCATCCTGTCTCTCTAATAGCAGCTCTCGTCAGATGCTTCAGAACACATATGCAAAAAGCAAGCAATACATAGAGTGTTAACCGACATCATGCTGACCTGGTTCGGCCCGACTGAGCATCTGGGTGATTTCAGACGTTACGTTTTCGGCATTCACCACAGTCAACCACAGTCGAACGTGGGGGGGTGGGGGTGGTTAAAGAGTCGTGCACATCTGTTGGCCCGCATCCAGATGCTCACCACAGTCAAACACGGGCCGGGGTGAAGCTAACCACGCTTCATGAGGTCGGGGCGGGAGGAGGTCAAGAAGTGTGGTGAATGGTCACCACGGCTGGGGTGAATGAAAAGTGACTTCTGAACGGAAACCCCCGGCCGCGGTGGAAGGAAACGACCATGGGCCATGGTGACGGCATGCAGCGTCGCTGCTAGACAACCAACAACAAGCAGCACACGGAGGGAGATTTAAAGGACAGGCAGCAGTAGGGAAATGTGTGCTCACTACTGCTCCTGACCATGAACCTGTGCTGCATATATGTACGCCTCCACCCCCCACCCCCCGGAGCCATTGGGTGCGCACTGGTGGCCGCACAGCCTATGTCAGAAGGGCTAGTGGCCCGGGAGCTCAGCCTCCTGCATGGGGGGTCTGCCGGTGCCGGTGGCAAGGGGGTGGGGGTACACCGGGGTGCCGCCGCGCTCCCCCAGTAGCGGCTGTGGTGCCTCATTGGGGGGTACCCTGTCCTGCCTCCCCCACCCCGGGCCCGGGGCTTCAGCCCCTGGGCCGCTGTGCTCTTGCTAATGTTCCTATCCATTTAGCAGGTGTGTATGTGTGGGGCTGTCCAGCCTTGAATGCCGGCAGCTGTGCGCTGCCCACTCCCTTCGCCTCCCTCCACAGCGGCCCCATTGTTCCCGTCCTCCCGTTATCTGTCGGTCTTGGCAGCCCCTGCCTGCCTATGCAGCCCCCCTGCCCCGCATCCCATGCTGCCCCCACAACCGCTGCAGCTCAGACCCTCCAGGAACTGTACCATGGCAGCTGCATCTCAGCCCGAGGTCCTGTTTGGTGGCTCCGGGGGCTCTGTCCGTGCCTGGACCACCCGCGAGAGCATGGCCCTTTGTGACCTGTGGCGTTCACCCATCGTTCAGTGCTGCCTGCGCTCTTTGCCCACCTGGCCGGATGCCTATCGTTGCCTGAGCTTTGGTATGCTGTGCTTTGGCTATGTCGCGACCACTGGTGACTGCCGCATGCCCTGTGAGGAGCTGGGGCTCACCCCCTCCCTGAGAGGCGTCTACCGTCAACTCTGGGGGGCCTTGCGGCATGGAGTCCTGCTGAGACAGCCTCCGCCCTGTGTGTGTGTGCCTTCCCGGGATATACGACCTGCCTGAGTGGCAATGGCCCCAATATGTGCACCTGCTGTCGTTACCGCCCCTCCACCCGATGATATCCCCAGCAGCTGGGTCTAGGGCGCGCCGTCCTCATCTGGCAGCCGGGTGCTTCCTCAGCGCCTTCCTTCCGCCCTGTGGCCTGGGTGCTATCGCCACCGCCTTCTGCCTCCTTGGGACGACTGGACCACCTGTGACCCGCCTCCGCCCACCTTTCGCCCTCTCGCCTGGGACCTGCGGGCGCCACCCCGAAACCCTCCGGGTGGCCTCCTGCTGACATGTCGCTGACAGCCCTCTGTCTCCGTGAGCTGCCTCCTCCACCCTTGCGTCCCGCTCTCCTGCACCCAGCCTGGTGGCCCCTGTTCCTTGGGGCTGGGGCCACTCCCTCGCCTTGGTGGCCCTTGACCGTGGACCGGTCTTCCCCCGGCCCCCTGTTTGCCTTGGGGGGGTGTCTGGGTGTCCCCCTTGCCTTTCCTCCCCCATGCGGGCAGGTGGGGGGAGGGGGATGTCCGTGCCCTTGTCCGGTGCTTCCCCTCACGCATTGGGTGTGCTTCTCCTCGGAACACTTGTTCTGTGGCAGGACATTGTGTTGGTTCCCCCCCTCCCAAACTGGGCCCCATGACCCCCTTGCTGCTGCTCCTTCTCCCGCACCGTTTATCCTCACGCTCCCGAGCTGTATGCTTCTCCGCCGGGCCATTGCCGCTTGTGCCCTCAATAAATGCCTGTTGTGCTTCACTGTGCCTTGTGTTGTCTCTTGTCTCATTGGGCTGCTGGGTCCCCCTTCCCCTTGCCCGCTGGGCTCCTGCCTCCTCCCCCTCCTGCTGGGCTGGCCGTGCTGGCCCCTCGCCACCCCCCACCTCCTGTGCTTCCGACCAGCCGTGGGGTTCCCTGTTCCCTCCCCCCGGTGTGTGCCTCCCTCTGTCCCCCATGCTCAGCGCCCCTGTGTTGTGTGGGTGTGCTGCTTCGTGTGTGTGTGTGCGCGTCTCATTTTGAAGTGTGCGCGCCTTCCGTGCGGCTGCTGTTTGCGAGTGCTGCCCACTCTGCAGCTCCCTCCATCCCCTCCCTTCATGTTTCCCTTCCCTGGGCGGTGCCCTCCGCTCTCTTTGGCTTCGTTTGCCCTCCAGCCGCCATGTTTGAGTCTGCGCAACCCTAGTGCCTTGTGGGGCTTCCACCGCGGTTCTCGCCACCACGTCACATTTTTAGGGTTTCCCCGGCCCGTGTTCACTCCAGTTGTCCCCGGGCAGTGGTGCATTCCCTGTCATATCTGTTGGGGCCGCACGGCTCACCGTGGCCCACGGTGAAGCACTTGACACCGGGGTGGGATTCACTGTGGTGAATCAAATCACCCAGAGTGATGCCTGAACGTTTGTTCTGGGCTCACTGGATGTAGACCCGGAACAAACCCTGCCCGGGGTGACAGCTGGGCTGGAAATGTGGGCCCAAAACAAAGCAGGCCCACAGTCCACTCCCAGCCATGACCCAGTTGAGCGTGAGTGGGCAAACTGGGCGGGAACATGTGTTCCCGGCCCCAGCTCATCCCAGCATGGGAGGGTCACCATGTCAGCCAGCATGTTATTGGCAGCCGTAGCTGCCTGTCATGCCAGGGGGCGGGGGCCCGGCCACAGCACGGAGGTGGCGCTGACCACTCCCCCTCCAAGGCCAGGTGAGATGACAACAAGGCCTTCATATCTGTAAGTGTCCTATGTAATCCTCTTTTATCACTCCCTGTTTTCCACTCCTCCAGGAACTTACTTAATCCTTTTTCTTTCTTTTTTAAAATTGTTGTACTGGGTGACCTTGGGGAAGCCAGTATCACTCAGCCTCAGTTCCCCATTCATAAAATAGGAATGTATGTATCCCTGTCTCTCCCTATCTCCCATCCTAAGGCGTAAGCCCCTCGGTTGGTAAGCACTGAGCAGGGACCTGTCTCTAATCAAGCTTGTTCAACGTCCCGTTGCTGGAGTTATATAAATGAATAATAATATTGGCCTTTGCAACATCCCTTGTTAAAGCACTAAATATACGATCCTATATATATATATGTACACACTACGTTGTAAAAGCAAGGGCCGTGATGATCTCTCAAAGACACGCCTGTCAAACTGTTTGCTGTTTTTTTCCTCTGCAGATCATGAAGGAAGTTCGGCGAGCCTTGTGCAATGCATCAGCGGATGACAGCAAACTCTTACTCCTCAGCGCCGTTGGAAGTGTCTTCTGCAGCGGCCTAGATTACTCATATTTAATTGGCAGGTTATCCAGTGACAGGAGAAAGGAGAGCACTAGGATTGCAGAAGCTATAAGGTGATCTCAGTTTACAGGCGCGCTCTGACTTTTGAAATGCAGGGTGGAATTATGAAGAGATTTTTTTTCTCCCCCCAAAAAAATAAATAGGCATATTATTTGAGTGTCGATTGTGTGCATTACTCCACACACAGATACTTAATGGGGGGAAGGAGATGAGCTTTATGGTAGCCTCCCCTAATAACAAATCAGAGCTCCTTATGGTGCAGCACTAAATAGATTTTAGTGGTTGCTCTCCTGCAGAGCACGGCCAGGAGGCCTCTACAGTCAAAGGGGGCTCGATAGGGAGGCCAGTCCTACTCTCAGGTCCAGCACTCCTGAGGCCCCGAGAGAGAATATTTCTGTGGGGGCCTCTCGCTGTCCCCAACTCTCAACCCCTAGAGTGGCCACTGCTTCCTTCCGGGCCCTGCTACACACACACACACACACGTTCAGTAAATCATTGATCCCTGAATCCCTCCTGCCAGGGACAGGGATATGGGGGTATGTTAGAGAGAGAGAACTTTGTGGGAGGGAGGCCTGGGCGTATACGTGTGTGTGTGTGTGTGAAAACTTATGACACTACTACTACTAATTTCTATAGTGCTACTAAGCATTAACAGCACTCACCGATTTTAGATACCAGTCTCTGGCCAGTGGGCTTACATTCTAAGATGAACAAGGGGAGCACAGACACACACATATTCCCATTTTACAGGTGGGGAACTGAGGCTGAGATGTTGCAACTTGCCCGAGGGCACCTAGCCAGTGTATTGACTTGGGTGGGAGATTCAAATCCTGGTCTTCCAGGTTCAAGTCCCGCACCTTCTCCACGACACCACACTAGCACCAGACTACCAATTGTTTAAGGGGTGGGGCTATTTACCCAATACAAGGTGTAGATGTGTAGAGATGCTCGCAATTTCCCTCCAAACTCAATAAAACTAGAACGTAGTGGGGGTTTTCTTCTCTAACTTGCAATGACTTCATGTTTTTAATATTCTTCCTGGAAGCCAGATATTTTAAGAGCTTTTCAGTGCAATCCTTAAGCTGTTTAACACAGACACTAGCATTTAGCCCTGATTCAAGTCCCAGTTGATTCAGTGGGACTCCTGTCGGTGCTATTGACTAGTGCCAGGGTTAAACGGCCGGAGAACTGCCCTGTTAGCATTCATCATTTTAATGAACTGGGAGAATCTGCTGTTTTGTGCTGTTATAGTCATATGGCAGGTTTCTGCTTTATTTCAGAGGCTTGTTAGACGGGCTACTGCTATGCTCCTTAAACCTAAATCTCTTAATTTATATGTAAATGCAATTTTATCTTCATAGCTAAAATGGAGTTTAGCTAATATGCGTCAGATTATTTTAATAGAAATTCAGGTTTTCTGAAGTACTGTCTCTGAGTCAGTCAACAGTATAAATAACCAAATGCTCCATTATCCCATTCAAGGCCAAATCCTCTGGTAGTATAAATTTGGCATGTCTTCAGCACGGACAGCAAAACTACAGCCTTTTATTTATTTAAATTTATTGCTGCACCATATTCCAAGGACTCTGGGCAAGTTACAAGCAGACAACATCATAAATAGACAAAACTAAGTTAAAAACCTTTATCCAATCTCCCCAAACCCCATCCCTGCCTGCCGAATGCCCAGCCAAATAAAAAATGTCTCCCCTGGCCTCCGGAAGATGTGTAGGCTCGGACTCAGATGAACCTCAAGAGGGAGGAAATTCCAAAGTTTTGTCACAGCCACCGAGAATGCCTCTCTTTGCTCCCTTGCTCTCTAAACTTGAACGTAACATCTGCCCATCAAGAAGGCACTCCTGGATGACCTCAGAGTCTAAGATGGAACATGAGGGAGGAGGTGGTTGTGCCAGAGTAAACTAGTCCTGCAAGCGCTCTGGGAAATTAGCACTGGTCCCTCTGATACACTCAGGGCTATGAGCCCACTTACACCTAGTAGCCAGGTGGGGTAACAAGAAGGTGCTTTTAGTCTGGCCTTCATCACCCCCAATAGCCAGCCCAGTCCACCGGTTTGGGGCTTCTCCCACTAACACATGGGTCCCCAGGGGCTGCCCCCCCCAAAAAAAAATGAACTCAGTCCTTCTGGGCTTTCTATAAATAAGGAACAGTCCCACCTGGATCCTGCACGATCCAGCCTCCTGTCTTGTTTAGGCAGTCCTGCGTGGCTTTGGAGTTCCTGTTTGCTAGGGCTTCTCCTGTCCTTAGCCCAGTTCCCTGCTTGCAGGCATATTTTCATGACTTTACTAGTAAGTTCGGACTCAGATAAACCTATAAAAAATGTTTCCCAAGTATAATATTTTCCCTTGACACTGTATTTTAAGCTCTACTCTGTGGCAGACCCTACATCTTCTGGTTCTAAGGGCGCTGTTAGACGATCCTGCTGAGAAGCGGGATCGTTCAGCGCCGGCATCTCTCCCCCGCCTTCCCTGTATGCCGTGTCTGATGTTCAGACACGACGTACAGTTGTTGTACGCATGTGTGCCCTTCCGCGCATGCACACTCGGCCAGGGATCCCGGAAGTGCGGCGTAAAGCCGGCACTTCGGGGATCCGCATCTGAAGGGCCAGGATCGCCGACCCGGTTAGACGCGGGGTAGGATCCGGCCCTGAAGTTTAGACGAGTGCAAAGAAAGGCAGCTGATCAAAGGATCAGCTGCCTTTTTTGTCTCGTCTATAAGCGCCCTAAGAATGTCCAGAGCAGACAACAAGGTCTTTTTCATCCAGGAACTAAACATACAACCTTCTGACATGATGTAGGAACACAACATTGCCTAGGAGCAAAGAGAAGTTATGTGCCCTTTTATAGTTCACTTTATCCCATCATTCTCCTCAATCCCCTTCTTCTCCGGAAACAAAGCTGTGTCCTTTGAACCCATTCAAACCTACTGCACATGCCTGGTTTGGTATCTTTTAGTCGTTCTAGCCTTCCTATAAAGCGGGTTTGTGTTCTTGTGCTGAAACGTAAGTCTGGCCACGCCTGCTTTAAAGTAATCATGTTAGCCCTAGAATGTGGCCACAAGACTGCACCCCATTCTCCTGATACGGGGGCTAAGAAAGCCTTCTCTGACAGCCATCGCCATCACACCTCTTTTATTTGGGTCTTGAGTTGTATTTTTCCTTCTGTTAATAGAACATGGTATCTATTTGCCTTCTTTACTTCTGCTTTACACTGGGTTGACAGAGCCCATAATTTGCCCACAATTACTTTTACTGACTTTTACTAACTGTTCCTTTCAGCAAATTCCTTTACTCTGATGCCTGTCTGACAGGTGACTGATTTAAAACAACTGCGCCCTGCACTGAATTTGCAGTGTTCTGACCCACACGCCGACATGATCCAAATCTTATTGTCTGCTGGGTATTTTGCATCGTTCCAAATTTGACTCCCATAGGCAGTCAAGGCAGACATAGAAATCCTTTTTATTATACCTCATCCTAAATCACCTGAAGCAGACGTCCCCACAATGACCTTTAGGACACCATGATCCTTGTCATCTTTGGAATTCTTTTGTGTCTTTCAAATTGTATACCCTATACAACTCTGCTTTTCCCACTACTGCCTGTCTCTGTGCTGTAACTTAGCTGCTCATCCTTCAGATGGAGTCGAATACTTCTCTTTGGAAATACAAGTAGATCCTTCAAGCTTCACTTCCTTTCTGTCTCATGATTTTCAGAAACTTTCATCCCTCCATTGAGCACGATGACCCGAGTTCATGTTGGCTATTCCTAACCAGGTCAATCTTGCTAGCTATCCGACTCATCACTTCCAAGCCCAAAAGCTCCTTAGTCAAGACATATTGTAAAAAGCACCAAATTCAGTTCATTTTACTTCCAAATATAATTTGCCAAACTGTTCAACTGAGTAAATACCAAGAAGGAATGTAAAAAATTAGCATATTTTGCAGCTACGACTTCATTAAAAAAAACTCCAGGCATTTGTTGGGTTCTCTCTGTGCCAGATCCTTAGCTAGTGTCGATTGAGGTCTTCCAGTGACATCCACAGAGCTAAGCCAGTTCACACCAAAGGGGTCACCTTTGTGTTCAGATAAAGTAGTTCAAATTTCAAGGATGGTTCTTTAATCAAGACCTTTTTTCCCTCCATTTTAGGGATTTTGTGAAAGCTTTTATTCAGTTTAAGAAGCCAATTGTAGTTGCTATCAATGGTCCTGCGCTCGGGCTGGGAGCATCAATTTTACCACTATGTGATATCGTTTGGGCGAGTGAAAAGGCTTGGTTTCAGACACCATACGCAACGATCCGGCTCACTCCAGCTGGCTGCTCGTCGTATACATTTCCCCAAATCCTAGGTGTTGCACTGGTAAGATGCCTTCTCAGTGACTACTATTAGTTCCATGCAGTCTGTCCTCTTTGTACTCGTGTAACACCACAGTCCTCATCCCACTTACTCCAGAGTAGCCTCCTTGATTTCAATGGGACTATTTCGGTGTAAAGAAGCTGAGGCTCACAACCTACATTGCCACTACTGGTACTGAAAATCAAAGGAAAATTACTCGGATCTCCTTTGCCAAATAGGTGTGACCGATAAAGGACAACAAAATGTCCAGACAGACAAAGACCTGCACAGCATAAATAAATAGTATAATATAATATAACAATGTATCTACAAATATACAACATTCAAAGCAATAATTGGTACTATATGCGTCCATAATCCATAAAGAGGCACCAGAAATAGAACATTAAAACATTATGTCCCCAACGGGGGATACAAATGCCTCCTCAAAGTGTCTTTTCATATTATCGTTATATTATATTATACTATTTATTCATGCTGTGTGGGTCTTTCTCTGTTGTGGTTTATTTGGGGACCCTCCCTTGTTTTGTGGTGAAAGATAAAGGAACTAGACAAGGCCACTTGCCCACATACCAAGGCATGAAGGGGAATCTCCCAGCGGACTCCCAATGGCCAATCTCACAAGTATCTCTGAACGTGGTTGCGGGAGATTACGTGACATTAGGGGCATCCTGCAGCAATTTCTCTCACAGATGACGGGACTCAAAATCCCCAGCTGTGTCTTCCATGAGAGAAATCGCGGCAGGACCCGCCTCATGATGCTTTTTTCCCCTGCACCCACGTTCAGAGCTACTCATGAGTTTGGCTGCCGTGTCTCGGTAATCTGGGCACGTGGCTTGTGGCAGAGCCTCAAAGAAGGGTTACACTATGGCCCCTTTCTGGAAAGGTGCGGTGGGGGGGGTCTCTCAATTTCACTGGTGTAAATTCATTAAAGTCACGCAGTTTATGCCACTGTTGCAGTGAGCAAAATTTGTCCCCAATGTTTCTCCTTTTTTATCTCACCAATCATTTGCAGACTATCTCCTATTCGTTTGTAGTATCGCTTGTGAAATCACCAACACATGTCGTTTGTGAGTTACTTTATTAAAGCTAGTTTGTCCAATGCACCCCCACCGAGGCCACTTTCAGACCTCCCCCCCACCCCCGTGCATATTCCGGCTGCGGGAGGGAATGCGCAGCCAGGATATGCGCAGGGTGCCACCGGTCTGAAAGCCCCCTCCCCTCCGCATGGTTTTGCCGGCATACAGAGCAGGAAATCCTGCTCTGTCTCTCTCTGCAGGTGTTTCCCAGGAAAGCTGCGCGGGGGACTTTCAGACCGGCGCCCCCCCCCCCTCCACATATCCTGGCTGCACATTCTCTCACACAGTTAGAATGTGTGTGGGGGGGAGGTCTGAAAGTGACCTAAGTGGTCGCTAATATGAACCCTTTATTTCCCAGGAGAGAGAGGGAAATGACATGGGGGAGGCATTTACAAATCTTAGATATGGCACCTGGGAGATAGAGAGTGAATCAAGCTGAGGGGGAAAATAGTAGATTTGCTATTTTCTGAGATTATTCACTTTTTCAGAGAGCTGTAGAATAATAATCAATCATCATCACCTTTATTTTTATATAGCACCCCCTGCCATGGCACTCAGAGGTCTTTACATACAACAATTTAACGCAACTTTAAATCCTCACAAGAACCCTGTTAGGTAGGTTAGGCTGAGAGAAGAATGTGACTGACCCAAGGTCACCCAGGGAGTTTCTGGCTAAGACGAGACTAGAATCTGAATGATACCCACAACTCAAATGGAGAGTCACATATCTGCTTATTTTCGTTATTTTGTTTCAGTTATTTTGGTCACTTTAGCATTTTGGTATGCTCATTGTTTGGACATACAGAATAAGGAAACCAAATTATCAAAATGTATTTATTTATTTATTTATTTATTAATTTATAACGCTATTTTTATCCTGCCCCCTCCTGCCCCCGGCAGCTCCGAGTGGCTTAAAATAAGACAAATAACAATAAGAACAATAAATTTTTCAATAAATAACAAAATAAAAATTAGTATTAGTGTCAGTAAAAAAACCATAAGGGTTAAAGACCCATCAAAAACATTCCCAACCTAACCCCCCTCCCTGTACACATCTGCCCCACCAAAAGCCTGATGAAACAAGCAGGTCTTGCAATGGCATCTGAAGGAGGAGAGATCCGGGGACAGGCGAACCCCAACCAGTATAGAGTTCCACGGCTGCAATGCCACTACCGAGAACGCCCACTGTAACATCGTGCCCCCCCCCTCGCCACACACAGGGGGCCTCAAGAAGAACATCCCCAGCCAACCGCAGGAGTAGATTCAGAACCCAGGGGAGTGAGGTGGTCCCGCAGAAGCAAGGCCCAATTATGGCATCCCCTTAAGGGCAAGTGGACGGGGTTGCCCTAAGAGCCATCCCTCCCAGTGGGACTCCGAGACAGCCTCAGCGTCTCCCTATAAAGTTGGGGGCACCACCTTGGCTCCTACCAAGTTCTCCAACCCACCTCTAGGTGTAGAATGTCACGCAGTTTATACCATTGTTGCAACAAGCAAATTTCCTCCCAATGTTTCTCCTCTCTCATCTCATGGATCATTTGCAAAATATCTCCTAACCATTTGCAGTGTGTCTTGTGAAATCATCCGCAAACAACGTTTGTGAGTTACTTTACTAAAGCTAGTAACTCGCAAAAAGCAATCCAGCAGGAAGGAAATTTTGAGAGGAGGCCGGAACAGGGCCAGCACGCCACCCCTGCTCACTCTGAAAACTTTCTTCTTGGTGGGGCCCATTGCAAGCAGCCTGAGTGCTGCTAGGAAATTTTTCAGAGTGGGTGGAGGCAGAGTGTGGGCCCCACTCCCTTCCCTGTCCACTCTGAACCTTTTCTATCCGTGTTCAATCAGGTGAAATGTAGACCGGAATATGTTATGATTCAGGTTTCACTGGAATTATTGGAATGATTTCACCTCCTACCACACATACACAAAATGGCGGTGGTCATACTGCACACACATACAATGGTAGCGCCGTGTAGGGCGCCACTGTTTTGCACAGTATGGTCACTGCTGTTTAGTGCATGCACCGTAGGAGGTTAAATAATTCCTTTGGAATTTCAATAGGAATCTTGCCGCAGATTAACTATGAGTTGGAATGCCGACGTTTTTAAAATGCAGAAAAATCCCGTAAAGAAGGTACCGCTGTTTTGATTCAGCCCTGAGCTACGCTGAGACTCCACGCTCTATGGTAGCTGCCCTCCTGATGGAAATGGTGGAGCTGAAATAAGGAAAATCAACAAAATAAGTGAACTAAAATATCCAACGTGGTTATCCGGTGAAGGAGGCCTAAATCGGAATCGAAGCGGTGAATTTGTCAGATACGATACTCGCTGCAGATATTTATTTCAACTCTAGTAGTGGGATTTCAAAAGAAGCATTCTCAGAGATTTTGAATGAGCGTTTGCTTTTGCAGGCCAACGAGATGCTGTTCTGTGGGAGAAAGCTAACAGCCCAGGAAGCCTGCAGTAGAGGACTCGTCTCACAAGTCTTCTGGCCAACGACATTTAGCCAAGAAGTGATGCTGCGAGTAAAAGAGATGGCGTCTTGCAGTGCAGTGGTAAGAAATCACTTGGTTTGGG
The DNA here is from genome assembly GCA_003113815.1 of Sphenodon punctatus. Lineage (NCBI taxonomy): Eukaryota > Metazoa > Chordata > Lepidosauria > Sphenodontia > Sphenodontidae > Sphenodon > Sphenodon punctatus. The sequence goes on along the minus strand of QEPC01000412.1, from coordinate 16,121,638 downwards.
GACACATTTATTATTTGTTTGTTTAAATTTATACGCTGCCTTTTCCTGGAGGCTCAGGACGGCTCACACGTCATAAAAACGTTAAAACCAATCGCCCCCCTCCCCCCCATTAAAAACCCCACCCTAAGGAACAAAGGTAAATCCTGCTCTGTTAATAGGTGTTAAAGTCTCTGGAAACAGGCAAGGGCTAGTCGGTTTTGTAGTCGGTTGAAAGAGGCTAAAAGGTGAAGGTGTTTCTTCGTTGGTGGGAAGAAGGAGGTCATTGTTTGACCTACAGGAGGCCAGCAAAAGGCCTTGCACCATCCTCTCTCTCTCACCTCCTGGGCTCCCTGGCAGCATGGCTCCAATGGAGATGCAGAACCAGGGACTTCAGAGAGGCCCCCCATCATATCCAGGGGAGCTCCCAGTGGTATCACCTTCCCTGACAATCTCTACAGGCCCATTGAGAAAACAGAGTGATCCCCCTGACCCTACCTCCATTTATCATGAGGCAACTAGGTCCCTGTCGTCTTCCCTCTGCAGAATTCCTGCCCCCCCAGAGCACTCTCCGTGGCATCTGACCCCCTTTTCAAAGTAGAAGAGGTGAGATCCATCCAGAGGGGTGAGGGTGGGGGGCGTGATCTGGCCCTGGGTTACTTTTATCTCCCATTTTACTTATTTATTTCAATTCATAACCCACTCTCTCTCTAAGCCTCAGAGAAGATAACAAAACATACTTAAAACATACATAAGATTAAACCCAGTTTAAAAATCCAAACTGCATAAAAATATAAATTCCTCATTTATTTTATTTATTTTTTTTAAAAAATGCATCGCAAACCCTATCCCTGTCATCCAAACATCTGGCCAGAGAAATAGGTCTTACGCTGCCTCCAGAAAGTGCTCAGACTTTGGCAAACCTCCAGAGGAAGGGAGTTCCAAAACTGAGGAGCAGTCACCAAGAATGACTTCCTGGTTGCTGGTGTTGTGTGGACCAGGTAAAATGACTAGAGGGCTCCCGCAGCCGACCAAAAAGAGCAAGATGGAAGATAAAGGAGGAGGAGGTTTTCTAGATGTCTAAGGTCCAAGTCCTACATATGATGGCAGCCACACTTTCTAAGCCCTCTTTCCTTGGGGTAGGTCTGCTCTGGCGCTGAGCAGTAAAGTGCTTTTTAAAGAAATGCAGATTAAAAGAGGCTAGTAGAAACCATGGCCACATTAAAGTAGCAAAACTGTCTAAAGGAATTTTTAGCCATTCATCCTTAATTCCTTACTTCTGCTGCCAGTTCTTGGCACAGTCCTAGAATCCCCTGGTTTCTCTTAAAAGGCCTGGTTGTAAGAAGACGCAGCAAGGCGCACAAGATTTTTAATTAAATGAAGTGTAGATTACATTTCTTAAGAGACACTCGGAACTAGATACGCTAAGGAAACGCTCTTTGGAAATGCAGCCTATGCCTGTCAGATTGTGCTGATACAGTGCCTATTGTATCAGCTTAGGGATCTTCAGAGCCCGATCCTGAATCCTCCATTTCCCCGCTGTCTGGCTCTGGGGAATAATTTTTGGCTGGTTTCACATTTTTGGCTGTATCTTTTTTGTTTTACATTATATTTGGATGAAACGGGATGGGGGAGGCAGGGATTGTACTTCCAATGGAAGGCATTATGTGTACCACAGCTCAGAAAAATTGGATAAAGGAATCTGATTTTATAAGCAGTTGAATTTATTTTTCAAAAATCTGCATATACATTCCTGGCTGTAATGTCTTTGTCTTGCATCTAATGTGGAAGAAACTTGGCAAATTTATACCCCTCCCCATGTTTACTATCTATGCCAACTTTAAGAAGGATTGGATAAAGGATCCTGGTGGTATAAGCAATTAACTTATAGATGTTTGTCTGACTGTAACATCTTTGTAATCCAACCAGTGTACATGAAATTTGACAGGGCTGTATCTCACACCTTCAAGAACATCTATGCCAACTATCAGAAAGATGTGATAAAGGGTCCCAGTTGTATATTCCTCCACAGCATATGCAGAGAAGGAGCCTATGCCAGGGATTCTCTTACGTGTCACTGTGGTATAAGATCTGTTTGTGATGTCAATTGGCCAGCAAAAATGTCAACCAAATATCCTCATTCTGTGCTGTGACCAACCCAGCATCTCTCTCCCACTTGTTACTGGGAAGTCAGAAACATCTGTTTAGGAAAGAGCCAATAGAGATTCTCTTATGTCCTCTGTCACAGTGCTGCAGGATGTGACTGTGATGATATGTGGCCAGCCTGGATGTGTAAACTGTCACCGCTTTTAGACAAGGACACTGAAAGCACCTCCGGAGCTGCACGTTAACAAAGAAGCCAAGCCGCGCTGCCGGAAGTGATGTTCTCCCCATTGCCAGCAACAGCGGCGGCCGGAGACACAGCGCTGTGCAGAGGCGCATTCTAGAGACTTCAATTTTCAGGTCTCTAGAACGCACCTCCACAAAGCACCGCGTCTCTGGCCGCTGCCGTTGTCGGCAACGGGGAGAACGTCACTTCCAGCAGAGCAGCACGGCTTCTCTGTTAACGCGCGGCTCCAGAGGCACTTCTCAGCACCTCGTCTAAAAATGGCCTATGTCTCCTGATTGCTTGGATTCTATCCCCAAAGTCCCAGTTATGTCCCTTCTATGCTCCCCTTGAAGCCACCGCCGATTGGTCCTGTAAAGCTGGAAGCATGCAGTAATTGGCCAGTGAATGTGTCTGTCAGTCTTTTGAGTTGTTCCCCATACTCCCTTCCTACAGCTTCCCTCCCCCTGCCATGCCAGGTGCCTGCCTCTGACTGGCACCGTATGTGCTGCTATTTATCTGAATAATGGTTTTAAAGGGGGCAACTTCAATTGCTTATAAAATTGGATCCCTTTATCAAATTGTCCCTTACTTTAGCAGAGATGACAGGGTAGGTGTGGAATACATTCCTGCCAAATGTCTTGTAAACAGGATGGAATATAAAAATGTTACAGCCAGAAATGCATTTTCAAGTTAATGACTTATAGTATCAGGACCCTTCCTCCATTCTTTCTGAAATTTGGCAGGATTGGTAACAGTGTGGAGGGACATAATAATCCCAGGTTTCATGCAAACTGGATAGAAGCTAAAGAAGTTGTAGATAGGAATGTGTATTCAGCTTTTCTTAAAATCACAATGTTCAATTGCTTATACAATCAGTTTCCTTTATCCAATATTTCTGACATTTGGAGCACATTGTACCCTCCATTGGGGGTACAATCACCCCAAGGTTCATTAGAATTGAATATGAAACAAAAAAGTTATAGCCAGAAATATGTTTTTCCATTTTTTCCCAATATTTTGAAAACAAAAATTCGTTTTCATTTTTGTTTTCATTATTATTATTATTATTATTAATTTTTGTTATTACAATAATGAAAATGAAATTTTTTATTGACATTACCATAATAATGAAAACAAATTGCACACCCCTAGGACTGAGGCAGAACATTTTTGTTTTTAGGAGAAGCCCAAGTACTGTTTGAACTGAATTAATATAATGGTCTCATCCCACTCCATTATGGATTCTTGTATAGAACACCCTATGGTTGTAACTAGTACGGCTAGGAAAAAATTCCGTCATAGTAAGGGTGCTTCGGGCCAACACAGATAGGACACCGGCCTAGCACCGAGGTATTTCTTAGAGCAAACTGAAATGGTTTGGTCTCTCTTTTCTGCAAACAGTATTATACTTTCAAACGGGCATGGGTGTGTGGGAGAATGGGTGGCCAGCACAGTGGGTGGGCGGTGCGTGGGGGTGCGTTCCAACAGACCCCCACCCACCTCCACCCATCCCCGCGCACGGAGCATCCGCCATTGGCGCCCATCTGTGCGTGGGCAATGGGTGGAGGAGGGGGTGCATGCAATGATGCACAGTCCCGCGTAACACCCACCTCCACCCATCGCCCACGCACAGATGGGCGCCAATGCCGGATGCTCCGTGCGTGGGGATGGGTGAAGGTGGGTGTTACGCGGGACTGCACACGCACTCCCACCCACTGGCCGCAGTGTTCAAACGGATGCCCCCCCTACTTGCACGCGTGGGCAAAGTCCGTTTGAAAAGGGCCTTTTAAATAACCAAACGTGGGCAAACTGCGGCTCTAGAGCCACGTTCGTCTCTTTGGCCCCATTGTGGTAAATAGAGGTGGCTCTTGGGATTAAGAAACTTTGCCCACCCCTCAGACCAGTAAAGTCTGGAAGGAAGGCATATCCCAGCCTGGTTTAACTAGTGGAGTGTCTTCCTCTCTTATGTGGAAAAGAAGCAACCTCAGTTTCACTTAAAATAGGCATCTGATAAGACACTGCTGTCTCATCTTGCAAACTCTTATGTCATGGCATAGGTTCTCTCATGCAACCCTTTTAAATATAATGTACAACTGATTGCATGGCTCAGAGTTGTGGGATGGGTTTCTATAAGACAAAAAGAATGCTTGGTTCCGTAGTTTGCGATCTCTTGCATTCCATGCTTTCCCCTTGTAGCAGAAAAGATGTGAAGACTCTCATCCCTTCCATCCCGCCTTCCCATCTAGCCACAAAGGGTGTTAATAAATTAACAATAGCCCCATTTTCAAGCTGTGAATGTCATGCAATGCTATCAGCACCCAATAGACAATCCCACTCATCTTCTTGTGGCTAAATCCAACCGCCTTTACTCTATTCTTGTCCTCCTTGATCTCTCTGCTGCCTTCGACACCGTTGACCACTCACTCCTGCTTGAATCGCTCCACTCCCTGGGATTCCGGGACTCTGTCCTAGACTGGTTCTCCTCCTACCTTTCTGACCGCTCCTTGAATGTATCTCTTCCTAACTCCTCCCCCTCCTCCTCCCTACCCGTCTTGGTCGGGGTTCCCCAAGGCTCTGTCCTTGGCCCTCTCCTCTTCTCTATCTACACCCATTACCTAGGCAAACTCATTGCCTCCCACGGTTTCCAATACCACCTATATGCTGACAACACTCAACTCTATCTCTGCACTCCTTCCCTCTCCCCCTCTGTTCAAGCTCGTCTCACCAACTGTCTCTCTGATATCTCTGCCTGGATGTCTCAATGCCAACTCAAACTGAACATGGCAAAAACTGAACTCCTTATCTTCCCTCCCAATCCTTCCTCTCCCTCTTCCCTGTCAATTGCCATTGACGGGGTCGCCATCCTCCCTGTCCCCCAAGCCCATAGCTTGGGCTTCATCTTCAACTCACACCTTACCTTCAAATCCCACATTGACTCTGTGGCCAA
>QEPC01000412.1:16104271-16115756 GCA_003113815.1 Sphenodon punctatus | reverse complement strand
ATCCCCACCCAGGATTATCCCCCACCTGTTATCTGCAAACTCCCAATGTACTGTAACCAAGCCAAGAACATGTACCTGAGTTCTCGCATCCTCATGAATGTTGCATCCCTTGTCTCTCCCTCTGTTCCCCCTTCCCTGTCTCCCCTCCCCCTGTCTTTAGATTGTAAACTCTCGGCCAGGGACCGTGTCTATCTTATTCTCTGTAAAGCACCAGGTACATTGCTTGTGCTATATAAATGCTTATACTAATACTAATACTAATAATGATGATGATGAGCGGAGCTTGCAGCCGCCACATGGAGCAGCTGGTGTGGGGGGAGGAGGCTCCATGTGCTGGTCACAAATCCCATTCAAGTGGGGCTCATAGCCAATGCGTGGAGCAGCTGGCAGGGGTTGGAGGAGGCTCCATGAGCTAATCGTGAGTCCTCCTCACAAATGGAGCTCATGGCCAGTGCACAGAGCTTCCTTCCTGGCCAGACTCCCCTCAACAGGGGTAGGGGGGCATGGTCATGAGTTGGCCCGCATACCAACACATGGGCATACATAAGCCTAAAACCCCCTAGAAAGGATTTGCAGTCATTGTAACCCCTGGAAGCTTGCCTATGACCTTCAGGTTGAGAATCTGTGCTGACTTAAGCAGTGGAGTCTGCTTAAGTCGAATTTCTCCAGCCATGTGAAAAAAGTTTGACTTATCTGAAATTCTACTTAGGGAAATAGACCTGGAGTGGAGAAAGTTACGGTCTCATTCTGCCGTTCGCTTAATTTGCACAGCCGCAGCAACATTCGATTTAATGCAACGCGCACTTCCGGGTTGGTGTGAATGCACCTAGTGCGCACAATTCAACGTTATACCAAATTTTTTAAACGTTGGTTTGAGCAGCTTTTCAAAACGCACTCCATCAGTTCGCATAACGCTGAATTGTGCACACTAGGTGCATTCACACCAACCCAAAAGTGCACGTTGCTTTCAATCAAATGTTGCCGCCACCGCAGCTGTGCGAATTAAGCGAACGTCAGAATGAGGACTAAGTTAACACCAAATTTCTCCTTTTCTAATTCCCTTTCCTCCCCTCAAAAGCAGAAGGCATGGCAGAGCTCTGTGTGTGTGCGCGTGCGTGTGCGTGTGTGTAAGTGTAAGAGTCTGCGGTAGACTGAAGACAGAGAAACCTGGTGCTCACCTCCTTTACAGCCCACTCCAGACTCCCAGAGTCAGAACTGAGGGGATTACAAACACACACACACACACACACACACACACACACACGGCTCTGCCTGGCTATCAGAGAGTCTGCATGTCTGGAGAGCTGGAGGCAGAGAATTAATGTTCCCTAATGACCATCTCCAACCTGGGTGCATCATGTAGATGACTTGTGCATGTCTTGCATGTTGTATGCACAGATTCAAAATCTAACCATGGCTAATGTTTTCATTGTAGGTATTAGAAGAATCTAAATGTCTGGTACGGAGTTTCCTGAAATCTGGACTTGAAGATGTCAATGAGAAAGAGTGTCAGATGTTAAAACAGCTGTGGAGTTCTTCCAAAGGACTGGATTCATTATTCAGCTACTTGCAAGACAAAATTTATGAAGTCTGAGGTCACGGTGAAACGTAACGAGAAAATGTTCCAAGTGTAAGCTGAGTTCAAACATTAGCCATGTTTGAAGAAGAAAGAAAAAGCAGAGCCAAGTCAGTCCTTCAGAGGAACTTGTGATGGTGTATCTTAAATACATATGGTTGTGTCCATTTCCTTATGAGTTAAATTGAGAAGTTATGCCGCTGTTTTTTGGGCTGGTTTGATATTTGTGTAACCAAGGTGGAAACCGACGGGCCCAGCACACGAACTCTACGGAGTGCAGAGTCCTTCATTTCCTTCTCCAGATGAAAATGTACATCCCGCGTTCCAGAAAGCACTCCCGCGGGCCAAGAAGGCAACGCCATCTCTACCAATTTATTTGTCCGTCCTTTTTAACTTATTCTTGATGTCGCAACAAATGTCTGCGTTGACATGGAAGGCTCAGTTGGGGTGGGAATGGGTCGAAGGAACACTTTGCAGAACCACCTTATAAAATATTTTAATTATATTTTTTAAAGTTCTAATAAAGAAATCGGGGAAAGAAACCTGATAATTTATATGTATAATATGTAAAGTTAGATATTTTTTTTAACTTTTTTTTTTTTTTCCAACAAAAAAAACTACTTGGAATTTTTTTTTTTCTTTCAATGAATTTATTTAATTTATTTATTTTGCGTTCATCTTTGAAGTGTTTGTTGACCACATAGATATTATTTTCATACGTCCCCTTGACTGGATTCATGGCCCCACCAAGGTTGCAAACTGTTTGGTGCATTTCGAAGCAGTGAGCTTTGCAGACAATAAAAAGGGAAACACACAAAATATTGCAGGTGTAAAACGTGGCCGCCACATCCATGTTTCCATATGTGTGAAAGAGTACAATGGTGTGCAGAGTAGGTCATCATCTGACATTCGGAGTGCCACACTAATCTTCTCCTCAGTTCCTTCCTTTTGGCAGCTTTTGGTAGGGCTTGCCGACAAGATGCTTGATTTAAACTCACTATGTTCCTACGAACCGAACATGAATAACAGGGTGTGTGGTGCCCTTATGTGGTATCATGTTCTTCAGGGTTAAACATCCTATTTTGCTGTGAAACATAGAAACGGATCCTTGTGAGACTTAGTTTGATTGTCTGATTTTTTTTTCCAGAGGCATCCTGGACATTTTGAAAAGCAGACAGGGAGTTTTATAAAGGTGCCAGCTCTTGGATTAGACAAAAAGAGAAAACGTTGGGAGGATCTGCTTGGTTTCTACAATACTCCATAGCCGGCCATGTGATTCCAAGAAAGCTTTGGCTCTCCAGCAGATCCAAATGTTATGGAATCCCCATATTTTTCAGTGGCACTAACTTTCAAAGGCTAGATCTCTCTCCTTCTTTGTCACTCGTAGGCAGCTAGTGAGGAAAGAGCACGAACACGTTCTGTGAATTGAACTGTCAACTCTTCAAGACCTGTGAAAGCATAAGCCTTGCATGTTTGCCTTTTCAATGGTTTGTGCATCTGCTCTCCATCTTTTCACTGCAATAGCCAGGCTTCAGTTTGATATGAAAAAAGGAAAAAAAAATACAAGTAAGAAGTTTTCTTTCCTTACAAACTATCAATAATAGACTCTCAATAATTCTCATTCAGATGTGGACAGCTGATTTGGGGAATATGGCAAGAGATATGCTTCAGCTCACCTCATCCATCTTTTCCTTTTACTGTAAATCAAATGGAAATTGCTTTAGTATTTAAGTTTAGTTTATGTCCGAGGGCCAAACTGTGCTATTGAAGTTCCACATTAATGTCAGAACTCCTCAACTGAGTTCTGCTTAAGAATCAATAGCAAGAACCGGGGCTTCGGGATTTGTTTAAACGTCCTTGGATAGCAATATTTAACAGGGATTATGGAATGATTCTTAGGTCCAAAACAAAGGTAACTAGTCCCATCAAAGTTTAAGATTGTGGATGCCACTTTTGTGGCATGTGAATGTTGGTTAAAACTTTGCACTCAGAGGAAAACCCTTAAGCACATGCTTGAAACAAAGTTCATGCTTAAAACTAAGCACATGAGGAAGGTTTTTGCTGGATGAAGGCCATAGAACCCAATCAGGCAGACAAATGAGTCAGTTGCTCAGCTTCAGCGGGTCTAGACTAGAATAGGATTACTCTTGTGTACACGAGTTTGCAATGGCCGGCTATACTTGACTGAACGGCTCATGAAAAGGTAGTGGAGAGTGTCTTGATGCCACATCTTTCATTGCTTTCCTACATCAGCCCAAAGAGGTACCGTCGTAAGGGATGCTTCAAATTTGCTAAGAATATTCTCAGAAGTTGATTTCAGCACCCTGGCCGCTCTGTGTTGAGACAGCTAGAGAAAATGCCCCTGGACAATATGAAGCTACGGATTACCATACTAGAGGTTAACAAGAGACAACTTGCCATCCCATTTGACCTTTAAAATAAAACATACATAATTTCTGCTGTATTTTCAAATGCCTTCATCTCAGCATTTTCTTTGACAAACATTTGTCCAAAATACATTTGTATACTAGTTCTTCCTCAAAGTGAACTCTAGTCATTTTTAATTTTTCTCATCTAGAAATGTAGACCATGATCCACGGACCACTTACTCCGAATTAATCCTATTGAAGCCCCATGCTTTATTGGGACTAATCCAGAGTAAGTCATTTGTGAATCATAATCAATGGATTTAGATTCAATAGTCTTTTTTCTTTAAAATAAAAAAAAGACAGTAACTACTTCAAAGGCTTCCTTGTTAAGTATTCAAGGCTCAGAATTGATTTTCCTCTCGTGTTTTCTGACTTCACTTGGTATTCAGATATACAGATGTATTGTACATATTAATCTGGATTCTTTATTAATATTCACGGTATTTAAGGATATAAATGCAATTTGTTGTTAAGTCTGTTATTTTATTCCATGTAAATTGTTTTGTACAATCTTTAAAAAAAGAAAAAAAATTGACCGTTTTGCATTTGTAGATATTAAAAGGTAAGCAATTTATTTTGTGTTGTCTTGCATGTATATATCTATTTTTTGCTGTAAATATGTGTTGCTTACTTTTACTACTTCCAGTATCTTTCTGTTTAAACAGATAAGCTTACAAACTTTAATACAGTATATATTTTCAGAATATAAGCTTTTATATTTCTGTGGTAGATTAGGGTATGCGTTTTAGGCAATCTTTTTCACTGCTATTAATTGTTCTTTTAGTCTATAGCATACCAGTTTTGTGCCAATAGGATTTTTTTTCCCCATTAGAATTAAAATACTCTTTTACCACTAGATATATGCAGATAGGTTGTTTCTTTATATATTTTTTTTCCAGCCTTGAAGTAACTAAGTTTGTAAATGTATTACATTTGTGAATAAGCCTTACCATTAGGTTCAACAAATCTTTACAACTTCATGAACTACGCGTGTCATACTAAGGACTTTCCCCAAGTCAGCAAAGTTGAGTTTGACAGTTGGCAAAGTCAAAGTGCAGGGCCTTAAGTTTTTTTTTTTCTTGTAAAAAGGATAATACGGGTTGTTTCCCTTGAACAACATAGTTAGACTTGTCAGTTTGGGCTTTGTTCTACACAAAGTGTGCGTATTGGACTCCCTGTCACTGATAGTTAATCTAAGGCTTTCGGTGACTGGGTCTAGAAAAGTCAAAGCTGGCTGAAGCCAGTACTCTTTAGGAGATACTAAAGAAGTTTACATAAGAGACTTATAGACAATCTTAATCATAGTACATTTAAGTACTCGGTATCCTGGATGTGTTATCTGTGTCTACCCAATTAACTGTATGTTTTAAGCCATATTAAATCTCTTTACCACTCTTTAAATACTACGCTTCAAGTCATTCACTAACTTACCTACATGTTGACAGGATTGTGAATTCTAGTTAATTGAACTAATATGCCTTCCATAAAAACAGTGGACCAAAGAATTGCATTATTCTAACAAATCATTAGTAACTTCAAAAACAAACTATCCCGACATTTATAGTGAAGATCAAATGGTCTCTTTCTGCTACAAACACTTCATTCTCATTCATTTTAAGTCTAAAGGGAGAAGTGGGGGGGAATCTATCCACTAACCTACTGGAAAACAACTGATGTTCAGCCAGGGTAGTATGTCTATTGGTAAGGCTTATTACCAAACCTCTGAGATGAAGCAAAGAACCAAAAAAGAATCCACAAAATCTGTCTATGTAAATTTATTTGATTTTCAAATGAGTAACTTGCACAAAAAAAAATTAAATGTAGAACTTTGCAAAATTAGGACCCTTTAAGTTATTTTGTCAGAAGGTCACGGAACAGACTAAAACCCATTTCTAATATTTGTAATGATGAATACATAGTATAATAATAATAATAATAATAATAATATAAGGGTAAGGGCACCCCTTTCTCACAGTGTTGTAAATATTTTCTGAGACTGGTACAGTACCAAGGGATTTGTATCTCCCGATATATCAAATATTGACTGTCTAGATCAAATTGTACACAATTTATTTGTTGATGGTCCTGTAACTAGTGTATGGACACATTTCTGGGTGCCTTAGAAGTTGTATTTTTCATGTGTGTTAATATGCAGTATTTATACATTGTGAGAAGCTGCTTTGAATAAAAACATTGAAACTTCAGTTTAGTGAGTTTCTATTTTATAGGAATCAAGAGGTGCTGGGAAGAAGAGTCTGCATGGCTTCCTTCTCATTCTATAAAGGGTCAAAAGTTAGAGTCCGTTCCATGCTATGCATCCCATTGGCTACAGCACACCAGAAAATCAGGCCTATTGTTATTTTCATTATTATTTATTTATATAGTGACAGCAATGTCCCTTATCTCCCCCTTATCTCTCGGACCTAATTTCCCTACGCACTCCTGCACGCGCTCTCCGCTCTTCCGTTGTACCTACCCACCCTTACTCTCCCTCGTTTCTCCTGTTCACCTAACCGCCTTTGCCCCTTTTCCCTCGCTGCCCCCCATGCCTGGAACTCCCTCCCTGCCAACATCCACCTTGCCTCCTCCCTCCGCTCCTTCAAATCCCTCCTCAAGACCCACCTTTTCCATGCTGCCATTCCCAATGCCAGCTAGTCTTTCCCCTTACTCTTACTGTCGGCCCTCCTCTGCTGACTGCTGCTACCAACTTCTTTGTAACCAAGCCAAGCATTCGCACCTGAGACTTCGCATCCACCTGAATGTTTGTTTGTCTTCTCCCCTGTCTCTCCCACTGTCCCCTCTCCCTGTCTCCCACTCCTTGTCTTTTAGATTGTAAGCCACAGGCAGGGATGGCGTCTAATTCTATGTTCTGTACAGCACCAGGTCATACGACTGGAGCTATATAAATGTCTAATAATAATAATGTACCAGGTACTAAATAATCATTAATTAGAGACAGGTCCCTGCCCTGAGATGCTAGGAGAGAGAAGAGAAGGGAGACGAGAGAGTGGGGAACATAGGGAGAGACAGGGATACATTCATGAAGTTGAGCCATCACAGGTGCATGTGCTTGCCTTAGTTACAAGGGAGAAGGGGACTATTTCAGCCGGTTGCGGAGGCAGCCGGCTCCTGGAGCTGCTCTGGGGGTGCATCCCCACATCCGCCCGCTCCCAGCCCTGCCTGAGTCCATTTCAGACGGACCCAGCATGTTCTTCAGGCCACAGTTCGCCCATGTGGTGCCCTCCCCCCCCCCACACACCATAGAGTTGCGGGCAATCGCATGACGCTCTAGACTGGTGTCTACAACTCTATGTTGCTGCATGGCTCTGCACATCAATCAGCTCCACTTCAGGCTGGTGCCCCGGGTTTGGCTGGCCCACTCCACCCGCAGCGCTCCGGGATGTTCTGGCGTGTCGCTGGCAGGGCTAGCCCAGAGGAGGCACAGCCTGCTCCGCTTCAACTTCTGGTGGGGCTGCCTTTAGACAGATGGGCCAATCGATGGTGAAGGGCAGCCCATCCATCTCAAAGCACCCTATATATGAAAGGATAGTAGAGGGAACATCACTGAGCAGTCTGTGGGGATAAGGAGCTGAAGAAAGCCTAATGGAAGAGATGATGTAGCCAGCACCGTATCTGACTGCCTTTAACTCCTCCAGCCCAATGGATGGAAAATCCATTTATGCCTCGGAGGGCTGGAGATGACCATCCACCGTGTGACCCAAATCTTCAGAGAAGTAGCTGTGTGTCTTAAACACCCAGCCACTGTGTGGCTGACTTTCTATATGCCTGAAGAAGGTCTCTATGTTGCCCAAGAGTTTGCAGACACTCGCCAACAAAAGACAACAAAAGTTCCGTGAAACTTACCTGAGCTGCTTTGTCTCCATCTCAGAAAACGAAAACGACATTGGGGCCAAATCCATGCCCCACGTGGACCGCGCGCGTACACATCCCCATAGGGATTGTTTTGAGCTACGCGGAAACCGCGCAGATCCCGCTTGGGGTTGTGGCCATTGGACGTTTTTCCCCTGTTGTGGGGGAAGTTTCTTGTGTCTGCCAGCTGCTGTATTGTTTCTGTATTTCTATCGCGTGCATGCACCTATCCAATAATATTCGACCCCCATCAGTTGTTTATTCCCAGACAGCAAAAACATTTCAAGAGAAGGATTGGAACTGCTGGGATTTGTTTTGCGGGAAAGCCAAATCTGCTAAATGGTGCCACTTTTTGCGTTAGTGCTGCCTTATCTTAATTTATCCTTCTGAAGGAGAAGCTAAATTTAAATGAAAGAACTATAAAACATTTATGTGCTATCATAACAAAAAAGTGCTTAGCCTTAAAATTATATAGACAGTCTCAGTAGGTACTCCAATCAGCTGCTTAGAGCAGGAAACTTGAGAACCACCAGAACATGGGGGGAAGGGGGAGTCAGGGGGTCTATTCTTCCCTGTACTGGAAGAAATTCTATTTATTTGTTGTTTTTTAAATTTCTGCCCTTCCCCTAAAGCCCCGGGCTGCTTACCATATTAATTTTACACCACTCCCGTACACATCTGTAGCTCACCTTATTGTTGCCTTCAATATTGAATATTAGCATTCATTGAGTACAAACAAATGACCCAGAGTACAAACCAGTGGCCACCCCCATCCACCCCGGACAGATTGGGGAACAGAATAAACACTTCCCCGGCCTGACCCGGCAGGGGAGGAGCCAGAGAAGAATGTGTGGCTAGCAAGTCCCATTTCCCCACCCCCACCCCCACCATGCCTAGTGGACATGACAATCCCCCACCCCGAGCCGGCACAGGAAAAGATGCACCCACCAGGTTCAGACCACTATAGCCCACCTGGGTGGCCCTTGAGTCAAGTTCCTTCCAGGCCAGCCGCCTACCCCACCGGGGTCGTTACCAGGCCCATGTCTGGTGGCCCGGAAACAGATGCGTGGGGTGAAGTGGACCATAGAGGGAAACCTGTGCTGGTGTCATGTCTGTTCACACTCACTGAGTTTAACGATCGCCGCCCCCCTCCGGAGTAACAAACCTTTACTAACACCCCAAAGGCAACACAAGACAAGGGCACATATAGGGAGAGATAATAGGGACAGGGTACCGCTGCCCTGGGGCCCACGATCCTAGGAGGCCCCATGTTCCCTTCTGAAGTTATGTCCCCTGTTGCCAAGAGGGTGGGCAGAGGGGCCCCATTCTATTTCCTGCACTAGGGCCCATTCCAACCTAACCATACCCCTGGCACAAGACGGCGTAGTCACACTACCAAAGATCAGAAAAAGCAACGTAACTTGGAAAGCATCGTTGAGCCCAAAGAGGAGTACGTGTAGGAAAGGATAGAAGAGGCACGGTGGCTCTCCGCGTTATAGTAACCCCAAGGGAAATCCACCCCGTTGTACTTACTACAACATCATTGTAGCAGGGCAGGCTAGAAGGGAGCCTGGTCCTTTAAGAGAGTTAGCCCCAGCTAGACTTAGCACCAGCAGGGTTAAAGCCAGTGCTGTGGAGGCACAGGATGGTGCCTTAATGGGCCACAGCCAGGCTAACCCTTGCAGCTGGGTTAACAGGGGGGCTGACCAGCCCAGCTCTTAGGAGACTGAGCTAGTCATGTAAAGAGTGATGAGAGACTGGAGAAGCAGGAGCTTAGGGGCAGGGGCAGTGTAGCCATTAGGCGAACTAGGCGGCTGCCTGGGGCGCCAACTTGTAGGGGCGCCGCTGTGCTGCAGAGCTGAGCCCCGAGGATTAATTGAGAGGAGACAGGAGCTGGAGGAGGACTGAGGTCGGATCTTTTTTTTTTTTCTTTTTTTTTTAAAGGTTCCCGCCGTGGCACCGCCCTTCCCTTACCAACTCCCCTTAGCCCCGCCTCTCAGCACATGGTGCGTGCTGACTGCGCCTGCGCCAGCCCGCCACCCGAGTCCCAACGCACGTCGGCGGCACTGTACAACGAGGCAGGACTCACTCGGCGTCAGGTCAGCACGACTTGGCAGCAGCAGTCCGGCCCGGCCGCATGCAACAGACGGAGTGCTGTGGCAGGCAGCACGGCCCCGGCGCAGCTAGGCGGGCGCACGGCAGTGCCGGGCAGCGGCACACAGCACAGGCAGGTAGACTCCAAGGCGCAGCAGAGCAGCAGGTGTGATTCTTGGGGGGTGCAGGGGCTGGGGGACAGTCAAACTGCAGGGGGGCACAAATGGGGCTTGGCCAGTGCAGGGGCTCGGGGATGTGTAAGAGGAGCTGGGAGTTTGAGTGAGTGTGAGGGCAGCGAGTTGGAGCAGGGTGTGGAGGGCAGTGCAGGGGTCTGGGGGAATGTGCATGGAGAGTCAGAGAGATGTGGGGGCAATGTGCAGGCTGGGGCATGTGTGTGGGGGTTCTGGGAGTTGGATTAGGGTGTGGGGGCAGTTGCAGACTGGGGCGTGTGTTCAGTGGACTGGGAACTGGAGTGGGGTGTAGGGGGCAGTGCAGGGACTGGGACCTGGGAGCAGTGGGGCTGGGATCTGCAAGAAAAGTAAGCAGTGTGGTCAAAACCAAGGCAGTTCAGTGGGGCGCAGGCATGTGTGCAAGCAGTCCCGGATCGGCGCTTAATGAAGACACTGCCTGGCTAGTCTCTCTGTATCCCAGAATCACCTTCAAACTGTACAACATCTTCACTGGTTACCTGGCATGTAAGTTAAAGCAGGAGCTGTAACATTAAATTTCCATTCTTTTTGGTGTATGGTTTGCTTTGATGGAGCCTGAACTACTCTGTTAAATAATAGTTATTGTTAGCTAATAGTTATTGATGAACCTGTCCTAAATGAATTTTTCCAACCGTTTTTTGAACCCAGCTATACTACTGGCCTTTACAATATCCCATGCATTGCGTTCCATAGCTTAACTCTGTGTTGTGTGAACGGTAAGGATCATTATCGCGTGTAAACC
The DNA here is from genome assembly GCA_003113815.1 of Sphenodon punctatus. Classification (NCBI taxonomy): domain Eukaryota; kingdom Metazoa; phylum Chordata; class Lepidosauria; order Sphenodontia; family Sphenodontidae; genus Sphenodon; species Sphenodon punctatus. The sequence continues at coordinate 16,104,836 of QEPC01000412.1, read as the reverse complement.
ATGGACAAGCTTTAGAATTTCTTTCTATTTGCTAGGTTACTTTATTTGATATGGAACTAGATTAATTGGTTGGCAACTGCCATGATTTTTCTTTTGTTCTTTCCTAAGAGTCAGGATTACAACAAACAACAACATCATCATCACTACCAGTACCTCTTCTGCCTATGAAATTTCAAAGCTATTGTGTTTATGCAACGTGTAGTTTGGCCATCATCAAAACCTTTAAAACTCTCATAAATCTGTAGATATCCGAGCCAAAAGACGAATGTGTTAATAATCCTACTGGTTATTGGAATCTAGTGAAAGCATCCCAATCCAGTTCTTAAGAGATAAGCAGTACAGAGTACTGGCACATTCATGTGACTGTAGTACTCAGCCACCAAAATGCTTAACCTCATTCTTACCTGCAGTGGAGGCACTGACCCAGCAGCTGCACACACATCAGAACCTAGGATATTTTAAAAAATTGTGATTATACTGCCCTCATTCATCTTGACAAAATTAGTATTCTAAAGGGGAAATAGCTGTCATAAAACCATTTGACTGCAAGTATGGTAAGAGGTAA
>QEPC01000412.1:16065500-16091909 GCA_003113815.1 Sphenodon punctatus | reverse complement strand
GGCTCCAGCCGCTGCCTGTGGGCTTTTAGCCCCCGCTACTTCCGGGTGGGGGGGGAGGGGACAGGACAGCCCACGTGGCTGCCCTCTGCGTTCCCCCCCCTGCCCCCAACTCACAAGTTCTTTTCTTCTTGTCCCCGCAGGTAACCCCGCGGGGACGAAGCAGCGGCGGCGGCGGCCCCAGCGGCGAGCAGCAGGCGGATGGCGATGGCAGCGGCGGCGGCAGCGGCGTGGAGGCAAGCGCCCCCCCCTCCTGCACCGGCAGCGCGCAGGTGAGTCTAGATGAAAAAAAAACCTGCAGGCAGGCTCCCCGGAAGGAACCGGGCCCACAGTCCAGGCCACAGGGCTGCCCAGGTGGGCTATAGTGGGCCACACCAGGCTAGTGTGTGTGTTCACACTGCCATCCCAGCCCCGAAGTGGGGGCCGCCATGGTCAACTCTCATGGCTGCCAATTTATAGGTGTACAAGGGCCTCCCTTCTCCATCTTGGGCCTGGCCACAGAACCAAACCGGGATCCATCCTGGATAAGCTAGAGATCAATAGTATGATTCTCTCACTTCCAGCTGGGAATCAAAACTTAACAAGTATTGAAAGCTGTGAAATGGTAAGTGGCCCAGAACAGAGCTTGTTGTTTTGGTACATTGGGTAAAGTGGTAAGAACTGACTGTCTTGAAAAAGGAGTTTTATTAATATGTATGAATGATGTACAATTTGGTTTCTAGCCAATCATCTCTGATTGATGTATGTATGACATAACCTTTTGTTTCCGGTCGTCATTTCTAATTTTTATGGTTCTTTGCCTTAAATCCTATATAAGGGGTCACCAGCTTGGACCCCATTGACTCTTTCCTTTGTGAGCTATTCGGAGTGCCCTCCGCTAATACTTGTCCACGACTGGCGTCCGTCTAAGGAAATAAACTTACTGGTTTTGGCATTCACCTTTGTATCTGGAAATCCACTGTCTTTCCATGCAGGGGACAAAGTTACTAACTTGGCCTTAGAGATCCAACACCATTATTGGCAGTCATAGCTGCCTGTCATGGTGGGGACGGGGTGCCAACCACACATCTCTTCCAGTCCCCTCCCCTTCTGGCACGGTGGATCGGCGGGAACGTTTGTTCAGTTCCCCGACCTGATCTGTTGGAATGTGGAAGTGAATGACAGATGATGGGCACTCTGTATACAACCTGTTTTTGTAAGGTGTCTCTGAAGTGTCAGGTGGTGGCCACTGCCCAAAACTAGATACTAGGTTAAATAGACCATTGCTATGATCCATGAAGGCAGTTGTCTTGTCCATTTCGTCAGTGTGTTTTTTGTGTAACTTTGTAGGTTTTAGTGGCCACTAATAACTTCTTCTTCTGCCTTTACTTCCCCTATTGGCATGGCCAATAGTTCCCCTATTGGCATGGCAATGCCGAGTTTGTGTTAGGGGTGACTAGATCTTGTACTTTAGGCAGAACAGTCCCTCCTAGAATATTTTCTGCCTTCCGCCACACAACACTAGATGGGACATTCGAAGGTCCTGCTTCCTACCCTTACTTCCTGCCGGAGTCCCTTTTCCTGTCACTTAAAGTCCTCAGTTGGGTTTAAAAAAAAACCAAAAAAAAAAACCACATCATCCTATTTTAAATGTGCATAATATAAATAAATCATGATCCTATTATGCAAATTGGCATTGCAGGAGGTGAAACATGGACACATGGGAGGTTTTCAAAATCTGGTCACATTATATTAGTTTCCCAACTAGACGTGGGTACCTAACGTGGTAATACCCGCATTTTTGAGTACTGTGTCAGGTATTCAGTGGGATACCTGATCACCCATAAGGTACCCGAATACCTGAAAAATAGGCAATTTCTGGTAGAAATTTACCAATTTTCCAGTTACCGGTAGCAAATAGGGATAGAAAACCAAAACATTGGGACTGAATGTCGATATTGTGGGAATGGAAATTGACTTTCTGGGACAGTCCGGGACATCAAGTATTCAAATCAAGCACTAATCAGGTACCAATTAGTACCCGAAATTTTCAAGTCAATTCAGGTGCCAGACATTTGATGGGTATACCCATTTTGGGGGGTACTAGTTTCAGTTCTATTCCCAACCGTTATTCCCTCTGCTAAACCTCAGCTCAAGCTAGCAATCTTAGCATCAGCACAGCCACCTTAGCCCTTTTTACACGGATGGAGGTGGGGGGAGTGTTTTGGGGCAGTGGGTGGAGGTGGGGTGTGTGTGTCCCTTTACACCGACACACGCACACCTCCACCCACAAAGCCTTCTCCAGTTTTCCGGAGGGCTCCGTAGGTGGAGGTGAGTAGAGATGGGTGGAGGTGGGAGGGCAGCTGCGCGCACACACACCCCTGCCCATCCCGCTTGGCGTTCACATGGACAAACACCGAGCAGACACCCATCGTCGACTGTTTACACGGACGTGCCTTCCCCCCCCCCCCCCACCTGCCTGAACACCAAGCCGGGGCGGGCCATCGGTGTAAAAACGGCCTTTGATTAAATCTGCCTGAAAAGCATAAAAACATATCAAAACTCATTCCCAAAGGCTAACTTCACCCTTTGGTATAAACAGAGATAATACTTATCTCCTTGACAGGAGTGTTTATAAGACCTAATTAATGTTTAACAACTGAGGTCTGATTGATATTTTTACTGCTCCGCAATTGCATCCTTATAATCAGGAACCCACATACACTGCGTTTTCCCCACTGCCAGCAACGCAGTCTCTGTTAATAATGCTTTTCTTCCAAGATCAGACCAGTATTGTATTTAAAAGACCAGACCATATCTATAATTGGCTATTGTCTAATCATCAACAAGAGAGAAAAATATTGACTGAACGTGCAGTAGGAAATTGTGGGATTTTGCCATGTTGTAACAATGAAAGGCAATCATTTCCACATGATCTGCTAGTTATTTCCCAACGTGTAATTTATGGAACGTTAATGGGACACTGCCAGCTTAGATATTGTATGCTGTAAAACAACCCATTCCTTTCACGATGTTAATAAGCACCTCCTCGGTTATTCACGGTAAACAGACTTTTCAAATCCATCTTCATGCTTTTAGTTTCTTTTCTGTTTTTCTCCCAGCTTGAACACCACAACTCAACAAATTCAGTTTCACTTTTTCACATGCGGAGTTTCATTTTGGGGGCTCATGGTGCTTCACATCATTTGTAGGGAGCAGTTGCCCACCTGGAAGAAAGCTTTTCCTTTAACATCTTTCCTGATGGATTTATGGAGCACACACTTCAAACTAGACCTGAAATAAGTACCTGCAGAAATGGGTCTACCCATCAGATTTACGGTATCTGATTCACAGAATCTTAGGGGGCAATCCGATGACCTGAGGATCCTCTGCCTGCACACGCATGCACATGGTTTCCACGCATCACATTGCACCAGCAACGGAGAGATGTGTATGGTTCCCACGCATGCATGTGCGCACGCAGGAGCCACAAGTCACTGGATCGGCCCCATAGAGTTGGAAGCTCACCTCAGAGGTCATCTAGTCCACACCCCCTGCTCAATGCAGGTAATATGCAGCTACAGCAAGGGAGAAGAGAAGAGGGTGCAGGACAGAGCCTTGGAGAACTCCCACAGCAAGGGGAAGCAATGTAGAGGAGGTACCACCAAAAGAAACACTGAAGGAGTGGTTCAAGAGATACGAAGAGAACCAGTCGAGAACAGAGTCCCAGAAGCCAAGGGAGCGTAGTGAATTTATTTATTTTTATTTAGAAACATAATACCCCACCCCCCTGTCTTACAACTGGCAATTCTGAATCTGAATTTGAAATCTGAATAAGATAATATTCAAAGCAAAATTCTGACTGTATGGTAGGAAACCACAGTGCCGCACACAGTGTAGCATTCCCAGCAATATCCGCCTGTGCAACAATTGCCAGGATTCGTTGCCTAAACTTTCTAACTGGCTGCAGAAAATCCAAACTTAAACAAAAAGCAAGGGGAAAGGGAAGCAAAGTCAAGAGGGTTGATGGGTTGAAGGTCACAGAAAGAGCGAAAGGTTGGGGAAGTGGGAGAGGGTGAGTGGGAGAGACAGAATGAAGCAAGGTGTTGGTCAGAGACAGGAAGGATGTCAAAGAAGAGGTCCGAGAGAGAACAGTTCCTTGATAAGACTAGGTCAAGGGAATGGCCATCACAATGCTTCAGGCAGGCAGTCCACAGGCGAAGGTCAAAAGAAGAGGTCAGCAAGAGGAAGCAGGAAGGAGCACGGTCAGAGGGGTTGTCCACATGGACACGGAAGTCCAAAAGAATAAGAGTGGGAATATTGTCATTGGAAAGGAAGAAAGGAAGCCAAGTATCAAAGTCAGAGAGAAAAGAGGAGGGAGAGTCTGGGGGGTGGTAGATGACAGCATGCAACATGGAGGTGGAGCAGGGAGTAGAGGCGAAGGCAGTGGGCCTCAAAGGAAGAGAGAGAGTGAGAAGGAGGAGTGCTGAGGGGTTGAATTAACAAAATGTGCCACTGCCACCAGTGCCTTCAGAGTGCGGCGAGTGGGTGAAGGTGAGGCAGCCAAGGAAGAGGGCAGGAGGACTGACAGTGTTACAGGCGGAATCCAGGACTCTGTAAGTGCGATGAGCTGGAGGGAGCAGGAGAGGAAGAGATTATGGATGAGCGGTGCTTTCCTGATGGAAGAGCGGTCGTTCCAGAGGGCGCAAGAGAATGGAAGCTGAGATGGGGGGGGAGACAGGGGATGGGGATAAAGTTTGGGGAGAGGGGTCGGTGGTGAAAGTAGGGAGAAGGACTGGGGGGGCAGAGAAATGGGGAGGTGGAGGAATGTTGCTCCAAGGGGGGAACTGGGAGAGAAGGAGTTTAGGCAATAAGGAGGAGAAGGGAAGAGAGGACGTGGAAGCAGACTAGAAATGTACTGCAGGCAGACAGGATAGGTGCCACCATGGTGCAGTGATGTAGTGAAAGGTGTAGCAGAACATCACAGAACAGGGAGCACATGACACAGCCCAAAATGGCCACAAAACAGTCAGCTTCCTCTTGCGTTGGCCTTCGGCTGCCGCCCCCCAGAGTAGCTTGTAAAAGAAATGGAAGGAGATGGATACCTCTTCCTACCTCTTCACAGCCTACATGCTACATTGCTCAGGGCCTGGACTATATCCAAAAATCTAGATAAAAGTGGGGGAGGGAGGTTTTAAATGTCCCAGAAATCGACTTAAACCAATGGAATCCCTCATTTTCACTCATCTGATGAGCTATAAGGCTTAGACCCGTTGGAAGCGAACACCATGCAAAATAAATTGCACTGGTTAAGTCCCTGGAAGATAAGACTCTTTAGAGATAGCAGTCATAGCCAGAGAGACATAGCCTATTAGCCAGGGACCTGTGTTCAGGGCATTTTCTCATTTCTGCCAAGGGGGAAATGCAGTGGAACATGGATCCACAGACATAGCTGATTCCTACATTCAAAACCCTTAGATCTCTATTGTGGCTTCTGGGAATAAGACAATAACTGCTTGTTCTTAGAAATCATTCTTAATAAAGACATCCAATATATGACAAAAGTAATACATTCCTCAAACTGCGGCACTTGTGCATTGTTCTTGGACAAATGCATTACATCCTTTTGAATGTCAAGCAGCATGCAAGCCCCAGCTGTGTGAAAGATTCTATACACAAAAAAACTATGATTTAAGAAAGAAATTAAGGCCCCTTACAAATTCAATCATGCTCCAAAAAGCATGGGAATTGTAAGTTAAGGATCCTGCCTTAACTTTCGTGCCGTGCCATACTGGGTCAGACCAATGGTCTATCAAGCCCAGCATCCTGTCTCTGACAGTGGTCAATCTCGGTTGCTTGAAGTACCCAACAGGTCACGATGGGGCAGTCCATTCCCTGCTGTTCACTCCCAGCTCCGACAGTAAGAGGTCGCAGTCCCCAAACCTACCTGGCTAATAGCTGCTAACGGACCTATCCTCCAGAAACTTGTCCAATCCTTTCTTAAACCCAATTATACTACTGGCCTTGACCATGTCTTCTAGCAATAAATTCCACAACTTAATTGTGTGTTGAATGAAAAAATACTTTCTTTTATTTGTTTTAAATGCACTACCTGTTAGTTTCATGGAGCGTCCCCTACTCCTAGTACTATTTGAGAGGGTAAATAACGATTCCCTATTAACGTGTTCCATGATTTTAGAAACTTCTATCATATTCCCTCTCGGTCATCTCTTCTTCAAACTGAGGCGCCCCAACCTAGCCAACCTCTCTTCATAGGGGAGCCATTCCATATCCCTTATAATTTTTGTTGCCCTTCTCTGTACCTTCTCTATTTCAACAATATCTTTTTTGAGATGAGGCAACCAGAATTGCACACAATATTCAAGGTGCAGTCACACCATAGACTCATATAGCAGCATTATGGATATTTTCAGTTTTATTCTCTATCCCTTTATGAATAATTCCTAACATTCTGTTTGCTTTTTTGATGCCAGCCATGCACTGAGCTGAGGATTTCAATGTATTGTCCACAATTACGCCAAGGTCCTTTTCCTGAGTGGTAACTCCTAATTTAGAACTCAATATTGTGTATATAACGTTTGTATAGTTTTTTCCTATAAGCATCATTTTACACTTGTCCATATTAAATTTCATCTGGCATTTAGATGCCCAGTCACTAGGGGTGGTAATTCCGGTTCTCCCGAGAACCGATATTGCTGGTATTTGGCCATACTGGATTTAAAACCGAGATCTGGTAAAACTGGCCATACCGGTTTTTTGTATTGGTTTTGGATCTCAGATTTTTTTAAATGACTGTTGGCCTTGGGCAGTTGGGCACAGCTTTTTTGTTTTGCACTTGAGTGGAGTCCCTCCCTGCCCCCTCCCTGTGGTAACTAACTGTTACATTTGGTGCTTTTTTTTTTTTTTTACTCTGCCTTCATTGGTTGCCTTTTTTTAATTAAAAAAGGCATACAATCCTGGAGGTTCCCTAAGATTTTTTAGAGGGGGTAGGGTTGTGATTAGGGGTTGGCACTTGGCTGAACTGGCCAATAGTAATGTAGATTATTTTTTTTCCTTCTGGTACCTTCTGGACCTTGGGCTTGGAAGCCATTCTACAGCAGGCTTGGCATCTGGAAAGACTGCCACAGACTGCTGGAGGCGTGCGTCCATGTTGGAGCCTGCAGGAGGAGGCTTTTTTTGAAGCTCTGCCCATGGGGGAGGGGGAAATGTGGCTGGCTTCTGATGGTTTCAGGGTTGCATGTGCCATGGCCATCTGATATTTGGGGCTGGGGGTTCCCCAAGGTGGTGGTTTTGTTCTGGCCTGTTTCCTTTTTGGGGGGTGTAGTAATGGTAAATGAATTTATTTTGGGGGGGTGTTGTCCCAAAGTTGTTGTTTTGGTGTGGACTTCGGATTTTTTAATTATTTTTTTGGTTGTTGTTTTGGGGGGGGGTGATTCCTTTTTGGGGTGTGTGGTAAATGGATTTTGTGTGTGTGAGTGGGGGTTGTCCCAAGGTTGTTGTTTTGCTGTGGACTTTGGGGTTTTGGGCTTCTTCTTTTGGGCGGGGGCAAATTTATTTTTATGGGGTTGGGGCATGCCCTTGCACTGAGAGTTTTTGAACTTTTGGCTGTGCTGCAGCGTGTGATGTCTTGTTGAGGCATGGGTGCCCCTGCCACCCCCCAAGGCTAGATGGTGGTTGGGGGTGGGGTACCAGTAGGCCAGCAGGCCTGTTAACCTGTGGAGCTCCATGCCACTGTCTGGCAGCAGTATGGGCACTCGCTTTGGTTGCTTGCTGCCGGGGTCCTGTCCTGGTGGGGGTGGGGTGGCCCAAGCAAGGCTAGGTGCTTGTTGTGGAATTGGGGGTGCCCTGCCCTGAGAGTTGATTGGACTGCAGCATGTGACCTTGTTTTGGTGCATTTTTTTAAGGCTTGTTTCTGGGGAGGGGGTGCTTTTGGTACTGCCTGCTTGCCTTGGCTGCTTCTGGTTGGGTCATGCCCTGGTAGGGGTGACCGCCCTGAGGCTAGATGGTGATTGGGGGTGGAGTGCCATCATCCCAGTAGGCCAGAAGTGACCCATTAACCTGTGGAACTCCACGACACTGTTTGCAGCAGTGTGGGTGCTCACTTTGGTTGCTTGCTGCCGGAGCCCTGTCCTGCTGGGGGTGGGGTGGCTGAAGGCTAGATGCTTGCTTGGGGAATTGGGGGTGCCCAAGAGACAGTTGTTAAAATACATTTTCTTCTTTTCTTTTCCAAACCCAAGCCACTGGGGCACCTTTTGGTGACTGACTGTTGGCAACAGTTCTGGAGCCGTTTCACCAGGCCACTGGCAAGATTCGGAAAGAGGTCGCCTCTCTGAGCCAGGTGTTACCACTCTTCCTGATCCTGCTTCGACGTATGTGAGACATGCTCTCTCGCACTGATCTGCATGGGTCTGTGAGGGCGCTGGCAAAGAAATTGGTAGAAGAGCTGAATCGGTATTTCGACGCCTTGAAAGTGAGTTGGCCACATTTCCTAGCCACGCTACTCAAGCCACGGATCAAGAAGAACATGGCCTCATATGTCAAATCCTTCAACCGCTACAGGATCGAGCTCATCGATGAGGTGCAACGGTACTGCCCGGTGCAGTTGCCCCCACTGGCAGCGGCAAGTACTGTTTCTATAGGGGTTGCAAGTGCAGGATGATTCACCTAGTGGTTTTCTGGGCTGGCGGACTTGGTGGAGGAGGATGCAGATGAAGGTGCTGCTGCGGAGCAACAGGATATGGCAGACACATTTGTGTCACAATATCTTGCCGAGCACACCTGCCCTGTTGACACCAACCCCTTGTCCTACTGATCCCAGAAATTACAGGTGTGGCCCCTGCTTGCAAAGGTAGCATTGTGGTACATCTCGTGTCCTCCAATGAGTGTAACTTGGGAGCGGATATTCAGTGTGGCTGGAGACATCGTTAGCCCACATCGTTTCAAGATGGACCCGAAGACTGTGGAACAGTTGGTCCTCCTCAAGACCAACCTTCCCCTTCTTGGGTTCATGGAGGGCGATACCCTTGATGTGGGACCTGGTGATGTCTGATTGCCCAGCCCAGTGGATATCATCTCCTGCTACCTTCAGTCCCCTTCACCTGTGTCCATCCTGACAAGATTCAGGCGATTCCATCAGCTGGCAAATCAGTCAGTGGTGGCATTGATGAGCTTGCATCACCAGCTCTTGGTTTGCACTTAAACGGCAGCATGGCAACATTCCCAGTCCGACCATACCACCAGGGAAAAGTAGTACAGAAGTAGTACTACTTCCTTCCCATTCATATTTATTCGTCCGCCACTTGGGTGTCTGCCGGCCACCAAGGATTGCATTTGTATTCCCTCCTTCAACCCCATTCCACCAGGAAGGGCAAGGACCGGAGTTACTTTTTTGTTATATTCTGAGCTCTTTTAGGAGCTGTTTCAGAGCCCCACTGGGGCTCATATCTTTGAACCCCATCATATTCCTGTGGGGCATGCGGTGTGCACAGTGCATGCACACACACACACACATACACCCTCTCGCGCTCCTCCCAAGAGTCTGTGGTGGAAACCCCTATTCTCCCCTGAGCCCCACTCTCCTCCTCACACTCACGGCCCTCCTCCTTCACCCTTTCATGCTCCTCCAAAGAGGATGTGGGTGATGGTGAGTCACCCTGAGCCTCGCGATCCCCACCCTCCTCCTCACACACCACCCAAGTCTCTTGGGATGGGGGCTGTGTGTGTGAGGAGGAGGGTGACTCACCACCACCCCATCTTCCTTGGAGGAGCATGAAAGGGTGAAGGAGGAGGGTCGTGAGTGTGAGGAGGAGAGTGGGGCTCAGGGGAGGCTAGGGGTTTCCACCACAAACTCTTGGGAGGAGCGACACACACTGGAGTGGAACACCCCAGCTGGGCTCTTTCCATTGCCACACCTAAGTGGAATGGAGCACCCCAGCAGGGCCCTTCACCCCATCAGCCCCACATCCCATATCCACACACTGGAGTGGAGCACCCCAGCAGGGCCCTTCACCCCATCAGCCCCACATCCCATATCCACACACTGGAATGGAGCACCCCAGCAGGGCCCTTCACCCCATCAGCCCCACATCCCATATCCACACACTGGAATGGAGCACCCCAGCAGGGCCCTTCACCCCATCAGCCCCACATCCCATATCCACACACTGGAATGGAGCACCCCAGCAGGGCCCTTCACCCCATCAGCCCCCACACCCCATATCCACACACTGGAATGGAGCACCCCAGCAGGGCCCTTCACCCCATCAGCCCCACACCCCATATCCACACACTGGAATGGAGCACCCCAGCAGGGCCCTTCACCCCATCAGCCCCCACACCCCATATCCACACACTGGAATGGAGCACCCCAGCAGGGCCCTTCACCCCATCAGCCCCCACACCCCATATCCACACACTGGAATGGAGCACCCCAGCAGGGCCCTTCACCCCATCAGCCCCACATCCCATATCCACACACTGGAATGGAGCACCCCAGCAGGGCCCTTCACCCCATCAGCCCCCACACCCCATATCCACACACTGGAATGGAGCACCCCAGCAGGGCCCTTCACCCCATCAGCCCCACATCCCATATCCACACACTGGAATGGAGCACCCCAGCAGGGCCCTTCACCCCATCAGCCCCCCATCCCATATCCACACACTGGAATGGAGCACCCCAGCAGGGCCCTTCACCCCATCAGCCCCACATCCCATATCCACACACTGGAATGGAGCACCCCAGCAGGGCCCTTCACCCCATCAGCCCCACATCCCATATCCACACACTGGAATGGAGCACCCCAGCAGGGCCCTTCACCCCATCAGCCCCACATCCCATATCCACACACTGGAATGGAGCACCCCAGCAGGGCCCTTCACCCCATCAGCCCCACATCCCATATCCACACACTGGAATGGAGCACCCCAGCAGGGCCCTTCACCCCATCAGCCCCACATCCCATATCCACACACTGGAATGGAGCACCCCAGCAGGGCCCTTCACCCCATCAGCCCCACATCCCATATCCACACACTGGAATGGAGCACCCCAGCAGGGCCCTTCACCCCATCAGCCCCACATCCCATATCCACACACTGGAATGGAGCACCCCAGCAGGGCCCTTCACCCCATCAGCCCCACATCCCATATCCACACACTGGAATGGAGCACCCCAGCAGGGCCCTTCACCCCATCAGCCCCACATCCCATATCCACACACTGGAATGGAGCACCCCAGCAGGGCCCTTCACCCCATCAGCCCCACATCCCATATCCACACACTGGAATGGAGCACCCCAGCAGGGCCCTTCACCCCATCAGCCCCCACACCCCATATCCACACACTGGAATGGAGCACCCCAGCAGGGCCCTTCACCCCATCAGCCCCCACACCCCATATCCACACACTGGAATGGAGCACCCCAGCAGGGCCCTTCACCCCATCAGCCCCCACACCCCATATCCACACACTGGAATGGAGCACCCCAGCAGGGCCCTTCACCCCATCAGCCCCACATCCCATATCCACACACTGGAATGGAGCACCCCAGCAGGGCCCTTCACCCCATCAGCCCCCACACCCCATATCCACACACTGGAATGGAGCACCCCAGCAGGGCCCTTCACCCCATCAGCCCCCACACCCCATATCCACACACTGGAATGGAGCACCCCAGCAGGGCCCTTCACCCCATCAGCCCCACATCCCATATCCACACACTGGAATGGAGCACCCCAGCAGGGCCCTTCACCCCATCAGCCCCCACACCCCATATCCACACACTGGAGTGGAGCACCCCAGCAGGGTCCTTCACACTATATCCACACACTGGAGTAGAGCACCCCAGCAGGGCCCTTTCCACCCCATCAGCCCCCACATCCCATAGCCACACATTAGAGTGCAGCACCCCAGCAGGGCCCTTTCACCCCATCAGCCCCACACCCCATATCCACACAGGAGTGGACTGCCCCAGCAGCACCTTTTCTTGGGGAAGGGTCCCCCACCCCCCAAGAGATGCCCCAGCCCCCCTCCCACATGCACAAGATCTCATCATATTCCACACCTCGCATCGCTCTCCCTGTGTGGATGGGATGTGGCAGAAAGTAGAAAAAGCCGGGCAGAAGAGAGAGCTGCAGCAGACAACGGAGTCCCCTTTCCCCTGTTCCCCACTGAACCCATCTCTTCCCCCTTCCTCTTCTCATACACCCAAACAAAAAACTTTCCCCTCCTATTTCTCCTCTGTCCTCTGCTTCTCTTCCATTTCATCTCTTCTGATTTGGCTTGTCGCAGGACTGGGAGCTAACTCAGTCCTCCCAGTTCTCCAAGCCTGAAGGTCGGAAGGCTTGTGTACTGAAGCCTACACCTTCAGAAGACTACAGGTGGCCAAGGAGGGCACAAAAATCAAGGATTCGGAGGTTCAGGATAAAGGTAGGCGATGGCAACGTGATCTATTTTGGGGGTCTGGTTGGGGAAAAGACAGTGCATACATGGGACCACAGGACGCTCTCTATCCCCCCAGTAGACAGCTGCAAGGAGTACTTATATGTCCCTCTTTCCAATGTTAACCCTGTGTGAACTACACTTGCTGGGCTGCTGGTTTAGGTCCTGCCTCATGGGAGATGGGGAGCCTCTTACTGGGGGTTCCAGCATCCACTGCCTGTCTCCCCATCCGGCTATGGTCAAATGGGGAGAAAGAGGGTTCTCACTAAATTTGGGATTGATTGACTCTGTGTTGTGTGTTGGTTCGTGGTTCTTGGCATTATTAGGGGGTCGTTTTAGTAGTATTTGGCTATGCTTAAATATTTATTTAAACAAACAATCAGTGTTGGCAAGGTATGGTTAAATGCTGGCACTGGAAATATGTGGATCATCATGGGGATCCCAGGGAGTGGGACAGGACACAAAATAGGTTTTGAATCTAGTTGGGGGTTGCACAGGATTTTGTCATCGAGTCGGAGTCATCACTCACTTGTGAGTCAAGCAAGCACGCAGTTTAGTTTGCATCACATGCCACTGTGTGAGTGTCCTCCACTGGCAGTTGCTGTGATGTGAATTGAGTTTCTGATTTATTTGATTATGAGAGTGTTGCTGTGGAAAAAAAACCTTATTTTTAAAGAAAGAAAAGTAGTAGTGGGGCAAAGTACAGTCTGGTGGTTAGCAGTTAAGGAAACAAGTAAATCTGTCATTGAATTTTTACAAGAGACATGTTGTCTTTATTACAGGTAATTTTGGTTTTTTCTCCCATTGATTTCAATGGGGAAAAAATCTGGTACCGGTTTTAATCCGATAATATGGTATTCCGAGATCTGGTAAAACCGGTATCCAATATTTTCCACCAAGTCCCATCCCTACCAGCCCGTCTTGCAAGACGTCCCTGCAATTCTTCACAGTATGCTCATGTTTTAACTACCTTGAATATCGTTTGCAAATTTGATCACCTCACTCCTTACTCCCCTTTCCAGATCATTAATGAATACAATAAACAACACCAGTCCCAGTAAAGATCCCTGGAGCACTCCACTATTGACTTCTCTCCATTGTGAAAACTGACCATTTAAGTCCTACTGTTTGCTTCCTATCCTTCAGCCAGTTACCAGTTCACAGTAGGGCACTGCCTCCTAAACCATAACTTCTTAATTTCCTCAAGAGTCTCTCATGAGAGACCTTATCATATGCTTTTTGAAAATCCAGATACACTATATCAATCGTCTCCCCCTTATCCACGTTTGTTCACACCCTCAAAAAATTCTAATTGATTAGTGAGACACAACTTTCCTTTGCTAAATCCATGTTGACTCTCCCCCTTTAACCCATGTTTATCAATATGCCCCATGATTCTCTTTTTAATAATAGTCTCCACCATTTTGCCTGGCACAGATGTCAGGCTCACTGGTCTGTAGTTTCCAGGATCGCCTCTGGAGCCCTTCTTTAATATTGGCGTTACATTCACTACCCTCCAGTCCTCAGATACAGTGGTAGATTTTAGCAATCGGTTACAAATTACCAGTAAATGGTCTGCAATTTCATATTGAGTTCCTTCAGAACTCTGGGGTGTAAACCATCTGGTCCAGGTGATTTGTTACTATTCAGTTTTCCAGTTTGCTCTAGAACCTCTTCCAGAGTCACGTTGTTCTTTGACAGCTCTTCCGATTCATCACCTTCAAAGTAAGGTTCCGGCGTGGGTATCTCCCCAACATCCTCCCCCATGAAGACCAAAGCAAATAATTCATTCAGCTTCTCTGCATTGGCCTTGTCTTCCCTGAGCGCCCCTTTTACCTCCTGGTCATCTAATGGTCCAGCTGACTCTCTAGTAGGTTTCTTGCATCTGATGTATTTTTAAAAGGTTTTTATTATTAGTTTTTGCCTCTTTAGTGAGTCTCTCTTCAAATTCTCTCTTGGTCTGCCTTATTAACGTTTTACATCTACTTTGCCAGTGCTTATGCTCTTTCCTATTTTCCTCATTAGAACTAGCTTTCCATTTTGTAAAGGATGCCTTTTTGGCTCTAGTAGCCTCCTTCACCTCATCATTTAGCCATACTGGCAGGTGTTTGGTCCCCGTACTACTACTTTTTTAAATCAGTGGAATACATTTAATCTGGGTTTGCAAGATGGTGTTTCTCTTGCAGACATTTAATCCTTGCCATTGCTCCTCTTAGTTTCTACAAATATGTTGTAGAACATAAGAACATAAGAAGTGCTATACTGGGTCAGACCAATGGTCCATATAGCCCAGAATCCTGTCTCCCAACAGTGGCCAATCACGGTAGCATGGGAGAATAGTACAGCTAAAAGAAAAATATGATTTGAAAGAAAACTGGAGAATATACCACCCAAATAAACAAGAATTCACCTTTTATTCTAATCCCCATAAAATCTCCACTAAAATGGACCATATGTTGGTTAACCATGCCTTAGTGCAAAGGAGCGAGAGGGCATATATACAAATAATCCCCTTCTTTGTCCAAAACTCTGTAGTATTAGAAATAAATGCACAGATAAAAAACACGAGACGAAAATTAAGATGGGGTCTGAAAAAATTTTATTTGCAAAACCAGTGGATACAGGAACAAATACAACAGCAAATCAGAGTATATCCAACACAATGATACACCAGAAATTTCCCCATCAACTCTGTGGCAAACTGCTAAAGCAGTCCTTCGAGGACAGTTTATTTCACTGGGGGCGCATCTGAAATTTTTTTAAAAAAAAAATTAGCAAAATATATTTAAAAATCAAGCAATTGGCCAAACAGTCTAAACTAAATGCTGAGAAAATAGCATTGTTAAAAACCCAAATAAACTTATTAGAAATGGAAGTCACAGTCAGTAAAATAAGATATACTAAGGCTTACTATTTTGACAAAGCAAACAAAGCAAAGTTTTTTTTTAAAAAGGCAACAAAAAAAAAGATATACCATTCATACGGGAATCTTCCACATCAAGTATTTTTAAAGGTAAACAGAAGGAGAGATGTTTTTATTAATTCTATGAATAACTGTATAAGACAGGGGAACCTACAAAAGATAGTATAAATAAATTTCTACAAACAATTAAATTGCCCCAAATAAATCAGGATCAAAAGAATTTCCTCAATACGACAGTTGATAATAGTGAAGTGCAAGAGGTAATAAAGCACCTACCAAAAAATAAGGCTGCGGGTCCAGATGGTTTTCCATCTGAATTTTATAAAAACTTCTTAATACAAATCAGCCCAATGCTTACTGAAATGTTTAACTCATTCCTTAAACAACAAGATATGCCACATTCATTTTATGAGGCTTATATAACTTTCTTCCCAGAACCAGAAAAGAATTTGGAACTCTGTAGTGAGTACCGGCCCATATCATTAATTAATACAGATGCGAAGATATTCACTAAAATCTTAGCAAATAGACTTATGGAGGTGCTACCACATATCCTTGCACCAGATCAAACAGGTTTTATGCCAGGCAGACTGGGTATAGACAATATAAGTAAATTAGTGGATCTTATCCACCATGTCAAGGGCAATCAAATTCCAGCGGCAGTTATATCTCTCAACGCGGAGAAAGCCTTTGATATGGTGGAGCATCAATATCTCTTTGAAGTGATGAAAGGAATGGGAATAGAAGGCCAAGTTTTACAATGGATGAAATTAAAATATAGAAATCCTAGAGCACAGATTGTCATAGATGGGGAACTTTCAAAGGACGTTACACTGACCAGGGGCACTAGACAAGGTTGTCCTATGTATTATTATTTAATATAGCAATTGAGCCTCTTGCTATCGCAATTAGAAACAGACAGCAAATACAAGGATTAAAAATTGGTAAGGTAGAATTTAAATTGGCAATGTATGCGGATGACATGATGGTTTTCTTGTCAAATCTGTCCCACAGTACCAAATCTGTTAAATTTAATAAATCAGTTCAGCTCCATATCGGGATACAAAATCAATATTGAAAAATTGCAAATGCTGTTACTTAATGAGAGTAAGCTCTCAAGGGCAGATTTTCAAAAATCAGCTCCTTTTAATATGCAAAAAGACGCCATCAGATATTTGGGAATTAATATTACAAAGAACTGGAAAGATTTATATAAGAAAAAATTCATGCCATTGTTAGAACAAACCTAAGGAAGAAGCGTGGAAAAAGCTACAGCTATCCTGGATAGGTCATATAAATTTGATTAAGATGGTAATCCTGCCAAAACTTCTCTATACATCCTTTGCCTTGCCAATAAAGCTACCTAAAGAGTACTATGGAATGGTCAATGAAGTCATTTCACAAATAATTTGGAATAGGAAAAAAACCTGGGTTAGGAGGTTAGTACTATATACTTTAAAAGAAAAGGGTGGGATAAACATGCCTGACATAAGGCTGTATCATTGGTCATCTGTTTTGAGAGGAGTTAAAGTGTGGTATCACAATGTGGGCCTCCCTGATTTGATTGAGATCGAAAAACAGCAGTGTAAGACTAAAACCTTCAAATATCAATCAACAGATGAGCAGAAAATTCAACCACAAAGGGGACAAGATTTATATACATGGCATTTCAAACCTGATAGACAAGTCTAAAAAAGGCAGTAACGATTAAAGACAAAAATCCCTACATGCCTATTTTTGGATGCTGGACAAAGCAGGCAGGAATTCTAGAAGCTACAAAAAAACTGTGGGACTCTAAAGGATTAAAATTTGCTCACCATTTATTTGTAGCAGAGGACATATTGACTATGAAAACAATAACACAAAAAATTGGAGCAGTTGTTATATGCTAAAATAAAGAGTAAATTCAACAACAAGACAGATAGTTGTTAAAAGTTAAAAGTTAAAAATTAAAAGTTGGAGCAATTGTTATATGCTAAAATAAAGAGTAAATTCAACAACAAGACAGATAAACAGAACTATGCTAAAAAAATTAATGATTTGGAAAGAGTTCTATATGGAGATTCCTCACAAAGACAGACCCTTTCACGGACATACAAAGCTCTAGACAGACTATTTAACTTACCTGATGCTGGATACTCAACAGCTTGGGAGAATGACCTACAAATTGAAATGGACAAAAAAAATCTGAATTTCATGTGGGAAGCCATGCAAACCACGTCCAAATCCTTAGCGGTAAAGGAACCACAAATTAGAACTACTTACAGATTCTATTTTACTCCACAAAGACTAAATCAAATGAACAAGGACTATCCCAAAGACTGTTGGCAGGGCTGTAAAGAGAAAGGAACATGGATGCACTGTTGGTGGCAATGCCCTTATATAAATGACTTTTGGAAAAAAATCTGGCCAATCTTGAATGAGGTGGCTCAGACAGAAATCCCGTTTCAGCCTGTGGTGACTTTGCTTGGCATCTTCCCGGATTTACAAATTATAAAAGAGAGAAAAATGGCTTGCGAACAATTAAGACTTGCAACAATCTACACAATAGTCCGCAACTGGAAGGCTAAATCCAAACCATCGATCACCAAGTGGATACATGGGGTATTTTCAGACGTTACGTGGTCAATGTCAATGTCAATCCCCTGTGGTGGCTTGGACCACATAACGTCTGTTGGGGGGAACAGATGTTCCCCCCCAGATGTTACCACGGCGGGAAATCACATTCACCACATGAGCAGCCGAAGCGGCGGGACCGGAGGCCGTCATGTGGTGAAGACGATTCCCCACCAGGGTGACCCCCGCCGTCATGTCTAGACGGCGGCCACGGCCCGGAATCCCCACAGGGATTCCGGCCCGTGGCCAAAACGGGTGAGCGCTGCGGCGGCATTGGCCGCGGCAGCCACCCATCTCCCCAGAGGGCAGCCGGCGGGGAGCGTGGAGAGGGCGTGGCTGTGCAGCCACACGTTGCGCAGCGCGGCCCTGCCCCCTGCCCGATTCCCCACCGGGATTCCCCGACACGTCTGTTAGGGCGTGACAGGTCATCCCGGCAGGGGATCAATTCATTGATTTTGTGACGGAGCCAATTGGCCCCATCACGTCTGAAAACACCCATAGACTCTGGTATATACTTACAATGGAGTGGATTCAGGCTGATTTACAACATGACTTGGAGGGCTTCTATGCAGTCTGGAATAATATATGGACACTAATCCAACACCACTCTAAAACAAACACAACTCAGATGTCAATCTGTTTAACAGAAATATGATAAGAAAAAATTGTCACACAAATCTTATATAGAGCATTGGACCACAGCTGTAAGGTGTATTCCCCGAATAAGGTCCTTTTTCTTTATGTGTGTTTTATCTTTTGTTGTAGTTTAGTTAATATTTATATTGTGGTATCTTTTCTAATGTTAAAAAAATTATATATATATATATATATATATATATATATATATATATATAAAAGAACTGTGAAAACAACATAACTGTGAACCTTAATCCTATTATTATAATCAATTTAATATACTAAGTTCTAAAATAAAGACCAGCAATGAAACACAATATAACAGAGTGTAATTTAGGAACAGTCTATAAGGAAAGCAGATAGAGTTCCATCTTCAGCAGGATGTAAACGGGTGAAAACAGACATGACGCTAACCGCCCTTTAACCGCCCTTGGTGGTTATTTATGCATATTGCAGGGCTGTATTGGTGCCCTATGCAGCCCTGCAACATGCATAAATAACCACCAAGGGTGGTTAAAGGGTGGTTAACGTCATGTCTGTTTTCACCCAACATTTACAGGTTTGAAGTGGGGATGCCAAGTCCAGGTTGGGTGAAGCTCATCTCTTCTGTAGCCAAAAAGCTTCCTCCCAATCTTCAAACAGGTATGAAGTTCATAATAGGGATGAAAAAAGTCCAAACTTGCTTAACTGTGTAAAATACACTTGTCTATTTTGAAGCTCTAGCTTACTCAACGTTTCACCAGTCGCCACTATAATAGCTTCTTCAGGAGTAAACAAAGAGACATGTTCTTTCCCATGGAGTTTTCTAAAAAGAAAATTCAACGAAGTACTATATACAGATTTTCACTAAAATAATAATACAAGCAAATTATAACAAATAAACAAACAATCTTACCCATCTGTGAATTTCTAAAAGCTTACCAGTTGCAGAATCTTTATATCTAGTGACGATGCACCAGAAGCAGTTTGCCTTTTTGATTCCAAGCTGAATGATCAGGACCAGCAATTAGAGATTTGCCAAGGATTTCAGAGCGTCACAATGAAGCTGCATTCCCGTCTGCGGCAGCGGCAGAGGGAGGGGCGAGGGAAGATGCGACAGCACGAAGGAGCCGGCTGACAGGAAAAGAGCAGGTGCGAATGGGGATCTGCTGCGACTTCTCTTGCGCATGTCAGAACACAAAATCCCACTCTGACATGCGCGAGAAGCCGCGGTAGATCCCCGTTCACTCCGGCTCTTTTCCTGTCAGCCGGCTCCTCTGCGCTGCCGCATCTTCCCTCGCCGCTCCCTCTGCTGCCACCACCGCTGCAGTTGGGAATGGAGCCTAAGTCTAATTGTCATATATTGGTCTGCCTAACTAAAACAGACCAGTGGTTCACCTTAGCCCAGTATTGTCACAACCTGACATGGCATCAGGGTTTCAAATCCGGCTCTCCAGCAGAGGCCTCACCCAGGCATGTTACCAAAGATCCTGAATTAGAGATGCCAGGGATTGAGCTGGGACCTTATACATGCAACGCATGCATTCTACCTCCTGAGTCATGGCCGCCCCATACACAACCCACCCTACCCTACCCCATACACAATATTCTTGTGAAGTAGCAGGAGACTGGAAAACTGCTACAGGCACTGGTAGAAAAAGAAGGTGTGGCTGGTTAGCTCTTGTGTTGCTGAGATATGCTCACATGATCAATGGATTTACTGCAAGTCAAAGTTGGTGTTGCTTACAAATTTGATGGTGAAATCATACCTCATTTTCTCACAAACCAGGAAGTAGAGATTCAGTATGAGACACTCCCAGGATGGAAAATAGATACATCAAATGCAAGAACATTTGATGAACTGCCTTTATATTCACAGAGTTATGTTTGCTTCATAGAAATGGAGGTTGGTATTCCTGTTAAATGCACTGGAGTACGGAAATCCAGGGAGTCAATGAGCCAGCTATTTTAAAGATACCCAATTCACAGATGAAAGCACACTTCTGAAAATAAAACGATTTATTCTTAAGTGTATTGTGAATAGCCCACAAAATGATGATGTTGGAAAGATAGAGTTTGCATGGAAAGAAATGCAAGAATTGGTCTCTGCAAATCAGGCCCTTTTCAAACAGGTCTGGGAAGACCCATGGTGTGTGTGGCGGGGGGGGATGAGCCACGGCGGGTGTGCACCATGTGGGTGGCCGGTTGCATGGACGCACACCCATCTCCAGCCATGTCCAGCCATGTCCACACATGGAGGCACCTCCATTTTGTCCGGTGCCTCCATGCGTGGGCAATGGGTGGAGGTGGGTGGAGAATGGGAGCGTGCACACACCCCGCCCACCGGTGGCAGTGGTCAAACGGACGCCCCTCCTGCCCGCCCAATCACACACGTGGGCTGGGGGGGGCATCTCATGTAAACTGGCCGTTAGTTGCTACTCCTGAAAGAAACTTTGACTGGTACTTATACCAGTATTGGTTCTTTTTCCAACCGGCAAAAATTCCAGGACATTTGTCATTGTCTCTCATGATGCCACCAGATTTTTCTTTGTCACCTGAAGTTCACCCCATAACTTTATTTGAAAATCTGAAGTAGCATTACTATCATGACTGTTTGTCTTTATATTGGCTCTGCTTTTGGTGATCTTACTTCCCTGTGTCCGGAACCACGGATGGGGCCGCCCCTGATGGCACGATGCCCAAGTGGCCCACGAGACACTCCCTCATCGCCCCAGCTCCTCCCGCATTGATCCAGTGGGGGGCAGTCCCGGGGGGAAACCCCGGCAGGGAGTCAGGGGGGCTGAGTGCTTCCTGGGAGTCAGGAGGGGCTCAAGGAATCCCACAGACCGCGCCGACAACCAGCAGAGTGGTACGGTCTGAAATAGAGCAGGTTGCTAAGGTAACCACAAAAGACACCCCCCGCCCCCACAGCGCTGTGGGGCGGGGCCCAGGCAGCAGTACAAAAAACTTGGAGGCGCCGCGATGCTTACCACAGCTCCAGGCACAACAAGGAGGTGGGGCTAGGAGCATAAAAGCCAGCACCAGCTGTAGCTGAGTGCTGGTGATCAGAGCTCCTGAGAAACTGGGTTCTCTGGGAAGGGAGTGGTGGGCTAGTGGGTTAAGTGCAGGGGGAATGGGAGCCAGGGCTCCTGAGTTCTCGGGGAGGGGAGTGGGGACTAGTGGGTTAGAGCAGGGGGGCTGGGAGCCAGGACTTCTGGGTTCTTGGGGAGGGAAGTGGGGGCTAGTGGGTTAGTGCAGGGGGGGCTGTGTGTGGTAAAATGGAGGCTTGGAAATCCTGAGATGTCACTGCAAGTCATGCGATTTCAGCTGTGTTCAAAATCCTGGAAATGGGATGTGTGTGGTAAAATTGAGGTTTGGAAATCCTGAGATATCACTGCAAGTCATGCGATTTCAGCTGTGTTCAAAACGCTGGAAATGGGATGTGCATGGCAAAATTGGACTCAGGCTGTGACTGGGGTGCTTTACAAGGATGGATTTATAAATTATTTATTTTAAGCTTGATGTGCATGTAGACTGTGTTTTCTTCCATCCAATGTTAAGCCTGGGAACTCCTTGCTGCTGGGTTATGTCATGCCACTGGCCTACTGCCCCCCTGGCTCTGCCTACTGTCCCCCTGGCTCCGCCCCTAGGCCCGCCGGCCTTACTGCCCCAGTGCCCCTCCAACATCAAAACCCACCAGCCGCCCCTGCTCAGTGCCATAACCCAGATGAAAGCCAGACTGTGAGGGATCCAGAAACCCAATGCAACTGAGATGCGCCTGGAGCTGCCAAGTCACTGCCCGCTCGATAACTTTCCCTAAAAAGGTCAGTCAGGGAGTCAACATCCAAAGATGGCTTCTTAAGCAGATGGGCCTGGAGTTGCTGGCATTAGAGTAGGCTGTAGAGAGACTGAGCTGTGAATTGTATGGAGACTGTGTGTGAATAAAGACTTGGTAGTAAAGCTAATTTCTGTGAAGATACCAATTGTGGGCCTCATCCTGTGGGGTCTTACCCCAGCGAGATTGCGTCATGTTACAACCATGTTGGTAATTGAGCCAGAGCTCAAGTATAGGGCAGAAATGAACACTTTGCTCTGGTTCTGAGTCCGTCGGAACGGAGCATTTTGTTCAGTCGGAGAAGTCTGGGTTCTGATAAAAAAAATTATGGACGCCATCTTGGTGTACGGCAGTGGCCATTTTTCATATTCACAGAATCGCAGCTGCCTTTTTGTGCATGTGCAGCCTCATGGCCACCATTTACACCTGGTGTGCAAAAGCATCCAGTCAGAATTCCGATTGGAATTTCGGTAACCATTCTGACTTTGGAAATTTCCCATGAAGCTGGAATCACTTTCCCAAATCAATCCTACTCGAGTATAACGAGGAATAGCTACCAATACCCTCCTGTGATGTTAGATAAACAGCAGCATCCAACGTAAGAGTCTCTGTGATGAAACGATTTGGAGCACTAGGCACCAGCGATCTTGACTTGTCGGGATTAAGCTAATTAGCACTGTCTTGAAAAGTCAGTTATTCACAGTTACCCAGTGAGAGTGCATCTCTGCAACAGAGAAACACTCTCTACTGCAACAAAAAAAGATCAGCAATTTGATATTGCCATGTCTTTACTGCCTTCTGGATAACGATTACATTCGTCGCCTAGCAAACTCCAGGGTATCTGCTTCCTAGGAGAGGTTAATTAAATGGATAACGGCATTCCCGGAAAGCTCTCCCTATGCCTAATTATTCCAGATCTCCATTATCTTAACTCCTCATTTGTTTGTTTTGCATGCAGCTGTGGCAAGCTGCATGTTAAGGACTCTGGCTCTGGCAAGCAATCCCCTCCAAGTCCACTGTTTGCCGATTAGGCTTATAATGAGAAACAACTCAAAAAATCACACCAGCTGAGTTGCCAAGGGATTCCCCGCTGCTTCCAGGGTACAGGTCAAATGAGCCCCAGCTGCTTCCCTGAGAGGTAGTGTTGTTTAGTGGTTAGAATGAGCCAGTTGGAGTCAGCCAAGTTGCCAATCCTTCATAAGAACATAAGAAGTGCCATACTGGGTCCATCGAGCCCAGCATCCTGTTTTGGACAGTGGCCAATCACAGGGGCCTGGGAGAAGCACCCAACAGGTCACCATGCTATCCATTCCCTGTGGGTCATCCCCAGGCTCCCGACAGTAAAGGATTTTGTTCCCCAATCCTATCTGGCTAATAGATGCTAATGAATCTATCTTCCAGAAACTTGTCCAAACCTCTTTTAAACTCAGCTATACTGCTGGCCTTGACCTCCTCCCCTGGCAGTAAATTCCACAACCTAATTGTACGCTGAGTGAAAAAATACTTGCATTTCTTTGTTTTTACTCTGCCACCTGTGAGTTTCATGGAGTGTCCCCTAGTTTTAGTACTAGTTGAGAGGGTAAATAACCGTTCCCTGTTTACAAGTTCCACCCCACTCATGATTTTATAGACCTCTATCATATCTTCTCTCAGCCATCTCTTTTCCAAGCTAAAGAAACCCAGCCTATCAAGCCTCTCCTCATATGGGTGCTGTTCCATACCCTGGATCATTTTTGTCCCCCTTCTCTGTACCTTTTCTAGCTCCGCTATGTCTTTTTTGAGATGGGGTGACCAGAACTGCACACAATATTCAAGGTGCAGTCGCACCATTGATTTGTATAGAGGCATTATGACATCCTCAGTTTTATTCTCTATCCCCTTGCGAATAATTCCTAACATTCTATTTGCTTTTTTGACCACTGCGGCACACTGGGCTGAGGATTTCAGTGTATTATCCACAATCACTCCCAGATCCTTTTCCTGAGTGGTAACTCCTAGCTTAGTACCCAGCATTGTGTACTCATAATTTGGATTATTTTTCCCAATGTGCATCACTTTGCACTTGTCCACATTAAATCTCATCTGCCATTTAGATGCCCAGGCACCCAGTCTTGTAAGATCTTGCTGCAGCTCCTCACAGTCTGCTCGTGTTCTGACTACTCTGAATAACTTGGTGTCATCTGCAAATTTGATCACCTCACTCTTAACACCCTTTTCCAGATCATTAATGAATACATTGAAAAGAACTGGTCCCAGTACAGATCCTTGGGGCACACCACTTTTTACATCCCTCCATTGTGAAAACTGGCCATTTAGTCCCACTCTTTGCTTCCTATCCTTTAACCAGTTACCAATCCATAGCAAAACACTACCTCCTATCCCATGACTTTTTAATTTTCTCAAGAGTCGTTTATGTGGGACCTTATCAAAAGCTTTCTGGAAATCCAGGTACACTATATCTGCTGGGTCTCCCCTGTCCACATGCTTGTTTACGCCCTCAAAGAATTCCAAGAGATTAGTGAGGCATGACTTCCCTTTGCTAAATCCATGCTGACTCTTTGCCATTAAGCCATGTTTATCAATATGCCCAGTGATTCTGTTCTTAATGATAGTTTCCACCATTTTGCCCGGCACAGACGTCAAGCTTACCGGTCTGTAGTTTCCAGGATCACCTCTGGATCCCTTTTTAAATATTGGGGTTACATTTGCCACCCTCCAGTCCTCAGGTACAGTGCCAGATGCCAACGTTAGGTTACAAATTACTACTAGTAGGTTTGCAATTTCACATTTGAGTTCCTTCAGAACTCTGGGGTGAATACCATCTGACCCTGGTGATTTGTTCGTATTAAGCTTGTCCATTTGCTCTAGAACCTCCTCCAGGGTCACGCTGATTTGTGACAGTTCATCCAATTCATCACCTACAAAGAAGGGTTCTGGCGTGGGTATCTCCCCAACATCCTCCGCAGCGAAGACTGAAGTAAAGAACTCATTTAGCTTCTCTGCAACGTCTTTATCCTCTCTGAGTGCCCCTTTTACTCCCTGGTCATTTAATGGCCCAACCGACTCCCTAGCAGGCTTCTTGCCTCTGATATACTTGAAAAAGGTTTTACTCCCCTCCTTGGTTCTAATCCCATGGTGACCTAATGCCCAAAGACACCATTGTGGATCAACATTTGGCCCTCTGAGAAGTCACCTAGTATAAGGTCGCTTTTACATGACAAAAAAACGGGTTCTTATAAGTGCTTGAGATAACACCAGGTGCTATAAATGCAAGAGTTTTGTCATGTGTGAACGCAGTATTCCCCTTTTATATGGAGCGAGATCTTGCAGCCTTGTAAGAGTCGCATCTGGTGGGCTGCGAGAACTCACCTCATAAAAGGAGATTTATGCGTTCACACATGACAAAACTCCTGCATTTATAACAACTGGTATTATCTTGGGCACTTATAACAACCCATATTTGTCATGTGTAAAAGTGGCCTAACCGTTCTACCCAATCCCCTCCGTCTACTTTTCCCTTGGGATTATGAGTGGCTGGGCATAAATTAGAAGAACCTTCAATCTGATCATGCTTCAAGGGAAGGGGAGGATCAGAAGGGGGGAAAAGAGGATTAAAGTCACCTTCATCCAGAATCCCAGATCCTGATTGACCAGCCCAGAGAATGCAATGATTAAGGGGAGTCCGTGTAGCCCAGTCGATAGCACAATGGACACTGACCCAGGTTACTTCAGAGGAGGGCAACAAAGAAGATAAAGGGGCTAGAAAGAAAGGCCTGAAACAAGGGCCTACAAAAACGGTATACCCGCCAAGACATTCTGAGTAGTGGTGGGACCCCGGGCCCATTACCGGTTACCAGATTTACCGGTTACCGGTTCTACAAAAACCGGATTCCCGGATTAAATCCGGTATACCGGTACCGGTTTTATTTCATTGAGTTCAATGGGGCGCTGTGTCCCCATTGAACTCAATGAAATAAATG
>QEPC01000412.1:16034352-16065269 GCA_003113815.1 Sphenodon punctatus | reverse complement strand
CTACAGTGCATAGCTTCAGCTTGCGCGCCGCTTACCTTGCGGAGCTCCGGTGGCGGCGGGCGGTCCGGAGGCCTCAGCGCCGGCTGTGGCTGCCGGCGTCACCATTGGGAGTATCAGGACCTGCCAATTCCTCCTGCAGGCATTGTTTACCAAGAGCGGAGTCAGGTAACAGGGATATCTTTTTCCAATAACAAACAAGGGCAGGTTAATTCTTGACCCAATCAGGCTGCTCCCCATCTCTAAATAAAGTAGTTCCGATGGAAATGAGGGTGGAATCCCCACCAGAGCCTGAAGAAACTTATTTTGGATAACTTCCAGGATTCTATAGTCCCCACACCTGTGCCCCATAGCAGAGTTGGGACACCACCTTAGCCTCAAACATGGTCAGTGCTGGTTTAATGGATCCCCCTCCATGGGTGTAGGCAAATTTAAGTAGTGCCTGCATTGAGGAGGTGGCCAGTTGTTGAGAATGTAGTTAATATGGGGTCCCCAAGATCCTGTGGCTGAGAAGACTATCCCCAAGTATTTGAATAGCCTCAATTGCTCCAACTGGTGCTCATCAAGCACCTAAGTATATAGCCTTTGCTGCAAGGCAAATGCCATAACCTTGATTTTGCTATAATTGATCTGTAGTTCCTCCTTCTGGATCCAGAAAATTAAAAAATCAGTACTGTAAAATGCCGATTTTTTTCAGGTATTCTGGGTACCTGATCGGTGGTCGGGCAGGCCATTGTATACCCAAGACAGTACTTGAAAATGCATTACTACCCACATGTAGCAAATGAGCTACCCACTTTAGCTATACTACAAGGAGAGGTTGAAGGAAATGGAAATGTTTAGTCTAGAAAAAAGAAGAGTAAAGGAGGTCGTGATTGCAGTTTTCAAAGATCTAAAGGGCTGCTCTAAGCAAAATGCTGTTCAGTTAGCCCATTTTTACACGTGCCACAAAGCCCATGGATTTAAATAATCCACTGTTAGAAAAGTCACACAGGTGGGGTTTAGACGCACCGCCGCCATTGAAAAATGCGACTCGTGCATTCTCTAGAAACCGCATTGGTAAAACCTCGATATCGGGATTTTACCAATGCGGTTTCTAAAGAATGCATGAGCCGTGGTCCTCAATGGCGACACCGCCCGTGTGACTTTGCTACGGGTGGATTATTTCAATCCATGAGCTCCGTGACACGTCTAAAAATGCTGTCGTTCTATCTAACCACTGAGGATACGACGAGAGAGAACAGCCTTAAATTTTAAGGCGGAAAGGTTTAAACTGAACATTAGGAAGAATTTTCTAACTACCACAGTGTGCAAAGGTTCGTACCTTGGCACTTGGTGGGGTTGATGCAACAGCCCCATCCAGAGTTCCCCAGTCCCAGACTTCAACAGTTCATCTGGCTCTAGCACCGCTACAGACGAGCTCTTTAGTTCAAGTCTCTTCCTGCGTTACCGGGTCAGGGTCCAACTCCTGTATTGCCCAAAGGTCGGCCACTTGCCTTTAGTCCATCCTGTTTCCATCAGGTGTTCTCGTGGAATTACTCACTCCCTCCAGCTCCCACTGCTGTGTGTCTTCAGTCACTCCACTGCTCTTCAGGTGGTTTCCATTCCCCCTCGACTCACGGCCACCTTTAATCTCTTCTCTGGCTTGCACCAGTCTTGTATGTTTCACTCCCTCACTGCTGACAGCTTCCCTCTCACACCTGGCCACTCCCGGCAGGTCTCTATCTTGGGAACCTGTGACCTCCTACCACCTGCAAGAACTTGGTTCTACCTGTCTTGTCTGCAGGTGTTCTCTGCCCCCTTGCTCTGGGGCCGTCATCCATTTAAAGGGCTCTGTCATCTGTTTCTTAAAGGGGTTGTATCTAAGAGTCCTTGGAGCCAGGCATGCCCAAGCCACCCTGCTACACACAGCAGTTCAGCAGTGGAATAATTTGCAATGCAAGGTTATGGAGGCCCCATCACTGGAGACTTTTTAAAGTTAGATTAGACAATCATCTCTCAGGAATAGTGTAGGTATAGTGGATCCTGCTTAATGACAGAGGGGTGGGCTAGATAGCCCCCAGGGTACCTTGTAGCCCTATTCTGTGATTCAAAGAAGCGGGAGTTCAGATCTTGACCTCACTTGGTGACCTTGGGCAAGTCCCATCATCCCAGTGCCAAGGAGCTGCAACTACCTTAGACTACTGAAACCAGACGAGTCCCTTAATTTGGCTCAATCATTGCTGCTGGGTTGATAGAGGAGGCTCACGCTGTGCATAAGAACTAGAAATAGCTCATCTCTAGCACGTCATCTGGAGCCCTTTGAAGCTGATGGAAAGGCTCCCGTTGACTTCAGAGGGCTAAAGACCACGCCCCTTTACCATGATGATGATGATTATTATTATAATAATAAACATTTATATAGCGCCAGCCTTGTGCCTGGCACGGTACAGAACATAGAAATAGACGCGGTCCCTGCCTGTGGCTTACAATCTAAAAGACAAGGAGGGGGAGACAGGGAGAGGGGACAGTGGGAGAGACAGGGGAGAAGACAAACAAACATTCAAGCGGATGCGAAGTCTCAGGTGCGTGTGCTTGGCTTGGTTACAATCAGGTTGGTTGCAGCAGTCTGCAGAGGAGGGCAGATAGTAAGTATATGGGGAACAACTAGCAGGCATTGGGAAAGGCGGCGAGGAAAAAGTGGGTCTTGAGGAGGGATTTGAAGGAGCGGAGGGAGGGGGCAAGGCGGATGTGGGTAGGGAGGGAGTTCCAGGCATGGGGGGCAGCGAGGGAGAAGGGTCGAAGGCGGTTAGGTGAGCAGGAGAAACGAGGGAGAGTGAGGGAGGGGACAGAGGAAGAGCGGAGAGCGCGTGCAGGAGTGCGTAGGGAGATTAGGTCCGAGAGGTAAGGGGGAGCTTGGTTGTGGAGTGTTTTGAACGTGAATACCAGGAGTTTAAACAGGATACGTTCAGGAAGGGGTAGTCAGTGAAGAAAGAAGAGGAGAGACTGCACATGGTCGAAGCGACGGACAGAGTGAATGACCTTGGCAGCAGAGTTTTGGATTGCGATAAGGGGGGACAGGTGAGATCGAGGGAGACCAGCAAGGAGGAGGTTGCAGTAATCGAGGCGAGAGATAACCATGGCATGAACAAGGGGTTTGGCCAAGGAGGTAGAGAGAAAGGGGCAGATGCAGGCAATGTTATGAAGGGCGAATCGGCAGGATTTGGCAACAGAGTCAATGTAAGGTTTAAAAGAGAGGTGTGTGTCAAAGATGAAGCCCAAGCTACAGGCTTGGAGAACAGGATGGATGGTGACTCCATCAATGCAGATGGGCAGGTTAGAGGAAGAGGAGGGAGAAAAAATGAGGAGTTCGGTCTTGGCCATGTTGAGCCTGAGTTGACGTCGGGACATCCAGGCAGAGATATCAGAGAGGCAGTTGATGAGGCGTGAGTGGACAGAAGAGGAGAAAGAGGGGGTAGAAAGGTAGAGTTGGGTGTCATCAGCGTGGAGATGATATTAGAATCCGTGAGAGGCAATAAGTTTGCCAATTCACAAACTCCTTACAGGGCTTCAATGGGACTCCTTTACTGCCAATTTTCAAATCCCTCCTGAAAACCTACCTCTTCCATCAGGCTTTCCCTAGCTCCTCACCCCGCAGATTGCTCACCAATGCTCCCTCTACTGTCCTATCCATCAGGCTCCATTTTGTGGCAGGGTGAATCCTGGCCTGGGTAGTTTCTTCCAGGATCAAACCCCCAAGTCACCAGGTTCACCCTGGGAATTAGCTCAAGTGTTCATTTATTTACAATGCACAGTTCCTCCAACAATTCAGTCTCTCATCAAATAATCCATTCAGAGCTCCCTGCTCTTCTCAGTCCTCCTGGCTCAAACTCACAGAATCTGGTTCTCACTTCTATAAGTCACAATGGGGGATCCATTCCCTGTTGTTTTCCCCCATAGGAAGTGCCATACTGGGTCAGACCAATGGTTCATCTAGCCTAGCATCCTGTCTCTAACAGTGGCTTGGGAGAAGCACCCAACAGGTCACAATGGGGGATCCATTCCCTGTTGTTTTCCCCCAGCTCCCGTCATGTTCCCTGATCCTGTCTGGCTAATAGCTGCTAATGAACCTATGTTCCAGAAACTTTTCCAGACCTCTTTTTATTTATAAATATTTATTTATTTATAAATATTTTTTAGCCGCCCCCTCATGCCAACGGCATCTCAGGGCAGCTTACAACAATACAAAAAATGCCATAAAAACAATATTTAAAAACAACTTCATCAATACATTTTTAAAAAAACAATCTCATATCCACCCCCCCACACACAACTACCCAACCCTCCCCTCCTCCCCTCCGAAGGCCTGGGCAAACAGCCAGGGCTTGCAGGCTCGAAAAAACGCCAGCAGATCTGGGGCCAGGCGGCCTTCCTCTGGGAGGGAGTTCCAGAATCGCGGCCTGGCCACCAAGAACACCCTCTCCATTGTGGCCCCCCCCCCCGTCTCACCTGGGGGACCTCCAAGAAGGCACCCCCAGTTGACCAAAGGGATCGCTCTGGGACGCAGAGGGTGAGGCGGTCCCCGAGGTATGAGGGACCCAGACCGTGCAGGGCTTTATAGATCAATACCAACACCTTGAATCTGACTCGGTACGCTATAGGCAGCCAGTGCAGAGAACGGAGCACTGGTGTTATGTGCTCCCATCGCCCAGTCCCCATAAGGAGACGGGCCACCGCATTCTGCGCCAGCTGCAGCCTCTGAACCAGAAACAAGGGAAGTCCCACATAGAGAGCATTGCAGTAGTCTAGCCTCAAGGTAACGAAGGTATGGATGAGAGTGGCCAGGTCGGGTCTGGAGATGTATGGGCACAGCCTCCGCACCAGATACAACTGGCGGAAGGCGGCCTTAGCCACCGCCTCCACCTGCCAATCCAGACGAAGACCCGAATCCAACACCACCCCCAGATTCCAAACCTGCTGGGCAATAGGAGGACGGACCACCACCCCCACAAGGGGGGGCCAGAACCTCCCCTGCCTTCCCCACCACCATCACCTTTTAAACTCAGCTATAGTACTGGCCCTTACCACAGCCTCTGGCAGTAGATTCCACAACCTAATTCGCTGAGTGAAAAGTATTTTATTTATTTGTTTTAAACTTGCCACTCATGAGTTTCATGGAGTGTCCCCTAGTTCTAGTACTAGCTGAGAGGGTAAATAACTGCTCCTTGTTTATTAGTTCCACACCACTCATGATTTTATAGACCTCTGTCATATCTCCTCTCAGTCGTCTCTTCTCCAAACTGAAGAGCCCCAACCTACCAAGCCTCTCCTCATACGGGAGCCCTTCCATGCCCTTGATCATTTTTGTTGCCCTTCTCTGTACCTTTTCTAGTTCAGCTATGTCTTTTTTGAGATGGGGCGACCAGAACTGCACACAATATTCGAGGTGCGGTCACACCATTGATTTGTATAGAGGCATTATGACATCCTCAGTTTTATTCTCTATCCCCTTCCAAATAATTCCTAACATTGTTTGCTTTTTTCGTATAGTTTGGATTATTTTTCCTTACGTGCATCACTTTGCACTTGTTCACATTAAATCTCATTTGCCATTTAGATACCCAGGAACCCAGTGTTGTAAGATCCCGTTGCAGTTCCTGCACAATCTCTCTCAACAGTTCCCTTGCTCTCAGCTTTGCAACTCTGCTCACAGCCCTGCTCCCTCTCACACTGAGCCAACCAGGGGCTTTTCATATCAGGGCTGGCTTGGCCACACCCAACTCAGGTGTTGTTGGAAGTTGGAAGTGGCTGTTTGGAGATGTGCTCATGTGGCTTCCTTAGGTGGGACAGAAACTGAGCCACCATTTCTGGTGCTGCTGCCACTGGAGCCTCCTGGGGGGCTGTGGAAGCAGACAAGGCAGAGTGCCTAAGCCACTATTGCCACTGCCCAAACCCACTGGACTGGCTGGGAGTCAGAGCTTTGAGGGGAGGGGGTGAAGAGTTGGGAGAAGCCATGCTGCCCCATCCCCAGAGTCAGGGGAAGCCATGATCCATGTGAACTCTCTTGTGGCTCTCTGTGATACGAAAATGTTGATATGTGGCTCTTTGGCTTGGAAACTTTGCCCATCCCTGGTCTATGCCATAGGCACACCCCTTAT
Source organism: Sphenodon punctatus (assembly GCA_003113815.1). Lineage (NCBI taxonomy): Eukaryota > Metazoa > Chordata > Lepidosauria > Sphenodontia > Sphenodontidae > Sphenodon > Sphenodon punctatus. Next base: position 16,059,135 of record QEPC01000412.1, on the reverse strand, counting down.
CCTGGAACGCATGCCCTCATCTCTGCTCCCTTTCTCTGAGCTCACTCTTTCAGTGGTTGGGGGGTGGGGCCTGGATCCAGAGACCAGATCCAAGCACTGGAAAGGGGCTAAAAAAAACCCACCCAACAGCTGCAGGACAGACAAGGTCCTCCAGCCAGCGGTTCCCCAGCAGGGTGGCCAGATATGCAAACTTTAGAGGGCACTTATGAGACATACAGGTTGCAAGGCTCCATTGGTGCCATGATGTGCCAGTGCAGCCCTGAAACCTGTATTTCTCATAAGTGTCCTCTAAAGTTTGTATATCTGGCCACCCTATTGAACAACAACAGTAGGTCAAGGGTTTTAAATACAGTGTCAGGCTGGGAATCAGGAGAACTGAGTTCTGTTCTTGGCACCTCTTGTGATTTAGAGTGTTAAGTCACATGACCTCCTTCTTTCCACCTAATCTTGGCCGTTTTTAGACGTGGACACTGTGGAGGTTGGGTTCATGTGCACTCGGCGGAGTGTGCACACACTTCTGGTGGGTGGGGGAGGGTTTGGACAGCGCCAGTGGGTGGGTGGGTTCGTGCGTGCTTCTGTGTGCCATCTACCTACATGGAGCATCGGTGGAAAAACCAGACCGCTTCATGCAGGCAGAGGGGTAGAGACGCGTGGGCCGCAGGAGCATGCACCCACCCACGGACACTTTTAAACAGGCAGTACGACCCATGTCCACTGGGCGGACTTACGTGGTACCATCTCGTCTAAAAAAAAGCCCTTTCTTTCTGCAAATTTTATTTAAAACTGGGAATGTCTGGGATCAATCGCACAAGAGATGAAGAAGCCACTTTACAAATTCATACAACTGTATGGCTGGAAGCAACCTCTAAGGACAGGTTGGCCATACCTCCCCTTTAAAAAGAGGACACTGGAAGCAATGCAGCCCGGCAACATGTATTTTTCATAAATGTCCTCTTAAGGGTATGGCCACCCAATCAAAGGACATCTTGTCCAAACTCTTCCTCCAAGGGAGGATATCTAAAGCAGCAGTGGGAAACCTTTTCCATCCTGGGGGATCATTTGAAAACTAGTACAAGCTCCAAAGGCCACACAGACGTTGGGGGTAAGGGTGCTTAGGTCATGAATCTGCGTCATGAATCTGTCCCCGTATCTTGTGGCATTGCCCTCACCTTTACTCCCTTACTCCGAGCTTGGGTGTTCAGTGGTTGGGAGGTAAGAACTGGATTCAGGAGCCAGATCCAGGCCACTGGAAAAGAGCCACATAAAAACTCGCCACAAGCCGTATTTGGCCCCCGGGTCCAAGGTTCTTCATCCCTGATCTAAAGCATTACAGGCAGATTCTTGTTCCAACGAAGGAGTTTCCGCAACCTCCTTTGGCAACCTATTCCATTACTCAGCAGTTCGTACAAGTGGGAAGTTTTTCTCTAACGTTTGACCAAAGTCTACTTTGCTGCAATGCAAGCCCATTCCTTCTTGAGATTATCTTCTGAGACAGTGGGAAACAAATGTCCACCATCTTTTCTGTGGTGATCTTTTAGGTGAGAATGCACGTTTTGGAGGTTTTCACTGCTCTCCAGATGTACCCTGGTTTAACCTAGTGGGACCTTCCCTCAAGTGGCCTGAGGCCCTAGACAGTTGTCCTGATTCCTCCCCTAAAAAAACCAGCTCTGCTAGCAGGGCACAAAGTTTAGCTAAAAACATCTTTTAGCTAAAATGACGCTACCAGGAGTGACCAAAGAAAAAAATGATTGAAAATATCCAGTCCTTCCAAAAGTAATACTGTCAAATCACTAAATATTTTAAGTAATAAACAGTGCCACTTTTGACTGATTAAATCAGTTAGTTGTTTATGTACTAGAATTGTATGGAACCTTAATTAAAGCTTTTATCCAATGTAGGACATTGTGGGTTGTTTTGTTATTTAATCATTTTTTTAAAGATTGAATATTTGGGATTTTGAAAATATTGCTTTTTAACATTTTTAATTTTCAAATTTTGGATCAAAAATTAATTAAAAAAATTATTTCTAGTCTCTGTTTCAATGCATTCATCCATTAATGCGACCAACATATCAACTAATTATTTCAGCCCCACTAATAAGAAGCACTAATGGAGATTACTCCTTCCCAGAGAATCGAGCTTTCAGCATCATTATTCGTCTGATAAAAGATAGCATCTGAATTCTATTTTTCTCCATCTCTTACATTTGGGACCAAAACAGCAGCCACTCTGACTCTCTAGAACACCACTGAAGACATCCACTCTTATGTTCTCAGTGCCCAAAAAATGAGCAGATGGAGAAGCAATAAGATTTAGTAGCCTCTTCAGAGGATTCCTTGGAAATGCTAACAACCACCTGTAGATAGTAAGACATGGCCTGCCAAGGCACACAGAAAAGAAGACACATGCATCTAAATATTACATGGCAAAGGATAAAGCTTCCTTACACATCCTCAGGAAATCCATTTTCCGTACCAGCTCTCTCTCACAAGATCTGTGGACAGAATGCCACTCAAGATGACGATGCAGGGTCTGCCGAAACAATGGGGAAAGAAAGGGCACAGATGGTGTTTTCAGACCAACAGGGAGTAGTCTGGAGTTCCGCAACAGGCATGTAGGTAACCCAAACTGCAGCCGCATGAACCCACGGGTTTGCCTGCCATCAGACAGACAGTCTGGCATGCGGGTGAGCCAAGCACACAGCCAGAAAACATGCCTTCCCCCTGCCCCAGGAACACACAGACAGGCAAGCCAACCCTGTGCTCTGGCCCCGCAGCGCACTCTCGTAACCATGAAGGGTAGCAGCAGCAGATACTCTGGCCGTTTGGTCCATTGGCAGCTATAATCCGGACAGGACTCTGTTTGGCGGGGTCTCATGGTCCCATTTAGACGGACAAGAGTTCCGTGTTTACCTGTTGCCAGCTCCCTCGGCTAGGCGTGCTCTTAGAACTTCCAGAGTGCCGCATGCAGGGCTGTGCTGAAGCAGTTGCCTAGCCGACGGAGCTGGCAACAGGTAAAATACTAACAAACAAGCTTCTTCACACCTTTGCAAGCATACCCCCACATGTCTATAGAGTGTGGATTAGAGTCACAGCTATGAAATCCTCTCAGGCTGAGAACTAACCTACTACATCTGGAAATTTTTCTACCACTTTTTTTTGGTTTCTTAGTGTTCTGTGCACAGAAACTTTTATGAGCATTTTTGTTGTTGGTCTGTATTACAGACCATCACACTGTTAATGCTCATCTGCAGATTCAAAGAACATTCTGAAAAAGTTGTTGGGCATGTGGCTTTCAACTGTTAATCAGAGTGTCTTATAAAATATCAGTTTCTTAAATACTAGGCTTTGATTCACATTACAATAAAAAGCACCATAGGCCTTTTCTGAGACTCAAATCATATTTTCATCCAAAACAGGCCACCTTGTCATCAGGTGTAAATGGTATGGCTTTACCAAAGCCACCAAGGATGCATCCATAGTCACCAGTTTAATCAACGGGCCATGAATGGTAAGGACTAGATTGTAATTATAAGGAATGGGACTTTGGGCAAAATCTCAGTTCTTGGTTCTCTCTTTATCTTTAACATTGTGGGTTTCGCCATCAACTTCAATGAGGAAAACCACAATGTTAAAAATCCGAGAAAAAAAGCAACGTAAAAGAACCGATATTGCCGATACCGAGAATTATTGGTATTATCAGATTAGAACTGAGAGCACCAGTATCAGTCACTCTTGGTTCTCTGCAATACCGAGAGTCCCTTCCCTAGTAATTAGATTAGGTGCTCACAGCTTTCAACAGGTTCATGTTTTTTCTATGGTGTTACAAGGGCGTGTCACTATGAAATTCAACTGAGAACCATAATTTACTCAAAGAAAACCCTCCTCCAGACCAGCTCACTCCACTCGTCCTTAGCCATCATAGGATCAGTTCACCAACATTCTAGTTTTAGACCCAATGTAAGGTCCTAAGAACCATCATCTCTCATTGGACTAGAAAGTCCACTGGTGTCAATCAGCTCCATTGGCTTAATAACTTTCTGCTGATTTATCTCTGCTGAACAGGAGCCTGGCCCAGTACATTCAATGGGTGTTAACTTGAGTGCCAAGGAGGGAACAAAACATCACAGGGGATGCATGCCGTCTTGCTGGTCAGGCATTCTGTGATGTAAAATCATAGAAATGGGGAGCAAGAAGGCACCTTGTTCCACTGCTGAACTTTCTAACAGTTAGGATGCTCTCTCTGTTCTCCATCATTTTATTGCTTCCTCCTAAATATCTGAAAATTTTCAATGGGTCCCCCTTTAAACTCTTCTTCTATCAGGTTTCCCCTAACTCCTTACCCCCCACCCCCAGGCTGCTAGCTAATACTTCTCTCATCTTTTCATTCAAGTTTTCCTTCTCTCTTGTAACTAAGCTAAGCACATGTCTCTGCGACTTCTCAACTTCATGAATGAATCCCGGTCTCTCCCAAAGTTCCCTTTGCCCTTGTCTCTCCTCCCTTGTCTATCCCAGACTGCAATCCCCCTGGGGTGGGGATCTGTCTCCAATTAATTATTCTTCAGTCCCAGTCACATTGCTGGTGCTATAATAATAATAATAATAATAATTACTTAATAATAATAAATAATTTTCTTTAGGCTAAATGTGCATTTCCATCAGTCTTTCCTCATATGACTTGTTTTCTGGACTCTTGATCATCTTTGTGGCTCTTTTCTGAATCCTTATCAGTTAGGATCCCAAAACAGAACACAGTAGTGCAAGGTCCTTTTCAAACAGGCCATGGTGTGTGTGTGCCCACAATGAGCAAAGGTGGGGGTGTGCTCATTCCCACAGGTGCACACCCATCGCCACCCACTTCCACCCATCTCCACGCACAGAGCAACCGGCATTGGAGCTCATTGCTCCGTGCATGGGTGATGGATGGAGGTGGGTGTTGGGCGGGAGCACATACACACCCCCGCCCACCGCCCGCAGTGTTCCCACAGGCACCCACCCATTCTCCACCCTCCGCAGGTGGTGTTTGTACAGGCGTCCCCCACCCACCACACACATGTGCGGGGGGGGGGGTACCCCTGTGAAAATGGCCTAAGAGAGGTCTCACCAGTGCAAGGAAACATTTGGATAACACAAATTCCATTTGTTAGAAAGGAGAGAGGGAGCTTTTGTATGTTTTTTTGCCGAGCTTCAGCTAAGACGATATTTGTGGATTTGCCTGCAAATCCGACGTGAAGTAGATCGTTGTCTACTGCCTGGTAGGTACTAGTGTGAATGTCAGTGTGGCCCAGCTCCAATTTAATATTAATAAACTGATTCTCATTTTGGAAGCTGGGGCAATATCCGGTAAAAGAGATTCAAGGCGAAAGGCAGGAAATTGGAAAATAGTAGCATGAAATTAATAACAGGAGCATGTACGTGAGATATTAGTTGTTGATGCTACAAATAGATGTCTTTTCTTTTGTTACCAAAAGAAAGTTTATATAAAAGGCTCGGAAGCCCAGGTAGCTTATACTAAGCAATTTATTGGTTTCAAGCCAAGTCATTTCCAGCAATACTTAGCACAACAGATCAATTCTTCTCCTACCTCCAGAAGCCAATCGCAGCATATCCCCTTCACACAATAGACTTGCTTAAACGGACTGGCCCCTGAACCTCAACTTTTATACCATCCGTGTTTACATGTGATTTCATCGTCACTACCCCCGTTCACATCCTGACAATGTTATTCCTTACCATATTTTGAATATCCTATCTATCACATTGCACAAAACATGCTGATACTAATGGGTCAAGGAAACATTTCTCCTACTTGTAGCTAGTACTATTCTACAACAAAAAAATTATCCTTCTCAGGCCGTTTTCAGACGAGCGCGGCGGCGCCCGCGCTTGTTTCTTTAAAAAGCCGGCAGCCCATTCTACACGAGACGCTGCCGCCGAATACGCGCATGCGCGGCCGACGCGCATCCATTTCCGGGCGCGAACTGACCGGGTCAGCGATCGAGGCTGGTCATACGCGGCCGGAAATGGATGCGCGTCGGGCCGCACATGCGCGTATTCGGCGGCAGCGTCTCGTGTGGAATGGGCTGCTGGCTTTTTTGAAAACAAGCGCGGGCGCCGCCGCGCTCGTCTAAAAATGACTTTAGTCTTGACAGATCGCCTACCTGCCTCAGCCAAGTCTTTAGCATAAGAAAAGAGCACTATGTGTAATATAAAGCAATAGAGGAATTTTAGGAAGCCTTCTTAAAGACAACTCTTGCTGGACCAGCACTATTTTCCATTACACATATCTACAAAATGAGCACACTCCTTTCCTCATTGAAGTTAATGGGTCATTTCCCATTGACTTTAAGGGGTAAACATTATACCCAGTATATCTTGTACAAAAAGGCACACATGGATATTAGCTAAGGAGTAATAATAATGAATGGCCGCTCTAAGAAAACAACTGCCATGCTCTCAATCATATTAGTATCCATATCATTTCAGCTACATGGTTTGGAGAATATGCCAGTAGACTATTGCATTATTAAAAGAATGAAATAGCAAAATGAAAATGGATTAGCTCTAGGTTGACGATCTGGATCTGGAATCAACTCTAGGGGTGATTTCAAACGTTATGGGATCACTGTTCATCAAACTGAATCCCAGGTGGTGGTAGCGATTTCGTGCACATCTAATTGCTCCCCGCCAGGTGTTGTAGTTCTGTCCCCTATCCTTGTGTGCATCCTCTCGTCTCTGCTTCCTTCCCCTGAGCTCAGGTTTCAGTGCTTGGGTGGAGGGCGGGAGAAGCTCAGTCTAGTGGCCAGACCCAGGAATTGGAAATTGGGCCATATATAAATTAGCTGCGGCTCTAGAGCAGTCAGCCGGGAGTGCCCTTCTTGAGGTCCCCTGAGTTTCTTGGGTGTCTACTATGGGGAGGGCATTCTCGGTGGCTGCACCAGGGCTGTGGAACTCCCTCCCACTGGAGGTCCGCTTGGCCCCGGACCTTTCCTCTTTCTGTCAACAATGTAAGAGACAGCTGTTCTGCCAGGCTTTTGGGGAGGGAGACAGGTGAATTGGGGGGGGGGGGGATTTTACCTCCACTAATGTTTTTATATTGCTGAATTTTATATTTCATATTTAGATCTTTACGTATATCTTTATGTATATCTTAAGATATTTTAAAGATATATATATCTTAAGATATCTTTATGTATATTTATATCTTTATGTATATTGCATGTAATAAATATAAATATAATATAATATAATATAATAAATATAATATATGTATTATATGTATATTGCACTGGATGTTATATATTGCCTATGAGCCACCGTGAGCTGCTATCAGAAGGAGAGTGTGGGATAGAAATGTACCTAAATAAATAAATAAATTTGCCTCCCGGGCCTGATTTTCACCACCACTGACATGAATTAAGTTCTCCAAATCTCTCTGAAACTACATTCCTGCTGCAGCTTGGTTTATCCAAATGTTTTTCTTTTTCTATCACCATAAGAACATAAGAAGTGTCATACTGAGTCAGACCAATGGTCCATCAAGCCCAGCATCCTGTCTCTGACAGTGGCCAATTTTGGTCACGAGAGAAGTATCAGCAGTCACACTGGACAATCCATTCCCTGCTATCTCTCCCTGCTCCTAACAGTAAGAAGTTCACATCTAGTAATCTACTTGGCTAATAGCCGTTAACGGACCTATTCTCCAGAAGGTATCCAGCCCTTTTTTAAATGCAGCTATACCACTATCCCTGACAACCTCCTCTAGCAACAAATTCCACAATTTAACAGTGCGTTGAGTGAAAAAATACTTCCTTTTATTTGTTTTAAATCTGCCACCAGTTAGTTTCATGGAGTGTCCCCTAGTTCTAGTACTACTTGAGAAGGTAAATAAACATTCCGTATCTACTAATTCCACTCCACTCAAGATTTTATAAACCTCTATCATATCTCCTCTCGGTCTTCTCTTCTCCAAGCTGAAGAGCCGTAACCTATCAAACCTCTCTTCGTATGGAAGCTCTTCCAAACCCATGACCTGATATTTTAAAAGGGATCCAGAGGTGATCCTGGAAACTACAGACCAGTAAGCTTGATGTCTGTGCCGGGCAAAATGGTGGAAACTATCATTAAGAACAGAATCGCTGGGCATATTGATAAACATGGCTTAATGGGGAAGAGTCAACATGGATTTAGCAAAGGTAAGTCATGCCTCACTAATCTGTTGGAATTCTTTGAGGGTGTAAATAAGCATGTGGACAATGGAGAACCGGTCTAGTATACCTGGATTTCCAGAAAGCATTTGATAAGGTCCCACATAAAAGACTCTTGAGAAAATCAAGAAGTCATGGGATAGGAGGTAGTGTCTTACTATGAATCGGTAAGTGGTTAAAGGATAGGAAGCAAAGAGTAGGACTAAATGGCCAGTTTTCACAATGGAGAGATGTAAAAAGTGGTGTGCCCCAAGGCTCTGTACTGGGCCTGGACCTGTATAATGTATTCATTAATGATCTGGAAAAAGGATTTAAGCGTGAGGTGATCAAATTTGGAGATGACACCAAGTTATTCAAGGTAGTTAAAACACGAACAGATTGTGAAGAACTGCAACAGGATCTTATGAGACAGGGTGCCTGGGCATTTAAACGGCAGATGAGATTTAATGTGGACAAGTGCAAAGTGATGCACATAGGGAAAAATAACCCAAACTATGCATACACAATGCTGGGTACTAAGCTAGGAGTTACCACTCAGGAAAACAATCTGGGAGTGATTGTGGACAATACACTGAAATCCACAGCACAGTGTGCAGCAGCAGTCAGAAAAGCAAACAGAATGTTAGGAGTTATTCACAAAGGGATAGAGAATAAAACTGAGGATGTCATAATGCCTCGGTACAAATCAATGGTGCGACCACACCTGGAATATTGTGTGCAGTTCTGGCCGCCCCATCTCAAAAAGACATAGCTGAACATAGAAAAGGTACAGAGAAGGGCAACGAGAATGATAAAGGGTATAGAACAGGTTCCAAACAAAGAAAGGCGTAACAAACTGGGTTTCTTCAGCTTAGAGAAGACTGAGAGGGGGACATGATAGAGGTTTATAAAATCTTGAGTGGTGTTGGGAACGAGTAGATAGGGAACAGTTATTTACCCTCTCAAATAGTACTAGAACTAGGGCACACTCCAGGAAACTAGCTGTTGGCAGATTTAAAACAAATAAAAGTACTTTTTCACTCAACGCATAATTAACTTATGGAATTTGTTGCCAGAGGACATTGTCAAGGCCAGTAGTATAGTTGGGTTCTTGGAGAGTAGGTCCATTAATGGCTATTAACTAAGTAGCTTATGGGGTGAACTTCTTACTGTCGGGAGCTGGGAATGAACAACGGGGAATGGATTGTACATTGTGACTGTTGGTTCTTCTCCCATGCAATCGAGATTGGCCACTGTCAGAGGACAGGATGCTGGGCTTGATGGACCACTGGTTTGACTCAGCATGGCACTTCTTATATTCTTATGACCCTTTATGTTGCCCTTCTCTGCACCTTTTCAAGTTCTGCTATATCTTTTTTGAGATGGGGTGACTAGAATTGCACACAGTACTCAGGGCGCGGTCGCACCCTCAATTATATAGGGGCATTATGAAATGTTCAGTTTTACTCTCGCTTCCTTTCCGAATAATTCCTAACATTCTGTTTTCTTTTTTTTTTTTTTACCACTGCCGCCTCACATTGAGCTGAGAATTTCAATGTATTGTCCACAATGACTCCACAGTCCTTTTCTTGAGTGATTACTCCTAATTTAGAACCCAGCATCGTGTACATAATATAGTCTGGATTACTCTTCCCTATATGCATCACTTTTCACTTGTCCAGTCCACATTCAATTTCAGATGCCCAGTCACCCAGTTTCGTAAGATACTCTTGCAATTCTTCATAGTCCGCTTCGGTTTAACTACCTTGAATAACTTTGTGTCATCTGGAAATTTGATCACCTCACTCTTTACTCCTTTTTCAAGATCATTGATGAAGATATTAAACAACACTAGACCTCATACAAAGTCCTGCGGCACTCCACTATTAGTATTTACTTCTCTCCATTGGGAAAACTGACCATTTATTCCTACCCTTTTGCATTTACACACCTAAGATCCAAAACATTGTTATGTTCTAGTGTGACAGGGCATATGGCTTTGGCCAGTAAAGCAAGGAGGAAGCAGACACAAGCATGCACGTTTGGAATAGCATTGAAATTCAAAACTACTGTACTGCAACAACGATCATGATGAGCCATCTTTAACCCAACATTTCATCTGCTGATGGGCTGCACAATTCATTGCATTCTCTGTGAGCAGTTTGAGAATGGTGAATCCTGCATCGCTACAAGAGGTGGGACTAGATGGCCCTTAGTGGTCCCTTCCAGCTCTCTGGGTTGGAGTGTGTGAGTGAGCGTAGTGCAAGTGGGAAGAAGGGGCCGGAGCAAAACACTGCACAACAGAGAGGAGCAGTACTGCGCATGTCTGCTCAGCCCCTGTTCAAATCCAGGACACGAGGAGAGCAATGCAGGGCAGATGGACCAGGAGGAAAAAGAAGCTCAAACCTGTGATGTCCCCATGCAATCCGGTACACTTGAGAGGTATGTTTTGGAGTGGGTGCAGCTGGGGACTGTGTTGGTGAAGGGAGAGCTACCCTTGTCCTGCCAAGAGCTCATTGGCTCTCCTTCTCCCCCCACAGGTATTTCTGCAAGGTCTGGAGCCCTTTGGCAACACCAAAAGGTGTTGGACATTGCTGGGGCCATTGGCGGGTCATGACAGACGTAGTCACTCCTTTTGTCCTCCTTTGGAGGGCTCCCTTCAGCCTTATCATTGAGCAAGGAGTTGCTAACAGTGAACCTGTGACATCTGGGGAAGAAACAGGACCATGAGAGGGTGTTTTGGCTATGACATAAGGCACTGAACTTGCCTAAATTAGTTGCCGTTGTTTCCTCTCGCGGTGTCTCCCGACTCAGTTGGGCTTCTTGCATTGTCATGTAAGTCACATAATAGGCTATATATTTACCATCATTGTGCAATGGAGCTGCGCTCTAGACCTCTTAACTCATTGAGCTTAACAACCAAAATTGCCCTAACTGAAGCTTCCTCAGTATTGCCTTGTAGTCATTTGTAGCTTCAGCCCAAAAGAAAATGACCCAGTACCTTGTACCAAGGAAAGCTGGTAAGACAGGATATGAGGAGGGTTTAGGGGATACTTTGCAGCTTAACCATAGTCCAAATATCAACAGCTCACAGACCACATGTTTTTAGTTACCTTCATGCTTCTCTCAACTTGAAACCAAATTATCAGCTCTCAGCCTCCAAACAGATTTAAGGTTGGCCAAATTGGAAAATAAGTTATTGGAATTAACAGATTTTGTTTCTGATCTAAAAGTTTTAGTGGGGGTCTTTGGATGGAAACCTCAAAAAATTCCTTATGTGCATCTCAAGAGGAAAGACATAAGCGAGAGGTTAGTTCTCAAGCATCTGTTTCTGTTACTGATCGCCTATCGCAAACAGAGGAAATAGTTTTTGCTATCCCAAGGGAGTAGACAAGGATGAAGCCAATTTGACTATCTTGGGTGAGTTTCAGGGCTCAAGGATTACCCTGGATGTTTGTACTATTCGTGGCGCCTCTCTGGAAGATTTAAGTACATCTCTCCCAAAAAACTTAGATGACGGTAATAACCCCCCTAAATTACCAACCTTTCAGGGGTGCATGGGGAAAGTTTGGCCACACGAGGCCTCCAGTAGGTGGCCACCTGCTCTGGTCCTGTAGCTGAAAAAAGGGAAAAGAAAAGGCATAGATTAATAGAAGATGATAATATGCTGTTAGTTCCTGATCTCCTTAGCTTTCTGTGATATTACACAGAATTGGATGTTAAACTGAAGGACATATTGTCAATTTCTCCTTTATATAACATTTGTAATTTTGCTTGCTGGGAGAGTCTGTTTTATTCCCACAGGACTGCTGAGTGTTTTTGGCAGGCCCAGAAACTGCTTAGGGGGGATAGGGGCTTTTATTTCAAGAGTGGAGAACACACTTATTAATTTATTATTAATATTATTATTATTATTATAAGCATTTGTATAGCGCCAACTGTGTACCTGGTGCTTTACAGAACAATGAGATAAACGTGGTCCCTGCCTACGGCTTACAATCTAATAGAAACGGAGGGGGGAGACAAGGAGAGGGGACATAGGGAGAGACAAGGGATAAATAACATTCAAGCGGATGTGAGGTCCCAGGTGCACGTGCTTGGCTTGGCTGCAGTTAGGCAGGAGTCTGCGGGGAGGGCAGACAGTAAATATTGGGAGGAAAGTTCTAACAGGCATTGGAAAAGGCGGCGAGGAAGAGGTGGGTTTTGAGGAGGGATTTGAAGGTGCAGAAGGAGGGAGCACAGTGGATGTGGGCAGGGAGGGAGTTCCAGGCATGGGGGGGGCAGCAAGGGAGAAGGGACGAAGGCAGTTAGGGGAGCGGGGGAGAGCGAGGGAGGGGGAAGAGGAGGAGCAGAGACTGCGTGCAGGAGTGTGTAAGGAGATTAGGGCTGAGAGGTAAGGGGGAGCCAGGTTGTGAAGGGTTTTGTAAGTAAATACCAGGAGTTTGTGAAGGATGCGTGCAGGAAGGGGGAGCCAGTGAAGTGAGGAGAGGAGAGGCTGCACGTGGTCAAAGTGACAAGCTGAGTGGATGATCCTAGCAGTGGAGTTTTGGATGGAGATAAGGGGGGACAGGTGACAGCGGGGGAGGCCAGCAAGGAGGAGTTTGCAGTAGTCAAGGCAAGAGATGACCATGGCATGAACACAGGTTTTGGCTGAGGAGACAGAGAGAAAGGGGTGAATCCAAGCAATCTTATGGAGGACGAAGCGACAAGACTTGGCAACCGAGTCAATGTAAGGTTTAAAGGAAAGGTGAGTGTCGAAGACAAATCCCAAGCTACGGGCTTGGGGGACAGGACAGATGGTGACCCCATCGATAAGGATGGACAGGGAAGAGGGAGAGGAAGGATAGGGAGGAAAGATAAGGAGTTCAGTCTTAGCCATGTTGATCTTGAGCTGACGTTGGGACATCCAGGTGGAGATCTCTGAGAGACAGTTGATGAGGCGAGCTTGGACAGAAGGGGAGAGAGAGGAGGTGGAGAGATAGAGTTGAGTGTCATCAGCATAGAGGTGATATCAGAAGCCGTGGGAGGCAATGAGTTTGCCAAGAGACAGGGTGTAGATAGAGAAGAGGAGAGGGCCCAGGACAGAGCCTTGGGGAACCCCAACCGAGAGGGGGAGGGAGGAGGAGTTGGAATTTGGAAGAGACACATTAAAGGAGCGGTCAGAGAGGTAGGAGGAAAACCAGTCAAAGACAGAGCCAGATAAGCCTAGGGAGTGAAGAGAGTCCAGTAGGAGTGAGTGGTCGACAGTGTCAAAGGCAGCAGAGAGGCCAAGGAGGACAAGAAAGGAGTAAAGGCGCTTAGATTTAGCAACAAGTAGATCATTGGTGAACTTGGCAAGGGCAGTTTCACTGGAGTGAAAGGGGCAGAAGCCAGATTGGAGAGGGTCCAGGGAGGAGTTAGCAGAGAGGAGGTCCAGGTATCGGGAGTAGACAACACGTTCCAGAAGTTTAGAGACAAAGGGTAGGAGGGAGACCGGCCGGTAACTAGAGGGGTCAGAGGGGTCAAGGGTGGACTTTTTGAGGATGGGAGAGACAGTGGCATGCTTGAAGGTGGAGGGGAAGGAGCCAGTGGAGAGGGAGAGATTAATGACATGTAAAAGGGGGGCAACAGTGAGAGGGAGCAATGTAGGTCAGGAGGGGATTGGGTCGAGAGGGCAGGTGGAGGGGTTGGAGGAAGAGAGCAAAGAGGAGATTTCCTCAAGGGAGGCAGGAGGGAAGGAGGAGAGGAGCCCTTTTATCCTGTGATGGTCCCAAGGGTTGTGATCCAAATCTTGTAAGAAGTGACGGACCTGGGTACCGCCACAGTTTGTCCGAAACCTTGGATTTAGCAAAAGTAGTAACCTCTCCATTGAATGCTGTGTGTGAGGTGGCCGAGTCAACGTTTTCTCAAATATGTTCTTAGGAATCTGTTCCTGAGTTATCCTAGGCAAGGGTTCATGCTCACACTTCTCAAATGCATCTAGGTCAAGGTCATCCATGTGGAGTGCGAGATAGTAATGGTAGGGGAGGACTAGTAGATAGTCCAACCATTCAGGGAGCCCTTGAAGAAGTATTCCCTAAGGCCATAGGCCACTCATCTGGGCTATCAAATCCTCCCTTGGAGTTCAATGAACAGGTGGAGACAGGTGGATTTTTTCCCCAGGATCAGCTGCATTGTCAACGTTTAACTCCGGATGTGTTACAGCTTGTACACATCCCTACAGCTAGTAGGGATGTGCAGGGTCTGGGAATCTCTTGCTGCCAATTGACTATAGATGGGAATGCTGTGCCTTTCAATGATTATCCCCTGGATGTCCAGGAGGGCAGTGGTGATGCTCAAATTTTGTGTCCTCCAGAGGAGGTGTTGTGACCCACTTTGCAGAGTTCTTACTGCACCCTGCTCTCCTGGAACACTGAGGGTTTGAACGGTAAGCTTCTGGACAAGGATTGGTTTGACTTTGTCCAGAGATTCAACATTGTATGTCTTCAGGAAACTTGGATTACGGACTCTGAGGTGTCTACATTTGAAATGTTTGACGCTCAAGTTTTTCAGACCCCTGCGGTAAAATCTGCATCAAAAGGGACACCCTCAGGCGGCCAAGAAGTGATTTCTTTCAACCTGATGCAGTGTTAGATCCAGAGATTAGATGTGGATTCTAAATACTGGTTGGTGTTGCTTTGGTCTTCTAGTTCATCTGTTACTTATCTCCTAATTTCTCTTTATTTCCCTCCTGAGACCTCAATATATTCTGATAGTAACCTGTGGAATCTATTGGATAAATTGATTGAGTATTTAACTCAGACTTATCCAACGGCATTTCTCATTTTGGTGGGTAATCTGAATGCCAGGTTGGGACATATGGACTCTGATGCCCTGGATGACAGTTTTTTGGCAGCTTTAGAGATCCCAGAGCGAGTGTCTACAGATCATATATCTAATAATTTTGGCAAAAGGTCGATAGAACTATTCCAGACGATCCTTTTGGAGAGTTTACCTGTAACTCACAGATGGGGCCTAGCATTATTAATTATGTTATTACCCCAGCACTTAATTTTAATCGTTTAATGGCCTTTGAAGTTCTTGTGCGGCCTGAAAGTCAGCATTATCCACTATATGTTCAGGGTTCATATTCCTAGTCCTCTCCCTATGGAGATACAGACCCCTAGTGGTAGCCAACAGAAGGAAAAATGGAGTAAGGACTCAACTTCAAGGGTGAAAGATATTCTTAGGAGTTGTGATGTGGAAACTTTTTTTGATGCTCTGACAATAGCAGACTCTCAAAGTAGTCTGGATGCAGCTTATGCGAATTTAGTAGTGCTCTTTAAACATTTGGTAGTAAGGCCTATACCCCAGAAAACTCTCCCTTCTGTCCAGAAAAGTAGAGCAGCATGGTATGATGCTGACTGCAGAAGTCTTAAGAAACAGCGTGTATAAGTGCCAAGGGCAATTGACACCGTGTTAGAATGCCTGACAGTTGGTCTGTTTTTAAATCTCTTAAATGTGAGTATAGGAGATTGTAAAAACCAAATGTCTAGATCATAGGAAGCAGCAGTGGGGGGAGTTGAGGAAAGCAGCCTGTAATAATGATTCTTCTATGTTCTGGAAACTGTTAGCACGTGGTATTATTATTATTATTATTAACAAACATTTATATAGCGCCAGCAGTGTCCCTGGCACTTTAGAAAGTAATAAAATAGACACGGTCCCTGCCCCTAGGGCTTACAATCTGAGAGACAGGAGCTGGAGGAGAGACTTAGGAAGGGGAACAGAGGGAGAGACAAGGGGTCTAACATTCATGAAGATGCGAGGTCTCAAGTGCACGTACTTGGCTTGGTTACGATGAGAATGACAGCAGGCAGGTCCATGTTGCAAGGATAAGGGTAAACCGATCGTAGGTATAGGAATAGTGGCTCAGCAGGATAAAGAGTCAGACAGAGCAGAGCGAAAGAGGTGAGTTTTAAGGAGAGATTTGAAGGTATGAAGGGAGGGGGCAAGGCGGATGTGGACAGGGAGGGAGTTCCAGGCATGGGGGGCAGCAAGTGAGAAGGGACGAAGGCGCTTAGGGGAGCAGGGAAGGCGTGGAAGGGTGAGAGAAGGGACAGAGGAGGAGCGAAGTGCACGGGCTGGAGTATGGAGGGCGATAAGTGCAGAGAGGTAGGGGGGAGCAAGGTTGTGAAGAGCTTTATAGGTGAAGACTAGGAGCTTGTGCAGGATTCGTTCAGGAAGGGGAAGCCAGTGAAGCGAAGAGAGGAGGGGCTGCACATGGTCGAAGCGACTGGCGAGGTAGATGACCCTGGCAGCAGAGTTTTGGACAGAGATGAGGGGAGAAAGGTGAGACCGGGGAAGGCCAGTGAGAAGGAGGTTACAGTAATCGAGGTGAGAGATGACCAGAGCATGAACAAGAGTTTTGGCAGACGAGACAGAGAGAAAAGGGCGAATCTTAGCAATGTTATGGAGGGAGAAGCGACAGGATTTAGCAACAGAGTCAATGTAGGGTTTAAAAGAAAGGGGTGAGTCAAAGATGAAGCCTAGGCTACGGGTTTGGGGGACAGGCAGGATGGTGACTCCTGGTATGATGGGTAAAGTTAAGAACCCCCGGCTATCTGTAATTTCTGACTCGCAATGGTTCCTCTTTTTTTTGAACTTTTTAAGGGCTCACAGACAGACGAGCCTCTTAAAATAAAATCAGAGGGGCAGGTTATTCAGGACCCTGCTTTTTCAACCTTTGTCTCGGTTGAGCGCACTGTCGAATTTCTGTCTCATCTGAAAAAGAACAAGGCACCAGAAGTAGATCTTCTGTCAGCAGAAGTCTTTTTGGCAGATGTTGACGGCTGGGGCCCGTTTGGGGCAAAAAAAATAATCCTTTTTGGGTAGTCTTTTGATTTTCCCTTCATGTTAGAACTTTGGAACAGTGGTCCCAATTTTCAAAAAGGGCCCTAAATTAGATCCTTCTAATTATCGCCCTATTACTCTTCTCCCGGTTATGGGGAAGTTATATGCCCATTTTCTGTGGGAAGAGCTTGAAGCCTGGGTTATGGAAAAGAACTTGATAGCTGAGGAGCAGTCTGGCTTTAGACCTGGAAGGGCGACTATGGATAATTGTTTTATCATCTCTCATCTTATTGACAAGTATGTAAATATCAAAGGAGGTAAGCTGCACCTGGCCTTTTTAGATTTTTCTAAGGCCTTTGCCAGCATAGATCAGACCAAGCTTGGTGTGAATGCACCTAGTGCGCACAATTCAGCAATATGCGAACTGGTGGAGTGTGATTTGAAAAGCTGCTCAAACCAACGTTTCAAAAATTCGGATTGATTTCAATGGGGGAGGCTTGCACACTTAATGGGGCACTCCAACGGCCAACATACGTCACCCGCAGGCACCGTGCACAGGCCAGAACACGCACACTCGTGTGCCCAGGGCTGTGCTACAAGCACATGCATTCTGGCCTGTGCACGGCGCCTGTGGATGATGTCCGCAGGCCTCTGGATTGCCCCCAGTGTATGCCAGTATGTAGCCTATCTACCAGAGAACCTGAAAGGGGTACATGTAATGGTAATTTAATGCTTTAGCATTGATCCTGGAAATAATAGATTGGAGAGTATAACTTCAGCACTAAGTAAATTGCTAGAGAGGCTATAGTAAAGAATAGAATTATTAGTGACATAGGATAGCCCAATATAATATATGGGGAAAATTCAATCTGGCTATTTTTTTGTAAAGGGAAGTCATGCCTCTTCTATCTATTAGAATTCCTCGAGCATCAACAAACAAGTGAACCAGTTGATATGTACTTGGATTTTCAGAAAGCTTTTGACAAGTTCTCTCACCAGCTCCTGAGAAAACTAAGTAGTCATAGGAGAAGGGAAAGGGTCCTTTCAGGGATCAGTAACTGGGAACCCGCCCCCCACCCGGATTCCCCACCAGGAGCAGCCAACACGTCTGTTGGCCATTACATGTTGGCCCCAGCAGGGAATCAGTAGGGTGTTTCCATGGCAGGGCAAATTGAGCCCCGTCACATCTGAAAATACCCCTAGTTATAATTTTTAGCGGTGTGCATGTTATTTTTGTTATTACAATAATGATAATGAAAATTGTTGTTTTCATTATCGTTATTGAAATAATGAAAATGACAAATAATAATAATGAAAATAGAAACAAAAAAGACTTTGTTTTTTAAATAATGGGGGAAATGGAAAAACGTATGTCTGGCTATAGCTTTTCTGTTTCTTACTCAATTCTGATGAAACTTGGGGAGATTGTACCCCCAATGGAGGGCACTATGTGTACTATTTGTTTTAAAAGATTAGATAAAGGAAACCAATTTCAGAAGCAATTGAATGCTGTGATTTTAAGAAAAGCTCCATACACATTCATGGCTGCAACCTCTTTATCTTCCATCCAATTTGCATGAAACCTGTAAATGTTATGTCTGTCCACAAGCATAACACTCCTGCCAATTTTCAGAAAGAGTGGATAAAGGATCCTGATGGTATAAGACATTAACTTGAAAGTACATTTCCAGCTGTAACATTTTTATATTCTATCCTGTTTACAAGATATTTAGCAGGAATGTATCACATACCTTCCCTGTCATCTCTGCCAAACTACAGGACAATTGGATAAAGGGACCCAATTTTATAAGCAATTGATGTTGTCCCCTTGAAGACCATTATTCAGATAAATAGCAGCACATGCAGTGCCAGTGAGAGGCAGGCACCTGGCATGGCAGAGGGAGACTGTAGAAGGGAGGATGGGGAACAAACCAAAAGACTGACAGACACATTCACTGGCCAATTACTGCATGCTTCCAGCTTTACAGGACCAATGGGTGGTGGCTTTGAGGCAGGCATAGGTGGCGGCCCTCAGACGGGCATAGAAGGGACATAACTGGGACTTGGGGATAGCATCCCAGCAATCAGAAAACATAGTTTACACATCCAGGCTGGCCAATTATCATCACAATCACATCCTGCAGCACTGTGACAGAGGACATAATAGAATCTCTATTGGTTCTTTCCTAAACAGATGTTTCTGACTTCCCAGTAAAAAGTGGGGGAAGAGATGTTGGGATGGTCACAGCACAGAATGAGGATATTTGTTTGACATTTCTGCTGGCCAATTGGCATCACAGGGTATTTCCAGATGTTACGGGTCATTTGGCCCGCCATGCTGAATCCTAGACCGGGATCTCTCTCAGATCCCGGTCCGTGATGAAACAGGATGTCCTTTAGACATGCCAGATCCATCACTCTGGGGAATCTCGGAAGGGGCGCCGCGACGTGTGGCCGCACAGCCCCNGAAATTATCCACAAACTGATCTTATACCACAGTGGCACGTGAGAGAATCCCTGGCATAGGCTCCTTCTCTGCATATGCTGTGCAGACATATAAAACTGGAGTGCTTTATCACATCCTTCTGATATGTGGCAGAGATGATCATGAAAGTGTGATATACCGTCCTGCAAAATGTCATGTATACTAGTTGGACTACAAAGACGTTACAGTCAGACATACATTTATAAGTTAATTGCTTATACCACCAGGACCCTTTATCCAATCCGTCCTAAAGTTGGTAGAGATAGTAAATGTGGGAAGTGGCATAAAGTGCCAAGTTTCATCTACATTGAATGTGAGACAAAGAAATTACAGCTAAGAATGTATATGAAGATTTTTGCAAAATAATATAATTCAACTGCTTATAAAATTGGATTAATTTATCCAATCTTTTTGGAATTTGGTACACTTAATGCCTTCCATTGGAGATACAATCCCTCCATGTACCAGCCAAATATAATGAAAAACAAAATAGATGCAGCTCGAATTGTGTTTTCCATTGAAACCAATGGAAAATGAAAACATAAGCAAAAATGAAAACAAAAATTTGATATTTGCAAAAACAAAAACGACAGAATTAAATAATGAAAACAAAAAATGAAAACAAAAAACAAAATGGGCCCCTGGTGCACACCTCTAATAATTTTCTTATTTGGGCTTTTATTAATAATTCCAGTTCTAATAAATGAGGTTCTCTTATGAAGTGCAGCTTATTTTGAGGGTGCAGAAAACCAATATTGAATAATAATGGTGATAGTAGGAGGCACCCCTGGCTTGTGCCTCTCTGTAATTTAAATTTTTTAGTTAACTCTCCATTGACAATAAGTTTTGAATTGGGATTTTTATATATTATTTTCATCCATTCTAAAAATCTTCCCATTATACCCATGTGTTCCATCGTTTTTATTAGAAATTGGCATTCAAGGCGATCAAAAGCCTTATCTGCGTCTAAGGATACCGTTGGCCACTGTTGTCTTGTCTTTTTTTATTTTATACATGACCATCACTTTCCTAACATTATCTATGCCCATTCTCCCTGTAATAAATCCTGATTGGTCAGGGGATATCAATTCTTTAATACAGTATTGTAATCTGCTAGCCATAATTTTTGTGAATACTTTTAGGTCTGAATTGAGTAGGGAGATTGATTGACCTGAGCACTCTTCCAGGTTTTTCCCACTCTTGGGACATAGAGTTATATTAGCTTCATAGAAAGTAGGAGCCAGATTTTTTTGACTGATTAAAGCCTTAAACACTCTTTCCAGCACTGGTGAGAGTTCTGTACTGTATAGTTTGTAGAACTCAGAAGGATATCCATCTGGGCCAGGGGCTTTAATTGTTAGGAAGATCTTTAATCATGTCCATTATCTCTTCCACGACAATTGGGCCATTTAAATAGGCTAATTGTGGTTCTTTAATTTTTGGCAAGGTTAGCTCATCTAAAAAGTCATTAGTGGCTTGTTCTGAGGGTTGTATTGACTGGTATAGCTCAGAATAAAGCTGCACAAATCTATCTTTCATTTAAGTACCATTTACATTAATTAATCCTGTTTTATCTCTAATGTGTGAAATGTATTTTCTTTCTTTCATTTTTTTCCCACCAACCATGCCAGCATTTTATCTGGTTTATTTCTTTATTGGACATAAACTTGTCTGGTATATCTTAGCTTTTTAATTATGTTTTCTGTATCCATCGCTTCTATCAGTCCCCTTATTTCCAACATTTCCCCTCTCTTTTTTATGTCGGTTTTGATTTTTGTATATTTTGGAGGGCTGCCAATTTTAGTTGTAGTTCATTAATCTCTCTTCTTTTTTCTTTCCACTTGTAGGTGGCTGCTGAGATGTAAGAACCTCTGATGAATGCTTTCATGGTATCCCATAGTGTTAATGGGAAGATGTCATTTTGATCATTATGTTTAAAATATTACTTTAAATCTTTTTCTATTCTTTCCTTGATTTTAGGATCTAATACAATTGTTTTATTAAGCATCCATCTATTTTTCATGGCTTTATTGATTTTGTTACTTTCTGTTAATTTTACCCATATTGCATTATGGCTTGTGAAGGTGGTTTGTATTATTTGACTCTGGAAACAGATATTAAACTGGTGTGGGTTTTTTTAAATACTATATGGTCAATTAATGACTAAGTAAAATGTTTATTTGAGTAGAAAGAATATTCTCTCTTAGTAGGGTTCTGGGTCCTCCAGACACTTATCCAATCCTCTTCTTCAATTAGTTTCATAATTTTTTGCTGCGATTTTTAAAAATTTGGATGGGTTTGATTTATCCAATATAGATAAGGGAGAGTTGAAGTCTCCACACACAATCAGTTTGCCAGTCATTTATTTTTGTATAATTGGTATAATTTCCTTGAAAAAGGTTAGCGTGTTCTTATTCATAGCATATATGCACACAATTGTATAAGTTATGTCTTCTACTTCACCAACAACAATAAGGTATCTACCCTCCTTGTCTCCTTTTTTTTTTTTAAAAGACATTTGAAATTTAATGAATTAGCTATACCTATAAGTACTCCCGCTTTTTTACTGTTAGCATTGGCGAAATATATCTCGTTGAATCTTTTATTTTTTATTCTAAAGTTAACTTTTCTATAAAACTAGGTTTCTTGTCCAGCTATAATGTCAATTTTATTATGTCCCAAAAATTGCCAGAATTTGCACCTTTTTATGGGGCAATTCAGGCCCTTGATGTTTTCTGTGCATATATTAATTACAGTCATATTTATTTTTATTTTTAAAAGATTTTTTCTTAATCTTACTGAGGGTAATTTCAGACGTGACGAGCCTGGAGGCCCGCCACACTGAACCCTGGGCCAGGATCCGTCTCGGATCCCAGTCTGTGATCAGTTTGGCTGTCCTTTAGACATGCCGGCCTGATCGCTAACAGGGATCGGGGAGGGGCAGGGCTGCGCAGCATAACACGATGTGCGGCTGCACAGTCCCGCTTCCCCCTGCACTCCCTTGGACACCAGCCCTCAGGGAGATGGGCGGGTGCAGCGGCCAATCAGGCCGCTGCACCCGATCCCATATCACGGTCGGGGTCACGATCCGGGATGGGCCAAAGTTAATACACATTACTTTTGGCCCATCCCGTATCGTGGCCACTCTAACCATGGTTCTCGACCTCCAACTGGCTGGAGGTCAAGAAAAGTGGTCAAACTTGAGCCTGACTGGGGGTTCACCGTGGTGAACATCTGGCCAGGACCAAACAGACGTTCACGGAAACATCACCACCACAAGAAATCCACTGGGGTTCACTGTAGTGAAAGGCGTTTTCGTAACGTCTGAAATTACTCTGACTCTTCTTATCCTATATCCAGTCCTATGATTTGTTTTTAACCCCAATTTACCTCTTGACATTTCCCTATTTCTATTCCTGCCACTACATTTCAGTTTGTCCTTATTCTGCTTCCAATACCAATGACAGAAAACACATGTAAAACACACAATTTGAACAAATAAAAAACTGTTTAAACAATTTAACCAATTCAGGGTTAACGCTACCCTGTGGGACGGGGGTAATGACTAAGATATGCGCTGCAACGGTACTATGCTACCATCCCAGCCCAAGGTTATTAACAACTTGTTATTGTATAGATTATCGTTTATTTTTGCTATAAAGAATATACTTAACAATCTGTTTCCATTTATATATTCAGTGTGAAATCCTTATCTAATAAAGCTTATATTGAGTGAGTCTGCCATCTAGTGGCATTACTTAAATTAGTTTAAACACCTTTTAAAATTATTTTTATAAATTTCACTTCAAACTTTGTGGCTTATTCAACCTTCTGGGTCAGTCAACTGCTGGTTCAAAGTAACATTGTCCAACTTTTCTAAACTCATGATCCTTGATCCAGCTTTGCCATAGTGTCCATCCCTTATAATGTTCAAGTTTGCTAATTGGTAAGAGGCAGACTCTTTTCTTGATAGACGTTCTGGATTTTCTGATCAGTTCGTGCCCCTGGTTTTCTTAGCATTCAGTCTGCACCCAGTTTTGTTCCTTCGTATATTTTTCCATATATGATTCCAGCCGTGTTACATTCTGAAAAACTCTTGAGTTTGTCTTTATGTAGAACAAAAAATTAGCTTGGGAATGGTATACGAGCTCGTATCCCTTTCTTGTAAAACATACTGAGGTATCGCTTCCATTGTCTCCTCTTGTTTAGTGTTTCCACATACATTAGCTCTCTATTTTGCCTTGTTGCTGAAAGTATGGCTTCTTTCTCAGGGAATCTTTGGCAATTAAAGATTACTGCTCTTGGGGCCTCATTTTCTTTAGGTTTGGGTCTAAGAGCCCAGTGTGCACGTTCAATTTCTGTTTTATGCAGCTCTGGTTTTTGTGGGAAAACATTTTTAATTATTTGTAGCACCAGGTCCCTAGCGCCATTATTTTCTGTCTGATCAGGTACCCCCGCTATTTTTCTATTACGACGCCAACTGTGAATTTCTAGATCTTCAACCTCATTAAGGAAAGCCACCGTTTTTTCCATCCCCAACATTTTTTCATCTCTGTTGTTAGTGGAGTCTTCCTGCAAGCTCACTCTGTTCTCCAGTTCAGAGACCCTCCTGGAGAGCGTATCAGATTTCTTATTTAGGTTTTCCGTAACAGTTATTACCTTTGCCAGTCCCTCCTTAATAGTCTCTCTGTCCTGTAGAGCTGTCTCATATTGCTGTTTGATCAGTTGGGTGAGTTTAGCCAGCATAGTGGGGGGTTTCTTCTTCCTCCGCCATTCTCCCTTCTTCCTCGGGCATCACTGCCATTTTGCAGGCCTCTTCAGATTTCCCCGCTGGAGTGTTACTCCATGATTTGTAAAAAGCTTGGATTGTGCCACTTTGTCACGGGTTGGAGGTCCGCACCCCCACTTTACCGGGTTTGAGTGACTCAGTTTCCCTCGCGCACAGCTCACTTGGATCAGTTTTCTCTCTCTGGCTGATTCAAGCCTGCCGCAGGGACAACCCCTTCGTCACTCAAGGGCCCAATCCTTCCCATTTACAGACTCTTTACTCTCTGGGTTCACAAGAGCTTGAGAACTCTTGTTGCTCACTTGTGTTCCAATGTTATACACAGTCACTTCTTCATAAAGATAAGAAGTTAGTTTATTGATTACATAAGCAAGATTGTTGATACAGAGTGGTTACTAGAAATCAAAGGTAAATATAACGCATTCCTAACCTATACTGGTTGAGTTCCTAAATAAGCATCTTACCCTACAAAGGTCCATAAATTCTTCTCAGTCCTTGATGTAAGCGACTGGGTCT
>QEPC01000412.1:15996002-16027905 GCA_003113815.1 Sphenodon punctatus | reverse complement strand
CAAGTCACAGGGGTCCCCACGGGGACAGAGCAGAAACACCTGAACAGGAAAGGAAGGAAGGAGGGAGCACACCGGGAAGGTCAACACACACAGCACCACAGACACGGAGTCCCGGGCCAAGGAAGCGGAAGGGACCGGGCCGGGAACAGTCCAGGACATGGTGAAAGGAACCCAGAACCCCACTGACAGCACAGGGAGCACGGGCCACCTAATAGCAACACATATAGCCCAAGTCACAGGGGTCCCCACAGGGACGGAGCAGGTTCACAGGGGGAAGGCACACAAGCTGGGGAAGGCACCGGAGCGGTCCAAGGCAGATCCCGACGGCAAGGATCCCCCTCACTGATGCAGAAGCACGGCTGGGGATGGAGGTGAAGCCTGTGAGAAGCACATGCACCCCCCCAGAGGAAGCCGGGAGGCGCTGTCCAGGGGCCCCAAGTCCCGTACAGTCACAGAGGCACCCAGGGGTGGGGGGGCAAGGCACAGACACAAGTGTGTGGGCAGCCATGCAAAGGAGGAATACACCATGGGTAGAGCCAGTAGCAGTGTCAGGCAGCAGGAACCAGTCAAAGGGGGGGCTGGGCATGGAGAGGAACACCACAGGCAGGGAAGGACAGGGGGTGCCCATGGAGGGGACACAGCAACATAGGCGAGTGGAACGGAGGCAAGTGAACCAGCCAGAACAGCCGTGAGGCTGGAATGGCACGGAGCGAGCGGCCAGTGCCCCGAACTGGCAGGGAGGTGCTGGGAGCACATGGTGGGGCTGACATCCATGACACCGAAGACACAGGGGGCCTCAAAGTCAGCTGCGTGGGGTCACGAAGGGGACTGGGACCGGTTGTCCCACCAGATGCACATAGTGGGGCCACTGAAGGATGCCCCGGTGGTAGCCCAGCCCCACCATGTGGTGGGTGACGAGGTAGTAGGCCTCAAACGGATCTGGCAAGGCAAGCCCCACCTGAACATCAGCATGGATCCACACAGCAGCCAGCACCACCAGCTCCAGTCCAGTGGGCCCTGACAAGGTATAGTCAGCAGCAGGGGGCCATGGCAAGTGCCCTAGCTCTAACAGGTGGTAATACGCTGCCCCACGTGACCGCTGGTAGCCACGGGCCCTGTGGATGCAGCAGAAGAAGGAAATGGCCAGGGCAGGGCCCCTCTCCTCCAGACAGGTCATGAACCCAGCCAGGCCACAGACCGAGAGGGCGGACACGGTCTCTGCTGCAGACCACGCCACATGCGAGCACCTCATCTCCAGAATGCACCCATCAGGAACAGGATGGAGGCCGAGCACCTCCGCATGGAGTCAGCACGCGCTACCACTCGCCTCATAGCCGAAGTAGTGAAGCCCAGAGCTCAGAGTTGCTTAGGCACCAGAGAGGGTATCTGGGCAGCACAGGAGCAGTTGCATGGCCAGGGACTGCCACAAGTCACATACAGCCATGGTCTGCCGGAAGGTCCAGCTATGGGGGGGCGCCAGGCGATCCAGGGCGCGGGAGCCCAGGGGCAGCACTGCTGGCCATGGTACAGCGGGCAAAGGGTCTGAGCAGGGGCCCCACAATGCCATGTGGGCTGGGAAGGGAAGCAGGGGAGCTCCAAGGACACACGATAAGGCCGCAGGCCGCAACAAGGCACAGTTAGGGAGCGATGCATGGGGAGCGGACCTAGCACAGCTGCAGGAACCGAGCACACAGAATGTCCAGCAAGCACTGATAGCAGGGAGGTGATGACAACAGGCAACCAGCTGCGGACTGCACTGATGGGAGAACAGGTGCACCCAGGGGAGGGGCGCCTTCTGCAGACACACACTGGCCCGCAGTTGAGCCAATCGCCTGCCCCCTTCCTGTTACCATGAAGCAGTCTATAGAGCTGTTGTTGTAGCTACACCTCGTGTTTATTGCCCATACAGTGCTCTACCGCCCTCCCCCTCCTTTCCCCCAGCCTCGCTCACCTCTCCCTTCCATCTTGCTCCATTTCACCATGTTCCCCTGCTGCTGTGTGCCCTTTAAGTCTCCCTCCCTGGTCTGTGTGTTGGGCGTTGCCTGGCAGTGACGCTGCGTGCTCTCACCACGGCTGGGGATCATTTGTTATGATTCCGCCTGGTGGTTGGCATTCAGTCATTACTTTTGGCAGTTTCCCGGTGGAAATCACTTTCACCACTTTCCGGGGATGGTCCTGTCCCGACCTCTGGAAGCGTGGTTGGCTTCAGCCCCTCCGGATAATTGACCGTGGTGAACAACTGGATGCCGCTGATCAAATGTTTATGGCTCTTTGGCCGCACAACGGGATTGACCGTGGTTCACTGTGGTTGACCATGATATCATCACATCTGAAATTACCCTATGCCACAGGTGGATGCAGTCATCATGTGGCTTGTTCGCAGTGAGCTTCACCTGTTCTTTCGCTGTGCTCAGACGGTACAGGTGCTCGTCTGCAGTGGCTCTGGCCAGTACTTTTGTCCCACTTTGAATTGTGCATTCGTCTCCCTGGAAACAGATGGTGAGCCCCCTCGCTACCAGGCGCCTCACGGACAGGAGTCCCCCTTCTAAGTTGGGCACATAGAGCACATTTTTCAGGTCAGCGTGCCTCCCTGTGACTGGCTGCAGTACAGGAATTCTTGTCCAATTCCTTCTGCATTGATGCTTCTCCCATCTGAAAGGTAGATCCTTTCTTTATTGCTCAGATCCAGTCCTGTGAAGAATCCTTAATCACTAGTCATGTGGCTCGTTGCCCAAAATTGTCTACACATCAATTTTGGAATGAGCTCTCTTGCGTTGCTCTNCCTCTCTCTCCAGTGAGAGTGGGGTTGAGAGGAAGGATGTCCCCTGGTGGCAGCAGGGGACAGCTTGAGTGTGACGTAGGTGTAGAGAGTTTTTTGGATATGGAATGTTAGACTTGATAATAGCTGAGGGGGATAGGAGGTGATTAGGATAAACTTGTGTTACTGGTAAGGTGGTCGGGGGGGAGGGATGTGTTGTTTTTTGCAGTACTGGATCCCCTGCGTGGGATATGGACCCCAGTGCTGCTGTTATTTTGTACTGATTTGATTGTTTGAGGTGCCCCTGTGTGGGATAAACCCATTTATTGTATTTATTTATGATTGTGAGCCACCACGAGCCGCCTTCGGGTCGGGAGAGTGCGGGATATAAATGAAATATGAAATGAAATGAAATATGAAAAAACTGCAAGAGGGTGCTCCCAGTGGAAGACAGAGGCCGCAATGAGACATGGAAGGACAGGCGATCTCTCAGATACCTGGGATTTTGAGAATAGCTATTATTACGTATTAATATAGCAGCAGCAATGTGCCTGGAATTGAACAATCTTTATTTATCATTCGTAATTTATTAATTATGTACCATTATTATTATTTTATTTTATATAGCACAAGCGATGTACCTGGCACTTTATAAAAAATAAGATAAACACGGTCCCTGCCCGAGAGCTGTCTCTTATACACATCTAGATGTGTATAAGAGACAGCTCTTGAACCACTCCTTCAACATTTCTCTTGCTGGTACCTCCTCTACATCACTTCCCCTCTCTGTTGGGTTACTTGTCCCCTGCTGGTTGGCTCCTGGAGACTCTGCAGTTGCCGATCATGCTCCGGGGAGCATGAGGTTAGAGAGAGCAACAGGGAAAGGCCCTAAATCACAGAAAGAACAACAGGGAAAGAACTAAATCCACCTCATTTCCCCCCTTTTGAGGCTGCTGAACTTTCAGTAGCCTCAGTCCCTGGGTTGCAATGGATACGCTCATCAAAGAGTTTGCGTACTTTGATTTTTTTCCTTAAGGGCGGAAGTATCCTTTGTACATTTACTAATAAGGCAAAACAAGAGCTTGAATACAATATACATTAATACAAACAGCAGGAGGAAAGACATAACCCCGTACAGTATGCGCCTGATGAAAACCAGAATATTGGGAAAGAGGCCCTCAAGTCAAGAGAAAAGGCCCCCATCAATTTCCCACCCATCAGAGGGAACTAGGGCTAAATTGGAGTGTAATTCCTTGATTGCTTGTCGCATTTGGCCAATAGCAAGGTGCAGGCTTTGGGCATTATCAGGAATAAGAGTTCTGGTGAAAGGCTACCATTGTTTTAAGGAGGAACAGAAGAATCAGCATGCCGGCAGTGAGATGCATGGATCCAGGAATTTTTACCTTCTACCTTAACAGCCGTGGGTGTTGTCAACAAAACCAAGCGTGGGCCCGTCCAACGGGGAGCAAGGCAGTTTTTCCGCCTGAATTCCTTGATTAAGACTCAATCTTAAAGGGATGGCAAGGCTCGGTAGCAGATGACGTATGGGCAGTACGTGCCCTAGTATGAGAGTTCTGTAAAGCTCTGGACAAAGAAAGAACATAATCAGCAATACTGTCAGACAATTCAGTGAGTCCTTCCTTCCGAGTGGCTCTAGGTTCCACCCCCATCCTCATTGGCCGTCCCATGACCAGTTCAAAGGGGGACAGGCCATGTTTTCTGTTGGGGTTTGAATGGGTAGTCATGAGTACGAGAGGCAGCGCCTCAGGCCAGGACAAGCCAGTGTCATGGACAACCTTTGACAATCTGGTTTTTAGGTCAGAGTTCTTGCGTTCCGCCTGGCCACTACTTTGTGGATGGTATGGTGTGTGGAAACAGAGACTAACACCGCCCAGCTACAGGACTGCCTAGCATTCAACACTGGCAGACACTTGAGCTCCCCCCACAATCCCCCTTTTATACAAGTTACAGACAAAGGATTCAGTTTTAGCCAATCTACACTTAATACGTTATTATTTGCCACATAAGGCATTGTTAGCTTGGTTTGTCGCTTCTGCGCAGTACACTTAGTTACATAATTCTCTTATCTTTGTTTTTTTTATATATACACGAGTTACTTGTCCCCTGCTGGTTGGCTCCTGGAGACTCTGCAGATGCTGATCACGCTCCGGGAGCATGAGGTTAGAGAGAGCAACAAGGAAAGGCCCTAAATCACAAAAAGAACAACAGGGAAAGAACTAAATCCACCTCACCTTTCTGCACTGGAATTCATCCACAAGTCTACCTTTAACAAATTCCAGATTCAGTTCAGCCTCTGGCCTTGTCTCCAGGGCATTGATGAGGGCACTGTAAGATTCAAGCAGGCTGCAAAGGAGTAGGGCTACCATATGGCTGTCCTTTATATCTTCTCCAGTGCCACACAGCTGTGCCACTACTTCCAACATGGCATTTATATGCTCCTGCATTTCACTTTCTTTCCCAAGCCTCATTTTGTATAGTTTCCTCAGTAGAAACAGTTTGCTATTCAGGCTAGTTCTCTCATGCAAGTTTTGCAATGAAATCAACATGCATCTTGCTGTGGTCTCACTTCTTATATGGATTAGCTGGTCATCTTCTACAAATAAACTTATTGTAGCCTTTGCTAACGTGTCCTTTTTATCCCATTCCCCATGATTTGCTGCTGGTCTGTTCGTGGTAATCACCTCCCACAGATCATCTTTAGACAGCAGCATTTCCACCTTAAACTTCCACAATTGGTAGTTTACATTGTTCAGCTTTCCTACGGAAAGTCTGAGCTCTAAGCTGCTTGCCATACTTGCTTCCCTCCCTTGCCCCTTCTGGGATTTAGACCTTCTTACTCACAGTGAGTAGTTATGCCTCTTTGTCTGGGAGTTTTCACAGTCTGCACTCCTTCTGGGCTGCTTCTAGTCTTCAAAATTGCCTTGAAGATGTCCTGGGCCCATAACCTATTGTAGAGTTAGCTTTCTGTTGAATAACAAGCAGCAGCAGTTTCTTCAAAACAGAACTTTACTAAGAGCTCAGAAGACATACTTCTTTACTGTACAGACTGCATGGAGGATAAGATGGAGGACAGAGAAAGGAGAAGAGAAGAGACAAGGAGAAAAAAAAAACTCTGTTTCATCCCCATACCTACTGAACAAGCCCCATATTGAGCTTGCAGGGCTTGCAATGGGCTTTTACTTGTGACTGTTGCACATTCCAACACTCCCAGCCATGGCCTCCTCCTGGATTTGCTACAGTCTCTTGGTTTCCAGGATCCTATTCTTGACTGATTCTCTTCATATCTCTTGAACCACTCCTTCAACATTTCTCTTGCTGGTACCTCCTCTACATCACTTCCCCTCTCTGTAGGAGTTCCCCAAGGCTCTGTCCTGAGCCCTCTTCTCCCTTTACACTCTCTCTAGGTAAACTGGGTAACTCACTTTTCCAATTTGGCGCCCGCAGCGTGTGGATGTTGCCAGCACCATATTGGAAAGGTCTGAGCATGCTCTGAAGGGGCCATTAAGCCCTTCTGAGCATGCCCAGGTGGTGTGTTTTTTTTATATATACTTACCCAGCCATGGAGGAAGTCACACATCACCAGACCCCTCTGGAGGGCGAGTACTCTACCCCTGAGCCCCTGCTAGGCACCCTACCCCCTCTTCTCTGGCCCATTCCCTCCCCCGCAGGCTCCCTCAGGCTCCCTCTTCACCCCCTGCCCTCTGAATTCACGAGTATTCTCTGAGGTTCTCAGGCTGGCCCGAACACTCAGGACCGGTCTTCGAACCCTTGGAAATACTCAAGAATAATTTTCTTAATGTTTAGTGCAGCCCTACAAGAAATGCATTAAAACAGAGTGTTATGCTCTCATTTCACCCTGTCAACCATTCTACCCCCCCCCCCCCCCCCCACCCCAGAATACAGCTTCTTTCATTGTCTTTTCATCCACGGCCACGGCGGCAGGAGGGTTCTTTCTGCTTCGGAAAACAGATTAAATGCCACAAAAGAGAACGGTTTGCCCACTTTTTTTGTACTGAAATTCCAACAACTCCCCTTTGGAAGACACCAAGACTACAAGAACTCCCTAAAGATCAGCCGCACAATCGACAGAGTGCTGAGTGTTAGTAGCTTCTGTCACGGGGCGCACACACTTGCGCACACACACTTGCGCGCACACAGTGGATTAAACTTGCACCTGGAACTCTGCCGCTGCTGCTGGATGAAGGAAGGAGCACAATGTACAATGGAAGGAGAATGTGCATATGCAGGCAGCAGCTTTGAATGCATGCATTCATATGCATAAACACAGCAATTATTATATTGCCTGTCACTGTGGGGAAAACACAGCTGGGGTATACTGCATGTTTATCTCTCTCAGTGCTAATCCAATGGGACCTATTTTCCTTTGTGCTCACATATCCCCAGACCTGCCTCTTTTATCTCTAGAAGGGAAATGGGTTAAATTCTTGGTACAGCACAAATGGTCCACGGCTATATCCCATCCTGCTACATCAAAGCCACTAAAACATACTCGGGTAATATCCGGCATGGACCTAACAACAAGAATCTGGATTGGGCTTATGGCATTTATTATAATATAATAATAATCATTTATTAGATATTAGCTTTTGCCATAATCTTTTACATGTTTACATAATTTACAGATAAAACCTTATAAGCACAAACAACGACAAACAAACAAAAAATTTTAAACCAGACACAGGCAGTCAAAATAAACAAAACTACGAATTCTCACCCCAAATTATCTTGGGACAATCTCATACGTTCCCTTATAATAAGTAAACAGTAGGTTGCAACCTTTTCCACTGTCTCCCCATCGGTAGATGATAAAAGATAAGCGATTTTACATAGAATCGGGAGATGCACTTTTCCCTCCAAAATTGGAGAAAGCCAAACCAGTCTAGTATTCTCATATAGAGGGCAAATAAACAACATATGTTCCAAATCCTCTATTTTTCCCTCTTCACAAAGACAGGTATATGGGACATGGGCGTACCTCCCTTCTATTACTGCAGAGGGAAAAATATTCAAACGTATAAGCCCTACGCAGAGATGAATCCGCTAACTGGTCTAAATACCCTTCAAAGTTATGTTTAAGTTTAAAGGAACTGAGCATAGGGGNTACCCTTCAAAGTTATGTTTAAGTTTAAAGGAACTGAGCATAGGGGCAACTTTCCATGAAGATATTACTGCCATATCCTCCTGCCCAGCAACATCCAACCCTTTCTGTTTAAGTATAAGCTTCTGACATGCCTCAGATTTTCCCATTAATCATATAAATAAACAGCCCAGCTTATTTAAGGACTCGTTTATCCAACCAATCCAGGGGTAAGCCCCTTTCCCTAAGAAATTCAGTTCCTCTCTGAGGCACAAAGTGGCCAGGGAGGTATTCGGTTGATTGAATAATTTCACCCACTATCTAAGAGCTCGCTGTCTACTCAAACTTTCGATAGATACAATACCTAGTTCGGCCCTAACAGCTGCTGCAGGGACACCCTGGGAGACCCATAGCAGACTCCTAAGGAATTTCTTTTGAGGGGCCTCTAACACTGAGAAGTCCTCGGTTACCATGACTTCTGCTCCAAAAGTTAAAAGGGAATGGACCTTCGCTTTATAAACTCCTAAAACTGTAGAGGTCTTAACACCAACTGAAGCAGCCGCCAACCTTAGGACCCCCTTCGCAGCTGCGTTTGCCTTCAATGCAGTTAACCTTCTGTGCTTAACCCACCGACCGTTATCAGTCAATACCATCCCCAAATAGGTATAACCACCCACTTGTGACAAAACTATTCCTTTCATTGGCCAAGAACGCTTTATAGTTCTTCTACTTCCCAATACCATAACTTGCGATTTCCCAGGATTTGCATTTATTATAGCATTACCTCAACTCAGCAATTCAACCCAATAGCTATATTTCACTCAATTCCTTTTTTTCCTCCTACCTCTAGCAGAATTTGGGGGGAAATTGAAAGATCACTCATTTATTTAATTCATTTATTTATTCATTCTAATGTATAGCCGCCCTTCCCTTAGAGGCTCAGGGTGGCTCATAATTCATAAAACAACAACAATAATAAAAGTCTAACAATAAAACCTCCCACCCTCACCTCAGAACTCCCACCCCCCAACCCATCCCCCCAAAACCAACCAACCCCTAGCCCCACCCAGCCTTCCTCCTGGGAAAGGGAGCTCCACAAAACTGGGGCAGCAACCGAGAATGCTGTCCCGCACCCCACGGACAATGGGCGTCTTTAGACATAACAAAGATCGGGTGTCAAAACCCCTAAGCATGTGTTTGGCTGTTGTGTGTAAGTACCATGACAATCCCGACACCAATTTGACCACCTGTTGAACACATGATGTGAACACCATTGCATCACAAGGACAATTTGCGTATTTTGGATGAACATGTGGTCAACATTGTGTCTAATGATATCGCATGGAGTGTTAGCAGGTACAACATGGGGAACAAGGCAGCAGCACTTGCGTGCTGAAATCAGGTGGTGAGCAAAACACCGATTTGTCCCAAGATGAGCTGTGTGTCTAAGCAGCACCACATGGTGAACACAGGGCCAAACAGGTGTTCACATCGAGGTCAAAACACACATTCAGACACCCGTTAATGTTATGTCTAAAGACACCCAAGGGTAACAGATGGAACCAGGGGGCCACTCCCCATAATACCAGGGGCGGCCAGAGGCCATGTCGGGGGCACGGCTCGAAGGGGCACGTTGAGCTGGGAGGTTTGGGAGGAGGGGCTGTCGATGGGATTGTGTAATGTGAACCTCGGCTGATGTGAATTGTGGGAAGGCCTCCCTCTCTCTCCAGTGAGAGTGGGGTTGAGAGGAAGGATGTCCCCTGGTGGCAGCAGGGGACAGCTTGAGTGTGACGTAGGTGTAGAGAGTTTTTTGGATATGGAATGTTAGACTTGATAATAGCTGAGGGGGATAGGAGGTGATTAGGATAAACTTGTGTTACTGGTAAGGTGGTCGGGGGGGAGGGATGTGTTGTTTTTTGCAGTACTGGATCCCCTGCGTGGGATATGGACCCCAGTGCTGCTGTTATTTTGTACTGATTTGATTGTTTGAGGTGCCCCTGTGTGGGATAAACCCATTTATTGTATTTATTTATGATTGTGAGCCACCACGAGCCGCCTTCGGGTCGGGAGAGTGCGGGATATAAATGAAATATGAAATGAAATGAAATATGAAAAAACTGCAAGAGGGTGCTCCCAGTGGAAGACAGAGGCCGCAATGAGACATGGAAGGACAGGCGATCTCTCAGATACCTGGGATTTTGAGAATAGCTATTATTACGTATTAATATAGCAGCAGCAATGTGCCTGGAATTGAACAATCTTTATTTATCATTCGTAATTTATTAATTATGTACCATTATTATTATTTTATTTTATATAGCACCAGCAATGTACCTGGCACTCAACAACCGTTACATTGAAAATAAGTCCCTGCCCAGAGAGGCTTACAATCTAGGCGAAACAAGGAAGAGGGGAACAGAGGAAGAGATGGGGGTAAATTCATGTAGCTGAAAAGTCACAGCTGCACGTGCTTGATTTAGGGTAATTTCAGATGATACGAGACCACGGTCAACCACAGTGAATCCCCTGTGGTGGTCATTTGTCCTGTAACATCTGTTTGATTCCCGGTTGCTTCCCGCCAGATGTTCACCCCAGTGAATCACTGGCGGGAATAAAAATGACCACGATTCTGGACCTCCAACCGTCCGGAGGTCCAGAATCATGGTGGGATCGGGCCCCAACCGTGGTCGCATTGGCCACGATCCGGGATGGGCCGAAGGTAACGTCTGTTACCTTCAGCCCGTCCGGATCATGGTCCCGACCATGGGACGGGATCGGGCGCAGCAACCAGATTGGCCACTGCGCCCGCCTGTCTCCCGGAAGATGGGCAGCCGGGGGAGCGCGGGAGAGCGGGGCCGTACGGCTGCATGTTGCGCCGTGCAGCCACGCCCCCTCCCTGCGCAGCCCCGCCCCCGCCCGAACCCCGGTGAGAATCAGGCCGGCACGTCTAAAGGACAGCCAGCCTGATTCCTGACCAGGATTCTAAACGGATCCTGGTGCGTGATTCAGCATGGCAGGCCCCTGGGCCCGTCATGTCTGAAATTACCCTTAGTTACAGAGGAGAAGGGGATCCTGAATGAGAGGTAGTAGAGGGAGAATGGGTGAGCAGTCTGGTGGGGATGAAGAGTTAGGAACTAAAATTATTTGTTGAAATAATATTTTCAACAAAGAGAAAAGCCGGGTGATTTGCAAATAGATAAATAAAATGACAC
The DNA here is from genome assembly GCA_003113815.1 of Sphenodon punctatus. Lineage (NCBI taxonomy): Eukaryota > Metazoa > Chordata > Lepidosauria > Sphenodontia > Sphenodontidae > Sphenodon > Sphenodon punctatus. The sequence goes on along the minus strand of QEPC01000412.1, from coordinate 16,016,816 downwards.
CTTCTTAACTGCTCTCCCATTGTTTACTGATCTGTGGGAAAGCGGTGTTCGTTTTTTGCCAGTCTGCATTATCGGACATAACCAGGACTAATCTACCCATGCGCATCGAGTGTCAATATTCATTTCCGTTTATGACTGAACACAGCAGGAAACTGATGAGACATCAATGACTCAAGCTGGGTCTATCCCTTTTAAAATGGAATAGACAACCTGGGCTAGGTCTTCTGTGGATTCCGTAGGGAACCAGTCCAGGAAGATCAAAAAAAAAGGGAGAGATTTGCTATTAATCCTTTCACACTCGTCTTAGATCATTGTTTCTGTTAATGCAAAAAGTTAAATATTTAGGTCATTTGTTGGTTCTTTCATTTAAAATTTCTAGTTTTATTATTAGACACAGTAAAACCAGAGGTGACGCTGGCCCACTTTGGCCTGGAGCCCACCGGCATATCCGTTTACCCACCACCAGATATTAGCCCAGGACTACCGTGAGGCGGGTAGGCAGCCAGGCTGGACTGCATCCTCAGAAAATCTGTAAGGATGCAGCACGGGCTAAGAGCCACCCACGCAGGCCAATGTGAGCTAGCATGTGTGTTCAGCCCTGCCACACCCACCTTGGGGCAGGGTCCACCATGGACCCATGGTCCACTATGGTCGCCATTGCTGTCCATCATGGTAGGGGGCATGGCGTTGGGAGCAGGGTGGATGCAGGGCTGCCCGCTTGTACATTTGCTTAGCTCCTCACCGTACCTGGACCATGCGACAACTCTCCGGCCACAGGCACCTTTGTTCAGTTCCCCTGCTTGACCTGGGCTATGCGGATTGTGGTTTCCCGGGCCAGGCCAGGGAATTCCTGTTCTGTCCGCACGTCTGTGTTTACCCACAGAAGGTGTTACCAGACACAATGCTAGCCATTCGTTTGGGTATGAAACACACATTCACCTGTTACATCAGTTTGTGCTGCTCTCTTAACGTAGGTTGCTTGTGATCCCATAAAACATGGTGGCAGATAGCACATACCTGATGCTTGCTTGTAACCGCTGTTATGCGTAGACAAGCTCATTGCTCACTTCCGTTTTGTGTTTGCCTGAGATACCACTGGAATCCTTTGTATTAAGGGATAGCTTCCAGTCAACAGCTGGTAGGAGGGGACTAGGAAAACGATCAGGTAGCCACAAAAATGCACAGCTGTATAAACGTCTGTAAAACAAGCCATGTAACGTAGAGGACGTCAGAAATGTCAATGTATGAAGGAGTTCTATGGATTTAACATTACGTTTAGTAACACCATAGGAAAATATCGTCCCACCAGCGTAATTTAGCTTTGCATTATTGAACTCAATGGGGCTAGATTAGAGGTGAAACAGAGAATTTGGGTGGATTCAGTCTCCAGACCTGCCCATTCTGATCCAGGTCCGACAGAACGCAGAACACCCATGATCCAGTCTGTGCTCCACCGGAGATCAGGATGACTTTGCCCCTAGCACTACACCATCTTGTGCTTGCATGGTAAGTAAAACACATCGTTGCACATGACCACAAAATGTATTTTGCTGACTGTGCCTGTGCAAGATGATACTACACAGGCTGTGTTTTACCTTCAAAGTGAGGTGCAGAGATCTAGCACAAGGGAAATCTGACTGAGGGAATTCTAGGATGTTTTCATTTTGCACATCACTCTAGTGTCTTTAACACTGCAGATTAAGTTACTGAACCTTGAAAAGACAGGAGCAGCCAGAGTCCATGGAGCTAATTTCACAACATATAACGGATTTTTATCCAAGCTTAATAACTATTCCACATGCACATCATAAAACATCAGTTTGTTCACAGAGGAGGTAGCAAGAAAACGCATACCTGCAAGCTAGAGAAACAAACCAGTTTTCTTTAGGAGAAAATATTGTTGTTCCCTTTCCACCAAGTAGTGGGAGGTTCCCATGGGGGTTTCCTTTTGAAGAGAGAGAGACTGGAGCCTTGTAGGGTGTGTAGAAATCCATTGAGGCACAGATTTTTCAGGTTGAGAAGTAGTAGATGGAAAGCATAAGTCAGTACCCGTAGTGCCAACGCTGCTTCAACCCCCACAAAGACCAGTCATTGTTCCCCTAAAGCTGCTCTTTTCCGCGAAGCTTTCTTCCCAGAATTCCAATTCCAATGCCAAAGGGGTTCCACAAAGGGCTTCTGCAATTTTCTGCAATCTTCTCAGCTTCCAGCCTTCCCTGCCAAGCTCAAACAACCCAAAACCTAGTTCTTCTGCTTCAGTCAAACCTCCCCTTGGTCTTAATCCATCTACCTAAGAAAACGCTTGATGACCCTACTTGTACCCACCCAAGTTGTATCCAGAGGGTACATTCCATGGGGAGGGGAGGGTTACATTGGCTTCTGCTGTAGATAAGAGTATTTATTCCAAGATAAAGTGTTCGTTCCCAACACCTTAGCTACTGCTCCATAGGAACATAGATATCCAAATATCCAAAAAATATCCACCACTGAAATGCAATTAATAGACATGTGGATGCCCATTTCAGTTACATCGTTTGTTTCGGTTTGGTTATTATTACTATCATTAAGTATTTATATCATGCCAGCATTGTACTGGGCATTGAACAATCATTGCCTGCCCTGAGGGGTTTACAATCTAGGTTAGGCAAAGGAGAGGGGACGTAGCTTACTTCCTTTTGGCTTCCATACATACACAATAGTACTAAGAATGCCAACTAGAGCTGAAATGGGTACCTGATTTGGCAGCTGCTGGTAATATCTGCATTTTCAGGTACCATTTTGGGTATCCAAATCGGTACCTGTCTGAATACGGAGCGAGTACTCAAAAAACCAAACTTCCAACAACTGATTACCAAACTACCAACATACTGACAACCGGTATACTGAAATCCTGAAAATTCCAGGACAAATTAGGAACAATTTGTCCTGGATTTTTCAAGATTTGGGGGATTTTTTGGTATTACCAATTGAAATCCATTTATTCACAGATTTTTCAGGTTGAGGAGTAGTAGATGGAAAGTATCTAACAGTATCCGTAGTGCTCTCCAAAACCAGCACTGCTGCAAACCACCACCACCACCCCCATACTGTCAGTATGCCAGTATTTTGGTAACTGGTTGTTGGTATTTCGGTATTTTGAATACCCAATTGGAAACCGGTTCTGGTACCGATAAATACCCAAAATATTTGGTTCAATTTGGGTATTGGAAATTTGACAGATATATTAATTTGTGTGGGTACTTGTTTCAGCTCTAGTGAAACCGAAATGAAATAACCAAAACAATAAGATAATAAAAAGGAAATATCCAAAACAGGTATCTGACGCAACACAAAGACATAGGGGGTTGTTATCCTTTGCGTACATTTGGTTTGAATAGCATTTATTCATTTGCACAAATATTCATATTAGTTCTACTGTTTGGTTTATTTTTATTTACTTTCTCTAAACCAAGGACAGCAAATTGAATAATTACAGCCTTTGCTGCTAGCGGTTTTAAAATCTCCAAAAGAACAAGCAATTCAACTCTTGTCTCCCAGGCCAACAACAATTTTCTCTTCCTCAAGAGAAGCTCCCAAGGTATATGGGGAAAAAATGATCTAAAGAATGCAAGAAGACTATTATTGATTTCCTAGAGTCCAAGGTCAGAAGGGCTGCTTGTCCATCGAATTTAAGCCCATGTACATGAGAAGCAACCAAGTCCCACCCTTCCACTGTATAGAAAACTCCAAACCAGATAAAAATATTACAGCTTGCAGAAAACTTAATTACCGAATGCCACAGGCAAAGAATAAGAACCAAGGCGCACCAGTTGCAGAGGTCCCGGAAGTATCAGGGAGTCAGGTTTTGTAAAAGAGAGATCAAGATGGTTAACAAGTGAGACATCTCCCAGTTACAGGGGAATAGAACATCACCAACCAATCTGTCATGAGCGAAAATTCCTTCCATATCCCTATTATGGAGATCATTTGGATGCAGAGAATTCAAGCAAATTCCAATAGCGAACATTCAGAATATGGTTTTATCGCATCCCCATCATTGGTGCTTCGGAAGATGTGGGGAGGAAATCAAAACGTCCTTGAGGGGAAAAACTTGACAGATTTTTTTTTTTTTAAATCCCCTGCTACCTTCCCCCTCCTCCTCCCCCCTCCCTTTCTGCAAAGATGACATTTAGATTTATAAAAATCACAGCAGCCTCACGATTGTTATCTGGGGAATGTACATTTTAGCAGGCGGCCAATCCATCCATTTGCTTTATAGAACCTAGGGAATGAAATTTTAACTTTTACTATTGCTTCTGTCACCATAGAAAAGATGTAGCTCTTTGGCGCTGGACCATAACAGATAACACTGTCATGTCTAAAATTATCTGCATTAAATGCAACATTTGTTTATTGCTCTGTCTTCCATCTCTTTTTAAAGAATGTATCCAGAGTATAGAAAGGTGAAACTTGGGCAAATTTTGAGTGAGCTTGTTTCAAATTCAACTTGGCTAGATTTCTAAACAATGATATCTTCTTGCTATGGTAACTGTACTTCTTAGATACAATGGCATCAAGCTCAGACTGAAACCTTTCAGAGAGTAGCTGAAAGACCGGCTCTTACCCTATACTGCACCTCAGTCCCGGAGGTCAGCAAGGAGCACACTCTTGCAAGCACTTATCAGCGTATCACATTTGCATGGGTAGAGCGTTCTTGGGAGCTCGTGTATGGACTTTTCTGCCCATGGAGGGCTATCAAAGCCTGAGTCTGACCATTTTCCAGAGGCAGTGGAAGTCCTTTTTATTTGGCCAAGCATTTCACAGGATAGCAGTTGGGGGGGGGGGGGGGGGGGGAGGGCAAGCAGATTGTATATGTTTTTATTCATTCCTCTAAATATTCTCTTATTTATTTATTTATTGTTCCTCATTACTTTTCTAAAATTATTCTCTGATACTTTGGACATTGGTGTGCTCTGGTTGGTCCCAGTCTCTACTTGTAGCTGTTGCTGGAATTTTTCTCTGTAGATGGTTGGGGTGTGGCGGGTCATGCAGTAGTGCAGGGGGCTGGACTAGACTACCATTGAGGTCCCTTCCAGCTCTATGACTCCTACATACTTTAAATTCTTTTTTAAAAAAAACCCGTTGTTAAGCACCCTGAGCCTTTCATGATATGTTGGGATAGAAATTTAAGTAAACACATTTCCTCTTGCCCATTGCTTGGATTGTAATCACAGCGGGGCAGGAGAAACCCGTTTGAAAACATCTTTTGAAAAGCTATGTTATCGGAGCTGTAAAATATCTTTTACGATGAGATATATTGGAACAGCATCGTGTCTTGGAAGCACATGAAAAATAATAATTCCACCATCTGTTCCCAGTCGACCCTTTCCACTTTGGGTAAAAATAGACACGAGGGCAGGGTGGTGGCTCCCCAACCTGGTTCTGAGTGGGAAACAGTGGTCACCCCTCCCTAGTCCGGGAATGGACACTGAACAAATGCCCAGAGCCAGAGAGCTGTCCTGCTGCCCACATGCGTAGAGTAGGGCGGGGAGTTCAACAAATGGGCAGGGGGACATGGATTTCTTGGCAGTGCTCCATAAGTGGCCGGGAGAGGGTTCTGATGGCTCATGGGGATGGGGGGGGGTGTCACGTACATTCCCCTGCTCCACCTTCAGATGGGCGGGCGGATGAATGGCTCCTGGGGGGGGCATTTATTTAAAAACACCCCAAGCTGTGAAGTGCCATCACCGCTGTTATTCCTTACCTCACACTCACTCTCACTCTCACTCTCACTCTCACTCTCACTCTCACTCTCACTCTCACTCTCACTCTCACTCTCACTCTCACCTTCTCGTTGTCTTCTGAATTGAGACACTCCGGCAAGTATAAAACATGAGGAACGGGTGGCTCTGCGCACACACACTCACTGACAGAATTTGGTCCAATAAAAGTTATCCTCTGAACCAGAGCCAACACAAGTACTCCACCCCACCCCCTAAAATGGGTATTTACCCCAACTGAATGGGAAATGGGAGTTCAGGAAATACCCCATATCCATTTACACTTCATTGGGTATCCATATGGGCCGTTTCAGTTTCTTTTTGGGGGTTAGCTTGACTATTTGTGTATTTTGGTATTTCAGTGACATCCTTTTGACTAGATTAGTACCATCGCTCATGCTCAGTTGCAGAAAATTAGGCAGCTGAAACACTGAAATGATCAAAATAACCAAAGGGAAAAAAAAAAAATATCCCCAAAGGAATCCCAAAGAAGAAGGACTATACGCATTCCCCAGGGCTCCAGTTCTCCCGTGGAATTTTTTTTTTAAAATTCCAGGGGAATCTGGGAGGCTCAGGGCCCAATTCTGTGCCTCACCACACTGGGCTGCGTTAGGGGATGGAGGCTACCAGGGTTTCAAACCCCCCCCCCCTCACCTTGCAGATGCAGCACAGGGCCTCCCCCAGCCCCCCGGACAGGCTGCATTGGGGGCTTCCCTCCCTCCTCCCCAGCCTGGTAAATCCATACATTTGGTAGCGGCGGCAGCAGCTTCTTTACGTGCTCTTCACTTGCTCCTTCTGGCCACTTCCTGGCCCCTCCCAACAGAACCCCCCAGAGTGACACAGCCGGATGAAGACCCAAGAGTTTATTCATCCCCCTCCCCAGTCCCCGCATGGAATCGCCTGCCCCGTGTCTCCCCTGCACAGGCTGGAAATTCTGCACCGTGAGACACGGGGCAGGATATTCCGTGGGGGGAAGGGGATTCTGCGGAAAATCCGCGAATGACGGGCCCGCATTTGACTCGGGGCCCTGGCTATACGCATACCATATTGGTCGCGGGTATTATTTGGGTACTTGAAGGGCAACCAAAAATTGCAGCTAATTATCCATTATTCAAACCCTTACCCATTTCAGTTCTATTCTGAATGACTTTCCCTCCATCTCTTACCAACGCTTTCTCTAGACTACACTGCTAACTGAAATAGTGAATTTCCTTGAATTCTGAGAAATTGTGTTAATTACAAACCTGGTTGTAATTGTATCGAGAAGTCTGTCAATGCCTGTTAACAGCACAGACCATGAGAGATTATTTTCCTCTTACAAAGATGTCTTGTAAGGTGAGAGATGTGGAATCAAGGGTGACATCCTCATGACATACAGCACTACTAACAATAATCATATCTATAGCGCTATTGGGCATATGAAGTACTTTACATTCACAGTCCCTGCCCAGTGGGCTTACAATCTGAGATGGACATGGATGAGGGAAACACAGACAACAGACATAGTCCCATTTTACAGATGGGGAACTGAGGCTGAGGGCTTGTGACTTTCCCAAGGCCACCCAGTGAGTTTATTGGCTGGTTCCACAGTTGATTCCACCCTAGTCTCCCAGGTTCAAGTCTAGTACCTTATCCACTACATCACACTGGCTCTCCATGTGTCACAATCATGTGAAACTCTGGCTGTTTGCACAACTGGCATTTTGCGCTCTGAAGTCAACAGTTAAGCTTGTCAGTATTCAGACACAGCCGTCTTTGACTTGCTGATTTCCATATTGTGCATGTGTCAAAATGGTGCAAAGGGATAAAAACCAGATGCTTTTCATTACTTAAAAGCTCTTGTTTGTGTTGACCTAGCAAAAGCGAGACTGGGTAACTGGGCATCTAAATGGCAGATGAAATCTACAAGTGCAAAGTGAAGTACATAGGGAAAAATTATCCAAACGATATGTACACAATGCTGGGTTCCAAATTAGGGGTTGCCACTCAGGAAAAGGATCTTGGAGTTATTGGGGGTGATCCCATGCCCCGCGCACACTGCACATACCCTACACGCTGTGCATGTGCGTGCGAACTGCACACATCTCCATAGCGATTGCATTGTGCCACGCGAATCCCGTGAAGGACCTGCGCGGATCCCACACGGATCCTGCTTGGGATTGCCGCCATTGTGGACAATACACTGAAATCTTTAGCTTGTGTGATTTTTTCACCTCTGCTGTGAAATTTGCTAAACGTTACTGTGGCGAAAATCATAAATAACCCTATTCATAGGTCTTTTTTCCTAAGCAATTAATGATCTTGGTTTTTCCCTTTTGCACCTTCACCAATTTAGCCAAACGTAAGAACATAAGTAGTGCCATACCAGCTCAGACCAATGGTCCATCAAGTCCAACATCCTGTCTCCGACAGTGGCCAATCTCAGTCACTTGGGGGAAATACCCAACAGGACATAATGGGGCGATCGATCCCCTATTGTTCACTCCCAGCTTCTGAAAGTCAGAAGTTACGGGATATCCCCCAAACCTACTTGGCCATTAATGGACCTAGCTTCCAAGAACTTATCCACTCCTTTTTTAAACCCAGCTGTACTACTGGCTTTGACCACATCCAGTTAACGTGTTGCATGAAAAAATACTTTTAAAAATTTGTTTTAAATCTGCTGCCAGTTAGATTCATGGAGTGTCCCCTAGTTCTAATACTATTTGAGAAGGGAAAGAACCATTTCCCATGCCTCTCTTCATACAGAAGCCATTCCATCTCCGTGATCATTTTTGTTGCCCTTTTCTGCACCTTTTCTAGTTCTCCTATCTCTTTTTTGAGATGGTACAACCAGAACTCCACACAATACTCAAGGTGCCGTCGCACCATAGATTTATAGAGAGGCTTTTATTATCTGTTTTATTTTCTATCCCTTTCTGAATAATTCTTAGCAATCTGATTGCTTTTTTGACGGCTGCCACACTTTGAGCTGAGGATTTCACTGTATTGTCCACAATAACACCAAGATCCTTTTCCTGAGTGGTAATCCCTAACTTAGAACCCAGCATTGTGTACATATAGTTTGGATTATTTTTCCTTATTTGCATCACTTTGCAATTGCCAACATTAGATTTCATCTGCCATTTTGTTGCTTGGTCGCCCAGTCTTGCAAAATCCCCCTACAATTCCTCACAGTCTGCTCAGGTTTTAACTAGCTTGAATAACTTTGTGTCATCTGCAAATATGATCACCTCACTCATTACTCCCTTTTCCAGATCATTAATTAATATATTGAACAACATTGGTCCCAATGCAGTTCCCTGGGGCACTCCACTTACTTCTCTCTATTGCGAAAACTGACCATTTAGTCTCACCCTTTGTTTCTTATCCTTTAGCCAGTTACCAATTCATGGTAGGACACTATCGTTTCCTCTAATTTGCCTCCTAACCCCATGTTTATTTAGTTTCCTCAAGAGTCTCTCATGAGGAACCTTATCAAACACTCTGAAAATCCAGAGATACTATATTGACTGGCTCACCCTTAACCACATGCTTGTTTACACCCTAAAAATGCCAATAGATTAGTGAGGCATAACTTTCCTTTGCTAAATCCCTGTTGATTCTTCCCTATTATGTCATGTTTATCAGTATACCCAGACCTGGCTGTTCGTCCAGGCCTTTGGAGGAGGGGGATAAAGGGATAGGGGGGGGGGATTTTTAGCCGGCGGGTCTTTTAATCATATTTAATCATATTTATTGTCTTTGTAACCTCCCCTTTTTGTATATTTGTATCTGTTTTAAATTATGAAAACTGCCCTGAGCTGCCATGAGGCTGGATGGGGCGGGGTAGAAATTATTAAATAAATATAAATCAATTCTGTTTTTCACAACTGATTCCACCAATTTGCCCTGCACCAACATCAGGCTCATCAGCCTAGTTTCCAAGGTCGTCCTGGAACCCTTTTTAATCCTCAAGTACAGGGGCAGATTTTAGCGATAGGTTACAAATGACCAACAGTAGGTCTACAATTTCATTTTTTTAGTTCCTTCAGAAATCTGGGGTGAATACCATCTGGTCCTGGTGATTTGTAACTATTTAGCTTATCAATGTGCTCTAGAGCCTCTTCCAGAATCATGTTGATTTATGACCGTTTTTCCAATCCTCGGCAGTGAAGACCGAAGCAAAGAATTCATTCAGCTTCTCTGCAAAGGCCTTATCCTCCCCGAGTGCTCCTTTCACCCCCTGGTCACCTAATGGCCCATCTGACTCTCCAGCAGGCTTCTTGCTTCTGTTCTACTTGGGAAAGATTTTATTATTATTGGCTTTTGCATCTTTAGTAAGTCGCTCTTCAAATGTCCTCTCGGCCTGCCTTATCAACGTTTTACTTCTAATCTGGCAATGCTTATGCTCTTGACTATTTTCCTCATTAGTACTAGCTTTCCATTTTTTTAAAGGATTCCTTAATGGCTCTAATAGCCTCCTTAACCACTGCCTTTAAAAAAAATTCATGGAATACATTTAATCTGGGATTCCAAGGTAGTTTGTTTAAATAACGTCCAGACATCTGACAGACATTCAGTCCTTGCAACTGTTCCTTTTTGTTTCCCTCTACCTAGTTTCCTCATTTTTGCATAGTTTCGCCTTTTAAAGTTAAATGTTACTGCAGTGATTTTATTTATCATTCCCTCCCACCTAGAATTATGTCAGATTTGATTATATTATGATCACAATTGTCAAGCAGCTCCGCCATTACCCCATACACCAGGTCCGATGCTCCACTTAGGACTAGATCTAAGTCATTCCTCCTCTCATAGGTTCCAAGACCAGGGGCTCCAAGAAACAGTCATTTATGGCATCTAGAAATTTTACCTTCGCCATCATGCCCTGAGGAGACATTTATCCAGTCAATATTAGGGTAACTGAAGTCACCCATTATACTCCTAGCCTCTTTTAATTTGGTGTCATTTCTTGCTTTCCCTCCTAACTGCACCTTTTGTCTTCTACCTCCACTCTCCACTTCTTCCAAGCCACCTGGAATGTCCTTTCTCTTCCTCTTCCTCTGCAAGTGGCCCACCGACATCTTTGCTATGCTTTCTTCCAGACAGCTTTCCAATTTTCTTTTTACCTGCATCCCCGCAGGTTGGAAACCTCATCCGTTGTGCTATAGCTGTCTCTACAATTTTGCTGGTGTGCTGTTAGATCTGTGACCTCCATGTTCTTGCTACACCAAGCACGCTGTCCCCGAGCAATAAATCACCACGACAAACGGAAACGAGAAGCAAAATCTAATTTAGAACGGGCTGTGAAAACAAGTCACTCCGGTCATTCAGCCAATACCAACTGGCCTCGGTGGCTTTGGATTGCGCTGACAGGGATAGCTGGACTGTAGCTCTGCGGGAAAAGACCAGTAGGAAAATCCCTTTAGAGCCTCTAGCTGGCAACAGTAAATAATAGAACCTGGGACAGATTCTGTTCTACATTGCAGTCGAGAAACTCTACATTTACACTGTTGTAAGCAGAGAGGTATTGGGTTTCAACTCAGTTTTCTTGACCTTGGACTGGGCACCAATGGCTCATTGCTACAACTGTATCTGCACCTGTAATAATCTGTGGCAGTTTCACAGAGCAGAGGCTGGTGGAGAGCAGCAACGAGGTGGAAGCTGGATTAAACTGTGTTAGGACAAGCATTATAAGGCCAGGAAACAACTAAGGGGGAACAGAACACTTGCCACCGTCTTGGCCTCTAGCACCATGTACAAGATTGTTTATAGGTCAGACACTCATTTGGTGTAACACTGCTCCCATTGACTTTCAGCCAAATTGCACAAATGTAAGACCATTGACAATTTAACCCCTACTGCTCAGCAAAGCAAGGTGCCACCAGTGCTTAGTTTGTAAAAGAATAAATTGACAGGAGCCTGAGACCTGCCCCAGAGGTCACATCCTCTTCCCCTGAAACCACGCCCCGACCCTATTGCTAGGGAAATGAACCTTAGTCTCCAGCTAACAACCCAACCACCGGACCATCCTGTCTCTCTACAGTTGAATATAAAACAGGAGTTCATGTGAGTTAATCTCTATGATGACCAGTGCAAGGAGCACGGCAGGAAAGTCATTAATGAAAGCCAAATAAACCATCCACATTTTGTTTCCAAGTCCTGCAAATAGCCTATATCGGCCTCTCTCTTTTGGGGGGTGCACACTCCTACTGGGAACATTTCCATGGGGCTCTGGCCCTCTTGAATTTAACTGCTGGTGCTGCGTGCTGGCAAACCCCACCCCCATCCCCACGCCTAAGTGCAACATACCACCTTTCTATTTTGGTAGCATTTCATACACACTTTATGCAAGTGTAAATGACCATAGGAGGTACGGCATTCTAGAGAACCTGTGTGTGTCAGGTGGGGCAGTTAACAGTTGTCTGAACCTTCTGTTGTAGCTGATGTCAGCAAGTGTCCAGAGCATCTTCTCAAGTTGAATATTTTCCAGGCAGGCACTTCCTGCATAAAGTCAACTCTGCCATATGGTGTCTGAATCAAGGGTGTGGTTTTTCAAACTAGACAAGCTGTTATGGGAAAAGGAGTTTTGTCAAAGCAGTGATGGGAAAGACATTGCAACAGAAACCCTAGTAAGAATGAAACCGAAAGAACGGTGCAGAGTTAGACTTTCCAGACAATTCATATTCAGTTGTTCCGGGAAAAACAGTGACTGCCGACATTACTCCCTCTACAATCATTTGAGTCTCTCTCCCTCATTTCAATACATTCTTGCTTTTTTTAAATACACAGTCTGGCCCCTACTAGCCCCTTTACACCCTCTCAGTTGTGACATTAGAGCAAACACAAAGCACTAGCTCTCCTTTGAGGTTGCAATGAGGACACAATGTCATCAACGCTTTCCGCTCTATTGTAAAACCAAGTAGGGCTTTCCTCACTAAAATGCATCCATACATTTCACACCAACGTATGGGGTTCCGTTCACCCCAACGTATGAGGTTAGAGTTCAAAGAGAATTTTTTTAGCTGTGTTGACCAACACATGTAGAAAACACATGGAAATCATCAACACGATCCTGTGAGTGTCGTGCAACAATTTACAAACTATTATATCAATACAGGTCCCACGTCCCAGTCTTGAAAGATGCTGGAAACGGGCACCTACTGGCTTCTTGTGGAGTGTCCTTGATTTCAGTGGAAGTCATAGAATCAAAAAGCTGCAATGAACACAAAGGGTCATGTACTCTGACCCTGTTTCATGGCCAGATATCCTAAGTCAGGGTTGAACCAACTATGGCATGGGAGCCCACATGAAGTTGTTGGGCAAATCAAATATTATGTACCAAGGAAGTCAACAAAGCTACCCTCTCACAATTTCTGTGCTCACCAAGTAAAACTGTCATTGGGAATATGCCCTTGCTGATACGTCAGGTGTCCACCTCTATTTCCAGACCCTTTATCATTTTAGTTGCTCTCATCTGAATCTTCTCCAATTTGGCAACATCTTTCTTGAAGCGTGGTTCCCAAAACTGAACACAATATTCCAGTATATTTCATATACTTCCCATTATATTTAATTCTCAAAATGTTGAAATGCAGACCAAAAGCTCAGGAACTACAGACCTAAAGCCTGAAATGGCATGAGTGCACACACGCACACACACACATATACACACACACACACACTCTCTCTAACTGAATGGGTGGATTCACATGCTTAAAGGCAAAATATATTTTGCAGACTAGAGAATGAGGTTATCATGGATCATTCAGGTGTCTGGTGTCTGCAGTTGAAATGGGTGTTTCCACAGGGTCTATACTACCAATTATCTTCCCCATGTAATGAGATATAATCCCACAAGAAGGTCTGCTTCATCTGTGATATATTCCCAGCAGAAACCCTGAAACCTAACAACCTAAATTAAGCCTGACAATTAATTTTTACTTCCAACAGAATTTTTTCTAAAAGAAAAGAGAAGTTACAGGAATACAAATCTGACTTCTTAAAAAGAACAGACCCAATTCTGCTTTTGTTTCTAATGGAGGAAAGAAAAAAAGCCATCTGACCAGTGAAAAGTAGCATATTAACATATCATTATCCGGGCTCCACTATGCTTAACATAAATCTATTTTTATTTTAAAAGGCTTAGCCGGCCTCTCCAGAAACCAGCTGTGAGATAAATGGGGTGTTGAGAATCAATTTGTCGTTTGTTACCTAGAAGAACTCTTCATTTCACCTACATTAGGGGCGGCAAAATTTATGACTCATCTTGGCTTTTATCCATGGCCACTGTAAGAAAACCAAACTGTTTGGTGGCAGGCCGTTCACATCACTGTAAACGTATTGCTGTCCTGCGAGCAGGATTTCCTTCTCACTAGACCTGGTGCAAACAAGGAGTAACTCCACCGATAGTCTTGGGTTTGTGCTGGCATAAAGGAGCAAGGGGAAACAGGGCTTTGCATTTTGATTCATTCGATTTCATAGCTATTGTAAAGATCTATCACAGTTTATGTCCCGAACTGTGCATTTTAAAGGGATAATGTTCTTCTCGGAAGAGGATATGATACAATAAATGGGTCCTGCAGATGATTAAATGCTAAACCATAGCTGAGGCGTTTGGTAACCACAAAAAATAAATGGCTTTTTGATGCCCACACACTATTAACTTTAGTCCCATTCATACAGCAATGCAGGAGAGCATTCAACGGCCATAGCAAATGGAAACTGGCCAAATTCACTGCTCTATTAAGTCTGCTTTGAGCAGATCAAGCAGGACAATGCAGGATTAAAGCTAACAAAATGGAAGATTTCTTCACTGTAGATCAGTCCCCAAGCAACTGTTGTAATGGTCCCTATAATGCAGGAATGGGGAACTTTTTCGCTGCCAGCAGTTACTTCAAAAAGGAGTACAAGTTCTGAAGGCTGCACAGACGTTGATGGTAGGTGTGTTCGGGAAGAGAAGGAGCCAGGGGTAAAAACAAACATGCAGGTGGCAAGGTGGCTCCCCGGCCCAGCCTAAGGCAGAACGGCTGCTGTTCTCTGGGTTGGTGGAGCAGCAGAAAACAAACATGTCTGCTGCCAGAAGAGCCATCCCACCACCTGCATGACCTGGGTATCGGGGGGCGAGGGGAGGGACCACAACAAACGTGTGGATGGCCTGCCCTGGCTCCACCCTACCCCACTCCCAGAGCCTCTCCCCCTGCCATTTTGGGCAGTCATGGCAACCAGCCATGGCGCATTGGTCATGGCTGCCCCTATCCTGTGGCAGAGTCCAACAAACGTGCTGATCCGTGTTAGTGGCCCTAGGTCAAGGCAACTCCGTACATACTGGTTATAGGCAACTCGGTACATGCCCCTCCTCCCCCCTCCCCGGTTGTTGGAAGTCCTATAGAACCCCTGCCCAGCCCCCCACTTCTGTGCCCCACCCCACCCCACTATAGAGAGTGACTGGTCACTTACAACACTGGCCTGTATCATTTTTGCATTCACTTCTGCTCTCTCTGCCTGACCATGTCTAGCCACCTGTTGCCTCTTGCCCTGTAACTAGGGATGCTCTTTGGGGCAGATACCTTTTCTCTCCGTCTGTGCAGTACTCAGTAAGGCCCTGGTCCAGAACGACAGTTGTAGGTGCTACCATAAATAGGCCACACTTCTTCCAAGTGAAGTACCGACACTACAGCCCATCCATGTTGGAGAGAAGGCGAGGGGGGTGGGGGAGAGATAAATCTTTGACCGAGGTAAATGCTTGTCTTTGGAGGCTGCCAAGTGTCTCACCAATGCCCTAGTGACCACCCTGTCTGCCCCCATAATGAGGGGAAACCCTTCAGTGGCTGCATGGCGTCATGTTTTTCCTTTTGCCCTGAATTATGCCATCTTTGCAGTCATTTGCCCCCCTCAGGCCTCAAACACACCGGACCAGGGAATCACATTTTGTTATTTTCCTTTTTCATTGCTGCTTCAGGGGGATGGGAAACCAGGCAAACTTGACAGGACTGCTGCATGCAGAGATTGGGGTGGGGAGTAATAATACGGGGTGTGAGAAGAGCAAAATGCAAAGACCTTCTTGAAAGTGCCACTTTTCCAGATCCTTTGAGGATTCGGTCCAAGTTTACAATTTCAGGGAGCAATTATCTAAATAGAAGTGCTCTAATTGCGCAAGGGTTGCGTTCTCTCGGGAGTGTTCTTTCTTCCAAGTATCCTGCTGTATATTTACACTCAGACAAATTAAAGGTGTGCTGAGCCTGTTCAGCCAGAGTAGGGATACAGATGGTGGCACCAGAGGGACAGCTTACAGCTCTCACACACAAACCCCTCTAGGCTGGTCTCATTTACTGAACTCCCCTGGCCTGGCCCTGTAGGTTCAGAGCTTGAAAAACAGACCAAAGTCCTCCTGTGTGACTTTTTGTGAGCTGTCTCTGGGACACCCTGCCAGCAGTGGGGAGAAATGGGGACTATCATGGTGGGCATCTCTCCACATGATCTGTGCCACTGTTCCAGCAGCCTAACATGGGGGCCCGCATTACATTTTGTCTCATAACCCCTACTGGGGGAGTGTGGGCTACCTTGGTTTGCAGAGGTTTGTTTCATGAAACATACCTGAAGAACTTTGCGATCTTCTGGTAGCTCATAAGTTAGCAGGCTGGCCATACCCTCCCTTTAAAAGAGAGAACCTGTTTGAAAAATACATGGTTTAGTTTAGTTTATTTGTGTCCAGCAATTTGCTGTAGCAAAAGACCATACAAACAATACCCAATAAAACAGAGCAAAAGTCCACATTAAACATAAAATGCAGTATAAAAGATACAACAGCACAAGTAACTATAAGCAAAGCAGTCTCTGCACTGGATCCAATGTAGTTAGTCTGTAGTAGACCACGGTGTGGGGTGGAGGACCAGCATCTCAAAAATTGCCTCAGGGGAGGAGAGCAAGACCGGCACCTCAAGGAGTGTCTCTGGGGACGAGAGCTCCTCCAGTGCAAGGGGGAGGCTCTCCACTTTGGAGAGCTGTTGTTAAGGTTCTGTAGAGCGGGAGCCAACAGACAGGGGCTCGGCCTTGAGTCCCAGGAGGACTCCTCTCATAGCTGTGGAGGCTGATGCCTGTATCAAATGGATCATGTGCATCATAGGTCGGGCCACCCCTGCGCTAGGCATGTAGGCTGTTAAATTAACCCCAGAGCAAGGGGAGGGGATGTTACTTTTCTGTCATAGCAGGTGCAGGTTGGCCGGGTGTAAATCCCTCAGGATTAGGGCCCTCACATTCAATAGCCTTTTGGGGGAATCTGCTCAAAAAATTTTATTCAACCAATCTCCACCATGTGTCTCTCAAGGGTCAAGCAGCCCGTCTGCTTGGTACCACACAAGATCAGCTCTTGGCTTTTTCCAGTCTAGGCAATTCCCTCACACAGCCCCCTGGTTTATCAAATGTCCCCACCAGCCTCCTTTGTCTCTGGGGCTCAAGCCAGGCAACAGCTTCTGGCCTCTGCGAGCCCCTGGCCCGAGCAACTCCCCTGAACCCATTGGGAGGTAAAGCTTCTCTCCACAGACGTCCATCCTCTTCCCCCAGTCTCTGGTCAACCTGCCCGGCCCTCTGTCTTAGCTCTACCTGCCAGTCTTCCTTGTTGCAGCTTCTCACTCTGCCTCAGTCGTCTGACTCCATTCTCCCTTAGCCGGCCCCAGCCACACCCAATTCAGCTGTGCAGCCAATTAGACACTGTCCTCCTCAACTGGCAGCGCCTGCACCTTTGTTGGCGCAACTCACAGGCATGCAGCAACTGTCTTCTTAAAGGGCTCACAGCCCACTGTGGCTCTAGCCTGCCGCAGCCACACTTTAAAAACAGCAGCTTCCAAACTTTTGCCTATGTGACTAGGGTTACCCTACTTCCCCTTTAAAAAAAGGACACATTAAAAATACATGTTGCAGGGATGCATGGGAACCAATGCAGCCCTGCACCATGTATTTTTCATAAGCATCCTTCTTTAAAGGGAAAGTATGGTAACCATATATAAGACTCCATTTTGGGGGTGTGGGGGGGACATAATCCCACGATTATATATTGCAGCAAAGTCTCAATCAGGATCGGGACATCATGTGCACATCTATGACCCTGCTTGGAGTGCCAAGCCAGGGTTTAGGAGACTTAGCTTTCAAAGGGCCTCCCATTCAAAAGGGAGTTTCTGAGTTTAATGACCTTGTTTATGTGTCTAGAGAGAGGGTGGTTGCTGTATTAGTCCCAAATAAGAGATGGTGACAAAGTGGTTTAGAAGAGATCCTTTATTGGGTCAACTTCTGTCGGTGAGATTATGCAAGCTTTCGGGGCCTTTCCTCAGTTCTGACTTGTTACATGCCTGAGGAAGGGCACCACAGGGCCCCAAACCTTGCATATTCCCACCAATTACTTTCTCCTCAGCTCTTGTTTATGCCTACATACATACTGCTTTCTGTCGTGTATCTGAAGAACCGTGGTGACTGGCTCCGAGTCTGAACAGACCTGGAGTCTTTTTACACAAGAGGAGAGTGGAAGCGTGTGAAGGGAAGGAAATGGAAGACTAAAGCCGCAGAGGCCTCAGCAGAGACCCACAACTGTCCTGTGACCAGTGCATTTACAAGATGCATGCTTAGGATGCCCAGAAAGCTGCAGTTGGATTTCTATCTTAGTGAATCTCCACAGCAACAATGACTCCTAACCTGCCATTGGCATTTTAAAGAGATTTATCTGCAGCAATGCAGACAGCTATAAACCACACCCTAAATGGGGTCTACGGAAACCTGCTTTGAGAAGATAATTCCTCTCTAGCCGGGCCGGCTACAGAGGCTTTATCACCGCCTTCTCTGCTGTAAATTCCTACCCGTGACATTTTGCCACCCGAGACTGCAGACGTTGGGTGGACAGGACGTAAAAACTCTACCTGCAATTCTGGATGGTGGAGTGGATTAATACCAGACTAGGTGTTCACACAATCACTATTCCAGGGCTCCTTAGGATTTGCAGGGCCCAGGGCAAAGACAAAATGCAGGGGAGGGGGGGTAGCATCTGCCCATCCAGGAGGTCCTAAAGGTCATTGTGTTTAGAACCCTGCTGGGAGGGAGCGGGACCCCTATGCCCTTCCTAGTGAAAACCAGGGGCCGCTGCAGAGCTCCCAGAAAGCAGGGCCCCAGAGTGGTCTCCCCAGGTCACCTGGCAGTAAGGCCAGTCCTACTCTGGACAAGAAAAGCAGAAGTAGCACTCTGGACCTTAGCAAAGAAATGAGGCTGTTTTTAAACATGCAGACTTGCTCTGACATGGCTGTAACGCTGGATTTGTCATGCTGGATTTGTCATTCCAGAGTAACGTTTAACATGATAATTAATACTCTGGAATAAGCGCTGTTGCGGATTGGCAGTGACCCCATCCCCTCCCACCTCCTGACCTCCATTGCTTCCACCGTTGCCCCTTCTCTCCTGCACTTCAACCTCTCCCTCTCTACTGGCTCCTCCCCGTCCATCTTCAAGCAGGATGAACCTGTCACTGTCTCTCCTATCCTCAAAAAGTCCACTCTTGACCCCTCTGACCCTTCTAGCTACCGTCCTGTCTTACTCCTTCCTTTTGCTTCCAAGCTTCTTGAACATGTTGTCTACTCCTGTTGCCTCAACTTCCTCTCCGCGAACTCCTCCCTTGACCCCCTCCAATCTAGCTTCCGCCCCCTTCACTCTACTGTAACTGCTCTCACTAAGATCACCAACGATCTTCTTGTGGCTAAATCTAATCACCTCTACTCCATTCTTGTCCTCCTTAACCTCTCTGCTGCCTTTGACACTGTTGACCACTCACTCTTGCTGGACTCACTTCACTCCCTTGGCTTCTGTGTCTCCGTCTTCGACTGGTTCTCCTCCTACTTCTCTGACCACTCCTTCAATGTCTCTCTTGACAACTCCACCTGCTCCTCCTCTGCCCTCTCAGTTGGTGGTCCCCAAGGCTCTGTTCTTGGCCCTCTCCTCTTCTCTATCTATACCCTGTCCCTCGACAAACTCATTGCCTCCCATGGCTTCCAATATTACCTCTACGCTGATGACACTCAATTCTCTCTCTACTCCCTCTCTCTCTCTCTCTTCATCTGTTCAAGCTCGCCTCACCAGCTGTCTCTCTGACATCTCTACCTGGATGTCTCAACGTCAACTCAAACTCCACATGGCTAAAACTGAGCTGCTTATCTCTCCCCCTCCCTTCCTCTTCCTGCTCCGTCGATCCTTATTGAGGGGATCGCTATTCTTCCCTGTCCCCCAAGTTCATAGCTTAGGCTTTATCTTTGACTCACCCCTTTCTTTTAAACCCTACATTGACTCTGTTGCCAAATCCGGTTGATTCTCCCTCCATAATATTGCAAAGATTGGCCCTTTTCTCTCTGTCTCCTCTGCCAAAACCCTTGTTCACACCCTGGTCATCTCTTGCCTTAATCACTATAACCTACTTTTCACTGGCCTCTCCTGCTCTCACCTTTCTCCCCTTATCTCTGTCCAAAAGTCTGCTGCTAGGGTCATCCACCTCACCAGTTGCTTTGACCACGTATAGTGACCCTCCTGTCCTCTCTTCACTGGCTCCCCCTTCCTGAACGAATCCTGTACAAGCTCCTAGTCTTCACCTATACAGCTCTTCACAACCTTGCTCCCCTCACCTCTCTGTGCTAATTTCCCTCTGTACTCCAGTACGTGAACTCCGCTCCTCCTCTGTCCCCTCTCCCGCCCTCCCACGCCAACCCCTGCTCCCCTAATCACCTTCGTCCCTTCTCCCTAGCTGCCTCCCACGCCTGGAACTCCCTCCCTGCCCACATCAGCCTCGCCCCCTCCCTTCGTACCTTCAAATTCCTCAAGATGCACCTCTTCCACTCTGTCCTCCCCACCTCCTTGCTCCCCTCTCCTAACTCCTGCTGATATCTGCCATCCAGTACAATCTGTTACCTAAGGTCTGTGTACTCATATCCTCACCACATGGACCAACTAGCCATCATTCTTGATGTAACCAAGCCAAGTGCGTGCACCTGGGACCTTGCATCTTCATGAACGTTACACTCCTTATCTCTCCCTCTGTTCCCCTTCCTTCGTCTCC
>QEPC01000412.1:15914348-15958661 GCA_003113815.1 Sphenodon punctatus | reverse complement strand
ACTGCAGGGACAGTGACAGCAAAGGCCAAATCGGCTGGCGGATCCAGGTGCAATGGCAGGATGCCCAAACAGCAGGTGGTTTCTAAGCACACAATCATCAGGGCCAGGCTTCAGCAGCAGATCTCAAATATAGCCAGGGCCAAATACCATTCAGGGGCTGAAAACCAGCAGCACAACCTTCAATTCCAATCTGTCACTCTACAGGCAGCCAATGCGGAGAAACGCAGGGCGGGCGTCATAGAATCACGGCTGCCCAAACCAGTAAGCAGCTGTCCTGCCGTATTCTGAGCAAGCTGCAAGTTATGGAGAAGCACCGCTAGCAGCCTGTAGAAGAGGTAGTTACAATGACCATCTCTATGTGATGTTTAAAAATAAATAATAAAAAATACTTTTATAAGGTAAACACTTGGGGAAAAAAAACACTCAATGGTTAAGTTTCCTTAGCATCTTACCTCCTTCTTTAAGCATCTCCGCATGTCACGATCAAAATCATTGCAATGGCCAATATACTTCAAAAAGTTATGCTAATAAATTGAGAGAGAGAGAGAGAGAAGTTATACAACTTTAATGGTAAAGGCTTTTCTTTTCAGACACTACTTGTGACAGTGCTCATCTTCCTTCCCTTCAGTAGCAAAGCAATGGAGTTTCACTCTTGTTTAATTACACCATATTTCAAGAGAACTCTCTAACTAAATTCAAAACTTTTCCTCCTGTTGAGCTCCCTGGGAACGGAGACTCTTCAGCAGGTCCTCAAGGGCAATCGGAACATGCAGGGTGACAGGATATACAACCCAAGTCTGACTTAGAGATCACGAGTGACATATCTATAGCACTCACTTTGGAGGTGCATCCTGCCAGTTTCAACGGGTACAGATAACACCTCTGGCACCAATTTATCAGACGGGAGAGAGAAGAGATCAGTTTCAATGGGCATGGTACGACTTGAACTACTCCACTTTCACCACTTTGAGGGCTGTTGGTAGAAGCACTTAAATTGCTGTGAAGCCTGCAGTTACCCTAGACAGCTCCACAAATATGGTATTATGGGTGAAGACCGACGGAAAGAGGGTAGGTGGTCTCCTCTAACCAAGCATTCAGACCATCCCTACGTCTTCAAGTCCTGGGCCTCCAATTCAGTCTTGTGAAACAGAGAAGGGAGGAAATGACAGGTTTTCATAGCCATCATCTCTGAAAAATTCACAATGGTGGATGCTGTGAAAATACAGACTGATATGAGTGTGCGTACTTGTGGTTTAAAGATTAATCATCAAACTTATGCACTTTTCATACTCCCAAACAGCTTCATTAGAGAGGCACGTGGAGACAAATAATCATTATCAAAAGGGTCATGCTTATCTAATGCCAGATACACCTCTGCTGGAGTTGAGAAAACATGCATGCTATTGAGTATTCAAATCATGGTATTAAAAATAAAGAAGTTACTGTTTGCAATAGATCACATTAATGATTTATCATGTTTTGAAAATACAGCTTCTGCAATCAAACAGTTTTGGCTGGCAAACTCCAGGCTATTTTTAAAAACCAACACTTGCTTCCTGTTCCAAAAGTATCCAAAACTTTTAATTGTGCTCCTGTAGCTAATAAACAGGAATAGGAGTTAAATGGGTGGATTATGATCAAGATCTTCAAATCGTGCAATAAACGCTGCTCCAGTAGAAAGCTTTTATGGCAATAGGAGGGTTTAATGGAGATGCTGACAGATGCTTAACTATAGTGACACTATAATTAGCTTGTTTATACTTCTCTGTACTTTTACAGAGGGCATTAGATGACACCACACTGTCCAGCAACTGCATGTAATAAATGGTACTTTACTCGGCTGTAAGCTGATCTTGTTTAAAACAAACTCCACATTTTAATTTTAAAAAGTACTGAGCTAATTTAAATCTGGTTAATGGAGACAAAGTAGTACAGCAATACCTTTTATTGGACATAATAAAGATATCACTGTACTACTTTGTTTTTATTACCTATATTTGGGACCAACTCGGCCACCTTACTTTTCTCTACAATTTAAATCTGATCATACAACCTATATTGCAATTCACTATGTGTCAAGGCGGGGGGGGGAAGAGAGAAATAGGGGCTGAACTCTGCCAACAGACTTACTCAAGTCTCGTCTTATGTACAGTGAAAGAGGGCCTATAGCGAGCTAGTACTCCACCGCGCAAGGATATTCTGCAATGCATTTAAGAAGCTGTAGTTCTCTCCGCACAGCCACGCAAAGTCACGTCCCATCCTATGAACATTTGGTTCATCTCCCAACCCTCTAAGATGTACTTGGTGTTGTTGGACCCCCAGGGCCAAGCCAATAATCCTGTCCCCCGGGGGAAAGGCAATGGATTCCAGACACACGGGTGAATGCCAAAACCAATAGGTTTATTTCTTAGATCAACACCAGCTGCAGACTAGTATCAACCTAGGGGATTCCAAACAGCTTACAAAGGAAAGCGTCGATGGGGTCTAAGCTGGTGACCCCTAATATAGGATTTAAGATCAGAGATGACGGGTCAGAAACAAATGGTTACATCATACATACATATCAATCAGAGGTAAAATGGTCATTAAAACGCTTCCTTTCTCAAGACAGTCTGTTCTTACTACTGTACTCCATGTACCACAACAACAGGGTCTGTTCAGGGCCTTATCACAAGGCCACCTACTGTTTCACAGCTTTCAGTACTTCTTAAGTTTCGATTCCCAGCTGGGCCCTGGCAGGAAGTGAGAGAATCATACTATTGCTCTTTAGCTAATCCAGGCTGGATCCTGGTTTGGTTCTGTGGCCAGGCCCAAGACGGAAAAGGGAGGCCTTATGCTTACAGGTGTTTTCTTAGAAACAAAACAAAACCAAAACAGTAAAGAATGCAACCGTTAACCTGAACTCAGGAGCAGGGGCGGGGAACCTCAAGACCACATGTCGAGTCTAGCTTGCGGCTGTTCTCTGTTGGGCCCGTGGATTAGGTCCCTACCTTCAAGCGCTGAAAGAATGAAAGAACGAGCCCTGGGGAAAGGAGTGGAGATGATAGGGTGTATCATGATCTGCAACTTCCTCATACACCTCTTAAGCATTCCCACTCCTATTTCCTACAAGGCCCACGGAGCTTGTACTACCTTTTACAGTAGCCCACAGAAGAGGAAAAAAAGGTTCCTCAAACCCATGGTCTGGAACAGGAGTAGTCAAACTGTGGCTCTGGAAGCGCACGAGGCTCCTGGCCAGAGCCATTCCCAGGCCGCATGCTGCCTTGACGGCCTTGTGTGTCTTGGTTCATTGCACCCAAATCTCAGCAGATGAAATTGCGGCTGCTCCTCAGAATCTCAGCAGCCAGGACTGTTGGGGACCAACTCAGCCAGCTAACTCCAGGCCATTGCATTCTTTCTAGAGAAGGTTTTCTCAGCAGTCTATGCTCGATGCATGACTCTACAGTGTGGTCTTGTGCTCCCAACTGCTCCACCGTGGAATACAGGAGAGAAGCCTTACCTGGAATCATTTCCATCAGCCAAGATACCTCATTTGGTGTTCAGGAACGGACTGCCATCGTGTTTGTTCTCCAGTTTCATCCTAGCCAAGTACTGCTTCCTCTGATCTCAAGTACTAAGTCCAAGCTGGTGCCAGAAGCTCAAAAATCCTTATTACATGTTCTGGAAAGATCATCATCATCATCCACCCTCTTGGTTTACAACTAGCTCTTCAGGGTCTCCTTTGGGACAAGCATTGCCAGAGCCTTCATGGATCCAAAACTTTCATGTTAGGTCTGCAGTCAGGTGCTGAAATTGCAGGAAAACAGACTGCTAGAATGGCAGCCTCAGATCACAATGGGATGTGAAAACTGAAGGGGATCAAACCACACTCAGGATCTGCTGTATGCCACACTTCCACATCACAATGAACGACCTGCAAACACCACCGCTAGAATCCCGCGAGTACTGTTGGCCCCTCATACAATATATGGCACCAGTCTGGTGCAATGTACCCTGGGACATTCTCCAGGAATGCAATTAAGGATGGGGACTACAAAGGTAGTCACTCAGCGGCCATGGGAAGGCTGGCAATGCAACACATGTATCACACAATGCTTTACTACGTCCAAAGTGTAGCATGTGAAAGGGCCTTGAGATTTGGAAGTTATTACTGCGCACCCATGGAAAAGGTACAGTATCTGGCAGCGTACGTAGGCTACGTATTCCGCATCTTTGCTATTGAGAGTAAGGATAAAAAGCAAAGTTATCCTTTCCCCTTTGTTCCACTAGCAATGAAGTTTGTCAAATAAGACTGAACATAAAACATATCTGCTTAGCTTCTAATTACATGCAAGGTTTCAACTTCAGTGTAACATGAAAGTGATGGAGACATACGTGAATACAGAAAGGAGGAAGGATCCATTACAGCTATGAGACAGTGGATGTAAGTGTATATGTATTCCACATCCAACCAAGCCAATTCTTAATTATCCTTCTCCAGCATAATTAGAAGGTAGTGACAAGTTTCCCACAGTTCAGACAAAGGGATCAAACAATTACACATGGGGTAAGGGAGGGAGAAGCACATAAGCAAGACTATGCCCACTGTTATACAACACATTTGAGAGATCGCTCTTCTATCATAGTATCCTCTAAGCCACTTCATTTAGACTCTTGACCAACACCCACGGACCTAGCTCTTGGAGCTTACAAATAAGTCTATAAAAATGACTTATTTCACAATTAATATCCATTAACAAAATTAGATTTTTTTTAAAAATCTATATATTTTCCTTACTCCACAACAAATGTTCTCCAATACTGCTCGTGTGTACCACCAGATTGGGCGACTGCTGACAATTAAGTTTGGAAAGCTGGTGCCACAGATTTTTGCACTCCAGTGTCAACGAGGACATGAAGTGAGAGACTGAGCTAAATTGTTTGTCAGGCAGCATGCATATCAGAGGGTACCCAATACCTCTGTCCTTAAGAGTATTGGGACCATCCCAAAATGGACTTTATAGAGTAATTCTAGTCTGAAGATGGCTGCGGTGGGTAGGGATGGGTAGGGATAGAAATGTTCCCTTTGGGATGCGTGCATGCTCTGCATTCTCAGACAAGGCCTTTTGAAGTGCTGCATGTCTTTCCTTGGCAGCGAGGGACTCCTATGGCAACAGAAAAATAGGCAACCAGAGAAATAGCAATCAAGAGTCCAATGAAGAATGAAGGAACCTGCATGTCACTAATAGTCATTGGTGAGGGCGAGATGGAGTCACTAGGAAACTGCATCAGGGAGATTTTAAGAGGCTCACTGGTTTGCTGGGGTCTGTTCTTACTGGGTTCAAACGAAGAGCGTCTTTTTCTTCTTACACAATGCCTTCTCTTTTCCCCATTCCTTTTGAGGGCAGAGAGCAGGGTGGATAGACTAGGTTGGAAACATTTAGGAGTTTCAACGCCGGTGGTCTGCAGAAGCGAGCTGGGTTTGAGGGAAGGAGACAAGCGAGACATTGTATCCAAAGCTTATGACAGGTACTGAAGAAGTTTATGTTGGTGTGGGCACAAAGGCCTTGTTGGTGTGCTTCGTTGCTTGTGGGTGGTGTACCAAACTCTTGGTCAATGACAGCAGTGACTTAAAACATGTCTTGCTGTCTAAACAGCTGCTGCACATGAGGCTACTCAAGGGCCGGTGGATCCAATGACAGCAGAACGAGTTCCCCACGTTTCCACATGGAAGCTTTGCAAGAGGAAGAACAACTGGACCACTCTTACCAACAACAATTTGTTTAGTGGTGCTGGACTTTGCACCAAGAATCAATACTCGTCTTGTGGTTGCAGGAGATGTTGAAAACCTTGCTTGAAAAGATGAAGAGAAGGGCAACAAAGATGTTCAAGGATTTGGAATGGCTTCTGTGAAGAGAGGTTTGATAGATTCGGGCTCTTCGGCTTGGAGAAGAGAAGACAGAGAGGATACGACAGAGGTTTATAAAATCTTAAGCGGAGTGGAATGAGAAGATGGGGGATGTTTATTTACCTCCTCAAGTAGTAGTAGAACTAGGGGACACTCCATGAAACGAAATGGTGGCAGATTTAAAACAAATAAAAGGAAGTATTTTTTCATGCAACGCAGAGTTAAATTCTGGAATCTGTTACCAGAGAAGGTCATCAGGGCCAGTGGTATAGAAAATAGGACTGGATACGTTCCTGGAGAATAGGTCCATTAACGGCTATTAGCCAAGTAAATTACGAGATGGGAACTTCTTACTGTTGGGAGCAGGGAGTGATCAACAGGGAATAGACTGCCCATTGCAACTGGTGATATTTCTCCCATGCGACCAAAATTGGCCACTGTCGGAAACAGAATGCTGGGCTTGATGGATTATTAGTCTGACTCAGTATGGCACCTCTTATGTTCTTAAGCACAGGCCCCATCATGTTCTCTTCCACAACAGAACTGGGAATCAGTCCTTCCATCTTTCCAAGTCCTAGGTGTAGAAGCTTTACAGGCTGAACTAGTTTCAGCTAAGTGAGCCTCGCTTACAAACATACATTTTTATGCCCACTAGTTACCAAGAATGGAGCTAAGTAAGCCACGTATTTCTTGAAGGTGTGGGCTTGGCAGGCAAGTCCATAATCCTATATGGATTTGACCTCTTGCGAATACAACTGTTAGGTGGTACGGTGTTGCATCAGGTTCAGACAACATGAGCATGCAGCAAGGCATTCTTGGTGGCATCCCCACAGCTTGGAAACTCCCTTCCCCTGGAGATTTGCCAAAGTCCAACCAACTTCAGAAGGCATTTGGTTGAGTTTTTAAGTAGGAGGGGATAGTGTTTGGAGGGTGGGAACTGGCTTGTAGTTTTATATTTTAACCCACCATGAGCCTATGGAAAGGGGTGTGATTTATATCTAAATAAAATACACACACATTTGAACACCAGATGAAAACTCTGAAAGCTATTTCTAAGAAGTAAGATTAGTCCCTTGGAAACAAGAACATTTCCCAAATTATAATTGGAGCATGGTTGGAAGGAACATATGAAGACTGTGCCAATTCTTCCCAATTCCTTGTATGCGTGCAGTGATAGGCCCAATCTAGCAGACACAGGAGAAGTTTCCCAAACTGTGGCCTCCAGCAAACCCAAGTGTGAAATTAGACAGAAGTCAGAGATCTACATGGCACTGAATAAAACAAACACAATTATGAAATTCATGACTACAACCTTATGAGAATACTGGCTGCAAGCTCAGCCAAGGCACTCAGTAAAAGTTATAAAAGTAGCAAGAGTGATACGACAGGCCTGATAACGTTGTTTTCAGAAGAATCCTGCAAGTTATTTCAGCCACAAGGAGCCAAGTTTTTTTAAACAGGTAAAAGGTTCAGAATGCCTCAGAGGGCTGGCTAGGTGGTGACCAGAATCGACAAGGTAACTAGGAAGACAATCTCAGTTTTCATCAGCAAGTGTAAAGCTGGTTTTGAAGTCCCTGAAGTTTTGTGATGACTGAAGTAAATCTGAAACTCTGTTTTTGTTTGTGAAGGAATGTTGCCAAGCTTGTACGTTCAGATTAATGGGTATGAACTAATAATGCTAAGGAAGAGATATGGCAGAAAAGTAGGATATCGTAGTCTTTTGGTCTTTTTGTTTGTTTTACTTTTTTTAAAAAAGACATCCTTCCTTCTGGAGGGGGAATTTCCCACCAAAATCTGGCTGTCAAGATTGTTTGAGAATTTGTCTCTCTCAAAATTATTTCAGCACTCCAAGCTGAAAAGGAATTTGTCAGACTGAGATGAGGTAGATTTCAACCAAATATCCAATGACTTTCAGTTGTAGTCTGTCAAGTCTTTTTCTCTACAGACCAATGACTCATGACGTTTTGAACTCTGCGATTTCCCTTATGTTCTCAATTAGCCTTGGCTAAGATGTTTTGGTACCCATAATTAGCATGAACACTACACTGTCAGTGAAAGAGCCATTGTACACAGAAAAACTTCAATTGCTGTGGAATCTGCAGTAAGAGTCTTTAGTACATGCATTGCTAAAGACATTAAGAAGGTGAGATTTAGTGTATCTTGATTTTCAGGAAGCATTTCCCTCATGAGAGACTCTTGAGGAGATTAAAAAGTCATGGGATAGGAGGCAGTGTCCTATTGTGGATTGGTACCTGGTTAATGGATAGGAAACAAAGAGTAGGACTAAATTGTCAGTTTTCACAATGGAGAGAAGTAAATAGTGGAGTCCAGGGATCTGAACTGGGACCAGTGTTTTTAATGTATTCATTAACAATCTGGAAATAGGGGTAAGGAGTGAGGTGATCATATTTACAGAAAATGCACCCAAAGTTATTCAAAGTAGTTAAAACATGAGCAGACTTAAGAATTGCAGGAGGATCTTAGGAGACTGGGTGACTGGACAGCTAGACGGCAGATGAAAATTAAATGGGGACAAGTTCAAAGTGATGCACAAAGAGAAAAATAATCCAAACTATATGTACACAATGCTGGGCTTTAAATTAGGAGTTATCACTCGGTGAAAAAGAACCTTGGAGTCATTGTGGACAATACATTGAAATCCTCACATCAGCGTGGGGCAGCGGTCAAAAAAGCAAACAATGTTAGGAATTATTCGTAAAGAGACAGAGAATCAAACTAAAAATATCAGAATACATCTATATAGATCTATGGTGCAACCACACCTTGAGCAATTGACAGCCTTGCGTATAGTCAATTGACGGTGTCCTTTAAATAAAGCTTAAGGCTCTTCATAATCTTGATACAAGGCAGTCCCTTTTCCAAGTCACATTTATGCAGGATTTGTTAGGTCACACTTCTCTACGTTTAAAGTTATTAACAAGTCTAGTGGAAGACATTATAAAGGAGGTGTACATATTAATTTCAGTAGTCCATGAAAGAATTTATACATCATTGTTTTTAAATCAGCATGAGATTAAGATATTTCCATTGACAAAAGGTTTTTGTACATGATTTTGTCAAGATGTAGATCAATTTATTTGCTCACTTAACTGAAATTAAATTGACCTGATAACGTATTGCTATACTTTTAACAGAACATTAGACAATTGGGAGAATCTGACACGGATCTAGGCAGATAATTTTGGATTTGAATATAGAAAGTGACCCTTCCAAATATAAGATTTACTTCAATGTCAATAAAAACAGTGTAGAGTGATTTTCTTCACATGCATACTTAATTTTTAATCAAATCACCTTCCAGTGGCAAAGGGATGCTTTGTTGTTATATTTCTGAGATGCAGGAAAGGTCTATATTAAAAATAATGAAATAATCACAAACAGTTGTTATTGCAGAAATCTCAGCAACTGTTTTAATTCTCAACTCTCCGAACAGCGTGAATCAACCACAGGCATATTCCTTTCACAAAAATACCAGCTTCTACGCAAGCATTTTCTACCTAGATAGCTGGAATAGGGTAGATTTTGTGCACGTGAGTGGAAAGGGAATTTGGAATTCTGTTGTTCTTGTCCCGTGCTCAAACTTGCCCCCACCCCTCTGTCTCGAGCCTGTTTTGTGTGACCTTCCAAGGGTATTTAAGGGGCAAGGCAGGTCTGTTCTCCTCAGTTCCTGAAACCGCTACACTACATTCCATCTAAGTTATATTCTTATAGAGGCGAGTAAGGGGAGTAGGATGTGGGAAAGAACAGAGTCATCTCGAGGAGCGAAAGCTACAGGTCAGTAACTTGTCTTTCCTCTGAATGGCTGCATGCATTTCCAATCAGTGGGCGATTAACAAGCAGTACCACATAAAGGATGGTGAGATCTTAGAATTAACTTAGTATAGAATGGAGTACTGCTCTCCCAAATTTAGCATCTCCCCTTCCCCCCAAATCTATAAGATAATGTTTTGTAAACATGTGGTATGACGACCATTTTGCCGCCTTGCATACATCCAAAATTAGAATGTATTTGGAGGTAGCTAGTGAAGTTGCCATAGCTCTAGTCGAGAGTCCCGACATTGCTTAGTACTGGTTGTCCTTGTATACTGTAGCAAAGATTAATACAATTAACTATAGTTTTTTACAATATCTGGGCTGTTAACTTTTTATTCCTGTGTGGGCCCTGCACTAATATGAATAAATTGTCCTGTTTCCTGTAATCATTTGTTCTGTTAATACAGTACGCCAATGTTAGCTTCACATCTAAGGTATGTAATGCAGCCTCCACAGAGATTGTACCTGGCCTTGGGGAAAAATACTGGCAAAAGTATTTCCTGGTTCAGATGAAATTGAATAACTACTTTGGGTAGGAATGTAGGATCCAGTCTCAAGACTACTTTATCTTTATGAAAACTGAGGAATGCTGAAGATTTTCTAACTCTCCTTGCTGAAGTTATGGCTACCAAGAATAAAAAGTCTTTTTTCAGGTGGTGCACTGGTTCATAAGATACCATTTGTTTGAACGGTGTCTTCATTAGTGTTGCTAGGACTAAATGTAAATCCCATGCTGGCATGACTGTTGGTATGGGTGAATAAGGTCTATTTTGAACTCCTTTAAGAACACCTTTGTTAGGTCTGACGAGAAAATGAATTTTTTGTTTATAAAATTATACTTCGCCATTATAGCCACCAGATGAACTTTAATTGAGGAATTTGATAAGTTATCCTCCTTCAGATGTAACAAGTACTGTAGGACCAGTGGAATAGAACATGTTATTGGGTCAATACTATGTTGAGCCGCCCATAAGGCAAATCTCTTCCATTTAGGTTTGTGCAGAGTTTTTTTTCTGACGTTATCTATAAATTGCAATAAGTTTGATGGTACATTTTCCACATCTCTTATCCTTGGATCAACCATACTGTCAAATTCAACGAATGCAGATCTGGATGAAGAGTCCTACCCTGATTCTTGGATAACAAAATTGGTCTTTTCTGAAATGGGACACTGTTCATCACCATTTCTAGTATTGTTGTGAACCAATGTTGCCTCAGCAAAGCTGGAGTTATCAATTTCACTCTTGCTTTGTGTTGCTGGATTTTTTGGAGAACCGTTGGAATAAGCGGTATTGGCGAATAAGCATAATGGAGTTCAAAGCTCCATTGTATCATGAACACACATCCGATTGATCTTGGATCCAAACCCCTTCTGCTGAACAATGTAGACACCTTTGCACTGTGTCTTGTGCCAATTAGGTCAACATCTGGCTGCCCCCCCCCCCAATCAAATCAGATCGTCCATTGCTTCATGGTTGAGCATCCGTTCGTGTTGATCCAAAAAATGTCCTACTGAGGACATCCCGCAGTGGTATGGCCTATTCCTGGCACATGAACTATAACTGATAGCTCTTCATTATATATAAATATATAATGCACGTTATATATTTTGAAAAATAAATAAGTAAATGTGCGCATCATGGTCTATACACCATTCCATGTGTCTGACAAGTTTTGACAAATACAGGGAACCCGTGCTGCCTTGCTCATTGACATACCACATGGTAGATGTGTTGGCTGTCTGCACCTGGACAACGTGTTCTGCGATCACATTTCTGAATGCCTTTAGTCCTAAATCCAGGAAATGTATGTAGTACTCTGCCTCCTGACAAGTCCATTTTCCTTGTACTTGACAGCTCTCACAATGAGTCCCCCATCCAATCTCAGACATCTGTTGTAACTGTTATTGTCAATTATGGTAGGTGGAATGGCATACGTTTCAGTAAGTGCCTCCCTACCATCTACTCTTTTAATGCTTGTATTATCCTTGATGGGATGTTTATGTACTTGTGCAGAAGGGTCACCCGTGGAATTCAGTTTGCCAGAATCCACCTCTGGAACACTCTCAACTGGAGTCTTGCTTAGGAAATCAACTGTGTTGCCAATTCCAGGAGGCCCAGGAGTTTTAGGAACTGCTTGATTGTCTGACTTCAACATATGTACATGGCTTCTATTGTATTGCATATGATCATGAAACGACTAAGTGGCATGTAAATGTTTTTGCTTCAGGGAGTGTAGTATGGTTCCTAGGAAGGGTATGACCCTTGTTGGTCTTAAAGATGACTTTTCTAGATTGATGATGAACACCAAGCGACTGAGAAGTTTCATGACAATCCTTATATTTCACTGCAGGATCGATGGTGATGACGCCCTTAGTAACCAGTCGTCCAGATATGGGTAAATATGTATTTTCTGTCATCTCAAAGCTGCTCCCACAATCCAAACTGTGGCCCTTTTTACATGGGGCTCTCCCACTCATGAACACGCAGAAATCTGTGTGTTCATGAGTGGGAGAGGCCCAGGTGAAGGATGTGGGGGTGCATGCACATTCCCGCCTAACCCGCATTCCCACACACACACACTACTCATCCCCATACATGGAACAACTGGGGAACACGGCGGTTGCTCTATGCATAAGGATGTGGGGGGAGGGAAGGGAGGTACGTGGGGATGCATGCGCACCTGTACGCACGCACTGCTCACCCAACGGCACGTCCACAAACCCTCCACTCTGCTAGGGCCATGTAAAAAATACCCCAAACTGTCTTTGTGTAGACACGTGGTGCTGCTGAAAGACCAAACGGTAGGACTTTAAACTGAAAAGCATGTCTTCCACAGCAAACCTAAAGTATTTCCTATGATTTGGGAATATGGAAATATGCGTCCTTTAAATCGAGAGCTGCAAACCAATCACTAACAGTTAATATTAGAATTTTGGGGATAGTTAGCATTTTGAATTTAAATCTATGCACATATTTATTCAGATGACCAAGATAAAGTATGGGTCTCAATCCCTTATCTTCAATGATCTACCTCGAATAGAAATCCTTCCCCCTGTACCTTTCTGGTACCTCCTCTATTGCACCCTTTCTTAAGAGTGTGATAATTTCCTGAAACAACTGTGTCTTGTGAGAGGGTCCCTTAAAAGGAACAGGAAAGGGGAGGGAGGATTACGTGGTGTTATGGTTTTAAATTGTATGGGATATCCACACTAAATTATTTCTAAAAATCCATCTCTCAGTTGAAATACGTCTCCACTGTTGGTAAGATGAGGCTAATTTGGTGTTCATGTCAATATTTGGTTGCTGGCTCTCGACACTGGTGCTAAACTCGAGACTTTTGTAAAGATCCCCTAGTATTGTCAAGCCTGTGGCCTGTTATATGCTCTCCATTTCGGTTGTCTAGACCTCTGGTAATATTTTGTCGTGTTTTGACAGCACCTTTGATAGGTATTATAGTTATTTTGGGGGCATGGTCGCTTATATCCAGTAAGTATTTGAATGCTGATTTTGGTATCTTCTTCTAGTCATTAAATACACGAAGCTTAGCCACTGTCTCTGTTGTTGTCCTTACTCTTTCGAGCATTTCATTTGTGTAAGCTAAAAGTCCATGTCCATCAAAAGGCAAGTCCTCTATCTTTGCTTTATTGTCTGGGGCCAAGGCCGTTGAACGCAGCCAACCACTTCTCCTCTGCATTATAGCACAGGCCACGTTCCTGGCTCCATAGTCTACTGTGTCCTTTGCCGCTTTAAATTGGAAACGGGCTGCTGATGGACCCTCTCTTGACAATGCCAGCAACTCTTGTTGTGCTTGGTCTGGAGGTTTTGATGCAGCTTCTAAAGCCTTTTCCCAGAGTATGTGCTGGTACACAGCTAAATCTGCTAAGTAACTGGCAATACACATTGATAATGTTGCAGAGGCAAATGCCTTCCTCACAGCAATGTCCATGCTTCTACCCTACCTATCTAGAGGGGACGTTATTTGTGGGGATGATGTTTGCATTTCTGATGAAGTCTGTCAGTATCTCTTTGATGCAGCTGCCACAACTATGGAGTTTGGTGGGCGATGTTTAAAAAACATCACCATTTCATCTGGTGCGAGAGAATACATGCCATTTGCATGTGTATTTACATCTGGGTTTGACCCTGGCACTGCCCTCAGTTCATGAGCACTATTCACAATGCCCTAAGAATGGGATGGTAATTTGGCCCAGTTCATCTCTTGACAAAATGTCAAAGGGTGAAGCTGCTGGTATTTTCTTTACTAATTTTACTGCCTACTTTGGCATAGCCACTGTCAAACACCATAGTAGCTGCTGAAATTGCTTTTAGTCCTCCAATAGCGAAGTTTCTGTGGAGGACACAATGGTATCTGGTGGAGGTGGTGAAATGTTTTCATCTGATTGTGGTGACTCCTCAGAATTAGATGGTGGTGTTTCCTTTGCTGATTCTGAAGATGAATTATATTGAGGTGGTACTTGACCAACCATGTCATCCAGTAATGCTATCGGAGCTGTGGTTTCACCTTGGGATCCATCGACAAGTGCATTCGTTGATGTTGCTGTAGCACTTTGACGTGGACTTTGGTGCTGCACATCTTTTGCAGGCGATTGTGCTAGTGATGTCTGACAATCTTGCGGCATGGCTACCCAGATTGTACACCAGGAACAGGTGAGCAGCATCTTTGTGAACAGCAGGTGGAGTGACATGAATGCCTAAAACACAGAGAGCCATGTCTGGTTATTTGCTCTCTGCTATGTGTGGAAGATATGCTACCCAGACAGAACCCTTTTGCAGGCCATTTTCTTTGGTAGGGTGAATGAGATTTTTTTAATGTCATAGTGTCCTCTCTTATCGGAGAAAAATGCACTACAGAGACTTCCTCTCCATCAGAGTCAAGGTACAATGATCCTGAGTGGACGGATACTATGTCTCTCTGGAGTTTGAAGTATGGTCAATGGTGGCTGTACTTATCGGAGCGGTATCTGGTAAATGAGTTCCCTCATCTTTTGGTAAAGCAGCTGTTCTTTAAGAACAAATGCACCTGTTTCAGTACCTGCCTCTGACTGCACTGGGGCCACCCTACCTTGTGCGTGGAGTTGGACAGAAGTGGTGCCACGTATATCCACTGTGGTTTGTATCACTGTTCACTGGGCCACACCACATGGTAACGATGCCGGAGGCTCTGGTACCGTCAATCGCACAGCAGTCTCCGATGCCACTGGCGCAGTCACACACTCTTGTCCTAAATGCATTTGCACCTGTACCAGTGCCATTAGTACTGGTGGTTGCTGTGGTGCCGATCCTGATGTCAGGTTCGGTGCCTTTCTAGGCTTTTTCCCTGCGCTGTGAGAATGGCTCCAACGAGGAGAGGGCAACCAGTTCCTCTTTTTTTCCTTTTTCTTCTTAGGCTCTATTCGTCCAGCTTTCCGATCTTGTGTCACAGAAGCAACCCGTTGCGTTGTCGGAGAATCTGCGCGCCGCAGAAGTGGCACCGGTAGAACAGCCAGTGCCGTGACTGACTCTTTGTGCCAACTGAGGCGTTGGTGTTATCAAATCCTTCAGGGAAGCCATAGGAGAAGCCAATGTCGACCTTTGAGGCTGTGTAGCAAGTGCCTGCTTCATTAAAGACCATTGCAGTCTTGCTTGCCTGTCTCACAGCTCTTGTAAATAAGATTTTACAAGCAGCACAGACTGAAGGTGAGCGGCCCTCTCCTAGGCAAACCAGGCACTTATGTAAAGCTGAATAAAGTCCTTTACATTCAGTATACTTCTTAAATCCAATTTGCTTCGGAGACATTAGATCGGTTTAATGATTACTGTATTTACGTTTATGAGTTTTTGTTGTTTTTTTAAACTTCGATCAAATTACGTTAAACTAAAACTAACTTTATCTATAGCCC
The DNA here is from genome assembly GCA_003113815.1 of Sphenodon punctatus. NCBI lineage: Eukaryota > Metazoa > Chordata > Lepidosauria > Sphenodontia > Sphenodontidae > Sphenodon > Sphenodon punctatus. Next base: position 15,943,038 of record QEPC01000412.1, on the reverse strand, counting down.
TTTTCAAACGGGCTGTGGTGGGTGGAGGGATGGGTGTGCGCCCACGGTGGGTGGAGATGATGGGCACACCCCCATCTCCACGCACGGAGCAATGGCACTGGTACATGTGGGTGATGGGTGGAATGTGTGCACCCCTGAAAAGGCCCTATATATCTAAAAAAAACTACCTTAACACTAATTTAAAAAATATAAACTACTTAAAAAAAAAAATAATTAGACTTATGAAGCGAGGAGAAAGAATCTGCTTCAGCTGTTGGAATCGAGCGGTTGAAGGAACTGAGGAGAACAAACCTGCCCCACCCCTTAAATACCCTTGGAAGGTCGCAAACAATGGACTCGACACACAGACGGACAGGGGCGCATCCCAAGCATGAGACTGCTTTGAAAAGCTGCAACAGGCACACCCATGGACTGGGGACGCACGCAGTCACTCCAGGAGGAAAACACATTTCTAACGGAAAGATCGCTAATTCTGCATGCGTATATGTCAGAGGATGAAATTCACACTGAAAAAAGAAAAAAAATCTGTCATAGTTATTCTTTTGGAAGGGTCTCCAACACACGAGGATCACACAATATTCCACTAACTCACCCCAACACTCATTTGTTGACATTTTTCAGTATTCTTACCTCGGTGTGACATTTCTTGAGCAGGTTAATAAGTATGTTACATTCTTCGGTGTGTAGATGAGGAGACAAATCTGGATGCATCTTGAGTTAAGCGCATTCGCAGGCAAAAATTTGAGAAACCCTGTACCTGTCAATATTAAAATATGAAGATAGGTTTTAAAATCTAGCTCATTGTTCCATTTAAAAGATTTTTACGTATAATCATTGCCATCTTAACAGAAATAATATAAACTTCAAACAAAACATGGCTTCAACCCACTGATGTTTTATTTTGTTTCAACGGTGTAATGCCTACATATCCCCCTCTCTCATATATCTAGGGACTGCTTATATGCTTGAAGTTAAGCACACATTCAGCCACTGCTATGGATCAGAGTCCTAGAAAGATTTGGTTCTTCATCTTCAAGAACTCCAAATACTAAGCATCTTTTCCTATTTTATTTGCCTCCGTTCTACCTCATTGGCCTCCTGGCTGCCTCAAGTGACGTCTCTTCTTCATATTCTAGTTTCCTTGATTTATTTGTCTGATCCTCTACTGTCTATCATTTTCATTCCACCCCCACTAGGCACAGAGTTGGGAAGTAGACTTTGCCAGTTGATATTCTCCACAGTGAGCTGAACAACTGGCTTTTAAAAACCATACATAAATAAAAACTCAAGATCCAATAGGCTGGTAATACTTTTAATGTCTTTATGCATTAACTCAGAATTTTACTTGTGCAACTCCCACTGTTTTTACAGAAATCATGATGAGAGTTTTCTGAATTGTTTTTACATTTTCCTCCAAAAGTTTAACATAACACCCCATGCAAAAAAAAAAGTTAACAGTCAACAGGCCTTAAGTCTTGTATCTGAATATTTTTTATTTGTATTGTTACCAGTGCACACAGTGCATTTTAGAGTTTTCTGAGACAGTTACAGTATCTATGAAACATAAGAAAACCATTAATGGTNCCTGCTTAGACTTAGGACACCTGACATATTGACGGGCAAGGTAGGGTAATCTGAGTTGAAACCCCAGATCCACAAGTTTGGATACCAATTAAATTTCGGGAAAGGCAATTTGTGTGAATAATGGATGGCTAACATGGCAACTCTGAATTTTAAGGTTGCCATGGAAGGCAACCTCCATCTAAGGTTGCAATTCTCCATCCATTGTAGTCAATGGCTCAGCTCCCATTGAATGTAACAGTGGAGGATTGCACCATAAGTCTGAACTGTAAAGTGGATTTCAGAAGCTTAGAACTTGTGTCAATAGGCTGTCACCAAACCAAAAGGGGCAGGACCACATTGGAGGTACCACATTGGCAAAGGTGCTGTCACACCCTTTCTGATATAACCTTACCTCTTAATTAGTATTGTGACATCACCACACTTCCCAGGGATGAGGCCACATTGGAAAGAGGGCAGAGAAAGAGCTGGTAATCCTAGCCTTATGAAGCATCATGACATTGCAGCACTCCATGGGGGAGCAGTCATGACAGCGCATGGGAAAATCTCTATTTGGCTACCTCCTTTCTGATATAGCGGTGGTGCGGAGTCTGAGGGTTCTCCTCGATTCACAGCTTCACCTGGATGCTCAGACGGAGGCTCTGGGAAGGAATGCTTTTCGTCAGTTGCATCTGGTACAATGGCTTCAGCCGTATGTTTCGTACTCTGACCTGGCCACTGTCATCTATGCTTTCATCACCTCTAGGTTGGACTATTGTAATGCACTCTACGTGGAGCTACCCAGGGTGACGGCTCAGAGACTACAGCTGGTGCAGAATTATTTATTTATTTATTTATGTAAAATGTATATCCTGCCCCTCCTGCCCACAGGGCAACCCAGGGCGGTGAACAGCAATAATCAATAAAACAATTTTTAAAAATTAAACAATAAAAAAATGCAATATGCAGAGAAAAGAAAAACGCTCCTCCTCCACCCCTAGCCCCCGTCAAAAGCCTGACGGAACAGCCAGGTCTTACATACATGCCAAAATAGCAGGAGAGTGGGAGTCAACTGAGTCTCCTCCGGGAGCGAATTCCACAGCACAGGGGCGGCCACCAAAAAAGATCTAACATCGGTGGCCACCCGCCTCGCCTGGGGAACCTTCAAAAAGGCTCCCACGGACGATCTCAAGGGTCGCACAGGCACACGGGGAGTGAGGTGATCCCGCAGATAAGCAGGGCCCAGGCCGTGAAGGGCTTTAAAGGTTAGAACCAGCACCTTGAACCTGGCCCGGTGCTTTATAGGCAGTCAGTGCAGAGCCCGGATCACCGGTTTCACGCGCTCCCTGCGACCTGCCCTGTAAGGAGATGAGCCATGGCATTCTGCACCAGCTGCAGCCTCTGGACCAGCTTCTCAGGCAGCCCCACGTAGAGCGCGTTTCAGTAATCCAGCCTCGAGGTGATGAAGGCATGGATGAGTGGCGAGGTCGGAGTTTGAGAGCTACGGCTGAAGTTGCCGGACAAGATGTAACTGCCGAAACACACTCCCCACCACAGCCACAACCTGAGATTCTAGGCTGAGCCGTGAATCGAGGAGCACACCCAGACTCTGCACTTGGGAGACCATGGGAGGGTGAACCCCCCCAACAAGAGGAGATTCAACCACCCCCAGGTTTCCCAAGCCTTCGCCCACCAACATCACCTCCATCTTGTCAGGATTCGACTGCAGATGGCTCAACCTCATCCAAGCCCCCACAGCCGACAGGCACTGGGGAAATAAGGAGACTGCATGGCCTGGGTCAATGGAAAAGGAGACGTAGAGCTGAGTGTCATCAGCATACGGATGACACTGCATGCCCTGAAACCCGCTCACTATCTCCCCTAATGGCTGCATATAGATGGTACACAAGAAGGGGGACAGAATGGCACCCTGAGGGACTCCACACATGAGGTCCCATGGGGAAGATGTACACTCCCCCAAGACCACCCGGTGAGTTCTCCTGGCCAGGAATGAACAAAACCAGTCCAAGACCGTCCCGCCAATCCTGGCATGGTCCCACAGGCGAGTTACCAACGCCTCATGATCGACTGTGTTGAATGCAGCCGAAAGGTCTAGCAGGACCAGTAAGATCTGATGACTCTGGACCCTTGCCAGATGGAGATCGTCAACCAGGGTCACCAATGCAGTCTCCGTACCATACTCAGGCCGAAACCCAGACTGAGAGAGGTCAAGGAAACCGGTGTGGTTCAGATGTTCCTGGAGCTGCCATGCCACAGCCCGTTCAATAACCTTCCCTAAAAAGGTTAGGTTAGAAACCGGTCGATAACTGGCAGGAGCATCAGCATCAAGAGATGGTTTCTTGAGCAGGGGCCTAACCACAGCCTCCTTCAGGCATTCAGGCACCCTGCCCTCCTGAAGGGAGGCACTAATCACCCCAGCCAGCAATGGCCGTAACGTCTCCATGTTAGCTTTCACCAGCCAGGACAGGCAAGGATCTTGTTCACAAGCGGTGGCACGATCAGATCCCAACAAGGACTCCACATCGGCAGGCGACACCATCTGAAACTGATCCCACAAAACAGGACAGGACGGGGCATCCATAGCCCCAAAATGATCCTCTGCAAAAACTGCGGAACCGAAATCGTGGCAGATGCGAGCGATCTTATCTACAAAGTATTCGAACTGGTCACAGCGGTCACTGGATTTCTCCAGGTCCAGGCAGAGACAGGCAGGACTGGCCAAACCTTTCACCATCAGGAAAAGCTCTGGGAATTGAGCCCGGAAGACTATTGGCAGCCAGCACAGAGATCAGAGCACTGGTGTAATGTGCTCTCAGCATCACCATAGGTAGCCCCACAGAGCACGTTACAGTAGTCTAACCAAGAGGAAATAAAAGCATGAATGATCGTGGTCAGGTCAGGAACCGAAACCAGTGGCCGAAGCCGCCACACCAGATGTAACTGGCGGAAGGCACTCCTCGCCACAGCCTCCACCTGGAGATCCAGGCAGAGCTACGCATCAAGGAGCACCCCCAAGTTCCGCACCTCGGAAGTCAGTGGAGCGCACAAACCCTCAACCGGAGGGGGGGACGGGTCGCCATCTCCATTGACTTACCCACTATCACCACCTCCATCTTGTCAGGATTCAGTCGCAGTCAGTTAGCCCTCATCCAGTCCCCCACAGCTGACAAACACCAGGTAAGCACCGAGACAGTCAGGCCTGGGTCAGTCAAAAATGAGATACACAGTTGGGTGTCATCTGCATACTGATGACACCTCACCCCATACCCCCTGATCACCTCGCCGAGCGGCTGCATATACACTTTAAATAGGAGAGGGGACAAGACAGAACCCTGCAGGACCCCACACGGGAGGTTTCGGTAAGATATAAAAGAGTCACCGAGTACCACCCGCTGAGTTCTCCCGGTCAGGAATGAGCGGAACCATTCAAGAACAATCCCGCCCCACCCCTGCACTGTCCCGCAGCCACGTCACCAACATCTTATGGTCAATGGTATCAAATGCTGCCGAAGGAGCTAACAGGACCAATAGGGTCAATCGACCCCGATCTTTTTCACAGCGGAGATCATCCACCAAAGCCACAAGTGCTCTGTCAGTGCCAAGACCCGGATGAAAGCCAGACTGAGAAGGATCAAGGTAACAGACGCAGTCAAGATGCCCCCGGGAGCTGCTGAGCCACTACCCGTTCAATAACCTTCCCTAAAAAGGGAAGGTTAGAGACAGGCCGATAGCTGGCAGGGGAGTCAGCGTCAAGCGATGGTTTCCTGAGCAGAGGCCACACCACCGCCTCCTTGAAGCAGTCTGGCACTCCATCCTCCCGCAGGGAGGCGTTGACCAGCAATGGCCCCATTGGCTCCCAGCAGCTCTTAACCAGCCAGGATGGGCATGGATCTAATTCACAAGTGGTGGCTAGAACAGCCGCAAGCACACCCACCATGTCAGCGGGTGTCACCGACTGAAATTGATCCCACAAAATTGGACAAGCCGGGGTTTCTACAACCTCCGCTGTATTAAGTGCGGCATCGAGGTCTTGGTGAATACGAGCAATTTTCTTCGCAAAATAATCCGCAAAAAGGTCACAGCAGGTCGATGATGACTCAACCGCAGGGTCAAGGGATGCCGGACTGAGCAGCCCCCGCACAACACGGAACAGCTCCACCAGATGGGATTTTGCGGACACTATGAGGGCAGTAAAGAACTCCCTCTTTGATGCCTGCATAGCTACGGCATAGGCTCGTTGATTCCACTACTCCTGTTTTCACTAAGTAGACTTTCTCTTGTCATTTTTATCTAGCTGGGCCCAAATAAAAGGATTTTTTTCTCCAAATTTGCTTTCTTTCAGTGAGTGTGGGAGAAGACAATATGGTTTTTTCTAGTACTTGAAGGGATTTAAAAGAAAACTACAATGAATTAGTATTTTCTATTACCTACATACAAGAAATCACTTTTTAAAGTATTTTCTTAAAACTCATCATTGGATGACTACCATCTGCACATTCTCTGGATTCAGATTAAGGGGCTGATCCAAGGTGCACATACACCATGTACCTCATATGCCTGCATAACGCATGGTGTGCGCACCGAACGCACATGCACCTGGGATCAGGACCTCAGAAAAGGGGAGGAGAGGAGGAAGTCAGGTTCTCTTGGCAACTATTAAGATAGAGGTTTTAAATATTAATTTTAAACCAGCTATCACATTAACTGAAGCAAATTTTAGAAGTTTAGAGTTTATTTTAAAACCACTGTGAAACATCCTAATTCCTAACAGAAGCTGATTTTTTCTCCATCCTAATCTCATTCCCTACATTCAGCCACCTGCCAAGAAGTACGCTGCAAAACGATTAAAATGGAAATTCCCGCTGAGTCACATCAGGTCTCTTCACTGACTGGAGATAGCGACACAGCAGCCGACAACTCTATAAAGCTCCTATTACAGATACCTGTATTTAGTAAACATTTACCTAGTTCTCCGAGGTATTTATCAGAATCACTGCAGTTTTCTTCTAATGCACTAGAAGTAACTTGTAAAAAAAGAATCTGCGAGCAAAACAAAAAAAAAAGTAAATAAGTCTCTGGTTTTCTCAATACTTTCAGATATTTGTGGCAGGAGACCAGCCTCTCTCACCTACACACATCACTTCTGCAGTTTCTCGTTCAGTTTAATAAAGAGAAGTAATTGTCCTACAATTACTGGCGGAAGAATAAGAGGTGTTCACCTACAACATCCATTGATTTCAATGACATCTAAAGTGCTCAGACTGTGAAGAATTATACTCCTCTCGTCACAACGTCACCAAAGTTACGAGAAGGGAGAAGGTTTTTTTTCTTTTCTTGTGGGGCAATGATGTTTTTTTAAGAATCGGCAAACAGTGCAGGAAAAGTGTATACAACTAAGTTTAAAGACGTATTAAAAGTCTGGAATGAAATGAAGATTTTCCACTATGGAGCTCATTGAAAATGTTTAGCAGAACAGAGATAACTATGAGTGTTAGCAAATTACAGTGGCCCAATTAGGCCCGCAAGCTGCTAACACATTTGTTGTTGCACTGCCAGAATGTTGGCCTGGAATTGCTCCAGAGTGTCTCAGCGGCAGCGAGCCAGGACTGGGATCCTGGAGAACTCCGGAGTCACAGGCTGGGCTACAGTCAGCCCGATTGGGCCAGAGTGGGCAATCGCGTGCGTTTTAGCCTGCCGTGACCCAGCCCGGGTTTGTCATGGCTAGCGGCCATGGCTGCCTATCACTGGCCGCCCATCATGGCAGGGGGCTGGACACAACGCAGGAGCAAGGCCGGCCGGCTGCACATTCCTGTAACTGCCCGCACTCCGGGACGTTGGTTGGCTGGCCCGACTTGATCTAGACCATGTTGGCAACTGGTTCCTGACCCAAGTCAGGTTATTATTATTATTATTATTATTATTATAAACATTTATATAGCTCCAATAGCATGACCTGGTGCTCTACAGAACATAGAAATAGACGCGGTCCCTGCCTGTGGCTTACAATCTAAAAGACAAGGAGAGGGAGAGGGGACAGTGGGAGAGCCAGGGGAGAAGACCAACAAACGTTCAAGTGGATGCAAAGTCTCAGGTGCGACAGTGATGCGCCGCCATCATGTTTTCTTACACCCCAAGTAGTATACTATTTCAGTAGAGATTAGCGATTCAGGTGTTTCAGAAAGTAAGATTATAGAATATACAATATAGAAGAGAGGGGGGAAAATACAGAAACTAGGGTGATGGGAAGGATAATCAGAAGAAAAGAGATTTATATTGGGGAGGAGGTCAAGAATACAATATGTGGGGAAAAGTTAGCATCAATTATAGCAATGTCAGTCCATTATCGCTTTGTTTTATTTTCAAAGATTCTTAAAGTAGCCAGCTGTGCAATAAAAAGTGCCTTCATTGTGAAATGAGAAACCCTTCAACGCAGGTGGGCAATAGATTCTTTTGTGAATTTGCAGTTTGACTAATTTTATTTAGCAACTTCAAGTTCTAGAATGAAATTCAAAAAAGTTCACCGCTTCAGAAAATGTAAATACTTGGTTTAAATGCAGCACCAGACATGCATCTACAATTCTAAACCATCCCAAATTTTCCAATATCTATCCGAAGAAAAGCAAATACGCCCATCCCATTAACAGAAGTACAGCATGTGTTTATATGTATGCCAGCTTTAGCAGGGGACAAGGGGGGTTGGATTCTGTAGCATAAAAAGTAGTATGCAGAAACTCCACAATTTCAAAAAGTTTGAAAACCACTGGATTATACTTTTGCAGTTTAACTAGCCAGCAACGTAAAAATGCAATCCAAACACATACACACTAAGAAATTAAATTTGTAAAATTCTTTCCGTTTTAAACTTTTGAAGCATTATTAGTAACAGCTAACACTGTTTTTAAAAACGCTTTTAAAATTACATATTAGTGAAGAAAACTTCATTTTATGGATGACCACAGGTTGGGTGTGTAAATATTAATCTGCATAATGTTTTACAAACATTAAACAATAATGTCCTTTAAAAAACAACAACACAACCCTGAGTTTACTGGTCAAAGCTTGCATGATGTGTTAAATGCCAAGTTTACAAGTACTGGTAATTATTAGAAAAACATACAATGATACATTAAAGGATAGGAGCTCCACTCCAAGATAAACCATCTTCGGAGTTCATCTTGGAAGTAATCCCCAAAACAAAAAAAACCAGAAGACTTTTACTGTCAACTAAAGCTAACGAATGGAACAAAATGATTAGCTTTGTCAAACATCACAACTGCACGACAGACTTTGTTTAAAATACTTAACATGTAAGCAACAGTGAATTCACTAACTGTGGTTTATGTCCATTAATAAGAATCCAGCAAAGCAAAGCGCTGGAAGGAAAAAAAAATAAAAAATAAAGTCAGACTTTCCATCGTCTTGATGGGAAAGGGTTTTTGTGTCACTTCACAATTCAAGCATGCAATGAATCTATTGCGTTGCAGGTTTTAAGGCCCTGCATGGCATAGGCTATATAGTGATATTCAAGACCTGCTCCAGGAACCTCAGCCCACCGACTATCCGTGCTCTGATGCCACCTGCTGTTTCGGGATTCCCACCCCCATCATGCCTTAAGTCGGCAGGTAAAAAATCAGGCCTTTGTGATGAATATCTGGAAAGAATGAGTTCCACAGCAATTCCCCCTTTCTCACCTTTGAAAAGCACCTAAAACTTCTTTGTGCTGTGGCTGATTTTAAAGGACCCATGGCTGGTTCCTGTTCATGTATTTTTTCCTCCCCTTTAGGGTTGATTTTAAGTTATGGGTGGTTTTGTTTTTTGTGTTTTTAATCTTGTGAAGTGCTTTGAGCACCATCTGGCAGAGGGGTACTACACAATTTGCTATTTTTGCTGCGCGCGCACGCACGCACACACAAAAGCCTGGGGATAAAAGGGACAAATACAAAGAAAAGAGGAGGAAAACAGTTATGAGAAGACTCTCATATGGATGGAGGCAATTAAAGGGTGACAGAATTTGAACAAGACTGAAGTAACTGATGGGGTCTGGCCTCCCCGGTTACGCAGATTCTCAGCCTTACCGTGCTCCTGGATCCCTCACTGCACCTGGAACTTCATGTCGCAGCAGTGGCCACGAGTACTTTTCACTAACTCCATCTGGTGAGAAGGCTGCAGCATTTTCTTTCAGGCTCAGAGCTGGACTCCATCATCCATGACTTCATAAGCTCGAGGCTAGACTACTGAAATGCACTCTATGCGGGGACTGCCTTTGAAGACAGTTTGGAAGATGCAACTGGTGCAGAACGCAGTGGCCCACCTTCCGATGATGGTGGGTCTCCAGGGGCACATTGCACCAGTATTCCAGTATCTGCTATGGTCTCCAATACTGTCTCAGGCACAATTCAAGGTGCTAGTTTTGACCTACAAAGCCCTAAATATCCAAAATAAAGCCCTCACTTATGTTCTCTTGCTATTCTCCATGGTCAGCTGGGGCGCCCTTCCGCAAGTACCAAAATTGCATCAAGTCTATACGGTGAGGGCAAGCCAAGAGGCATTTTTGGTGGTTGCTCCACAACTCTGGAATTCTTTTCCCCTAGAGGGCCGCCAAAGCCTGAGCATTTCTCAGAGACAATGCAAGACCATATCATTTTGGTAGGGCTTCACCAAATAGGTGCTCCAAGTACTTGCGAGCACTTCCAAGGTTCCAAATACCGGGACCGAGTCCCCAGCCGTCATGCAAGGACTAAGAAATTGGAACTCAGACCCTCAGTGAATACTTCCAAGGGTGGGGGTCAGAGGGAGCCTGTGGGGGGTGAGGGCCTAGCGGAGGCTGAGCACGTAGAGTACTCACCCTCTGGATGGGCTCCGGTGACGTGTGGCTTCCTCCAGGTGGGTAAGTTTAAAATAAAGAGAGAAAAAAAAAGCTAGGCATGCTCAGGTGGGCCAAATGGCCCCTTTTGAGCATGCTCAGACCTTTCCAAGATGGTGCCTGCAGCATTCTGATGCTGCCAGTGCTATCTTGGAAACGTCTGCGCATGCTCAGAAGGGGCTGTTTAGCCCTTTTGAGCATGCCCAGATTCCCCCCCCGCCTGCCTTTAAAAAAAACTTGCCTAGTCCGGAGGAAGCCAAGTGTCGCCAGAGCCCATCTGTAGGGCGAGTATTCTACCCCTCAGGTCCCTGCTAGGCCCTCACCCCCTTAGCACCCCACCCCTTAACACCCACTAAGCCCCCCTTCCCCCACCTCTGTTTCCTGGCCCCCGCTAGCTTATTCTCAGCCGAGGATTTTTTGAGTTCCCAAGTTTCGGGGGCCATTCTTCGAAACTTCGTAACTCGGAAAACTGAGTCAAGTACCTCGATCCTTTGTGTTTTCTGAGGAAAACAGAGGACTGGGTTTCAGCACTGTTTCTTGGCCAAGTGTTCAGCAGGCAAGGGTAGATTTCAGGATACTCTAATAATGGGAATTCTATATTATTGTTCACATGCTGATGGGGTTTTATATGTAATGTAACATATGTTACCACCTGCTCTGAGGCTTCGGGTAAGGGTGGGCTAAAAATCAAATATCAAGAGCGGAGTTGTTAGTTAAGGGATTTAAGAAGCTGTAGACCGTTCTTCACAGAAGCACGCTCACCCCAATATGGAATCCCTTGAACTCCACACCAGAGCAGACATGCAATCATGAGGATACGGCTACAAGGGCTGATCGCCAGAAAGCCATCAAAAAACATCACTGTAGTCCAGGACGTTATTTTCAGTATCATCTGCTGCACCATCCCATTTTGCAAGCAGGTGTTTCAAACACACACACACACACACACACTACCTGTTGACTTGTTTATTATACAGTGTGCTCTAATTGTTGAGGATTCATATATAACTGAAATGTTTTACGGTATTTTATTTAAATATTTTCTGATGCTTCAAGAAATCTCTCTTCAAATCAGGAAGCCAGCTAGGCCTTGCTCGTGCAAGGATTTCCCCCTTAAAACCATGTCAGCTCAAAACAGTGGTATCAATAGCAGCAGCACCATGGTCTTCCCACTTTTGAGACTAGCATGCCTACTGCTGTTACTAAGGCACCGATTTAACTAAGAGTGGAAAGTTCTGAGCGGGAAAAAAGTTAAAGCAGACCATCTCAAAACTGATGTAGACATCCTCAAGACAGGCAGTTCAGCAGGGTGTCACAATAAAAAGGATTCGGTAACACTCATGAAAGAAAAGGACCCGCACAAAGGGATCCTAGTCAACATGGAAGTATTGATAATCAGTCCTCGCTCTCAGACCCCGGCTTGCCAATGAGAATACATTTACATTCTTTGAAAGAAAATACCATAACAATTACTTTTGTGTGGAGAACACTTCAAATAGCTCCTTTGTATCACCACTTGAAGTCTACTATTAAACACTAGACTCCAAAGCAAATCTAGAAACAAACACTCCACCGAGAGTTTCAATTCAGCAAACGCTTCAATTCAGCAAATTAAACGTCCCAATAGTTCAGGATGACGGACCCAACATATACATCCAGCCAAGGGATTCAGTAAGCGTTCCGTCAGGCCAAGGAGGTTTTGCATGCAAGCCGTGATAAGCGAACGTTTTTAAGTTTAGCCCATGCATCTCTTTCCTACCATTACATTTAGCACTCTGGAAAGGCGGTTAGCGCTTTAATGGCTTTGTGCTACTGTAACCAACAGCAGTAGTTCCAACAAAAGCTATCGTTCAAATCACTTTGTTTCCCTCACTGTAATTTGTGGAAGACTAGCAGTGTCGGCAAATTAATAATCAGCTGACAATCAATCCCTCTCCTAAAAGCATCGTCCTGATAGGGTTTCACAGAAATGCAAAGCACCAATTAAACAAAACTCCGGTGAAGGAAGAAAAAAAACAGAGTGGCAAGGAACATGACAATAAGCAGCATCCCATCAGACTTTTTTGGATCACTGCTCTCAGCTCATAAACAGAAGAAAGAGCACTATGGCTCACGCCCATGAGCCAAATACAGCAAACAGCTAGTTTTTGTGTGGCCCCTTTAATCTCATCCCTGGAAAACTGAGCTCAGAGTAAGGGAGCAAAGGTAAGAGCATGCACACAAAGGTAGAGGAGAGATCTATGGCACTAATCCACGATCAGGGCCTTCTTCTGAGCGCAGAAACACTCCCTAAAACACACACACTCCCAACTTCTATGTGGCCCTAGGAGCTTCTACCTTTCCCCAAGCGACCCCCTTCAGAGGGAAAAGGTTACCCAACCCTGGTGTAGACAGACATAGGAGTAAATCTATATTTTACCAATTAAGCACTTTTAGAATTGATACCTTCTGAATAGAGTCTTTGATGACACTACTGGCATGAGCAAAAATTGCTGGACTGCACCTCTGATTTACAGGATCCCTGACTTCATGACATTAGCATTCTTGAAGCCATTTCTTGTCTAATAGTGCTTAGTCATGAACACACAGAATGAAGGCAGTTAAACTAATCAATCCGGGAAGAACATTTAAATAGGTCTTACACAAGTAACAGTTCACATGGGAGGAAGTAACAAATCTCTTGATCTGATACACATCACAACTGGGCTTGTCCTTCATGATCCAGTTTTCCAGTCTTCGGTAATACTCTGAAATTGCGCTACAGACTTGATAGGCTATGCTATTTAACCAAATTAACTTCTCAAAAATATGAACACAATAATAAACTGCTGTACCCCAGTGGCTTCAAGTCTATAAAATGCTTAGAGGTCCTGGCATGAGAGACGCTGTGCTATTCAATTAACTTATCTTCATGAGCAGCAGCTTATGGTAGATAGGGCAGCTGGTGAACTGGAGAAGATGGACAGAGAAGTCCGAAATGTGAAATTATATATGAATACATTATTAGGGTTTAGGAATATTATGTGACTGGAAAATTTTCAATAGTAACACAATTGGGCAGAGAGAGTAGACGCTACTAGCATCCTTCTAAAAACACCACCACCACAAAACCCCTCAAAACAAAGGGCATTTTCACACAAGACACTCTCTACCCACTATACATGTTTCAGGGCAGCCACAGGGCCACATTGCAGCCCTCCAACATGTATAGTGGGTGGGGGGCGGGTGGGTAGTGTCTTGTGTGAAAATGCCCCAAGACAAAAGAAACCAAACAACAAACCCCCCTCTCTCATCCAAAATAGAATTAATCCATGAGGATAACTGCCTTGCTAGCAGTGAGCAAATCTATGCAAATAGAATATACACAGAAATGTACAAGTGTATAAAGAACAGAGGATGGGTGAAAGAAAACTTTAAATATAACTTACCACTATATCTGAATGCATATTAATAAGTCTCTTGACGCGATATTCCAGTGCAACCTTACCATCATATTTGGGAGCCATGCCCCACACCACATTATAATCAAATTTGTACTATAACAAGGATGATTAATATCTTGCATCTTTGGACGCACTGAATGCTAGTTATATGGTACCTATTTTAATTCAAAAACAAAATGCACTGTGTTTTTGATGAAACATGCATTTTGATTAAACATGTTGCGAGTCACGCTTCATACCAGATTTGTGCTGCAACAAACATTACAATGAGGTTGCACTGAATTGACAGGAGAATACTCTGAAGCGTAATTGCTGTGAAAAATACTAGTAGTCAAATATAAGGATCATATTTTTAAAATAAGAGAAATTGCTCTGGAAGCAAAATGGGCAGCACAATGCAAGGTCATTGAAGCTGCTTGCCCATATCCTGAGTTTCACATGGGATTCTATCCCACGCAAAATCAGCAACGACGTTAAGATTCCTGTTGGGCTGCATGCCCACGTTATTTTTCCCCATGTTTTCCCCCTTGCAATGTCACATGACTGAGGGAATCTGTTAGAGGATCCATGCACATGTAATTTTCACATACGTTACATTTCCATCCACGTTTAATCCGCCTCATGCACACATTCCAATCTCACGTAAATACACAACTCACGTAAGCGGCAGAGCTGGATTTCCCTGCTCTGACTTGAGTGATGAAACTTACGTTACTTTCCGTGCCAAATGAGTAAAGGCGCATGCACAAGTTACAAAATATCACGCAAGACACAAAGTAAGGTGAAACTGTGTAACGCGGGCAAGCAGCCTAAGATGCAAGCACCATTAAAATCTAAGAGCGACAATTTGGAGAGAAATGTTAAAAGAGCTAGAATGTTGTGTGTGGTATGGGCAGGGGAAGTGATTTCCGTTTAAGAATCTTACTAGAAACCCGTTCATCTTTCGCTCCGCTGTTTTTCTGCTTATCATTTACTTCTGCTACTTGTTTAGACTTGTGTACGTATTCTTAGAACACTACTGCGCCATCTAATTAGCTAACAATGCGAAGGTTCTGGTCTCAAAACATGGTAGCCTAGACAAGGCCGTGATAACCCTGGCTCCCAGACAATACCGAGATAAAGGGAAAACCACTCTCAACATTTTTTTCATGTGAACAAGGGGCAGTGTGGAAAGGTTTTCTCTTCTGCTGCATCTACTGTGAGGCTTTGCTCTGCCGTACTGGCCCAGCAAGACGGTTGCTCATGCTAAGCTAGCCTAGGCCCTACTTATTTTAAGACCCAAGCAAGGATGTGCAATACCACTACTGAAAATACAGGGGACAAATAGCAGCAATGTAATAAAGTTGGGGGGGGGGTGATCCCTAAAAGGAGCCAAAAAATAAACACAGGAAATCACTTTAAACCCTAGGTCTTCAAATGCAGACCACAGGAAAGAGTGAGCCGCCTCCTCTCAGCAGCATCCACCCTAGAGCCCGTTCTCTAATAGACTGAAACAATGATGAAAGCCTGCAAGCTATTTCAATAAAATGAGGGAGATGAACAGGGCTAGCCTGTTCAATAGCAGGTCCAATAGGGACCGTGGCCCGGGGCACAGGGAGGCCAAACCTGGAAGCCTCCAGTCCAATACTCCTGAGGACCCAGAACAGGCTATTTCTGGGGTCCTCTTCCCTGCTCATAATTCTTGGCCTCCAGGGTTGTTGCTTCCCAAGGGGCCCTTCTGGACCCCGCTCACTTTCAGTAAATCACCGATGCCTGAAGCGAGGGGAGATGTGTGTGCGTGTGAGAAAGCGAGTGAGAGCACGCTTGGGAAAAAAGCCTGCGTGCACAAATGAAAACTTAGGAACGTCTTTGTTTTTGTAAGCAAACAGACTGGCAATTGTCATAGGGTTGGGGCTGTGGAGGGCAGGGCCATGGAGACCCCACATTATTTGTTTTGCCCTAAGCCTTGCAAATTCTAACAGCAGCTCTGAAAAGGAGGAAAGAGGAGAGGTGACATGCGAGAAGCCTCCAAACATACCTTTGATAAATAAGAACGTAACTGCCATATTGGGTCAGGCCATTGGTCCATCTAATTCTATCCTGGCTTTGCAGAGTTCAGTATCAGATGCTTCAGAGGAAACTGGATGCATCAGGGCAATTAGCGAGTGATCCACCACAAGTTGCTCACATCCAGCTTTCAGAACTCAAATGGTGAGATACACCATGAGCTTGCCATCTCCCAACCATTTTGGCTGGTCGCTATTAGATGCTTGCTACTGTTGGGCTTCCAAGTATAAGACCACAGCTCTCCCACCCCCAGAATCTATTCATTGTTAAGGTCTTCCTTTGCCGCCATTTGGAAATGCTGGGGAAATTGCTTAGATATCCATGGGTGGCCTGCGAGAGGGAAATGAGTGAAAGGAGGAACTCAGCTTTGGGGAAAACTGGTTGTCAACCATATTAACTTTGAACACTATCCAGTATGTTGAGGAAGCACTTGAATGCTAAATAGAATGCAAATTATGCAAGGGCTAAACAAAACACAACAACACAATAACACTCATCTTTGTTTCATATAAGAGACAGGATTATCAAAACAGGAAGGCATGCCCCTCATTAAAATGATCACAATGACAAATCTGCTTTTTAATTTTCTTCTGCCACCGATATGAACCTAACCCACCAGAAAGAGCCAAAAATCCAAAATCCTGTATATAGGCTGAAACTTATTCGTGCACTCCAACACATTCAGTAACGCATGAAAAGGCGAGTCTGTTTTGGAATGATTTTTCTGTAGAGAGGCTCTTGAACAAAATAAAGGGGGGGGGGGAGGAGGGAGAGAGAGAGAAACCAGAGAACCCAAGCAATAATGAACATCAAAATCCACAGCCCCAAAGTACAATGACAGACTCAAAAAATTTCCAATTTAAGTTAAAAATTAAAATTGGGAAATTCCTGAAAACTGGGGATACTTAAGAGAAAAAGATTTTTTTTAAAAAATTATTGTTAGCACCTAGGCATACCAGTCAAGAATTAGGACTCTATCTTATTTATTTATTTATTTATTAAAATGTATACCCGCCCTTCCCCAAAGGCTCAGGGAAGACGACAACAAAAAAAACACACAAGAAAAATAATAAAAATACAAAGCAATACAATAAAATCTGCTAGGAATCCCAACCTTCACTCCAAAAAAACCACCCGTCCAACCTCTATCCCTGCCTGCCGAAAGCTCTGCCAAAAAGAAAGTATGAAACCGCCTCTGGAACATGCTCAAGCTCTGACACACCTCCAGGGAGAGGGAGTTCCACTGAGAATGCCTCTCTGCAGGCCCTTGTCATATGGACAAGATTAGTCAGTGGGGCCCACAAAAGGGCACTCCCAGCCGACCGCAGGGGTGGCAGTGGATCATGGAAGGAGAGACTGTCTTTCAGATCTGTGGGGTCCAAGCCATTTAGGGCTTTAAAGGTCAAAACCAACACCTTGAATTTTGCCCAGAGAGCTATAGGAAGTCAGTGCAGACTACAGAGCACAGGTTTAAACGTGCTCCCCCAAAAGGAGCTGGGCCACCGCTTTCTGCACCAGCTGCAGCTTCTGAACTGTCAAGGGCAGTCCCATGTAGAGAGCATTGCAGTAGTCTAGCCTCGAGGTAACAAAAGCATGAATGATGGAGGCCAGATCCGAATCAGAAAGAAAAGGCTGCAGCTTTCTCACCGGATGTTGAAAAGGCACTCCTGGCCACTGCCACAGCCCAGCAATTGAGGCACAGCAGAGGATCCAGAAGCACCCCAAGGCTGTGAACCTGAGTAACAAGAGGGGACCAGACCCTGTCAATAACAGGGCGTCCCAATCCCTTCTAAGTCACAAGATCGGCCAACTATCATCACTTCAGCCTTGTCTGGATTCAGCTTCAACCAGCTCACCCTCATCCAGTCCCCAACAGCAGCCAGGCACTGGGAAAGCACCGAGACCGTTCAGCAAGACACAAACAGACCTGAGTTAGGAGAAAAAGAGAGGTAGAGCTGGGTGTCACTCCAAACCTCCAGATGATCTCACCCAGCGGCTTCAGATACACACTGAACAAGAGGGGGGAGACGGAATGGAACCCTGCAGGACACTGGAAGGGAGGTCCCAAGGGGATGACGACCAATTTCCCACCACCACCTGCTGGGACCTCTCGGATAGGAATAAATGGAACCACTCAAGAGCAGTCCCGTGCACCCCTGCCAAGTCTCACAGATGTGTCAACACCACCTTGTGGTCAACTGTATCAAAAACTGCTGAAAGATCTAACACGATCAACAGGGCACAATTACCTCTTCCAGGCCTAGATCATCGACCAAGGACACAAGTGCAGTCTCGTCCCCAGACGAAAACCAGATAGAAATGGGTTCAGGAATCCAAAAACATCAAAATCAGCCTGAAGCCTCCGGGGAACCACCCATTCAATAACCTTCCCTAAAAAATGGAAGGTTAGAGATAGGCCGACATAGCTGGCTGGAGAGTCAGCATCCACAGATAGTTTCTTACATAGGGGCTGGACCACCTCAATTTTAAGGGTGTCTGACAACCTACCCTCCCGAAGGGAGGCATTGACAACCCCAGCCAGCAAAGGCCCCAGCGTCTCCCAACTGGCTTTCACCAGTCAGGAAGACAAGGATCTAATTCACAACTGGTTGCCCGCATCGCTCCAAGCATCGGTCGATGAACCCAATTGAAACCGATCCAACCAAATGGGACAAGGTTGAGCTTCCACTGCCCCAAACTCTGATTCTGCAGTCAAAGTAGCAGCACGCAAGTCATGGTGGATATGAGAGATTTTGTCTGCAAAGTAATTAATAAAAATGTCACAGCAGGCAGTAGATGATTCAAGTTCATGGCGAAGACAGTTTAGATTAACCAGGTCATTCACCACCCGAAAAAGCTCCACAGGACAAGACTTTGCCAACCTAGGATAGCAGAGACGCTTTCTTCACCATCATCACAGGCACGGCATAATCCCTTAAAAATGATCTATGCCGCAATCGGCATGAGACAAGCACCACCTGCGCTCTAACCACCTACACTCCTGCTTCAACCGCCTCAGGTTCTCCATGCACCTGGGGGACTTATGCTGTCACAACAGTGGAAACGGATTCCTGGGTGCAACTGCGTCAATGTCCCCAGTCAAGATACCATTCCATAAAATGACTAGATCATCAACAGAGCAACTGTCAATGTCAGTACATAAATCCCCGAAAGAGTTCTGGAAAGCAATCGGATCCATAAGTCTCTGTGGGTGGACCAACCTAACTGGTCCACCAACCTGACAGTGCCATAGGAGGGCGGGGATCCAGGTCTCCAAAAGATAATGGCCCGACCATGACAACGGTGTTATGACAACACCCTCAATAATCGGAATCCCTGTCTCCAGGCCGGTGCAAAACATGAGATCCAACATGTGTCCCACCTCATACATTGGGCCAGATGTAATCTGGGATAGACCCATGGGTGTCATGAAGTCTCGCTCTGGCTCCAAAAGATTGGTCTCAGTATGTAATTTGAAGTCACCCAAGACTATAAGTCTGGGTGATTTCAAGACCACCTCTGAGACCAACTCAGCCAGCTCAGTCAGGGAGCCTGCTGTGTAGCGGAGTGGTCGGAATTCCCAATCTATCCCGAGCCAACATTCTCTATTGGAAGAGTTGGGCACTGGATACCTTTGAAAGACCACAGTGTCTTTACAGATCACCGCCACACCACCACCCTGACCCCCAATCCTAGACTGATGCTGCACCAAGTACCCAGCTGGCATCATCTGGGACAATAAAGGTCCAGATGCCTCACCCAGCCAGGTGTCTGTAGTGCAGGAGGTCAGCGGCCTTATCCTGAATAAGATCAAAAGATGACTGGTGTTTTGTTTGCCACTGACCTCCAATTAAGCAGCATCAGCTTTAGATCAGGGGTCCCACTGGCCTCGACCCCCAAATATCCCAAGAAGGAGGGAAGCAGGACACAGACAGACATGATACCCTATAGAGATTCTTGCTCCCATCCCCGACCCCCATCATGCCTTCCCATGCCCAACACGACCCCAACTGGTCAAATAGCTGCCCAAGTCTCCATTTCCTGCCCCCAGGTCCTCCCTCTCCAGCTCCTGAGGTCCCAAGCCCAGCATCCCTGATCTGCTAGGTGCTGAGAGTTTCTGCCCCAGAAAACTCATAATTATGCTTGTGAGCCACCCTGAGACTCTGAGGGAAGGGCAGGATAGAAATCAAAATAAATAATAATTTGTGTGTAAACCATGATGCAGTGAGTGGTCAACAAAAACATATGTTCTTTAAGGGAGCAGTACAGATGTGCATGTGACCAGGCAGATGTTCAGGTTGCCAAGGCATGTTTAATACTTGATTACTTAAAATGGCTCAAAATAGGATGCATTCAACCAATACAGACATGACCTAATAATAATATTAATAGAGACCGCCGCAAAGGATGCATAGTAAGGAAAGAAAATCCTAACTACATCTGTGCTGTGAAACGTTTTTCACCCATTCCAGCTCTCTCTACCACCGCCCCAAAGAATGGCATCCTAGACTGGGCACAAAATTTGCAGGTGCCTGGGACCCGTTGGCACCCAGAAAGCCAAGGCTGGCCATCGGTTCAGGGGTGTAGTGGGGGAAGAACGTTTTCATATTAGAATAAAGTCTGGTGATTGAATTTATTTATTTTTTGCTCCTGGACTTCAATCTGAAATGTCATGCCCTACTCCTAGATTTCCAGGGACTGCAACAAAACTATATGCAATATGAAATAGTAGGTCTACACAGTTTATGCATATTTGGTGGTATTTTTCCCTGCTTAGCATAAGTCTTTGAGCATCTGCATCACACAAATAATGATGGGCATTATGTCAACAATAACCTGAGGCCACAAGACAAACGGGCTTAGGAGACACACATCCTTCATTTTCAAGTTAGAGTGATCAAATCCAAGAACGACACCCCTCCTCCCCATATCTGTCAGGAGTATCTACAGAGATGTCGAGACTGGAGGCTTATTAAATAGACAGCATTGGGAAAAACTCCTTTCCATGTAGTACCTTGTTGGGTAGAACTTCATATATTGCTGTCAATTCAGCCCCTTTAATGAGTACTAAAATCTGTTCTAAAAGGAAAAGAATTCTGTTGTCCTGGGTATTATTTTGAGAGAGAGAGAGAGAGATGTATTGTCGAGACAGCTAAGCAGGCTAAAGGTAATGTTCAAACAAAGTAGCAACAAGAGGAAGTTCACAGGAAATTCTATTTTCTGAAGGGGAAGGGCTAATACACAGTCCAGGGCCCTCATATCTCAGGGACCGCCTCACCCTCCACGTCCCAGGGCGATCCCTTCGGTCCACCAGGGGTGCCTTTCTGGAGGTCCCCCGTGGAAAACAGGGGGCTACCATGGAGAGGGCATTCTCGGTGACCGTGCTGCGACTCTGGAACTCCCTCCCGGAGGAAGCCCATCTGGCCCAACTTGCTGGCTTTTCGTAGAGCTTGCAAAACCTGGCTGTTCGCCCAGGCCTTCCGAGGGGAGGGTGAGGTAATTGAGGGAAGATATTTTTAATTATTGTTGGAACTTTTTATGTTTTTTATTGAATTTTAGTATCATCATCTGTTTTGTAAGTTGCCCCAAGATGCCGCAGGCATGAAGGGTGGCGAATAATTGCAAATAAATAAATAAATAAATAGGGCCATTTCATTTACTTCAAGACCCCACAGGGTAGGAAGTATGCTGTTCTACAGAGTGACCTGCGAGTAGCTGCCTTTTGTATTTGCTTGATGCAGGATAATGAGAGCTGAAAAAAAAGTTCCAGTATTAAAGCAACTGCAATGGAAACCTGCAGGAAAAAGTGAATTCAGACAGCTTTCCCGAAAATGAATTGAAAATCAAAAACAGAAAGATGTAATTAGTTTAGAACTGCTGAACAATTCTACAAAACATCAAATCAATTCCTCCCTACTTCACAGTTGTTGAAATCTATCAACACCCCCCAACTCAAAAAAGAAGTTTGATATGGATTGTTTAAGTCAATCGTTAGCAGAGAATACACAAGCAAGTAAGTTCACAGCACCTAAATCGATGCAAGGCGCATCTTTCTGCACAGATCTCCCTCTCGCTAGCACAGCACAGAAAATTAATCTTCTCCCCGATGAAATTTTGTACTCTTACTGATTTTGTCCTGCCATTTCATTCCCCTTAGCTACCAATTTATTCACTTGTATGCCCACTGAAAAATAAGCAGTAACGTTCCCTCAACTTCACAAGGGGATTGACTTACACTAGTGACAAGAAACATGCCAAGTGCACATTTTTAACCTCAAAAGTATTCAAAGAACATGCGACAGAATTTGGCTTTCATATTCTTGCTGTTCTTTAGTTAACCAGGGAATCGGAGAAGTTTATTAAGTGCTGCGTCACCATTTTTTGTTGTTGCTGTTTTTCTCCTTACTGGAAGACTGGAGCAGACTTAAAGCTTCGCAGGCGCTTGCTTACCATTAGCTTTTGTTCATCCAATCCAACCCACCCAGCCCCAAATTATAAAACATCAGTTACTGATACTTTCATTTAGAAAAGTAGATGAGAATGAACTACCTCTTTGCCATTTCTGTGTGGATGCTCATCAGCAACTTGAACTTAATATGGCTGAAACCAAACTTCTCATCTTCCCACTCCCCGAATCTTTCCTCTCTTTCTTCTCTGTCTGTTGATGGGGTCAACATCCAGCCCGTCGCCTAGGGTTCATCTTTGACTCCTCCCTTTCCTTTAAGCCTAAGATCAATTCCGTTGCCAAATCCTGTCACTTCTCTCTGGACAATATTGCCAAGATCTGTCCTTTCCTCACCGTTTCCTCTGCTAAAGCCTTGTCCACGCCCTGGTCATCTCTCGTCTCAGCTATTGCAACCTCCTTCTCACTGGCCTTCCCCGCTCTCACCTTGCGCCTCTCATTTTCTGTTCATAGCTTTGCTGCCAAGGTCATCCACCTTGCCTGCCGCTTTGACCATGTGCAGCCCCTCCTCCTCACCTCTCTCCACTGGCTTCCTCTTTCTGAACACATTCTGCACAAAACTCCTAGTTTTTACCTACAAGGCTCTTCACGGCCTTGCTCCCCCCTCTCTCTCAGCACTCATTTCCCGCTACACTCCTGTCCGGGAGCTCCACTCCTCCTCTGCCACCACCCGCGCCTGCTCACAGCTCCCCTGCTCCTCAAAACGCATCCATCCCTTTTCCCTGGCAGCCCCCCATGCCTGGAACTCCCTCCCTGAACACATTTGCTCGGCTTCCTCCCTCCAAATCTGTCCTCAAAACCCACCTCTTCCATCAAGCTTTCCCTGGCTCCTTCTTCCCCTCACCACCTTGCTAACTTATCCTGAGTCATCATATCTTGTGTAACATTAAATGATTAACTACACCTTTGTAACTGAGCCAAGCACATGCGCCTGAGACCTCACAAGTTTGTGTATGTATCCTTGTGTCTTCCTCCTTTTCCCTCCCGTTTTGTCTCTTCCCTTCCCGACCTCTTGTCTCTCTTAGATTGTAAGTCCGCTGGGGCAGGGACCGTGTCTCTTACTTACAACTGTAAAGGGCTAGGTACATTGCTGGTGATATATAAATGCTTAACAATAATAATTTATAACAACTCCCAAACACTAGGATGTATTCAGGAAGTGCTGCTGGATAAAACAGCCCTTCACAATTCCTTTAAGTGAAGTAACGCTCAACACCAAGCTATATCAAAGGCCTGGTTTAGGATAGCTTTTTGTTCCCATAAAACCAGTTCAATTAAGGGTTTGATTTTTTTTTCCCCTGATGTAAAGCTATCAGTGTGAGCCCACATCACCACCAGGAAGAAATCAGAAGATTCCTATAAATCTTAAAAGAAAAACAACCCAAGGATATTATTCACAGAACACTACCAGAAACCTGAATTTTATATACAGATATATAAAATGAAATCAATGGCCCTTCAGCATTTAAATAAAAAAAAAAACTAAAAATGCCACATGAAATTTACAGCCAGACAAAACTGTCTTTTCTTTTTTTGTCATTTTAAAGAAATATCTATGTATCACGGTTGGTTTCAGGATACCTTTTTGCTCAGCCTCCTTGCGTTGTCAGTTTAGTAAGTTTCAAGGACCCCTTGCCACTTTGCTTAATTTTAAGACACATGAAAAGAAATTTTACATCCCAGGCAAGTTCTCATATTTGCATGGGATCCAAGGCAGAATTTGCCTCCTTATTTTTACAGTTATCTAGCACTGACAAGACATGCCACAAGAAACTAGCATTAAAACTGGAACACAGCACGCATTTGATATTGTCTGTTTATTGCTTATTCTTAAGTGATGTGACGATCACAGCTCTTAATAGATTAGATGTTATCAAACAATCTTAACACTAAAGCTATTCTGCTTCTAAACCATTTGCAACTTCTACTGCAAAAACAATATAAGGATGTACACAAGGTGGTGTAGTGACTAAGGAGAAAGAGTAGCTGATCTAATGATATGAACTATGAATTAAAGAATTGAAAAGAATAGAAAAATCTAATGAACTTTACCGTCTGCGTTTTTTCTTTCTTGACGAATTTAGACAGTGAAACCGTATTGGCCCGTTTCACTTTTTGGTTCCCGCTAATACAATGATGTTGTGTCTGCCTTTCTAGCACTTCAAGACATTAACTTTATAATTTTAAAAACAAAACATATTTCCGTTATCTTTCAAATTAAAAAAAATGGACCTGGCTTGGTCCTAAACTATTTGACCATCATCTACAACTCTGTACCTTTGGTATTTATTTCCATACTTTTTATATATTAGCATATAAGTTTGGTAGTGGTTTTGTTTGGTTTGGGTTTTGTCAAACTCCGTATCGGGTGCTTTCAGACGAGACGGGTCCTGCCACAGCCAGTTTGCTCAGGGCTGAGGCTGGACCCGTCACTTCGGGTTGGACTCAGCCAGGCCGCCAAAGAAGTGTTATGGCGGCCAAGGAAGTAGTTGTGCAGCGCCCCACCCCCACGGTTGACGGGTGGCCGCCCTGGGTGACCGCCATGGCGCCCAGACCCCGCCACCACTCCAGACCAGGTTGAGTGAAGTGGGCTATCAGACGTGATAGTCCATTTTATTCCAGGTCTGCCAGCTAGCTCCCATGGTAGAGCTTAGCCCAGGCTGGTACTCGGGAATTTCCCTGAGTGACAGCCTGAGCTAAACTCCACATCTGGTGACTGTTTTTAAACATGACGCTGGCATCTGGATTAATCCGCACTAAAGCTAATTAATCCGGGCTAGTGTCACGTCCAATCCAATCAATTACCAATCCATTTTATTTGCGTAGCCAATGGCCATTGCAACACACATAACATATTACACAAACTGTACAAAATAAAAGAAAAATACACACTGCTTGGTTCAAACCATTTTCCAGGACTTTACAATAAACTCAGGAGTTAGGGTAAATTAATTTCGCCTTCATGATTTAGTTTAAAGGCCAAAAATTCCTCCCTTTTGCTAAAAGCATGGGTCAAAAAGCGGGCTGTTCGCTTGATGACATCAGCATCAGCACTACTCAGGAGATAAGTAAGTATAGTTTGGTCAGATCTACCTGGAAATTTTGTTATTAAAATCAGACAAAAAAATTTCCCTCCAGATATCGTATAGATGGCAGTGGAGCACTACATGTGCTACCGTTTCCACTGTCAATCTATCAAAAGGGCCCAACCTATTAGCAAAGGGAGTACCATCCAGGTGCCTGTCTAAAACCTGTGAAGGCAAAGCATTAACCCGGGCAACCAGGGTTAAATTTCTCCCCCTTGCCGAGATGTCTACTGAAAGATAGTGATAGTGTCACGTCTGAAAAGACCCATCAACTCGCAGGGAGGAGAATGGGGGTTGTTACAACAATACACTGGAGACTGTAGCTGCAATGCTTTTCCCTCTCCTCACTAGATGTGGAAGGGATACAAACTTCATATTTCAGGGCAAAAACCAATCCCTAAATATTAGAGGAAATCTCATGAGGCAAATGTAGAAAGAAAGGAAAAAAAAAAAAGTGCGCCTTAGGCCATAGTCTACCATTTCTGAAACACTGGGTAAACACACATGCGCAACCCGGCACGGGTGGAAATCCACAGGGGACATGGTGCAGGCTGCGTCAGGGCACTGACCGTATGTGCCTGTGGCCAGACCGGGCCGCTGTCCTGCTGCCTGCATGGGCACAACAGACGTGTAGGTGGTTGACCCCACCCCCAGAGCCCCGACCGGAAAGACCGCTATTGTGGCCAGCTATGGCAGGCCCTGATCCAGGCAGGGACATGGGAGGGCCACAACAGACACGCTAGTCCACCCGGGCTGTAACTTGGGCGTTTCCCAAAATCAGAGCCTGGGCTAACCACGGACATGGCCTGGGTCAATCCTGAGCCAACATCTGGCAGCGCAAAAAACAGGTGTGCTGGTGGCCTGCAGGCCACCATCACATCTGGGGGTGGGTCACGGCTCAGGTGGAAGAGCGTATGCTTTGCATGTATAAGGTCCGAAATCTAATCCCCGGCATCTCTGATTCAGGATCTCTGGTAGCACGCCTGGGTGAGGCCTCTGCTGGGGATGCTGGAGGGTCTCAAGTAGCACGCCTGGGTGACGCCTCTGCCGGAGACCTTAAGAGAGCCAGATTTGAAACCCTGCTGCCATGTCAGGTTGTGACAATACTGAGCTAAGAAGGACCGCTGGTCCTTCAGACGAGCAGAAAAACTCCAGAGTATTTTGGCAGCTCATTTCTGGCGGTACTAAGAGCAGACACACATGATCCGATGCTTAGATTGATGTTGATCACTGGGTGATGCACTTTTCCCAAAAATACGCTGCAGAATTTTGTGAGGAGGATGGGGTCCTCCCTTTATATCCTCCACGTGAGGCTGATTGAATATGGTCCCTGGAAGAATTTTTAATCTCCAAGAGGCAGCTGGAAGCAATTATAGCAGGCATGAGGCTGGGAAAAGTGGCAGGTCCCGATTTGCTTAAAGAATTTCAGGATTTTTGGATTCCAATTCTGAGACAATTGATTAAACTATATTATTTTATACAACGTGTATCCTGAGAACTGGAAACAGATTATTATTCTACCGATTTTTAAGAACGGTGATAGGGCCAAGCCAGACTGTTATCAGTCGATTAGTTTAATTAGCATCCCATGAAAAATCTATGGACGTCACCTTTTGGTCTGAGTGGGTAGTTGGATGGATGGTAATTGCATACTTGGAGAGGAGCAGGCTGGCTTCAGACCAGGATATTCATGCATTGATCACCCTCAATTATATTATTGACAAATATTTGACTAAGAATTTGCAGATTTGTGCAACCTTTGTAGATCTTAGGGCTGCTTTTGACACGGTCATAGACAATTATTATGGGAGAAACTGAGTATCTTGGGTAAGGATCCAGCTTTAATTTACCTAATAAGGGAATATTATAGAGACACCATAGTCCGAGTTAGATACGGCGCCTCAGGTGAATTATCTTGCCCCGTCTTCACTCAAAAAGGTGTAAGACAAGGTTGTATGTTGGCCCCAGTATTATTTAACCTGTTCCTGAATGATTTACAGATTCATCTTGGAGGGAGGGGCTGCCACTCACCTAAGCTCCTGTGAAGCGTGGTACCCTGTCTGGAATAAGCAGACGATGCGGTTTTGTTATTCTATACCAAAACAGGGTTGCAGCGGTTACTGGATGATTTTGGTGTCTACCGTCAGTGCAGCAGATTGGAAGTGAATGTCGCCAAAACCAAAACTATGGTGTTTGGTTGTAGGAAACAAAAATTATTATTATTATTATAGGCATTTATATATAGCGCCAGAAGCATACCTGGCGCTTCACGGAGAATAAAATAGACACGGTCCCTGCCCAAGAGCTTACAATCTAAAGACAAGGGGAGGGGAGACAGGGAAGGGGGAACAGAGGGAGAGACAAGGGATGCAACAATCACGAGGATGTGAGAACTCAGATGCACGTTCTTGGCTTGGTTACAGTAAACGGGAGTTTGCAGATAACAGGTAGGGGATAATCCTGGGTGGGGATGGTTAGCAGGAGTTAAGAAAGGCGGAACGGAAGAGGTGGGTTTTGAAAAGGGACTTGAAGGTGTGGAGGGAGGGGGCAAGGCGGACGAGGGCAAGGAGGGAGTTCCAGGCGTGCAGGGCAGCGAGGGAGAAGGGATGAAGGCGGTTGGGGGAGCAGTGGAGGCGTGGGAGGGTGAGGGAGGAGATGGGAGAGGAGCAAATTGCTCGAACAGGGGTTCGGAGGGAGATTAGGGCAGAGAGGTAGGGGAGAGCAAGGTTATGAAGGGCTTTGTAGGTGAAGACGAGGAGCTTGTGCAGAATACGCTCATGAAGGGGAAGCCAGTGGAGGGAGGAGAGGAGAGACTGCACATGGTCAAAGCAACGGGTTGGTGGATGAACCTGGCAGTGGAGTTTTGAACAGAGATGAGGGAAGAAAGGTGAGAGCGGGGAAGGCCAGTGAGGTGGAGGTTACAATAGTCAAGGCGTGAAATGACATGGGCATGGATGAGAGTTTTGGCAGAGGAGATAGACAGAAAAGGACAGATCTTAGCAATGTTGTGGAGGGAGAAGTGACAGGATTTGGCCACTGAGTCAACGAAGGGTTTGAAGGTGAGGTGCGAGTTGAAGATGAAACCCAAGCTACGGGATTGGGGGACAGGGAGGATGGAGACCCTGTCAACAGCAATTGACAGGGAAGAGGGAGAGGAAGGATTGGGAGGGAAGATAAGGAGTTCAGTTTTCGCCATGTTCAGTTTGAG
>QEPC01000412.1:15883606-15909435 GCA_003113815.1 Sphenodon punctatus | reverse complement strand
CACACACTAGTCACGCTACTCGGGGGGGGACACGACTCCCCACAATCTGTTTTGGGGGCCCGTTTCCCACCGGGGGGGCACGCCCTGTATTAAGGGAGCCCGGCCCCTGTCCCACACGCCAGTTGGGGAACCCCGCTCAGCGGAGCAGGCCTGACCCCGCTCACCTGGAACGAAAGTTAACCAGGCGGCTCCAGGACCCAGCAGCTCCTCACCCCGCCGGCGGATGGGCAGAAGGGGGGGGGGGGCTAACCCCGGAAGTAGAACTTCACCCTGACACGCATCCCCGCCCACCGGAAGGCGACGAGCGGCACGCCACGGCGCAGCCGCAGGCATGGAGCGGCGCGGAGGGCGCTTTGATTGGGCGGTTGGAAGGAAAGGAGACGACGGATTGGCTCTTTTTGAAGGCGGGGCGGGCCGTTGGCGATT
Source organism: Sphenodon punctatus (assembly GCA_003113815.1). Lineage (NCBI taxonomy): Eukaryota > Metazoa > Chordata > Lepidosauria > Sphenodontia > Sphenodontidae > Sphenodon > Sphenodon punctatus. The sequence goes on along the minus strand of QEPC01000412.1, from coordinate 15,909,009 downwards.
GGCGGGCCGGTTGGGAGAGAATTTCGCGGGCGTCGGCTCTGAGCTGGGGGGAAGATGTCGGGGGGCGCGCGCCGCCGGGCCCCCTCAGACAAGTGAGTCGGGGTGGGAGTGTCATTTCCCGTATGCCCGTCCCTACACAGACACACACGGCGGGAGATAGTTATAAAAGCGTGTCTATGGATGGGGTGTAGCAGGGCGGCCGGATATGCAAAATTTGGGGCACTTATGAGAAATACAGGTTGCAGGGCGGCAATGGCGCCAGTGCAGCCTGTATTTCTCATACGTGTTCCTTAACAATTTGCCTATCCGCACACCCTGATTGTATGGGATCATAGACAGGGTGACCGGATAGGCAGATTGTGTAAGAGACGCTTATGAAAAATTCACGTTGCAGGGCCTGTATTGGCGCCAATGCCGGCCCTGCAACATGAATTTTTCATAAGTGTTCCTGAAAATTCTGCATATCCGACCACCCTGCATCTTTCAGTGCAGAGAAAACACTATACTCTTCCCCCCCCCACACCTCTTATTCCCAGCCCTCCCACCCATCAGCATCCTCCTTCCTGAGGCTCCCATCGTCTCCCCATAACCTCTCGGTAGACAAACCAGTTAACGCTGCTGCGATCCCTCCCTTTGGCCGTCGTCGTTCTTATGAAACCGCCAGATGCTTCGGCCCTATGGATCGGGGCGGCCGTTTGTGACGTCCCTGTGTTTTCCTATTTCAAGCAGGTTCCCCATGGACGAGACGGTGGCAGAGTACATCAGAAGGACCGTGCTGAAGATCCCATGTCCTGAAATCATGAAAATGCTCACTCTGTGGGGTTTCCTCTCCCAGAAGCAGCTGCAAACCATAAACCTGCGCCAAGTGAAAGAAAACATCGCCCAAGAAGTGGTTCAGCGTTGTCAGGTGAGAAAGTTGCTTGGAAAGGCTTTGTGAAACGCTTTCACGGTACTCCCGCAGCTGGCTGACTTCTCGGGCACAAGAGACATGGGATGAAAACAGACATGACGCTAACCACTCTTTAACCACCCTTGGTGGTTATTTATGCATGTTGCAGGGCTGTATTGGTGCCCTATGAAGCCCTGAAACATGCATAAATGACCACCAAGGGTGGTTAGCGTCAGGTCTGTTTTCACCCAAAGTAGCTTTATACCTCCCAAGAGTCCCTACTTGTCCCTCTTTCAGGTGGTCAAATTTGTCTTTCAGGAGAGGGAGGCAAAAAGACTGAAACTGAAGCCACAGGACCCAATTTCTTGAAAAGACACTGGGGAGATTATTTTATTTTGAGATATTTTTACCCCGCTCCCTCCTGGCCAAGGAGGCTGGGTTTTTGCTCTTTGGCTGCTTGACATGTTGAGAGGTACGGTTTAAATCCTGCCTTGTATTGGACTGAATGAGGATGTTCTATAGCTCAACCCGAGTTAAACACAAGGAGACTAGTTTTGATTAGCATAGTGGTCAATTAGAAACTGCTCTAAAACTAGCTTTCATCCACCCATGACAGGGTGCTCTTCTCTATAATTATTTTTCAGTGCAGGGTCATTCACAGCTGCAAGGTTTTTTTGTATCCGCTGGATTGTCTTCCCATTGTTCACACACTTGAGAGATAAAATGTTGTTGTTCCCAAAATGAATCAACCTCAAAAATATAGCCAGAGCTGGCATTATTAATTTTGCCTTTACCCAGTCGTACCCCACTGATACTTGAATACAGGATTGGGCTCTTCATGAGGGGAAAGTTAATGCCCTGTTTTTTTCTGTAGTTAAATGAAGTGAACTAAGCTAGAGCCCCTGCTGGTGCAAGATTCTGACCACTTGGCGTATAGCAGGGGTGGGCAAAGATCTCAAACCCAAGAACCACGTACCAACGACACTATGTTAATCACAGCTTCCGCGATCCGGGGGAACAGGGCAGTGTGGCCTTCCCCAACCTACTCCCCTCATGTCAAAGCTCTGGCTCCCAGGCAGTCTGGTGAGTTTGGACAGTGGCAGTAGCAGCCGAGGACTCCAACTGCTGGGGGCCAGGGGTGGTTTGGCTTTTCTTGCTCATAAGGGAGACACATGGACATGCCCCCAGGCAAGAGCTGAGAGGCACACGTAGCTCCCAAGCCGCTGTTTGCTCACCTCTTGATATATAGCTAGTAGGTCTGTTTTACTGATTGGGAATTTAATACAAACTTATACAGACATCTAGTTGGCTAAGACATACTCTTTTGGTGAATCTGATTTTGGTCAGCCTGGAGGAGGTAGGCAGAGTAGGGCTGTGTGGCCAGTGCCTCAGCCTGCCCCAGCGGGACTGGGAGATCTGACAGCAGCCCAAATGCTGAGCTGACCATCTGCCCTGCTCCCCGTGCTGGCCCCGCAATGTGGCAGCAGGGCTTGCCTGCCACAGGGCTATGCAGGGATTGGGCACTCCGCAGCTCATGTGTCTGCGACCATTGTGTTTGGCAGACCGTTTTAATGATAGTCTTCGTGGAAGAGAGATTTTGTCTTCTGGCTTTGTCTAGTATGTTATAGGCACTAATCGAATCAAAATGGTTTGGACAAGTTACAGTACTAACAACAGCAATGTAAAAAATTTATTTCCCCCCCCCAATACACTGTTGATATTTTCTTTCAGGAAAACTGTGCCAGTATTGAGCAAGCAGCAGTTCTAGATATGATTTGTAAGTAAAAGTGACTTTCTTTGGTATTTTGGCTGAAATAATTTCTTGATTGTTGTTTATGTTTAACAGGGAAACTCTGTTAACTGCACAAGTTACATTTTAGATATGATTGAAATCTAGTTTTGTTTCATACTAGAGGAAATTATTCAGAACATTTTGTGAAGACTCCAGTATAACTTTAAAGTCTTGAATGGCTTTAAGGTCTTAGGTCAAATTATATGAAGTCAAACATTAGCAAATAGATGCACTAGCATTTAATGCAGGTGAAAGTCCCATTAAAGGGCAGGAGAGAAGGCAGTTCCTGGCCTCTCCCGCTGCTCAGCTTGGAAGGACAGTTTCTCCTCCTCTCCCCCCCCCCCCCCCCCCGGGCTGTCCACAGGTGGCAGAGAGTAGAATCTTCTTCAACCTACTGGCCATGCAGTCTCAAGTACAGAGCTTTTCTCGTGGGGTGGGAAGATCCTGCTGAACAGCTGATTGGCAGGGAATTATATTGTAATGAAGGGGGAAAAACACAAAAACAGTTTTCTTGGGCTCAAGCCAGCTAATGTGATTTNCTTTCCTCGGGGCTATAAATTCCCTGCACTAATGCACAGTGCACAGATAAGTCTGTATACACATCTAGATGTGTATAAGAGACAGCTGGAAGGCTCAGGGTTTGCAGCATAGGCAGCATACAGTATGCCTGCTCCCTGCTGAACAGCTGATTGGCAGGGAATTATATTGTAATGAAGGGGGAAAAACACAAAAACAGTTTTCTTGGGCTCAAGCCAGCTAATGTGATTTTTGGACAGAATTTTTTCTCCATTAAAATATTTATGTATATGGTAAACAACAAATCTTGGGAAAGAGATCCATTCTAAATGTTATCTTCCAACTATATTGCATATCTCTACAGACAATCACACCTACCGGAACAAGAGAATTTGGACTGTTTACCAAATGACTAAAGTTGCAGGTAAATAATCTGTAGTCTGGTTGGGTTTTTTTTTGTGTGTGTGTTCTTGTTTTTTTTAAAAAAAACAAATCACACACCCACAAACGCATGAAGGATTTACATTCCTTTACCATAGCACTTCAGAACAAGATTGCTTGAAGTGGATCTCACTGTCTTGCGTATGTTGATCTAATATATGCTGTACAATTCATATCTGAAATGGATCATCATTTTGTATATCTTTTCCTCCGTGGCAGGTGAAGAAATTGACTTTTTTGATGTGGCAGATTTCAAACAGAAATTTAAGATGAGTCTTCGGTCAGCTCTGAAAAATGTAAGGCTTTTATATTTGTTTGGCCCTGACTTTATGTTTTGTGAAAACCTCACATTGCTTGCAAGGCAGTGTTGTATGTGCTTTTGTATAAACACACATGCTACATATAACAGTATGTATATATATATAGTTTATGTAACATAGGTCCACTTGCATCCATCGAGGGTAATTTTAAATACAGATTCGCTTATCAATTGGAAACTTCTCCTTCTTGAGTGTTTGACTTAGTTATGAGTCATAACATGGCAGAGGTAAAATACTATCCCCTGCCAAACAAAAGCAGAGTGTTCTCCCTAAAGAGGGCAGGGAATGTGGGAGAGATTATTGTGATCTCCTGACCTATATGAAACCAATTCAGCCCTTAGGCTGACAAGAAAGAGTTATGACTGCCCATCCATGTAGCCAGTGGTTTGGTGATGTCTGGTTTTTCAGTGCTCAACCTTGCAGCATCTCACTAAAAGTAGATTTTCCTTTTTCTAATCAGGTGACTGTCGGCTTCAGAGAATATGAAGATAATGCAATATGGATTCGAATTGCTTTGGGAAAACAGTATACAAAACCAAACCAGTACAAAGCCACCTACATTGTGTATCATTCGCAGACGCCCTATGTCTTCATTTCCACTTCCATATTTAGAAGCAGTATACCTCTCCTCTGTCAGGTATAGTACAAATGTGACTTGTAGGAAATATACATTGTTTTTTTCCAAGGTATTTCCAATTTGTAACTGACCTTGGTGAGGGAAGTAAGTGTGTGCTAATGAAATTTGCTGATGATACCAAGTTGGGAGGAATTGCCAGTGTACAAGAGGATCAGAAAATCATACTGGATGACCTTGTGGATTGGAGTGCTAGAAATGGGATGCATTTGGGGTTATGGATTTATGTTAAGTGCATAAGTTATGCATTTGGGGTTTAATAATAAGCTTTATTAAATCCCATTTAACTTATGCATTTGGGGCTTAATAACTTATGTACTTGTGTGCATAAGTTATGCACTTGTGCATTTGGGATTTAATCATAAGCATTTTAGTTACTATCTAGGAATGTATCAGTTGGAAACAATAGATGAGGAAAAGGACCTGGGATTGACTATGAGCTGTCAATGCAATGCAGCTGTTAAAAAAAAAAAAAAAAAAAAGGCAAATGCTATCATGTATTAGGCATGGTATTTCCAGTAGGGATAGGGAGGTACTATTGCTTCTGTATAAGACTCTGCTAAGACCACATCTGGGATATTCTGTTCAGTTCTGGTCACCAGTGTTCAAGAAGGATGAACTTAAACTGGAACAAGTACAACTAAGAGCTACCAGGATGATCAGAGGAATGGAGGATTTACCTTATGAGATGAGGCTAAAAGAGCTTGGCTTATTCAGCCTATGATTACAATGTACAAATATATCAGAGGAGTTATACTAAAGGTGAGCGTGGGTACAGCAGCTAATGGATACAAACTGCTTATAAAAAGAATTAGGCTGGAAAATAGAAGATGGTTTTTAACAATCAGAGCTGTGAACTTCTAGAATAAGCTTCCAGAGGCAGTTGTGGGGGGAAATTATCTGAATAGCTTTAAAACGGAATTGGATAAACGTATGACACACAACTTGTGAGGTGTGTTTTTTATTTGATGCTACCGGGGGGGTGGGATTATCAGGTGCCCGGCTAGTGCATCCGGCACGGTGCTTGGAGCCTAACTGATTGCCATATTTGAAGGCGGGAAGTAATTTTCCGTCTGGACAGATGGGCAGTTGATGGCAGGGTTTTTGCCTTCCCCTGCAGCATGGGTGTGGCTTTCCTGTTTGGGATGTCTGGATCTTTCTGTTTCTAAAACTGTTCTCTCATTTGGGGCGTTGGTCCCAGTCTCTTCTTGTAGCTTCTGGTAGGATTTTTCTCTGCAGAGAGTCGGGGTGTGGTAGGTCCTGCAGTGTTTCAGAGACTGGACTAGACCCTTGAGGTCCCTTGCAGCTCTGTGACTCTGTATTGTCTAGATTTTGAGCTATCAATAAAAGAAATGTGTTTTAAATGCATGAGGAAGGATCATTATTGTAGCAGGGTGGGGCTTTCTGGGTATAGGACTCCCAGGATTAGAACCCATCGTAACACAATCTCTCTGGGGAATTAGTTCTCGGTTTCCATTTTATTTACAATACCTCTCATCATGTTCTTTACATAAGAACATAAGAAGTGCCAGACTGGGTCAGACCAATGGTCCACCTAGCCCAGCATCCTGTCTCCGACAGTGGCTAATCATGGTGGCTTGGGAGAAGCATCCCAACAGGTCACAATGGGAGATCCATTCCCTGTTGTTTCCCCCCAGCTCCCGTCATGTTCCCTGATCCTGTCTGACTAATAGCTGCTAATGGACCTATCTTCCAGAAACTTGTCCAAACCTCTTTTAAACTCAGCTTTAGTACTGGCCCTTACTACAGCCTCTGGCAGTAGATTCCACAGCCCAATTATACGCTGAGTGAAAAAATATTTTCTTTTATTTGTTTTAAACTTGCCCCCCATGAGTTTCATGGAGTGTCTCCTAGTTCTAGTGCTAGCTGAGAGGGCAAATAACTGCTCCTTGTTTGTTAGTTCCACTCCACTCATGATGTTATAGACCCCTATCATATCTCCTCTCAGTCGTCTCTTCTCCAAGCTGAAGAGCCCCGACCTACCAAGCCTCTCCTCATACGGGAGACCTTCCATGCCCTTGATCATTTTTGTTGCCCTTCTCTGTACCTTTTCTAGATCCAATACTCCCAGGGTCCGCCTACTCTCTAGGGCCCCTGGCTGGCTCCTGGCTAACCCCTGTTTGCTTACCTACACAAGCTCCAGTCTTTCCCCTGCTTCTCAAGTAGTCTCTCCATGCAGCCTCTCGGGCATTCCCAATTCTCACCGGTCCCCTCCGGGGTCTGCTTCTCTCAGAGCAGCTTTCTCTTCACTGCTGCCTGGCTCAGTTTCTCAGGGCTGCTTGAGCCATGCCCTTCTGAAGGTGTCAACCCAATTAGGCACAGTCCTCTCTAGGGCTCCTGCAGGCCTGCTCATGCCTCTGCTGTGCTGGCGCTAGTCAAGTTAAAGGCCCAGCAGCCCCACAAGACAATTAAACCTTATACATCAGAGCAAGTCTCCAAGACCTTGAAACGTTCTGCGTCTAGGGAAAAATCTCCCAATAGTATAACCTCCCATTCCTAAATTCATATCTTCTGTACATGGAAACAAGTATCCCCAGATAAACCCATGATATGAATATAAGACTTTTGTTTCTGACATTTTTATGTATTCCTTTCCTCGGGGCTATAAATTCCCTGCACTAATGCACAGTGCACAGATAAGTCTGCTTCAGCGTGGCCTATATAATTTCATTTCTTTTCAGACAAGACAGTTCTGTCCTTATGAGAGATCTGTTTGAAGTAAGGTACAGTGAGGGAGACTTGGTTTTTGATCTTCAGGATGGTGGTGTTCGAGAAGCTCTGGAGTTTGCTCTTTTTGAAACCTCTTAACAGTTTATTTTTTATTTATTACATGCCGAGTTATCTGAAAGGTATAAATTATGAGGCACTTGCCTTGTTTTAGTGTTGGGTGTCGTATTTGTGATTGTTATAAACTGGGATAGTAAGTCAGATCATTAAACAAGAGGAAGTAACACATCCTGCCCATGCAGTACAGAATTGTGTATGTACACGAGAAACTTCTGCCCCAGTTTTAGCCAACGAATATAATTTTGGTTGTGATAGAGAGAGGAATAAATTGGGGTCCTGCTTTGTATAATGAGGAAGAGACTACTGTTGAGATGTTTTCAGCCTGGGCCACACGAAACATTTGTTTTCCTAAACATTTTAGAAGGAGCATGCTCTGGGTTGGGTGGTTTTTAATTTCCCTATTGGATAGATGGGATTGTATAGTTGAAGTGCAGGGGCTATTTTGCTTTTTGCTGTTGGTGTGTAGATTTCAGTGCACGTAATCTGAGAACCTGGATAGATTCACAAAGTCTAAAATCTGTTTTTTAAAAACACTAATGGAAGTTAAGAGCAAAAATATCAGAACCTAATTTTTTAAACACTGGAATTCATTTGTCCCCATTATTTTGAAAAGCCCCGGGGGGCAGGAATCAATTTATGATTGTAAAGCAACAGGTACATTACTGGCACTATATTCAAATAATAATAAAGTTTATTATCAATGTGCTGGTGGATAGAAGCAGGCAGTAAAAAAAACAAAAAACCACTTCGTCTTTATTTAAAGGCTCTGGTGACTGCTGCCAATTACCATGACATCCGTGAAATGGAACTCCGAAGCCGTTGCTTAGACTCCCTTAAAGATATTGTGTTTAAACGGTATAGTCAGGTAAGCTACTTAACTCCTCCTTTCTAAGAGAGTCTTATTTTTTTGTTTGTTTCAGGATGGCTCTAAACTCCCCAGCAGGTGGGAAAATTCACCTCTTTCAAGAGGAGATCACGTTATAGTAGTATTGAACTACTGAACTGGACAATCTTTCAATAAGGTAAAATTAATAAGATGAGCTCAAATTAGTTTCCCACCTACTGCATTTTTTAGAGGCATTCCTGAATTCTCAGTTCTTACAATAAAGAAGAGTAATGCACTTGATTTTGATCCTGTTAATTTTCTGCTACTTTGTGGAGCTGTAGAACATATTGAGTGAATTTTTGAGCATTTTCTTTGTTTACCATAGATCTTGAGTGTCCTGAATATGAGGCATCACAGATTTAATTGGTTTTTTTGGTTTTTTTTATTTAAAGGGCGTTTTTCAGTCCATCTGCAAAGTTAGACAAGAATCGATTTTAAACTTGCCAAAACTTTTACAAATGATATCCCTCACCCTCCCCTGCTCCCCCAACCGCCTTCGTCCCTTCTCCCTCACTGCCCCGCATGCCTGGAACTCCCTCCTCTGCCCTCGTCTGCCTTGCCCCCTCCCTCCACACCTTCAAGTCCCTCCTCAAAACCCACCTCTTCCGCTCTGCCTTTCCTAACTCCTGCTAATCATCCCCACCCAGGATTATTCCCCACGTTATCTGCATACTCCCAATTTACTGTAACCAAGCCAAGAACGGTACCCGAGCTCTCACATCTTCATGAATGTCGCATCCCTTGTCTCTCCCTCTGGTCTCCCTTCCCTGTCTACCCTCCCCCTGTCTTTAGGTTGTAAGCTCTCGGGCAGGGACCGTGTCTATCTTATTCTTTGTACCAGGTACATCGCTGGGGCTATATAAATGCTTATAATAATAATAATATTGAGCCTCTTTTTGAAGGTCATTGTCCCTCATCTCAGGTTCTAGGGGTTGACAGGTGTGCTCCTAAATAGCATTTCCAAACAGTAATGTGGGTTTTCCAGAAAATTTCCAATGCAAATTTTCTGGAAAATTTTCCAATGCCCTAAATTGATTGGGATTTGATTTAGCATGTTTGTTTTACTTGTACTTAGTAAACAAAACTCAAAAAGTACACTATATTCATTTTATGTGCTGGATAAATATCTCAAAAGTTTTTACAGTAGCCAAAAATACTTGAACTGAAATATTTAATTAGGAAAAAAAATTTAATAAAACGCATGTAATGTGGTTTAAATGTTCAATAAATGTTGAGACAAATTCAAAGCTTTACTTGAAAATTATTTTTATTGGGATTATTTGTAAATATTTGATGACTCCAATAGCATACACATCCCTTACATTGTTTACATTTTAAGAATATATATATATAAATATGTATGCTTCCTAGAGAAAGTCACGTGAAAAAAGTTAATTAGAACTTTGAAACTGCCCAATTAGACAGGTATTGGTATCCTTTAATTATGTTACTAATCAATTTTATGAAACAATTAATGCTTAGAACCAGAAAATTTTCCACCCCACATCACTGTTTCCAAATAGAGAAACTTACTGTATAGAATTGAGACATTTGAATATCAGGATTTGCTGTTCCAATATCAGGATTTGGTTTCCATATTCTGTAAGAACAAGGAGAGTATTTGTTTTAGAAGGCCTCCTAAAATGAATGAACTCTGCCCCAATGAGATAGGAAATTATATCCTCCTTTAAGAGCTATTCCTGGAAACAAACTGAATTTAAAGGAACTAAGCTTTTCTTTCTCTTTCCCCACTTCTGTATAGGCCTTTCAGACTTATCACCCGCGGCCTCTACAGGAAAGAAATGGTCCTCCAGAAAGGGGTACATGGATGCTTTTCTTATCATACAGATTTTTTATAAAATAAACCGCATGTAACTAAGCTGTATTATATTGGAATAGAAGTATTGTTCCTCCTTTGAGGGGTGGCTATGATTATTAACCTTCATAGCATTAAATCACTGTACTTATGGTCTTTCTTTGGAGTGATTCTCTTCACCAATGGACTCGAGTTGGGCACAGTTTCTTCTGGAGCTAGCTGTTCTTCTCTAGAGAGTGGGGTGAGGAGTGTATTCCCAAAAGGTGCATGAGGCAAATCTTGATTTTCCTCGTAGATAATGTGATACAGTCTGCCATGCTAGTTTGTGCGAGTGTTCTTAACTGGGAAAATCCTGTATGCATTTTTAGCAATGTTTTAGCAAAGGTTTACAGAGAATTATGTTGAATTATAACTTTTTTTTTAAAGTGGGGGGTATCCATCCTAACCTCCTTGTAGTTTTGGAGATGTTGTCTTTTGTTTACAGAGAATTATGTTGATTTTTTACTTTTTTTTTAATTTATTTTTTAAATCCATCCTAACCTTGCTTTTTGGGATAAGGGTTATAGTTCACATTTTGGGGCACGTAGCACACTCTTGAGTGGCTTTAAAAATCTGAGTGAACTACTTACAAGAAATCTTTGCCTGCAGTTAAGAAATATTTAGATGTTCTCTGTAATTAAAGTCACGACAGATTAATTCTATGAAATTTTGAGCCTTTCTTAGACTAGGCAGCAGCATAAGACAAGTATTTGCTCCATCCATTATTTGGTTTAACTAATAATTAGGTTGGTTTGTGTTGAACTGGTGAATTTCCACAGCTGACTCCAGAGTAACTAGTTTGGTGTCGTTAGAATTAGTTTTGTTCTCTTCCAGATCTGTTGCTGGCAGAAATCATTGCCAAAGAAATAGAATAATTACACAGTGACTAAATACTAGTACATGAGAGTAATATGATTGACTCTTTCTCTTAGTGGATCCAAGGATAATTCAGGAGGATAAAAGTGAAAAAGAGAGAATCCAGAGAGTGAATCAGGAAGTCTTTGGTGATGGTCCCCAACCAAAACTAGAATATGCACAATACAAGGTAAGTCACGCTTGCCCCTATTCTGGGTGCTCTAGAGGAACGCTTGAAAAACACAGGAAAGCAGGTCTTTCTCAAGATTCTTTGCTATATTGAGGATTTTTCTCATAAAATTATAACTTTCAAACTATAATTTTCAAATAATTCTCATTGTGCCAGTAAAATTTGGGGCTGGAAGTACTTAAGTTTAAAATGTTTTCGTCTCTTCACTTCTGAAGTATTTTGCATATATTAAAATGTGACTCGTGAGCTGAAGCCAAGTGCATTGAACCTGAACTGTTGGTATGGGTGATTCTAGCCAATAGATAAGCAGGGAGAAGGGGGTGCAGCAAGGCAACCAAAATCTCAATATTCCAGTGAGAGCACGGTTCCTTGTTTGGCAGTAGACACGTCCTTGCCACATGGGGGCACCCTTTTATTTCTATTAAGTATACTTCCTCATATCTTCTTCGGAAGCCCATTTAGCTCTCTAGTAAGTTTTTGGAAGACATAAATAAAAAGCACTCCCTATCACTCATGTAAATTAACTCTTTAAATCCAAGCCTAAAAGATTTTACTTTAATTGGAGCAACTTGTTGCTCTTTCAAAAAGCAACACATAGCTGAGGTATTGAAAGAAACTTAGTGTGTTTTTAGACACGGGCCTCCCCACCCGTTACCCACCCATCATGCTTGTTGCAGGGCTGCATAGGGTGCCAATGTGTAGGGTTGCCAGAGGACACGTATGAGAAATACAAGCTGCAAGGCTACATTGGCTCCAGTGCAGCCCTGCAAACATAAGTGTCCTCTAAAAAGGATCATATATACTACTAAATCATAATCTTTATTTGTATAGAATGGCTGCCTGCCATAGCACTCAGGAGTGCTTTTCACATCACCGTTGAACCCTTTTAATCCTCACAACGACCCTGTGAGGTAGCTGAGGCTGAGAGAATATTGGGACTGGCCCAAGGTCGCCCAAGTGAGTTTCTGGCTAAGGGGAGACTTGAACCAGGAGGGAGGCGTCCCCCCTACCGCCCAGTCCAAGTACTGCGCAACTAACCATTACACCACACTGCCTCTCAATAGATGGTAACGCTATCCATGTGGCCCTGCGACATGATTGGGGGGTGGGGGGGACTTGTCTACAAGTGCTCTTAGTGATTCAAGCTGGAGGTATCGGAGAGAACAACTCCCAAGATATGAGAGGCGTGGTAATGCGTGGAACCATATTAAAAGCACCTGCTGTTGGGGCAGGATGGATGAATTTGTCCCAAATTAAGAAAATATTGGATTGACTAGGAACTCCTTATCCTAATTTAGGATGGAGCTAACAGTTTGTGCTAAACTTAAATAAGCACTTTCAGTTCTAATCGGACTTCCAAGTTAAAAATAATAATTGTCTATTGGTGTTTGACTTGAACATTCAAGATACCTATAGAAACAGATTGGAGCATAGAGCTTTCTCTTCAGTTTACTTTGCACATTAGTTAGGCCCTTTTTACATGGGCACGGACAAACACCCATGCCCCCAGCACCGTGCCGTTTCCACGGACACCCCCACGCATCTAACACCCTCCCACACACCCAGCGGGGGGTAGGCGGGCGTCCGTGTAAAAACGGCCTTAGTTTTCCCCTTGCGTGAGGACGTGATGGGACGAAAGAGGATGGGAACGTTTTCTTTAAAAAAAAGACAAGAATTCTAACATTACAAAGGGTTGTAAGAGTGAGTCCCTAAAAATATTTCAACGTTTTTGACTTTAAGAATACAAGGGGTCCCTTTTCAGTCGTTTGATATTGGTATGTTTGGTTTTTTTTAAAAAGGAAGTTGCTTAAATTAGTTACTATTTTCCTTGATTTTAAAAAAGAATACTGCTTTTCCCAAAAATTAATGATCAGTCAAGGTGTAAGAATAGAGGGAATGATGGTCGCATGCTGCCAGCGGACGACTGACCAAGATGTCCTAGGCTGTCTTTACACGGACACCCAGGCCCCGCTTGGGGTTCAGGCAGTGGGATGGGGGTTCGCTCATGTGAACACTGAGCGGGATGGTGGGGGTGCGTGCGTGCGCTCCTGCGCAACATCCATCTCCACCCACGGAGCCCCCCAGAAAACTGGGCACACACTCACCTCCCCCAAACACCCATCCCCCCCTCCCACCATCCGTGTAAAAAGGCCCATAAGCAGAGATGATTATTTTTTAATTAAAAAAATAATAATTCAGGAGCTTTAGTCTTTAATACCCAATTGGTTTTTTTTAATAAAATGTAAATATCTTTTTGATGATGCCCATTGACTGCTTTGTGCTAACAGCTGGAAACGGTGTTCAGAAGTGATCCTGAAATGGGCATCTTATCTGATAAAGAACCATTTCGATGCAGAGTCAAGTTTTCCAGCCCCCATCTTCTAGAAGCATTTAAATCCTTAGCACCGGCCGGTGAGTAGTATTCCATTGATGACAAGAACCAGTAAAGTTCCTATCAATAAGCCAATTTTTTGTTTGGTTTGCATCTCTTATGTAGTTAATTTAGATAGATCTGTCTCAGGCTGTTTTTGCACTGATGCCACCCCCTCCCCGCTGTGTGTGCAGTGGTGGGGGGTGTCTGTGCGCATGCCGTGGTAGTGGGGGGGATGGGTGTGTAGAAGCACCCCGGGCAGTGGGGGGGGTTGCATGCGCACACGTATCGCCCACCCACCTGACAAAATGGAGGCGGCTCCCTGGGAGGAGACGGGGGGGGGGGGTGCTCATGGGAAAGGGAGCACACCCGCTGTGGCCGCGCACCCATCCATCCCCCCACCCAGCAGCGCCGTGTGAAAACGGCCATAGGCGGTTCTTGCATGGACATGGTGCGGGGGGGGAGGGATGGCCGTGCTCCCATTCCCACCCACGGAGCCGCCTCCGTTTTTCCCGATGGGTCTGTGGGTGGGTAATGGGTGGAGATGGAGCGCGCACCCACCCACCGCCCGTGGTGTTTCCACGAGTGGACGTCCGTCCCATCGCACACCTGCCTGCACGCCCAGCAGGGCGGGGGGGGGGGTGTCCATGCAAAACCGGCCTTAGATAGGAATAGCTTTGTTTAGTTCATTGAGATGTGTATGCAGGGTATTTTTGGGAATTGATCGCATATGTAGATAGTGTCACGTTGTCAGACGATTACAAATTTGCATATTTAACGGCTTGCAGAATTGCAGTGACTAGATGGAGAGTCGATCGGTAACTTTAATGCAAGGAGATCAGAGAAAATAGTGGGAAAGGCTATAATATTTTTTTTGTTCTTTCCCTTTAGGTCTGGCAGATGCACCACTTTCGCCATTACTTACGTGCATTCCCCAAAAAGCCAGAAACTATTTTAAAATCAGAGAAAAAAAAGGTGCCGCCTGAGCAAGCTTTCAAAGCCCTTGACTTTTTACTGCAAAGCCTCAAAGTTAGAGAAAATATGCCGTGTATTTTGTCTACTGTTGCTAAAGGAACACCCATTCTTGAGAATTATTTTAAACACTAACTTATTACGTGGCAGTGCCTTTTATTATTTCAAATAAATTGCATAATACAAATTGAGTACGGCTAGCTTAAATATGTTTGTACACTTTCTGCTTGCTTTCTGCTTTTAACAAAATGATGCAGGGAGAATGTCTATTCTAGCAATTGTGCGTCAGCCCAGCCTATAGCTCATGATAGCACTTATCTGGATTACATAGTATCTTCTGGAAACAAGGCCACGTTCAGACCGCACTGACAACACAGGGGGAAGTCATGGAACATGCCCCATGCTACCTCTGCATACAGGTGCAGGGGCTAATAGGAAAGGTACCCTCCCCACGATCAAACCCATGCAAGGCAACCCTGTGGTTGTGGGGCCCTTCACATGGCCGCACAGGTCACACTCTGCAAGTGGTCAGTGTGTTGTGCGTACAGCAGGTCAAGTTATACGTGATTGAGGAGTGCTTGCTTGCTTGCTGTTAGCATCTCCCGTGAAAACTGAAAGCTGCAATTGATATGAAAGAAATTAATTTTGAATGAGAATGTCATAGTGGAAAATGAGCAGACCAGCTTTCACTTGATGCCTACATTCCAGCAGGAGACTCATTTTTGTATGGCTCTCCGTTGCAGTTATAACATACCATCACATTCAGCTGAATGTTTGTACTCTTTAAAATGAGTCTTTGGGCTTTTGGTTGGTTTTGTTGTTGTTTTTTTCGTTGTTTGATACCAACTTTTGAAAATGATAATAGTCTTGAAACCACATTTTATACCTAAGAGACATGTGATTAGGGTTTTAATGTTTATTTTATGAAATGATTAACTAACTAGATATTTGAACACTTAAAGATAGTTCATTTTACCCAGAAGAGTAAATGAAGCCGTTATCTCTAAAAGTAAATTACAAAGTGATAACATCTTATAAGCACTTGCAAGTGCTTAATAAAGTGCCTATTATGGGAACTGAGCTATTGGCAAATGTTCCTTCTTTTCCTACTATCTCTAATTATACTTGGTGTTCTTCCTTCTAAAGGATAACTGCTAGTGTTGAGATACGTTTTATAGATACAAGCCATGCAAAGTTCAGTGTTCACAGTTTGACCCAAGGGTTGTGTTAGCTATGAGCAACAGTCAGTAATGATAAACTGAATTATACTTTATGTATTTCTTTAAATCTTTCATCCTATTGACTTCTCTGAACAGGTTCACCTCTAGGTTCTGGTTTGGTTGCTCTCCTTGTAGGTGAGCAAGGATCTTGTACATCCTCTGACGAGTGCTTGTATACTAGCAGTTATCACAGGCACAAGTCCCATTCATTTCCATAGAACTTGTGCCTGTACCAACTGTTAGACCACTGTCCCATCATGGTCTAAAACATACAGTGGAAAAGGTTGCAGAAGCAGGCATTAAATGTTAAAGCACACGCTGAGATTTCAGTTGTATATAATTTTTTAATCAACATTTTAACAAACTTGTTGCATATCTAAAGGTCTTTGATGCTATTTTTTATTGTATGCATATCTTGCTCCCCAACAATGAATTGCAAGAGGTGTTGTAGGTGTCAGATCTCTGTATTAGAACTTTTTATTTAAGATGTATTTTTGCAGGGAACCTTTTTCCAGATAAAATTATTGTTTCGATTGTTTTGTCAGCATAAATAAAAACGTATAACATTTTTGTAGGTGTTTGTTTTGCTTGAGATGTTTCACTGTGTCTCTAAACTATACTTCTGGTACTGATTCTAAAGCAAATTAGAGTTGTACGATAAATGTGGGTAACTGCTGAGTATACTTACAAAAAGAAAGCTTAATGATTAATATTCAAATTTCCGACTGTGAGGCTGCTTGTCTACTCTCGTACTTCTTTTCACATGGGGACTTTTGTAATGCTCAGTGGATGCATTTTCATTCACCTAGCTCCCTGTTTTTCTGTCCTGTGCTTTTTTTTTTTCTCCTTTCACTGTAATGGCATTGTCCCTGTGCGGACCCTGAGGACATTTTTGGTTGACCCCTGATTTCTCTTGATTTATATACTTGTGTTCGGTGTGTTATAGCCTGTAGGCTGCTATGCCAAAAAACCCTTACTAATCCTAACCTGCTAGGAGGCACTTGTTGAGGTCTCTCTTGTCCTCAGGTGCCATTCATAGGCAATAGACATAATAAATTATTCAGATGGTCTTCTAGCCTGTGCAGCTTTGTTCCTATAGGGCTAATTCTTCTTCCTGGGTAAATTAAACAGTATAGTAACTCTGGATGTTCTTACATATAATACATTTTTTAATATAAATAAATAAATTTATATATCTCCCAATCATCCTCTTGTCTAACTTCCTGTCTAGTACACACCATTGAATTTCTATCCATTATTACCATCTCGCGCACACTAATATTTTTATTTTTGGGGGGAGGGTTAAGACAAATCTTTCAGGAAATCCAGTTTTGATTGAAAGTGTTGAAAAATCTACCAGTGATCTATTACCTTGATTGTTAATTTCCACATTTTCTCCCCCATTCCTTATCTATCTTTGTTTAAATATTCAGTTTTTACTATTAATGTTATATAATTAAGGAGTGAGCTGGAAAGGGAGGGAGGGACGGCAGAGTCTTCCATTCTTTGAATATTCTAGTCGGGCGGCCAAGAGGTAGCTCACAAGCTAGTCTACACAGTAGATCAATGATGTGGGGAGGGGGTCCAACCCTTCAAACCCTCCCTTGGGGAAGGAGAATGTGCCCGGCACCCTGGGGAGTGTGTCCATAGAGGAGACAGGCTAGGAGTGCTCCTCCAGTGGGGCATGGAAGGCTCTCTACAGGGAAGTGCTCCTCTCCACTCCTGAGATACGCTAGAGCTGAGTGCCAGCCTGGCTTGCCAGGCCAGTGGGAGGAGTCGTGATAGTTCGCCTGAGATTGATGCGCCTGGATCAAGTGGATCACATGCATGATAAGTCTACCCGGCCTTGTTTCTCCTTCTGTCTCCTGTCAGTTCTCCGCACGGGTAGCTCTGCGTATGGCTGACAGGAGGCAGAAGAAGAAATCCTCATGCGCCTGCGTGGAGCTGCCTGACCCTCAGTCTTATCTTTGGCCGTCGAGAGGCTGTCAGCGTTTCTCCCGAGTTTTAAAAGGGAAAAGCAGGAAGAAGAGGACAACTTGGTACACGCCCAGCATTCGGGGCGCCAGCACAAGCGGGTGCAAGGCGGCGAGTCTAACCCGCCCAGTGGGTTCCCACGCAAAGTGCCCGGGAACCAAGGAGCGAGTCCGGTGGAGCCGGGAATTCCTTCCCCCACCCGCCATAGATTAGAGCGGTTGCCGCGCAAAGTGCCCAGGAACCAGCCTCAGGACTTCCATGAGTACGGCCCAGCGAAGCGCTAATTGAGCCCATTCCCCGCTGGGTTCCAGACCACGCGGTGGCTCCCTCCCCTCAGCCGCAAGCCCCACTATCCACACACACACCCTCCCGTGGAGAGTCATCTGGGAAGGGCAATGGAGGGGGCGGCTGGCTCTGGGATGCCTGTGCCGGCGCCGAGGCAGGGGGACTCCCCCATGGACATTGCCTCACTGGCGGCCTCGATGGAACAGATCCAGCAATCGTTGGATCGCCTATGGAAATTGCAGGGAAAAGGGGATAGCAGCCCCTCCCCCGTCCCTCCAAATGCGGGAAAACCCCAGCGCAAGACAGCGAACAGGGCCAAGTGGCCACTAGGGGGCTACATGGCTGGGCTCCTCAGATCTCACCACTCTGCTGAGGAGAGTGGGGGGGAATTGCAACCAAAGAGGCCCATGGAGCAGGCCCGGGCAGAGCCGGCCTCAGACTCCGAGCTGGAGTCTGGCCAAGAGTGGGAGGACTTGGAGGACCCCTGCCCCTAGGACATACAGGACGACAGAGACAATTTCCCTTGCCATGCAAGGGTGAATTCATGTCCCAGGTGGCTAAGACTCTCAAGCTTGTGGAGAAGCCTTTGAAAGAGGCCTCCTCAGACTCCCAGGAGGAGGAGGATCGGGATTATATCCCCTCCGTTCATGGCAAAGAAATGGGGGTCCCCTTAGATAAAGCATTCGAAAAATTAATTTTGGAAGAATGGAAGCAGCCAGAGAAAAATCAAAGAATGAATAAAACCCAGGCTACCCTGTATTCACTCTCCCGAAAGAAGGTACCCCTGCTGAAAAATCCTAAAGTGGACGCGGCAGCGGTTTCCTTGGCAAAACAGACAGTATTCCCCACTGAAGGGGACTGTTTCCCCAAAGATTCCTCGGACAGGGGGGTAGAGTCCTCCCTGCGTTGGGGTCTGGATTACTCAGCAACCTCTATGAGAGTCAACGTAATCTCCTATGTGGCTGGGGCCCTGTTGGCACGGACTCAGGAGGCTCAAATTCCAGCTATCTCTGACAACAGAGCCCAGGTTCTCGCAGCCCGTATTAATTTAGCCACGGCTTTTCTAGCAGATTCCACTATGGACTCGATGATATGGGCCGCTAGAGCAGTGGCTAGGTCAGTCTCGGCACGGTGTAAATTATGGCTCAGGTCTTGGCAGGGGGACTCTACTGCCAAGAATCTGCTCGTGGCAGCACCCTATAAGGGGTTTAAGTTATTTGGCCTCTGCCTAGACACTGTCTTGGCAGATGCAAATGACAAGACTAAGCAGAAGAGTCTGCAACAGATGGGGGTTAAAAAATCTTTTTCGTGCCTCCCCATATAGACCCAGGGGAGGTTTTGGATCCGGGTACGGAATGTTCAGAAGGCAGGGGGCAGTATATGATTCGATCAGGCAAATCGATTTAACTTTCGCAAGGGAGGTAGGGCCCAAGCAGGACAAACAGCGTCCAAGGGACTTTAACCAGCCCCAGAGAAAGACAGAGGCAGGACTATCCAGGGCCCATGGAGGTGGGAGGCAGGCTTCAATATTTCTCAGCGTATTGGGAAAGGTCAGTCTCCGATGCTTGGGTTCTGGACTGTGTCAGGCAGGGTTACTCTATAGAGCTAAGATGCTTTCTCCCCCACCCACCCCGGCAGGCCTTCATCCCATCTCCAAGGGCAGTAGCCCAACACAAGCACTTAGCAATGCTGGGCGAGATTCGGAGGCTCAAGACAATCAGAACCATAGAACCAGTTCCATTGGATCAGCAGGGCCATGGCCTGTATTCGATTCTATTCCTAGTTGCCAAGAAGTCTGGAGAGCGGTACTGGACTTAAAGGCTTGAACAAGGTGGTAAGATACCAGCGCTTCAAGATGAAGACGGTCATCTCCATTTGCCAAGCCATCAGGAACAAAGACTGGTTAGCATCTCTGGACCTCAGGGATGCGTACCTCCATATCCCAATATGGGAGCCGCACCGCTGCTGGCTTCGTTTCTATTACCGGGGAGACCACTACCAATTCCGGACGCTTCCATTCGGCCTGTCATCAGCCCCAAGGACGTTCACCAAGGTCCTCATCCCCCTGGTGGCGAATCTCAGGAAGGGGTGTGTGCATATTTATCCTTACCTGGACGATCTCCTCCTGTGGGCGCACTCACGTGAAAGGATCCTGGGAGAACTGAGCAGAACGATGGGGTATCTCTAGGAACACAGGTTTCTGATCAACAGGGACAAAAGTCATCTAGTGCCTTCCCACAGGTTAGAGCTTCTGGGGGTGCTGATCGATACTATAGATACTATGTACCGCATACATTCCACCAGCCAGACAACACCGCATCACGTCAATGATACTTCCCTTCAGGCACCAAACCTGGGCTAGACTAAAGTATCTAGCGCAGCTACTCGGTCTGTTGGTCTCAGGCACCAAACAGGTGCAATGGGCAAGATTTCATCTTCGCCCCTTGCAACGGCTGCTGAGGCCTATGCAAGCAGAGCTGACCAGAGGGCTCAATCCTTGGGTTATAATTCCAGGAGGATTCATCAAATCAATGTCCTGGTGGTTAGGGGCAGAGCCCTTTGAAACAGGAGTCGCCCTATCCGAACCGAATCGCACAGTCATCACGACGGACGCAAGCCTGACGGGATGGGGAGCCCAGATGAGGATAACATCGGTACAGGGACTATGGTCCCAACCAGATCACACTCAAAACATCAATGTTCTGGAACTCAGAGCGGTACACTTGGCCCTGCAACACCTAGCCCATGCCATAGGCTACGCCCACGTCCTAATCTACACGGACAACATATCCGCGAAGGCTTATATCAACCACCAGGGGGGGTCCAGGGCCCCTGCACTCCAGCGCGAGGTGGTGAGACTCTTTACGTGGCCGCAACACAATCTACAATCCTTAAAGGCCCCACGTATAAAGGGGACAGAGAATGTTCTGCCAGACTGGCTGAGTCGTCAAACACTGCACCCCCACGAGTGGCACTTTATTTATTTTAGTAATTTATACCCCACGCTCTCCTGTAACCAGCTCGGGGTGTGTTCAGGTGCTCACTTTGGGCAACCAAGGATGGACCTGTTCGCGAGCAGGAGCAACAGACAGGTACACAAAAATTTGACAAGAACTTCAGACGGAACAGCAGAAGCAGTAGATGCCCTCAAATAGGATGGGCGGGAAGGCCTGCTGTATGCCTTCCCACCATTCCCGCTGATACCTGGGACAATAGCCAAGGTCATCAAGGAACAGGCACAAGTGATCTTGGTGACTCCATGGTGGCCAAGGAGACCCTAGTTTTCCGACCTTGTAGAGCTCAGCCAGAGACAACCGACGCGACTTCCGTTGAGACCGGATCTATTAACCCAGGGGCCCCTGCTATGCAGCAATATTCTCACATTAAATCTGACAGCGTGGCTCTTGAGCGCGCGGCTTTGAGAACTCAGGGTTACTCAGTCGGTCCTGGCCACTTTGCAACAGGCTAGGCGCCCAGCCACCAGGAAAGCCTACAGCTCTACCTGGAAAACGTTTGCTGGGTGGGCGGATGGTAAAGGGATAGATCCTTCTCAAGCAAGAGTACACGTAATCCTACAGTTCCTCCAGGAGGGGTTAGAGAAGGGTCTAAGACCGAACACATTGGCTCGCCAGGCGGCCATTGTGTCGGTCTTACAATCAATTTCCCATAGAAGGATTTTTCCTCATAGGCATATTAGTCAGTTCCTGCGAGTGGCTTGTAATATCTGTCCTCCAGTGACCCACAGGTGCCCGTTGTGAAGCCTTAGTTTCATCCTAGACGCCCTTACCAGAGCTCCATTTGAGCCGCTGCGGCATGTATCATTGTACCTGCTGACACTTAAGGTAGTGTTCTTAGTGGCTGTAACTTCGGCCCGCAGGGTCTCTGAGCTGGGGGCCTTGTCTATGGAGGACAATTACTGTTCTTTTAGGGATCAGTCAGTTACCCTTAAAGTAGACGAGGCATTCATTCCCAAGGTGAATTCGACTTTCCATAGGTCTCAGGAGCTAGTCCTGTCCTCCTTTTGCCCCAAGCCCTCTCATCCTAAGGAAAAGGTGTGGCACACCCTGGACGTGAGGAGGGCTCTGAAGATCTACTTTAAAAGGACCCGGGATGATATCTTCCTCAGCCTTATATATTAATATCAGACCTAGTTATGGGGGCAAGAAGGCTTCGAAAGCATGAATTTCAAAATGGGTCAAGCAATGCATAGTCGAAGTCTACAAGGCAAAGAATAAGGTTCCCCCTTGCAGATTTGGGCGCGTTCCGTCAGAAGCGCTGCCACTTCTTACGCGTTTAAGGCTAGGGCTTCCTATGACGAGATTTGTAGGGCGGCAACTTGGTCCTCCCTGCATACGTTCGTTAAGCATTATAAGTTGGATTTGTTTAGGTCCGTTGAGGCGACATTTGGCAGGAGGGTCTTGCAGACAGTTCTGGAGGTTCCCGGGGCTGTTTGCTCCCACCCATAATTTTGAAGCTCGGGTATGTCCCGTGCGGAGCACTGACAGGAGACAGAAGGAGAAACAAAAATTGGTCACCTACCTCAGTGAATTTGTTTCTCTTCTGTCGTACTGTCAGTGCTCCGGCTCTCCCTGTCAAACAGCACTGGTCAAGATGGGGTGGGCATGCAGGGATGTCCATTTAGTTCTTCAGTTACTTAGTTGGTTGTTAAACCTTAGTTTACTTAGGGAAGAGATTATGGATCTCTTCTTCCGAGATTCCCTGAGGGGAGTTTTTTCACTAATGAGTATGAATGAGAAATTTTACAGAGAGGTGGAGACGATCCTCGGCTTGGTCATGGACTGAGGGTCAGGCAGCTCCATGCAGGCGCATGAAGATTTCTTCTTCTGCCTCCTGTCGGCCATACGCAGAGCTACCCGTGCGGAGCACTGACAGTACAACAAAAACAAATTCACCGAGGTAGGTGACCAATTTTTGTGTCAGTCTGTGTAATGGGCTGCAAACAATATATAACCAATTCACTAGTGAGACAGAGGCCATTTTCACATGGCAATGCTGGGGGGGGGGATGGGTGTGCTCCCTTTCCCACGGGCAGCCTCCTTTTTTGTCAGATGGCTCCATGAGTGGAGGTGGGAGCACACACACACACTCCGCCTGTGGTGTTTCCACGGACACACACCCATCCCCACCACCGCAGCATGCACACAGATGCCGACGGCACACCCAGCGGGCCGAGGGGGGGAGCATCCATGTAAAAAGGCCAGAGAAGCCTACTTGCTGAAGCCAAGTGGAATTTTATCACCCCTGTTTACAAAAATCTTGTATTGAGCTGTCTGGTGAGTGGGAAAATTAAGTAGTCCTAGCACGGCTCTAAGCAAAATACAATGGCCTGGGTACAAACCACCATATAATACTGGAAAAGGCCAAAGTCCTGGCACAGTGCCATGCAGATTTAATTGGGCTAATTTTACATTCTGTATTCAAGTAGGGTATGCGTTGCATTCAAGTTCCTCCTTTCCCAGGGTGTTTTCACACAGGACGCTACCACGGGTGGCCACACTTTACTCTGGCACATCTGCTCTGCGGCAGGCCCAGAGCCTGCTCGGGGTGAGAGCCTTCATGGGGTATGTTGGCTTATGCCTTAAAGACACTCCTGGTCAACTCCTGAATTGTTTTTATAATCCTTGGGGAAAGAGAACATGGATCAGTGTTGTGTAGTTAAATTAATTTCACTAGTCACACCGTACCAAAATGAGCAGACCGCTTGTGCATATCCATCTGCAAATGTCTTCAGCAAGGATTTTTAAAGGTTAATTTCACTTTGCAAGTGCAGGACTGTGGGGAGGACAATGGACAAAAAGGCCCTTTATTCCAAGTCTATAAATCTTTATTATCTGTAATAAAGATCACTCTGCAGGGCTGACTCAGCCAGAGTTCTGGATGCGACAGCCAATGAAAGGACAGGGGAAAAGAGCTGGAAAGGCTGATTTATGTGTATTTGCAGTACCGCAGTGTTTACATCATTCATTTGTAGGAGCTTTTTCAGTTTACTGGAATCCACACGTTCAGCAGATGGAGTCTAATGTGAACAATATCTAAACAGCAAGAGCCTGCAAACTTTCTGATGTTGTATAGCATCTTCTTTTTTTAAAAGTAATTAAAAATGGTTAAATGATAACTAATCATTTTTGCTTTTTCCTTGACAATCCTGTTTATCCACTAGAAAGTGTGGGGCAGAGGGATATTTAAACTGGTTCCAGGGGAAAAGCAAAGAAAAAGTTTTTTAAAAAAAAGCTTGAAAATTTTAAATCTATTTTTCTAGTCTGACCAATTGTAAGAACATGCAAAATACAAAAATATTCAGCTTTGGTATTGCGCACCCTGGTTATTGATTTAAAGCCAAAGAGATGCTCAGCACACAAAACCAGAGGGAGAAAAATCCCTAATGCATGTTTTTATTGACGCTGTAAAATGTCAATCTGAGGCCCTTTTCACACGAGACCCTCCCACCCATCTCCACACGCTTTTGATGGGTGGAGGCACCCGTGTGAACGCTACACTCCCCTCCACCCATCACCCGCCCGTAGAGCAACGGACTCTAGTGCCCGATGCTTCATGGGTGGAGTTCCCATGGGCACAACACCCATCCCCCCACCCACCGTTGCCCGTTTGAAAAGGGCCAGAGTTATGCATACGTGGAGATCAATTTCACCTTTACAGACAGGGTAGTAGCAGAGGATAGATAAGCCGTCAAACCTTTGTCCATACTCTCGTTCAGTCCCATAGTTGTGCAGTCTGCAAATTTTGGAAGGGAAAAAGAACAACTCAATTGATCGTGTCCTTCTCAAAAAAGCCGGCCCCCTTCCCCACCCTTTTGATTTTGAAGAGCTATCCTAGTTATGGTGGTGTGATATTGCAAGTCCTTCACTAGTATCAAATTTCCCTGTGTGTGACATGTTAGTTTATATCCTAGTTGTGCTGGAACATCTGCTGGTATTTATAATCATTTTATATAGCATCCCCTGCAGAATGGCAAGTGGGGCACTTCACAGCTTTAGTATGACACAGTACAACATCCATGGAAGACTGATTTAGAACAGTTTAAAAGGGGGAGGTAAGGGTCTAGGACAAAATACATGAAGGGGAGCCAGATGTGTATCTTCTAAAAACAGTTGGAGAATTATTATTATTTTAATTATTAAATCATCTTCAGGTGCTTTTTGAAGATGAGGGGAAAACCTACGAAGATGTGAGAGGGGATGGAGTTTGACACTGAGGGGGCCATCCCAGGTAAAGGCCCAGTCATTCACTGACTTAAGGTGCAGTGGTAGGCTCCCTAAACAGCAGGTGATATGTGGGTGGTGTGCAGATAGCCAGATTCTCAACCCTGGGGTTGAGGCAGAGGCGTTGTGCACTTGGGGGGGGCGGGGGGGGGGG
>QEPC01000412.1:15843140-15876012 GCA_003113815.1 Sphenodon punctatus | reverse complement strand
GTTAGCCCTTTTATGGTTCTGTTGATCTAACTTGCATTGTGTCTTTTAGCACTTTATGAAAATGCATGCTGAAAAGAAGCACAAATGTGATAAGTGTAACAACTCCTACGGTACAATGTGGGACTTGAAGCGACACACAGAGGACTGTGGCAAGACTTTCCAGTGCACTTGTGGCTGCCCTTATGCCAGCAGGACGGCATTACTGTCTCACATCTACAGAACCGGTCACGAGATCCCGGCAGAGCACAGGTAAAGGGGATGCTTTTTTGTTGGTAGCTTATTTCTTGATGCTCTGAGGCAGTGGGGGACAAAGTACTCGACTCTAATATCTGCATACCAAAATCTTTTTATGCCCGAGCCCCACAAGAAACACAGAATCTGCACTCGCCCAAACCTCTCCTGGTTTGTGATTGGTTGGTTTAGCTGGTGCTCTTGTGGTCCTGGCTGCTGAGATTCTGAGGGGCAGCTGCAATTCGGCTGCTGAGACTCAGGTGCAATGAAGCAAGACACAGGGCCAATAAGGCAGCACATGGCCTGGGATCAGCCCTAGCCGAGAGACACACTTAAAACTGTGGCTCCCAAAACAGTTCCCCACCCCTGCTCTAAAAGTAAATTCTCCCTGTAGGTGCACACGTTGGCATCTCCTTGTGTTAATAAGTTGTGGGCCTGTCTCCTCATTCCATATGTTCCTTCTTAGCGATCATAAATATTTTGCCTTCTTCCAAGGCTTCCTGCATATCAACAGCTCAACGCTGTGAGAGGCAGACTGCTCTCCCCACCTCTTTAAGAGAGCGGTGATTTGAGTGCCCAGTACCTTGTGAGAGCATGGTTCTAGTATCTAACAATATACTTATTGCAAAGTAGTTGGCTTATGGCTGGTGATCATTACATTTCTTCATATCACTTCTTTAGTGCAGCTATTCCCAACCTTTTTGTAGTCACAAGCTGTTTTCAAAATTCAGGTCAGTGTGTCAGTGTCAAATGGCGCAACAGTGTGCGCACAGAGACTCCTGGTGCATTTTAACCTTTTCCTTCCCCATTCAGAGGCATGAACAGGAGTGCGCTTTCTGTCGCCTTCCCTCGATATTTTGCCTTTGTTGACTGAGTGATCACGAAGCCATGGGTTGGGGCACACAATTTGACGTAGCTCAGTGAAGTAGAAATAGTATGATGGTTTTCATTCTGGTGCAGTGCTGCAGCCTGAAATTGACCTTGTTTGTTGATGGTGGACAGCGAGGGCACTACTGCCACTTGAGTAGCACCATCAGTGTTCCTGGCAAATTCTGCTAAGTAGTTCCATGCAGCAACCACCCAAACTAATGATACTAAGGATGAAACAATGCTCCGTGTATTTCATTGGGATTTTTGGCTACACCCTTCCTGGTGAACCTCTTGTAATAAAAGTTTGGATTCCTGCTTACATTTGGGCCTTCTGTCCCTCTACCAAATTTTGTTGAAATCTGCCTGCAATTAAGTTGGTCATACGTACTCTTCATGTGACTTGCATAAACTGCATTTCCATAGAAAACCAGTCTAACAAGCAAACTTTAAAATTGCCACCTACAGACTGCCTATAAATCCTTCTACTTGGGCATACTATTCAGCATCCACACGCTTGGTGGCCAGTCTCCCTAAACCCTAGTGTACCCTATCTTGCTGACTGAGCTGCTACAGTGGCTTTAAAAAGTATTTTTGCATATCTGTGTTGGAAAGCCAAGCCCAAAGCTTAATCAAACTGGAACATTTTCTTAAATGACCACACCCAAGACACTGTTTTAATGTTATCTGACTTGCAAATCAGAGTCCCGTCCCCACCCCCACCCCCCAATTAGGGATGGATTTTGAAGGAAGGAGATGCAAGAAAAAAAATTTTAAAGGGTAACTTCCCTTATTCCTAAAATAAGGTGCTTAGTCTCTTCTTCCCAGTTCAATCATAGGTGAGAATTGAATTGCACACTTCTACTTCACAAGGTTCTGTTTCTATGACTGGAAGGGAATGTGGTAGGGGAAAGGCTTTGTTGTTCTTGAAACTGAGAGTTGCAATAAAATTTATCAATGTTTGCAGGGACCCACCTAGTAAGAAAAGGAAAATGGAAATCTCCATTCACAATCAACAGCTGGCAGAAAAAGCAAAAGAAGCCTTCATCAGTGCCCAGAGTAGTAATACTAGCACTCAAGACCTGGAGACTTCGGAGATCAAACTGGTGGCCTCCTTCGAAGGCTCCTGTAATTCCAATGTTGCTAAACAAACTCTCATGCAGCCAAAATACACACCAAAGTTGCTGTTGCCAAAGCCCAAGGTGGCTTTAGTTAAACTTCCAGTAATGCAGTTTGCTCACTTGCCTGTCTTTGTATCAGCAACAGATTCCTCTGTCAAACCGGTGGTAGTCGCTGTTGATAATCAAGGTTCTGTTATGAGTACAGTTCACTTACTGCCTCAATCCGTAGGAATTCTGATACCAGCTATGGAGGCAGAAACGCTTGCATTTAAAGATACTGTGCCCCTTTCAAAGCTGGCCCATTCTGGCAGTGTGGAACCAATCAGAGCTGGTATCCAGGTCAATTTGGGGAAGGTAACATCAAGAAATGCAATACAAGAGCTGGGGAGTGTCTGTCAAAAGAATAAAATCTCCTCCATAAACGTACAAACTGACTTATCCTACATTTCACAGAACTTTGTGCCAGCTGGAGCCTGGGCTCCAGATTCTTCTGTGTCATCCTGTTCTCAAACAGACCTGACATTTGGTTCACAGGTTTCACTCCCAATTAGTGTGCAAACACAGACGCTGTTGCCTAGTTCCAAGCTGACTTCATCCATAGCTGCTCAAACTGATGCTTTTGCTTATGCTTGTCTTCAGACAAACGGTGTTTCAAGAGAAACTCAAACCACCACAACAGAGCACTGTATAGATGGGAGAGTACAGATGGACCAGGCTGTAATGTGCAATGACATTTTTGACAGTGTTCATTCATCCTATAATGTCTCAACCCAGATGATGCTTCCCGAAAACGGTTTAATGGCCACAGACATGGATCAAAGCTTGCTACAAAGGGGAAACTGCAAAAGCTTGAGCCAGGATGTGGTAAAATCTGAACCTATTATTAATTTCAGTGAGCAGACTAATATACTCCCACAGCAAAACATGACTGACAATCAAACCCAGACAATGGACTTGTTAAGTGATCTTGAAAACATCTTTTCAGGTAACATGTCAGGCCAGACACTGGATAATCGTGGTCTTTTGTCTGACACTAGTTCTAGTGCTGACACTCATCTGCCTTCTGGCCCTGCACAGAACACAGGAATAGACTTTGACATCGAAGAATTCTTTTCCGCTTCCAACATCCAAACTCAGACTGAGGAGAGTGGACTTAGCAACCTGAACTCTGAGCCAGTCTTGGAGTCGCTGGACATTGAAACCCAGACTGACTTCTTGTTTTCAGACGGTGCCACTCAATCTTATAGCTGCAGAGGAAACTCTAACTTCTTAGGTTTGGAGATGTTTGATACACAGACCCAAACGGACTTAAATTTCTTTTTAGACAGTAGCACCCATCTGCCTTTGGGGAGCCTTTTGAAGCAGTCCAGCTTCTCTATGAGCACGGACTCATCTGATACAGAAACCCAGACTGAAGTGCAACCTGCTGCTAAAAGATTACCCAGTCAAAGCACAGAAAGCAAAGTCCAGCTGAACAGTGCTGAAACTCAGACTATGGATAGTTGCTTTGAGACTCTCGGGAGCTTGTTCCTCACCAGCAACGAGACACAGACCGCTATGGATGACTTTCTGCTGGCTGACATGGCTTGGAATACAATGGAGTCCCAGTTCAGTTCAGTAGAAACACAGACTTGCACAGAATTGTGCTCTTTGTTTCAAACTTCTGATAAAGCAAGCCATTGAGTGCGACTTAATAGAATTATTTTTCTTTGTGGTTTGAAGTTTAAATTATTGTGGGTGGGTTGGGAGAGAGAGAAACTGACATCCAAGCTAGCTACTCTGAATGTAGTTTGACCGTATGCGATTGGTTTACAAGCCTTTTCATGCTATAAGGTACTTAACTGTTGTATATGTAACTTGAAGCATCGAATTTGTGTGTGTAAATGTGTATATATGTTAACTGTAACTGGTTATGTAAATTGGAACGTTTAAGCTAATGTCCTTGTGGTGCCTACTTTTCTGCTGTCAGTATTTCCATTAAACCCCAGAGTTTAGGGACTCGTAGCTTTTGGGCATAATGATATTCTGGCTAACGCTTGGGCATGAAAAGTATTGGACCAAAAAACCCAACTTGTTACATTGTTGCCGCTCAAAAAAAATCCCGTAGAGGTGTGTAAGCTGCTTTGTCTGGCTCCCTTCAAACTGCTGCTTGTTTTTTAAAACTTTAAATTTTGAAGAGATAACCTGACGGGTTTTAACGGTTCCTGCTAACTTACCCTTCAGCATGTAATTCTTGTGTAGACTGTTTTCAAGCACCTCATCAGCAGGCTTGAAGTAGCATATTCGCTGCTGGATTATCAGTTATGTTTTCTTTTAAAAGTGCAGTCAAAGTGGACAAGGGGCGCTTTCACACGGTACTGGAGGAGGCAGAAAAACTTGCATAGTTGCAATCGCAGCTTTGTTATTGCGGAGATTAGCACCTGTGAGAATGCAGTAATTCCCTTTTTATCCTGCGTGAACACCTGCACATTACCGGGTCCCCAAATGTAGCTCTTACAGGGACACATGTTCTCGCGGGAAAGAACTGATAAAATGGTATTAGTGCATTCTCACAGGCCCTAATTCCTGCAATAACAGAACCACAATTGCAGTTGCGCACGTTTTCCTGCTTCCCCTGGTAACGTCTGAAAGCGCCCCTGGAAACAACAGGGATTTTTTTTTTCTTCCTCTCTGAATTTTGTATTGTATGTGGTAGGGACACTTAACTCCTGAAAAATTACCATGAGGTAAATTACTATGTTACGTTTGGTACTGTATTAAAATGAACTAAAATATTTATATATTAATTAAGGCGGGATCCATTTTCTTAAACTGCTCTCACAATTTCTGAGGAGCACTGGCTGTTACACAACTCAACAAAAGGAAAGAAATTCCTAGTACCAGAAATCTGTTTTTTTAGGTCAGAAGCAGACATCGGGCTATACTGCGCTGTAGGTGAACTGAAATTAGTTCCTCATTTAAGCATCAGATAACTTTGATTTGGAAAGTTTTGCAAGAGGCTACCTGTAGATTTGTGGTGTTCAATTCTGTGGATTCCTACTTGAGTCTTGTGCTTTCAGAACAAAGACTGGTTGTAACTAGCAATGGGGCCGATCTGTGGTGTGCGGTCACGCCAAGTACATGGTGTGTGCGGTCACGCCAAGTACATGGTGTGTGCGGTCACGCCAAGTACATGGTGTGTGCGGTCACGCCAAGTACATGGTGTGTGCGGTCACGCCAAGTACATGGTGTGTGCGGTCACGCCAAGTACATGGTGTGTGCGGTCACGCCAAGTACATGGTGCATACGTGGACCTTGGATTGGGCCCAATGTTTTGTTCTTCCCATGAAGCAGTGGGTACACTCTGCATGCTGGGCCCTGTAACCCTTGTTCCTTCAGGGGTCGGTTCTTTCTTCAGTGTAAAGGTGCGAGAACTTTAGCAGCCACTGATAATACTCCCAAAAACTTCTTAAAGGCTTCCTTGAGTGTCACTTGTTCTCCTCCTCCTCCAAATTACATCAGTATTCTTATTTAGAAGGAACTGTTATTGAGGAAGCATTGCACTGTCTTAGTCCAGCATTGTTTCTCTTGATATTTGTGAGAAACTTTTATTTTGAAGGACTCCATTTTTAAAAAAATTTTTATTATTTTTGGAGGCCAATTCTAGCCATGCTTTGTGTGTACAGAGCACCTGTACGGTTTCTAAATTATCTCTCTGGGGAACAAACTCCTAGATCAGCAGGTAAAGGCTCCATCTCTAGTTTGAGAAGCCACACCGCCGATCTTCAGAGCTGTCCAAAGGATTCTATGTTGGCAGGTTACTCCAAGGATGGCTTGCCTGATGTGGCTTGACTTGGAGATATTCCAGTGGTGCTTCAAGATTTGGATGGGATTATCCATTGGTACTTGGCGTGGAGCAGGGCAGGCTCATCAGTAGAATCTTTTGTCTTGGTGCTCCATTGGCATACACATTGGACGCTTTCAGTAGTTAGCAGGCCTTGGATTGCTTTGAATCCTGATAGTCTGATGTGTTCTGAAACACACAGATGAACTACAGAGACTCCTTGCAACATGTGGTCATGCTAGCTTCAAACTTAGAAACCTAGGTGCATTTCTGATGAGCATTCTAGCTGGTACCCTTAATCGTTTTTTTGATGTGCTTCTGTGTTCAAGGTACACAATATACCCATGACACATCTGTAATCCAAAGGGTAGGTTGTTTGTTTGTTCAGTTGTTCCCCAGGTACAGTAATCAGCGGTCTTCATCTCTCCCATCCTCATCCAAAAATCACATCCGTGGTCATCCGTGCATTTGAGTTGCTGTCACTTGATATGCTGAAATCCTATAGCCCTTTCTTGTGCTCGTTTCTGTTCCAGTGTTGTCATGCGCCAGTTGTCCTGTTTCTTTGGGGAGTCTGGACCCCGAAGCGATGTGAACTAGACCCTTGAACACACATGGTTGCCTCCTGGAGGAAGCTTGCTCCACCAAGCCGTAGCACACTGCAATCTTGTTATAACACGAAAGTTGGGAGCCAGGCCTCGCCCTGTGCTATAGCCAAATTCACATTATAACAAGGATGCTTTAAAACTTGTATCTCTAGGTGCGCTGAGCAGTTTTACTGATTTAATTGTAAAACCGTGTACTGCGTCTTTTATAACGCACATTAGGATGCACACCTCTCACCGCATTGAAACCAAATTAGTACTATAAAGATGCCCAATATAACAAGATTGCACTGTAACGAAAATTGCATTGAGGTGCAGTTGTACAGCTTCATGAAAACCTATGAAGGTTCAAAATCCTAGTTTAGAACAACCTCCATCCCATAACTTGAAGGTTTATTTCCTCTCTCATCCAGTTGATAGCTTCCTTTTTAGCAGTCTACTTATGGATGGTGTAGTTTACCTGAGCTAGTTCTAATGCCTATGCTGCTGTTTTGATAGCATTAGACTTTCTCTAATGCAGTTGAATGCTCAAGAAATTCCAGTATTTCATCCTGAATGTAGCCCTGGTATAGCATGTCTAAAATTATAGTAGTGACTCGGTCCACCTACTTTTATGACTGCAGCTGAATATATGTGTTCATCATAGTTCTGTTGGCAGGTCTTGAATTGCTCATTGTAAAGGTGAAATACAGATCTCAGAGCAGCTCACGAGCATTCTCAGTTGAACAGCACCCGCCGTGGCCTATTTTTACACAGTGGATTTTAATTCTTCCAAAACGGAGGGGAGCCTTTCTAGTCTGTGGGAGAATGGGGAGATAGTGGGTATCGGAGCACCAAACAATCTGGAGAGAGAGAGAGAGTGGTTGCCATGCTGATCGCAAAAGTAACAGATGGAGACAGCAGTACCAATGATCTTTTATTGGATCAGCTTCTGTTGGAGAGTGTGCAGATTTCTAGCTCATAGTCCAGGAGCCATGTTCACTGTGTTTTCCCCATGAGGAAACGCAGTGAACCCGGGTCCCTGCACGTGGTTGACTTGTTGCTAGCCTGAAGAGGAAGACCCCCGTGTGACCCTTTGGTTGCACGCACTCACCAACAGAAGTTGGTCCAGTGAAAGAAATTGTTCAACCTGCTTTGTCTCCAACTGTCTCTTTGTGCATGCACGTTGAATCAATCTTTTTGTATTTATTCATCAAGGATGCGATGCTCTCCTGCTAAAGTCAGTGAAATTTGTGCCATTGACTTCCATGTGTTCAGGATTGCAGCCCAGATGAGGATGTTGTTCCTAGATGTCTGTAGAACTGATCCATCTCCTTTCTTTCTGAGCACAGCTCCAAGAATGAAACTGCAAGCTCTTTCCAAATTGAAATCTTCCCCTTTTGACAACTGGGTAATATGCGTGTGCCAGATGAAGGTGGAGTTTCTGTTGATGGATATTTCTTTTCCCTAAGGAATTGCATGGATATTTCCCTTCCCTGTGGAATTGCACACCTCAACGACTTGGTTGCCTAGTTCCTGGCTGTTTGCCTCCCAGTTTCCCTAACGTTTCCACTTCTTATTTCCAGATTGACTCTTAGAAGTCTCTGCAGTTTTGGGTGTACAGATTTTTCTTTCCTCCAGGAGGACTGGGAAGTCTCTTGTCTTGTGTAGGCTATGCCTTAATATTTTTGTTTGATTCTCGAAGTAGGGATCTATTAATCCTAGTGTAATTCTACATCTTCGGAGAAATGGCTGGATTTCTGTTTAACTTTGAGGGGGAGATTATTAAGGTGAATTATGGCTGGATGAACCCAGTCTATCACAAATTTATTTTTTGCTTTGAGTGTGGTTGCCAAATATAGGAGAGAGAAGATGCAAGGTAGTTTTTGTGCTTAGGTTATAAGGAATTCTTTGCAAAGCAAGAGCATACTTTTCAAAGACCACAAACAGCTGTATTTAATCGGTGCATGAGACACGGGCATCTTAATGGGAATTAGGTGCATAAACTGTTTTGCTCAAAAAGGAATTGCTTCAGAAGCCAGATGGTGGAATATGTACCACCTGATATGTGGACAGGAGGTCCAGCATTCTTCATTTTGGCAATTCAGGCTGGTTTTGCACCAGATGGATAAAACCCCAAGAGCAGGAATTCGGCCTGATGATGTATTCACAAAAGCAGAACTACAGAAAGTTTACCTTAACATGAGCCACTTGACCTGAATATCTATTTCCACCATGACTCTGAGCTATAGATTATCCCTTGTTAGACTTAAAACCACAAAGCTCTTTCACAAAGGAGCAAATCGCCCACAACAAACGGCTACCAGCTAAATCCTTTAAAAATGAGCTGTAGGTTTTCTTTCTATAGGTAAAAAAGTGTGGACACGGTGCTTGCTACTAACTTGCTACTTAATAGTATCATGATACTCCTGTTCTAAAATAGGCGTTTATGAGCATGGAAGAACACGAGGAAATGCCCATTTCTCCTAACCCTAACAGGAATAAAATATTCAATATGTAGGTGTGGTCTTAAGTTTACAATAGTGAATTCTCATTGGGTTTTATTTAAATGGCCTACATAGCTTTGCCGAAAGGGAATCTCTCATTTAGGCTTCATAGGCACCATTCATTGAATACACATTTGGCATCCTCACTATTGAAAGTGATCAACACTGAAGTGATTAATCTCACCTCTTTGATTTGGTCAGGTGTTGGCAGATTGCTGTACTTGGTAATGCAATCTCAGTTAAGAAATGTCAATTTAAATTCTTCACAATTAGCATCATAACCAACAATTCCAAATTGTAGCATGAAATCTCGTTCACAAATAATTACGTGCGCCTTGCCCATGGCAAAACAATACGTACCAGTGTCTGGTTTTAAAGTCTGAAAGCTTAATTTTGGAATTAATTTCTTCCTAGGGCTCATTTACATGTAATGTTTTTCAGGTAGCAAGCACTCAACTAACAGGAGTTTTATATGTTTCTCGTTCAGTGATAAACATGAGTCAGAGGAGCAGCTATTCCTGTGGCTCCACCCACACACGTATCCTACGATATTCCACGGTGCATTGCTCCTGATTGGAAAGTAACCTAGAATTTCCTTCTCATCTTGGGAGTCGTTAGTGCGACTGCTGGCTTTTCAGGGAGCTGATAAATACCTGTTTAGCACACGCCTAACCCATGGTTAGAAGCTTTACATGAACAATAAACTGATAGTTACCTTAAGATGTAACGTGCAGAAAGTAACCGTAGTTCTGGATTTGTAAGGTAATCTAAATGGCTGGCAGAAGTGTCCACTTCGATGTTGATGACTTTTGCTTAAATCTTTCTATAGAGTAGTTAAAACGGTAGCTATGGACCAGCTTGCAAATAGGTAAGTCAGAGGCAAAAAGAAAACCCGTAGTGGTTCCTTATCGCCTTGGCAGTCGGTTTTCTTGGTCCCGGTGGTCATTGACAATACATTACTCGATCACTTCCATGATCCCTGGCTGCAACTTAACTTATTCTGCCAGCAACTGCTGGCGCTCTCTCCGTGTCCATGTGACACTACTCAACGCCCATCTCCACACAACTCCAGGTATTTCTAGTCATCTTTCCCATGATCTATTTATTCTGGAGAAAGTATTCATACTTCTGGAGATTTATTCTGGAGAAAGTATTCATACTACAGGACCTGCCACTGTGGCAAGCTAAATGCCACATCCTGCCTCTGGTGGTGATCAATACAGTACTTGATTCTTCAAGGACAGTGCGAAAACTAAAGCTCAACTAGGGTCTACTCCAAAGGCTATTGGAGTCAGAGAGACTTCCACCTCTAGCTAGTTGTAAACTATCCATAGTTAAGAGAGAGAGAGATTCTTGTTCCCTGTGATCCTTAACTTCACTGCATTCTGAAGCCTGATTTGAGAGCAAGGTCAGTGTCAGTTGAGGAAAGCTACCTTATCGAACTTATGTATCCCTGTCTCTAAGGATTTTAAAAGCAGTCTTTAAGTCCTTGCCTTTTAGATTGGGGGAGGGGGCATAGCTCAAGTAGTAAGAGCGAGTGCTTTGCATGTATAAGGTCCCAGGTTCAATCCTTGTCATCTCCACTTCAGGAACTCTGATAGCACGCCTGGGGGAGGCCTCTGCTGGGGGTTTGGAGGGGTCTCAGGTAGCACGCCGGGATGGCCTCTGCCGGAGACCCGGGAGGAGCCAGATTTGGACCCAAATTTGAAAAACCCCTGCTGCCGTGTCAGGTTGTGACAATACAGGGCTAAGATAGACCATTGGTCTGACTCAAGCAGAAAGTTTAGTTTAGATACGTCCACGCAGCCATTACAACAGACAGATTTTCTGGGATGAAACACTAAAAGTCCACATCTCTGAGGGCTAGGTACTTGCATTAAGCAACTGTCTACTAATCCAACGCTCAACTTCTTTAAGTTCAGGAAAAGAGCTATTTATCTTCTGCAAAATGTAAGTGCACAGACATGAACAAGTAGGTGTCTGTCAGCCTTAACGCTAAGTTGCCTTGCATTTATTGGTCTGTTAATGTTCAATGCCCATACCAAGTCCTGATAATGCTGGAAAGATGTATTTTGTCTATGGGAATGTGTAGGCATCCATTTCCCCTCCTACACCAGTAAATATTTTCGAGGTACTGACTGATAGCATCCAGTTTCAATTATGACTGCAGCAAATGTAATATACCCTGCAGAAACTTCCAGTTTGGAATAACAATATGCATTCTAGAGATACATAAAACATGTTAAGAAATGTTTCCCCTTTAAAGTTATCCAAAGTCTTAGAACACATAACACAGAGTTTATGTGCAGCTAAGGGGGTTGTCAAAAATAATGTAAAATTGCTCTTGCAGAACTTGATGAAGATAAAACTACAGACTTCAGACTTATTTCTAATTTACTTATTTTCTTAACTTTCTAGGTGCAAGTATTCCACATTCATTTTAAAACTAGCCTGAATTTGTTCTTGTGCAAATTCAGAGTACAAGTGTACTCTTTCCGCACGAGTTAATAGCAAAACTCCTAAATAAGGTTGAAACTACATTTTCTGTATACGTGCTAGAAGGATTGGGGCCTGCCTTTGGTGGGGTTTGTACTAGACATTTGGGGTGAAGGTTGGGCTGTATTTGAACTAAGCACAAATGTGGTTAAACTTTCATGTTGCACACAAAATAATGCATTCATAAGTCTCAAAAGAATATCCAGTGCTGAAATAATACCACTAAAGTAGACCAAAGTTTTAATATTGCCATTCATCATTTTATTTAAAAGAATATAATGTACACAACAATTCTCTAAGATTCTTATTTAAGTGTGTGTCTGTATGATGTTTTCTTTACTTAGACTTGTCATTGTGTTCAGTGTTCTGTTTTTTCCCATACAACCTTACCCCCAGAATGTCATTTATGCAATGGGCCTTGTAGTTTTTCATTTGGTTGTTGTTTTAAAATGCTACTACGCTTTTGTGTTGTGAGGATGGAACAAGCTAGTTTACACAATACCTTCCAAAACTTGGTTAAGCATAGGGTTTTGGGTTTTTGTAGTGGCCCTCTCAGCACATGTTGCAAATTTGGAAGAAACAATCTATGTGCACCTTAAAACGAATGATTTTGGCTTTCAACTTCATGATGTGTGTTGGAGTGACAAACAAGCCAATGGAAGGATTTACTAGCCTACGTCTAGACTGAGTGCTCTTATTAAAATGCCATTGCTGTGTAATGACTAAAATCCAAGGGTTTGATTGCGCTGCTCTGCACTGTCCTGCAGTTAAGCTGATACAGTGAGGATTTCTGGTGTATTAGTCGTCTTTCCTAAAAATAAGACAGACTGAGAGTAGGAATCCCCAAGTTAATGTCTGCTACCTAA
This sequence comes from Sphenodon punctatus, assembly GCA_003113815.1. Lineage (NCBI taxonomy): Eukaryota > Metazoa > Chordata > Lepidosauria > Sphenodontia > Sphenodontidae > Sphenodon > Sphenodon punctatus. The sequence continues at coordinate 15,863,520 of QEPC01000412.1, read as the reverse complement.
TGTTTGCCAACAAGAGATTCTTGTTTCTTCTGAAACATGCTGCCCTATTGGGCCATCTTTTATACTAGCTTTTGTGGCACTCTCTTCCTCTAACCTAGATGGAAAGCATAAGATAGTTTCTGAAGCTGCAGATGCTGTACATGGGGAGGACAATCCTCCATTAGTCAGTAAGAGTTTTGCCATTGACTTGAATGGGTGGAGGATTGTCCCCCAAGTATATTTACTGAAAACATGGATTTTTCTATTTCCAAGTGGTGGCTGCCATTTTGGAAAGATGCCACTTCGTACAGCTCTGTTCAGGCACTCCTTTGTATGCACAACAGACAGTACTTGGTGTGTATGAGAATATATGCATGTGCACATTAAAAAATATGCCCCGTCTCTGTAATTTATGAACCACTTATTAGAATTGTGCCCCTCACTTACGTTGAAAAATTGTTGGGGGTAGATAAGAACCAATGCATGTTTAAGCAGCTATATTAAAAACAACATTAGAAGTCTGTTCATCCCATCATTGCAAAGATTTCAGTGAACAAACTTTGGCTTCCAAAGGACGTTCTCGAGTTTCGTTCTTGTTTTAGTATTGCTACTTTGGCCAGTAGAACATCAATTAAACCAATGGAAGCAAGCATTTTTTTGTGATTTGCATGTGACTCATAAGTGATGATCCCAAAGAAACTATGTTGTCTTTACAGTAGTTGTGGAACTGTTCAGTAGAATAATGCATGCTAAGAAGACCCTTTGCCAAAAGTATTCTTCCTGTCTCAAGTTACACTCTGAAGCGAGTTGAAGTGTTATGTACATCAAGCTACAAATAAGTTATTTGCAAGAGTGTTACCAAATTCTTCACCAATGAAGCACTTAAGTTCTATTCTGAATGATACACATGTTTGGAATAAAGCTAATTTTAGTTTGATTTGTCTTGTGAATTTTCTAATCCATGGTGGCTGTTGCAGATAGGGAGGCAAGTTGACTAAGGAAAGTGCTTGCTCTTTGGGAAAGCAGACTATTATAGCAGCTGTGGATGGATGGGATTTGTGAACACACAGCTCTTATATTTGCAGCTCCCAGGGTTCTTACCGTTTTCTGGTTTCTTCCTACAGATTGGACAAGAGAGAAGAACTAGAGAGAAGAAAATACTCTAATGGGGGAGGTTTATGAAACTGGGAACTTGTCTGCCTTGAATAAAGACCAACAAGTTTGGCATTGTGACTTCAGTGTGTGTGTAGTAGGTGGGAGGAAGAAATTGGTCCAGTTTTGGCAGTGGATGGCCTACCAGGTCTCTGCTTTATTCCTTTGAGTTGGGGTGAACTTTTGTTTTTTAGTAGTAGCTCTGCTCCAAAACATGGTTTAGTTTTCAACCCTATCAGGAGTAAGGAGTAATACCCACTCAACACTACTGTGCGCGCGCGCACACACACACGTAGGTGGCCTGCCCCCCATTTAGAAATCTAGCCCTGCACTAATCTCAACCTTTCTGGGCTTATGGCTCATTTGTAAACTTTTGCCTATTTTGACCCAGTAAACATGTGGTGCCACATTTTGACCCTTTCCGATGACCCAATTTTAGGCTGCAGCTCTGGTTGAGAAATCCTGTCCTCCAAACCTGGGCCCGGTGCAGCCACGTTCTTTTGAGCCCAGGCCTGATTTGTCCGTAAGTGGCCATGCTCTGATGAAGCGTCATGACATCACAGCACTCGGTGAGGGAAGAGGCTTCTGCCAGCAGGGATGGAGCCTCTTGCAGTCAAGTCCCATCGGGCTTAGGTCACAGGCCTCTACTGCAATCCTTGTTTGATTAGGCTCCTCGTTCCCACCTTTCAGATACTGCTGACCTGCCTGCATTTATGGAAACCATGAATACAGCCACTCTAAGAAGAAAGCCACAGCTCAGGTGAGTAAGCTGTTCCTCAAACTACTCTGTGGGTACAAGCATGATTCATTTTCAATAGGGTCTTCTGCACCAATGGAGTGATTTAAGAATCGGACTGACTGCTAACTCTTCAAGATGGTCAGTTACTGGATGGATGAGTAACCTCTTGTTAAGGAAGATAAGAAGGTAACTTTGTGGCTATTTTCAGGGAGTAAAAGGTGGCAGAGAAAGCACAAAGGTGCTTGTTGGAAGATTTGAAAGGTGGACAATAACTGGCATCACCAGCAAAGCAGAGGGAAAAAGTCCACCGCACCCCAAGATGGCACTAGGGAGTACTAGATTTTTTGGTATGTGCTCATTGAAGATCATGTAGGTCTTCATTTTCTTCTAGTATGAGTGGCCATACTGCCTCTTTAATTTCTCCTTGCAATTTCAATTGGCCACTGTAATCTTTTCCTGCCCAAGAGCTTGTTGCAGAACATTTCTGAATATTGGTAATGCTTTATCCCAGTGGACATTACATTTCTGATGTAGTTCCTATAGTTCTGAGATACCTGATAAGGTAGAATGTTCATATGCTGATTTGAAAATCTTTGGGCTCGGAAGGTGTCATGAAATATTTTAAAAAATGAAACTTACAAAATCAAAACTTGTTGGATCAAGTGTGCAACCAGGCCTTGCCAGTCCTGTAGGGGAGACTGGTGAGACGCTCTTTGGGTAATTAGCTCTTGACCCATCACAAATACAGCTCTCAAGTTCCTTCCATTAGAGTCTCTCTAAGCCAGCCTCTAGCTCTGGCTCAGCTCCTTGCAGGGGTCTGATCCTGCAGGAAGCTTCCCTGGGCTGAAACACTGCAATATCCCAGTTTCTACATCTTGGGATGTAAGGGTCTTGCCCCTGGGCCAGATCTTGGGACATAGACTTGGTGGGTCCCAATCCTGGGGGAAGTGTATAGTCTATTCAGGCCTCCTTTCTGTCTGGCCTCCACTTCCCCAATAACCAGCCCAAACCACCAGGTTATCCCTGGGTTTAACCCAGGACCAAAGTTCCTTAGTCCAAAGTCCTCCGGGCCTGCCCTAGAGCAGCAACAAAGGTAGTCCCCACCTGGACTCCTCAAGGGTTAGTTTCTCTCAGTGGTGGCGTTTGCCTGCTGATCCCACCAAGCCTGGCACTCTGCTGCTTCAGCTGCAGTCACATGCTTCCCTAGGCTCTGACCCACACATCAGGCTTCTGTTCTTTGCCTTCAGAAAGGGAGGTCAGTTCCATAGCTCCTCACCGTACACTTCTTGTAGAAGAGGTTCCCGTTTTCAATCTATTTGAAAAAACGATCTGGATACTCCAAAATGAAAAGATCACTGGTCTTTCTGCTTTGGCTAAATATATGTCTGAAATTTGGGAATTGTGCAAACTTTACAAAAAAGGTTTGAATTTTTTGCTTGGTTTTACTAAGTATTGTATTCTCTGATGCTCTTACGTTATATAATGTATTTTATGTTGTATTGTGCTGTCGCCATAAATAAACTTTATTATCCTCCTTCTACACTGGCCTCCTGTAGACTGAGGGCTTGCTTGATTTAGACCCATCAGCCCTTGAGCCTCCTGGCACCTGATTGGCTGAAAGACTTTATCCTGCAATAGCGCTGCTGCCTGGCCCTACTTAGCACTAGCCAAGGCATTATCCTCTACTATTCTGTGTGTTAGCTCTTTCTGTACTGGTGCTAAAACCTGCCCTGTTACAATATAAAGTGTCTGGCTTGTAACAATAGCGCATGTTCCAGCTGTTATGCCAAAATTACTTCAATTTAATTAAATCTAATAAACCATACCGCTTTGATACCATTCTCATTGCAGCTGCAAACCTGTGCGTATTTTGCAACCTCCCCCAATGATGATGACGACAAACAATGGCTTTGCTTTCAAGTAAAGAGTTTACGCTTTAGTTGAAGTAGGAAGCAAGAGAGTATGTGCCCCTGATTTTCCAGGAGTACATACTCTTCCTACTTCTGAATAACTGGTTTAAATCTCTGTATGCGTGAATGAATCGGAAGTTAAAGTGAAGTCTGACACTAAAAGTATCTGTTAATCGGAACATGCCCAAACACTGTGGTCTACTGTAGTCAATACAGACTCTTCGGGGAGTGCAGTCTTCCAGTTGCTGGAAGTGATTACAAATCTTACTCTGAATCTCCCAGGAGCCCACAGAGAAGGTACTGAAGATGATTGCACTGGGCAATGGAAGAAAAACTGTCTTTGTAGATGGGCTCAATTGTCATGCTTCGAAATCTAATTAGATGTCTCTTCCTCGAGCCATTATGAAGTAGCAGCATGAAGACAATTTTATTTATTCCCTTCTTGGTTATTATAAGGGGATTTGCCATGACTGTATGAAGTCTGAAAGCCCAGTGCTAAATGGGCAATAGAAATCTCCCAAGTATTGTATTGGGAGTAGAGTTGCTTCTTAACAGGCAGACGTAGAAAACAAACTTAGTAGCCAAACCCATAACCAGAGACCCATGTTCGCTGCATTTTTCCCCGCTGGTGTCAATAGGGAAAACAGTGAACAAGTTCCTACTTATAAAGAAACCCAAATTCTTTTGACCGTTGATGCAGCAAGTATAGGCAGACCAAAGCTGATGCTATCCTCTGTAGCGGGTTCTGTTGTGGCTGCTTGTTCTCCTTCCAGCCCAATGCAGATACTGCACCAATTGTAGTTCTTGTTGGAGGTGAAACATTGTTTTTTGCCGGGAGGGGGGGTTCTGTTGTAACGGTGCCCTCCTTATGCGCCTTTTTAATCCACAGCATTAGGAGCAAATGACAGTGGGTGACTGTGCTGTAATGTAATCATGCTACCGTATACAGCCCTGTACACGTGAAACTCCCTGCTATATATACACCAGGCCACCTTGGGGTCAAATCCTGCTCTTGCGTAGCAGTGTTGCTTGTAGAACATGGCAGAGTTGGGCCTGAAGAGTGTTAGGATTGCTGCATTTTGGCCCAATCAGGAAAGATCTAGGTATTTTTATTTTTTTTTAAAAGCAAATGTATTATTTTTTTTGCTATTTATTTATTTATTTATTTATTTATTTAACAATGTGCTCTCTTACCCCTCCCGCACAGTGGCTCGGGGTGGCTTACAACTACAATAAAACCTTAAAAACCTCAAAATAGGAGGATTAAAACAAGTCCTATCCCTTAACTAAACCCTCCCAACCCATCCTCCCCATTGAAAGCCAAGCAGAACAGCCATGTTTTACAACTACATCAAAAAGAGGGGAGATCCGGGGCCAAATGGGCCTCTAACGGAAGGGAGTTCCACAGCTGTGGAGTAGCCACCGAGAATGGCCTCCCCATTGTGGCCCCCCGGAAGACTTGAGGCACCTCGAAGAGCACTGCCCAATGACTGCAAGGGCCAATTCAGGACTCCAGGGATGAGATGATCCCGCGGATAGGTTGGGCCTAGGCCGTTTAGGGCTTTATTAGGCAAGCACCAACACCTTGAATCAGGCCCGGAAGACTATAGGCAGCCAGTGCAGTAATTGAAGAACTGGTGTAATACGTTCCTGGCGGCCCAGTCCCACCAAGAGATGGGCCGCCACATTCTGCACCAGCTGCAGTCTTCGAACCGTCACCATGGGTAGCCTCATGTAGCGCGCCTTACAGTAGTCTAGTCTGGAGGTGATGAAAGCATGGATGATAGTGGTCAGGTCAGAGTCTGAAACATACGGCCGAAGCCAACACACCAAATGTAATTGGCGAAAGGCACTCCTTGCCACAGCCTCTACCTGAGCATCCGAGCGGAGCTGCGAATCAAGGAGCACCCCCAGACTCCGTCCCTGGGGAACCAGTGGAGGACAGACCCCATCAGTGATGGGGGTCATCACCCCCACCACCTTTACCCACCAGCATCACCTCTGTCTTGTCTGGATTCAGCCTCCGTTGATAGTCCTCATCCAATCCCCCACAGCTACCAGACACCTAGGAAACACCGAGACTGCCGGGCCTGGGTCTGATGAAAAAGAGAGGTAAAACTGGGTGTCATCAGCATATTGATGACACCGCACGCCGAACCTCCTGACCACCTCGCCAAGTGGCTGCATGGACACATTGAACAGGAGAGGGGACAAAACTGAACCCTGCGGGACTCCACACGAGAGGTCTCGGTATGATGAAAAATAATCCCCGAGCACCACTCGCTGAGTTCTTCCGGCCAGGAAAGAGCGCATTTGTGCGCAGGCGCTGGTACACGGGTGCAATGTTTCAGCGGTAGGGAATGTTAAGTGTTTAGAGCAGAGGACTCTGCCAATGGATTGTGTTGCTAACTTTATATATATATAAAAATAAATAAAATATATACACACTTATGTAATATAAAATACACACACACCCCCTTATTTTGGAGCCTGTTTTAGATAAATGGTTCTTTAGTCTCAAACTGCCACTGGATTATTATTTGTATATCTATAACAATTTCTTTGTCTAGCTCACCCTCACAACTACCCAGTGAGGTAGGTCATTATTACTCCTATTTTACAGGTCGGGAACTGAGGCTGAAATATAGTGACTTGTCCAAGATCACTCATGGCTAGGATGGGATTTGAACCCTGGTCTCTAAGGTCCAAGTCCAACCTGTTATCTATTGAAACCATCTGTGTTCAGAGAGGCAGCCAGTAGAGAACTCGGCTAATAACTTATTGATAACTAATTAGCTAAAACTAGCTAATTAATACTTTTCAATATGCACATACAGCAACTTTCTATTGACTACCCACACCTGCTACCTCTCCCCTCCATATCCTCTTGGAGAGGTTAGTTCTCTTCAGAAAGACATGGGAAGTTTCTTCAGACCAACAAGGCAGATTGAGCTATAAGTGTGAATTTATAGCGAGCTCAAAACGAATAAATTGCCATGAAGTTACTCTTCTAAAAGGCTGGGCAGCGTGAAAGGCAATGTAGGGATTGTGACATAGGGAAGTGGCTGTTCTGAGACAACGTGTGGCCCAGTGCTAGACTCACTGAGGGCTCCATCCCATCGGATATTAAAGAAAGCATCCCTTAGCAAGCGGGGCTAGGTATTCTGCATTCCATTTGTTTGCAGAAACTCCATGCTGGCAGGGTGACTGTTGGGTCTCAAGATAGCCGTTTTAGAAATGGCCACACGGTTTCTATCTGACAATGGCGCACAATGCCAGTAACCCCGCTCGGGGCCCTTTTGAAGCCAGGGGCCTAGAAGTGGCATTTCATGAATTTTTATTAGCGCCATCACTGTATCACTCATGACCTCCACAATTCCTTTTGCATCCTCTCGCTTTATTTTTTTAGTATCGTGGCTACAGGAAGCTGTTTCCATCGAAGACACGGTGTTGTTGAACTTTTTCCCCTTGGTCTTAGCTGCCACTGGCTTACTCTTCATTAAAGAAGGGTTCAGACAAGGGCTGGGAACAGCTTCTTTCAGCAGTGGCAAGACCAGCAGTGACTGTAAGGTCATGCCCCTCAAGATCTCAGGAGGATTACTGTCGATTAAGGGTGGCAGGCTGATCTCTCTACAATCCAAGGCTTTGGGTTTTGTCAGCCTTTGCGGGCACCTTACATTAAATTCCTTTAATGGCAAGCTTATCCTTTCACCTAGGAAAGTCTGAATTGAGTCCAGTTTGCTTTTCCACCTTTCACTCTCAAAGCCATCCGTCACTGTCGGAGCACAGCTGTAGAACTCACTGCAATAGGCAAAAGCTTTTTTCTTTCTTGAGACACTCTCTCCTGGAACATGTGTGGCTGGTTTGTGCTTCGGTTTTGATGGATCTCTTGTCATCCTAGTTGCCCAGGCTAAATTTTTCTCAGTAGTTCGCATCTCAGAAAAGTGTAATTGATAAGCGACTGCTTTGCCTCTTTTTGGTTTCTTGGATGGCTTGGATACTTTACAGCACTTGAAGGGAGTAGCTCTGCCCCATCCTGCTTCCTGGGAACACACACACACAAAAACCATGATCATTGATAAACGTACATTTGTTTATTTAGACTTTTTATCCCACCCTATCCCTTAGGCTCATGGTGGCTTACAATTCTTTAACTTATTAACTGTAACATTAACAACTAACTCCAACTCTTAATCCTCACAACCACCTTGTGAGGTTAGGCTGCAAGGTCTGAGACTGGTCCAAGGTCACCCAGTCAGTTCATGGCTAAGGTGAGACTTTGTAATTAAGGTAGACCTCCCCCTACCTCCTTGCCAATGTACTACATTTCTAACCACTACGCCATACTGGTTCTAATTAATGTTAGAGACATTTTTAACAGTAGGGAGGAAAACAAAACCTTTCTTGTTGTAACTGCAAACATTCGTGGTGCTGCAGTAATTAACTACAGTGCTTCAAATTCTCTTTAGGACCAAAGCTTGTGAATTTTAGAAGTGTTCACCTTTTCCCTTTTGGTCCCAAAATCATTTGTCCCTGGCTTTAACCAGTCTTAGATTACAAATGGACCCAGGGAGCCTTCTCACATTTGTGCCTGCAGTGTCGGATAAAAGAGAAGGCTAACACTGCAGACATGAGGATATCATTTTTCCAAATTAAAACTTCTTTAGTTATTTAATCACCACCCAAAATATCCATCTGCAGTAGGAAAGCTTCATGTGTCTTAAGACTCAAATTTGGTCCCATTTCTAAATCACTCACCAGCTCACCTCTGTGTTTCACTTGCAACTTCAATTATAAGCTCAGTCATGATGAACATAAGACTCTTGCAGTTTTCCACATTCAAGCAGAGTCCGCGTTCACCTAACCACCCTCACTGAGCATGCATTCTAAGCCCCCAGCCAAACTCTGAGCTCAGTCTTCGCCTCCAAAATACTCCTGTGAAGGCTATGGAAGGAAGGAAGGAGAGATGGTATTGTGGATAAGGCACAGGACTGGGCCTTAGGAGATCTAAGGATTTCTATTCTTGGCTCTGCCAAAGTCTTCCCATGTGATATAGGTACGTCTGCTTTAAATTTCTCTCTGCCTCAGGATTCCCATCTTTAAAACTGGGTTAATTCTTAGGAGTCTTCATTCATTGTTTATAATGCACTCAAGGACCACAATAATGAAAATTATATAAAAACCTATTTAAAAAACAAAAACTTGACTTATAGTGGGGGTAACTCACATGGACATCAAAATCTTGCCCATTGAGAAACCAAGACTTCCCACACTCCTTGTTCCTATTTTGCTGCTTTAATTATGTCAATTAAACAAAGTGGTGTTCGACCTCAAGTCATTTGTGATGGAAATCCTGAGTTTTAGGTTTACATATTTGACAAAGCCGAAGCTAGATCTGGCACAATTTTAGGAGGAGTAATAACTCTTTTCCTCTACCATTCTGAAATATTTGCTTTTCTGCTACTTTTCCTTTAAAATGAATTTTGTGTTAAATTAATTTGGAACCAGAATCATTACTTGGTTTGCCAGCCTGTAGCTAAAATATTAGAAAGCAATGAAATCTTGGCTTCCAACCACACACTGTAGCCAAATCAGACCTAGAAGCAAATGGGGAATAATCAGCATAAATGCAGCGAGTGGTCTGCTGAAGTATAAAGAACAGACGAAGCAAAAGCCCTTCTAAAACTAAACTTACATAAAATATTTTTAAAGCACAACTGCACCCAAAATTTCTAGAGGTGGAGAGAGCTCTTGATGCTACTCACCAGTGTAACTTCTTTTTTTTCTAATAATCAATTTACCATTGTAATTGGGCTTAGGCATCTAGTGAACACAACTTCGAGCCTGGCTACAGGTTCTTTACATGGGTCAGTTGATAAATACTATTTGTAGGGTCATTTGTTTTCCTGGGTTTTTTATGTAAAGCATCCACCTTTTCCATCTTAAGTCACGACATGCTTCTACCGTTGCGTTCATGCTCATTTCCCTTTGTGTATTGTTTGTGTATTATTCTGAATGTTTTTCTGCTCTCCTATTTTACAGCATCATGTTGGAACAATACATGATGGTCTGAGGGACAGACACTAATCTCATACTTGTAATTATTTTTTTTTAAATGTAGAGATTCCTAATTATAGAAATGTCACCTTTTTTTTTTTTAAACAGGAAATATTTTGCATCATTCCCTTGTCATATGGTATAGACCAGTAGCGGATGTAATACTACTGATAACAGAAACAAGAGAGACTGCACATCTTGTCTTTCCATTCTTCTAGGGTATCTGTTTATATCAACAGGCAGATGTAGAAAGACATGAGTGCATGTCTCGGGTCTTGGAGCTGTTATAAGAAAGTTACCGAGGTGATCTCTTGAAAGCAGTTATCCTACCTGTGCTGGGGCAGTACTAGGATCCAGTTTACTGGTGGGGGCAGAGCTCGTGCCTTGAATATTATAAGCAAAAAATAATTCAGTCTTTGGGAAATTTTGTCTTAACCAGATGTTCAGAGCTGAGCAGCTAACCCGGGCCCCGGGGCCAAATGCGGCCCACAGCAGGGTTTTATGTGGCCCCTTTCCACTTCCTGGAACTGGCCCTACAAATGACCCTACAGATAGTATTTATCAACTGACCCATGTAAAGAACCTGTAGCCATGCTCAAAGTTGTGTGGATCCGGTTGTTACCTCCAATCAGTGAAAAACTGAGCTCAAGGGAAGGGAGCAGAAATAAGGGCGTGCACATAAAGATAGGGGACAATTCCTTGGCACAAATCCATGATTTGGGCCTCCTTTTCCTTGAGTGCAGGTCTTAGGCACCCCCGCTCCAATGTCTGCGCGATCCTCGGAGCTTGTGCAAGCTTTGAGTGGCCCCCGGGAGGGACAAGGTTCCCCACCCCTGCTCTAACCCCATCTAGTCCGTCCTTGCTTGAAACTTTTGAAACTATTTAACATGCTGGAATTCCTGCAAGATGTGCCTAAACCTCGAAGCATTAGCAATTTCAAGAATGTCCTTTCCCCCTCTCTGCACAAGTATGGGTAGAAATACTTCCCTCTCATTCTTGTACAAACTTTGATTTCATGACACTACCAAAAAGGAAAAAAAGGTAACCTGGATTTTTAAAACTAGGTTTCATTCTTGTTAAAAGTACTTTGTCCAGTAAAATTAAAGCACAAAATGTTCAGTCCCTGCCACGCAAGCGGGAACATGCTATTGCATGCGTTTTGTAAAATCCAATTCACTGGCTACCAAAATTATGCCTACATGGGCCCATTCTGAGACTGAATTATTACCCCAAACAGCAAAGGCATGCAAAGTATTAATGGGGTCACGTCTGGGAACCCATGTCTTACTACTTTTCTACTCCATTACTACTGTCTATTACATTTGTTTTTCTGGATATTTGTCTTTTTCATAGTTGCTCATATAGTCCTATAACTCCTGGCAGTAATCATCATAGGCTTTCAATACTGACCACAAAAAATAAAGTAACAAATTAAATAAGGCAGTGCAGGGGAAGAAACAGTACTTTGAAGAGAGAGGTGGTACTTGAGGGAAAGCCTCACTGCAGTAAAGTTAATCCTGTAAAGCAATCTCAATGCATGAACTTTTCCTCTAAAGAAAGAATGATTTGGTCTCAGTGACTTTTGTTCCCATTAATTTGGAGAAGATCTCTGTTTACAATAATACTTGCAAAAGTATTCTCAGAATTATGCATCACTCTAACCTAGAGAATATTTGCTGCCAACAATTACTGTAAGGCGGCATTAACAAGGGTCAAAAGCACATGCATTTCCCTGAGGAGCTGGCCATCAGAATGAGGGGACACCCACTCAATTGATGGCATTCCTCCCTCTAATTAATGCTAGCGAACGTTGTTGTTTCAAACACAATCTAGCCAATATGAAGGAGGAAAAATAAGATTTAGGAAAGGTTCTTGACCAAAAAAGTGCTTTGTGCAGCTCAAAAACTCCCACATGCTCGCCAACCCCAAAGGTTGGTCCGATAAAAGGTATCCCCTTAAACTTTTCACCTCTCCTATTTGAGACCAACACAGCAACCAGACTCAGAACATCAAGCCAATAGCAAAGAAAAAACGGACGGTTGTCTGACCTTCCTTCAAGAAGGTGTGCTCGACCTGCACCATGCTCCAAGCAATTCTATTTGACCTGAATTCTCTGTTTCAACAGATCCCCCCCCCCCCATCCCCACTTTCTGTATTAAACTCTATAGAACTGATGTGCGCTATTAAGCTGTGGCAGTAGCACACACAAATAGTAGATGAAGTGATCCTATTGAAAGAAAAAAAATGATTTCACCTATTCTCTCTCATCTATTTGCTTAGACTGTAGTTCTTTTGGCCAAAAACCAACTTAGTTTTATAAAGTGGTGTGCATATGAATAAAGCTAAGAAAGTGACTGTACAAGTTTGCATACATATCGGAAGACTAAAAGTACTAAGTTAACCATTTGATATTTATCCACTGACTAAGATTCTGAACTTACTGTATGGTAAATATCTTGGGACATAAAATAAATGAAGACTTAAAATTCTGGCCTGGGGTGTAACACTTGCAACTGAAACTCTTGTACTGATAAACCAAAAAGTTGGTAAATATGGAAGACAGTGGGAGAAAATCTGGTTTGGAATAGTACAGCGACTGCATGTTCACATATGAAAAACTTTTATTAAAACCTTCTAGGTGGTGAAAACAAGGTGAGTTAGTTGCCTGTCTTAGCTTATTGTGGAAAACCAGTTATAGCTGACTAAGTTAATATTAGGTGCATTCAACAGGGAAAAAATACAACGTATTTAAAGTCCTCTCTACTAACAAAAATCAGACCTACACATTCAAACATGAAAACAAAATTATTTTTTTTAAGTACTTAGTAATGTATATCTAATAGTGACCAAACTCTCTAAACAGGAATTACAGAAAACAGTAAAGCACCTGCATCTCCCACTGAAACAGGACTTCCATTTTTGTTCTTTACTTTGCTCCACCTTGTGGGTTTCCTACCATTTCACACTCTTTTGGCAGTGCCATTGTTTTGCTACACATGCCCCACCACTGTTCCCGGAAACTTCATACCATAAGACCAAATGGCAGACGGTGATTGCATGTTCAGCGATATCGGTGTGGAGGATGATTTTTACTACTATTTTAGCCTTCATCCAGTAAAGCACTTAGACAGATGTTCAAATCCCATAGGAATCAATGGAGTTTAAGCACATGCTTAATGTTAGGTATCTGCTTAAGCACCCAGCTGAATCAAGGTCCAAATAATAACATAACTCTTTAGTAAGAGTGAACTCTACATCTGAATTAGGAGGCTGCAGTTGCAAAACTATTTCAGGTTCTGCTGGAGCCAACATACTATCCACCATAGAGTCAGAGGTAGTTAATTTAACTGGAAATTAAATGTTTGAATAGTGCTATAAAGAAAAATACCATCTATAAAAATGAACAAATGCCCAGTCTGCTTGCAAGGAGCCTAATTAGTGAATCTTCAGTCTTTTCTCACCGTACAGTGAGCTCAAATCAAACGTTTAAACAGATAGACATGAAATAATTTGAAAATACTTTTAAAAATCAGGTCAGTCTATAAGGCAATGCAGATACTGCAACACGGCTGACCATTAAGGAAGGAAACAGTCCAGAAAGCAGCGGCACCTCCTGGAGCTTGGCCTCGTTTCCGAGCTTAGCCTCAGTGTGGCTTCTGCTCTTGATGCTGTTGGCGCATGGACCTCTCATCTCCTCAGGTTTGTTGCACTGCGTTCCTTTTTTATGCAGAAACTGCATGCTGGCAAGAGGATCGTTTCTGCACGGAGCAATCGAATTAGAAATGGTTTCAATTTTTCTGTCTGGTAAAAGAGCGCAACGCCAGTAACACTGATCGGGGTCTCCTTGGACGAATGAGGCTTTCGAAAGCCTTCGGGCAAAGGAAGCTGCCTCATGATTTTTTATTTGCTCCTTTCCTTTATCACTTCTGCTACTGACAGTTCTTTCACTCGTTGGCTCTGCTATTTTAGCACCTTGACTGTAGGCAACAGTCTCGGACAAAGTAGCATTTATTGTTTTTTCATTTTCCTGGGGGACGACTGCTTTAGTTTTCTTAGATGCAGGATCTGAACTGTTCTTGGGAGCTGCCTCTTTCAGTGGCGGTAGCAGCAGCGTTGATTTTGCAGTGGAAGATTCTGAACTATCCAGATTGAGCGTGGTGGTTTCATGACTCTTGGTCTCTTTGCTTTTCAAGGTTTCTGGATTCTTCGGCTTTCCTGGGGGCCGTACATTGTATTCCTTTATTAGCACGTTCTTCTTTTCCCCTGGGGCTATCTGAGCTTCCTTTATTGGCAAGTTTTTCTTTTCCTCTTGGAGTGTCTGAGTAGAGTGTGATTTGCCATGATAGTTCTCTCTCTTAGCATCATCTGTTACAGAAGAGTGGTAGGTCTCACTATGACAGATTAGATTTTTCTTTTCTGAAATAGTATGTGCTGCCACAACACATGTATTCAGTTTGCAGTCATACTTTGATTTGTCTCCTGTAGCCTTGGTATCTTGATCCACATTTCTGTCAGTAGCTTGCATCATATCTAAGCAAAACAAGCAACTGGTAACCATTTCATTTGATCTTGCTTTTTTGGTTCTCTTTTGTAACTGCTGAAGGCAAGCAAATGGAGCCGTTTTACCCCAGCCTTGTACCTACAAATAGAAAAACTGTTACATAGGAACGACCATACATGGACAAAACATATGCAAATGCTAATCTCTGTAACAGCAGTCAAAATGCTGCAATTTAAGTTTTACGTGAAACTTTTCCCTTTTCTTAATCAAACCCATTCTTCCAAGAGACTCCCCAGTTGTTCATGCCTTTACTCTGAATTTTATTTTTGTAGTGGTTTTTCTGAACAGAAGAGGCTGATACCATGTAAAATCTTGGTGCAAACATCTACCACAAAATTCAGATTTGTCATTATTTTAGACATCCTGAAATAGAAAAATTCTTTCTTCCTTCAAGTCTTGGATCCGAGCTTGACTGTCTTGCCTATCATTAACTCTCACTTGCTCACTCAATAGCTGGAACAGAACTGGGGATAATCTTCCGCACTACTTCAATATATGTTTGTTTTTTAAATAGAATTTCTGCTACCATTTCAAGCAAGGTTTTTTATTCCCTTACTATTAAAAATTAGACTGTAGGAATGAAAGATCTACAGAGCCGTTTTATAAGTCATGGGAAGGAACAGATTAAGAACAATATATTGGATTCTTACCAAATACAGATGTAGACACAATACCCTATACCTGAGGTAGGAATTGATATACGCAGCCTGGGCCCTACTTATCTGGAGGACCGCCTCACTCCCCATGAGCCTGTGCAAGCCTTGATCATCCGTGGGAGCCTTTTTGGAGGTTCCCCGGCCGAGGTGGGTGGCCACTGATGTTAGATCTTTTTCGGTGGCCGCCCCTGTGCTCTAGAATTTGCTCCCGGAGGAGGCTCGGTTGGCCCCCACTCTCCTGTTGTTTTGACGTTTATATAAGACCGGGCTGTTCCGCCAGGCCTTTGGGGAGGGGGAGGGTGGGTGGAGGTGGGAGTTTTCTTCCCTGCATTTTTGTGAATTTTAACTGTTTTAATTGTTTTACTGTTTTATATTTGCCGTTTGCTGCCCCGGACTGCCCTGTGGGTAGAAGGGGCGGGATAAAAATTTTGTATAAATAAAATAACTTGTAGCACAGAACCCAATTAAGTAACCAGTGTCAGATGAAAGAGAGAGCGTATGGCTCAAAATGCAAGGGAATGAGAGAAATTTAAAAGCAGGCTTTACACTTAAGAACTGTGAGGGGAAACAATAAACTGAAGGTAAAAGAAATGTGATAAGAGAGCATATTGCTAAGTAGTAATCTGCATTCACACCAAAAATACAGTAGCTAATAGCAAAAAGTGGTGGGAAATCCTATCACAACACAATCTCAAACCCTTCCCTTGGTGTATCCTGATCCCAAAGAGGTCAATTGGGTCAGGATTTCACCCGTAATTACTGTGCCCTAAACTCCTTCATTTACACATTCCCAGTAATTTTATTATGTCAAGTATTTTGCAACTAAATGCATCATCTTGGAAATGTAAGAACTGTGGGGTCATGAGGAATGGAGGCCCTTATCTGTCTCTGAACTTGAGCATAACAGAAAACCAAAGAGAGCAATCTGTTTTATCAAATCATGGCCTAAGATAATTCTGACTTCTCATCCTTCTAGGTTGGCCATAGTTAAGACTGCCATGTCTGTAACTCCACCATGAAGAATTTAGAATCCAGCTGTAGTTTCAACAATCACTAAAATCAAAATAGTTTTTTGAGTATTATTATTATAAGCTTTTCTATAGCGTCAGCGACGTACCTGGCCCTTTACAGAGAATAAGATAGACACGGTCCCTGCCCGAGAGCTTATTTTTAAACAAGGGGTGGGGGTGGACATGGCAACTGTGGGGCACAGCTGGAACAACCACGTGCGTGAAGCGTGGGGGGAGGGATTCTAACAGGCAACTCCCAGCATGACTACCCTGGCAGCCACCTCGCACTCCCCCTGCCACAGACCACGAAGGAGGGGGAAGCGGGCTTGGCTGGCCTGTCCTGGCATGAGCGCTGAGAAACCTGGTCTCCCTACCCCTTACAGCCAGTTCCCGTGACTTGCCACGCCTGTGTTCCCCACCCACAAAGCCATGGGGCAGCAGGCCAGGCTGCGGGCGTGGCTGGTCCTCCAATGCATACGGGCAGGGGATGCATGACCGCCACTTGCCGCGAACCTTTTTTTCCTTGCCCCGCATGGCACCCTCTGGATTTCTCGGCAGTGTGCCATGAGAGGAACGTGCATCCTCCTGAGCCATTTCATAGTCGAGTCTGATTGAATGACTCTTACCATCTGCTGTTTCACTATCCAATCAACTTAAAAGAAACGCACAGGCATTTACTGTCAGATCACAAGTCAGCTCCTAATCAGCGCAGCATGAATAACTCTATGGTGTATTGGAAGACCCTGTGTGTGTGTGTGTCATATCTGGCTCGGGGCATGGTTTGCAACAGAGACTCTCCAATCACAGTTTGGTCCCATTCTGCTTTCACAATCTAATAGATTAATTAATCTAAATTATGAAATAAGCAAAGGTTTCAAAAACCATTTTCTAAGTATGTGATACAAGCACAATGGGGCCAAATCCTCCAAATGTGGCCCTGCTGCAAGCCCTTTCACTGCC
Source organism: Sphenodon punctatus (assembly GCA_003113815.1). NCBI lineage: Eukaryota > Metazoa > Chordata > Lepidosauria > Sphenodontia > Sphenodontidae > Sphenodon > Sphenodon punctatus. Next base: position 15,846,496 of record QEPC01000412.1, on the reverse strand, counting down.
ACGAGACTTGTGTTTGCACAACACCTTGCAGAGCCGAGCCTGAATCTTCACTTTTTGCATGTGAATTAAAACTCAGAAGTCCTTTCAATCTTTTAAATACACGTTAACAAGACCGCCATCTCTGCTTACTCAATCAGCTAACTGCAACTCTTTGAATGCTCCTCGCAGCTTCCTGGGAGCATGTCCATCTGCATTTAAAAGACACCCCAAAATAAACTCTCTGGACAGCTAGGGAACCAGCCGGTGACGGCTCTGTATGTGGCTGCTTCCTAATTTCGGCCCGTTGGTACCTCAAGCATTGGGAGCGTGAGTGTAAAGGCAGGGAGCAGAGATGAGGGCATGTACTTAGGGCGGGATGGAGGCATGGCACAGGTTAGAGGTGGGCAAATGCCCACTCAGGAGTCAGCTCTCAGCCGAAGGGACTACCTGAGGGTGTTTTTATCCGTGATGGTGCCAGGCGCTGCCAGGCTGTAATCCTAGCCAGGGTGAGAGCCCTCACCGCAGGCAGGATCTGGCCCGACCGCCAAACAGACACGTTGTTGGCCCAGGCTGGGCAGAGGGTGGGGCGACGCATCCGCACGGCCCCAGCCCTCTGCTGCTACGCGCGGCCTGCCCTCCTCCCTGGCAGGCGGGTGCAGCAGCCTACGAGGACACCACGCCAGCCCAGAAAAGCTCCAGCCCTAGACCAGAGTTAGGTGGGGGGGGGGGCCCTCGCGCAGGAAGCCCCAAGTCACAGCACGGGCTAAATGCTGCCACGGTTCGGGAAAAGCCCTGATCCCACGCACAGAAACAGCTGGCGGGTGGGATCAAACATAACGGCACCACCAGTGGCCCACACGGATTAAAGTGTGCCACTCCCACTCCCTCCCCGGTGGCGTTGTGTTTAAAAACACCCTGTGTGTCTGCCTGGGCGGCTCCCTCAGGAGCAAGAGCAGTTTGTGCTGCCAGAGCCTCTTGGGGCCGTGGAGCAGGGGAAGCATGCCCTGTGTCACTAACCCACCCCAGTGCTTGGGAACCAGAGCTCTGATGGGACGGGAGTTGGGGAAAGTTACACTAGCCCAGCCGCTCCAGGTTCGGGAGAAAGCCACCACTTACGCAACGTGTCCGCCCTGGCACAGATCCATGATTTGCACACTCTACCTCTCACCCTGATCACACCCCTTCAATACTTCCAAGTCAGACCACAGAACTTGTACCAATTTTGAAAGTGGCCCCTGGAAGGGAAAATGTTCCCCATCCCTGTTCAAAATTATAGCCAGGGTCCTGTGTTGGCTGTCCCATGGCCGGCAATGGGGGAAAGTGCAGTGAACGTGGGTCCCTGAAAGAGTTAACTCCAGCTTAGAGAGTTGTAAGGGACCAAAAGTACAACAAATCGATCATTTCTGAACTCTAATATATTTAAAACAAGTAGGTTTTGTTAAGGGTTTTCTAAAGTGCAATTGTATTATTATTATGAGCATGTACATAGCGACAGGAATGTACCTGGCGCTTTATAAAGAATAAGATAGCCACGGTCCCTGCCCGCGAGCTCACAATCTAAAGACAGGGGGAGGGGGAACAGAGGGAGAGACAAGGGATGCAACATTCATGAGGATGTGGGAACTCAGGTACACGTGCTTGGCTTTAGACTTCTCTTATGTTCCTTGAAAAAGGAAGTTCTGTATCAAGAGTATATGGACTTTTCTGTTCCTAGAAGTAGTTTTCAAAATGTTAAATAACTCACTGCCTCCTCCCATCCCGTTCCAATGACATACTCCAGGGATCTTTCATCTTGCTCAGAAACGTTCTCACTGATGCTCAGAAGAGTATAAACCTGGTTCCTCTCTCTCCTCTCGTTCGGGTAGGTACACTGCCACTCAAATTCCTCGACTTGTCTAATCCTAGAAGTTTCTTCTACATCTGGTTTGTTGTTGTTCGCTCCAGAGGAATTCATGCCGGTTACAGCCCCTGCGGGTTGGACTCTTCTGCCTGCAAAAGGAATGCGGTTTAAATCCTCACATAACTGGATTATTATTATTTTTAAAAGGACTGGATAAGTTCTTGGCGCACAGGTTCAATGATGGCTATCAGCCAACCAGGTACGGGGCTGCTGGAGACTGGGAGCGAACAACAGGGAATGGATCACTCCATTCCGAACTCTTGTGCATGTCTCCGACGTGAGAGAGACACTGGCCACGGTTGGCGAGAGGATTGATCTGGCCCAGTATAGCACTTCTTACGATCTCAGTCTGGCAATTGTTGTCCAGCTCCCCTAGTGTATATGCAAGAAACCTAACTGGTTTTAGAGCAATGAGATCATAATCCAAGGGTGGGCAATCTCAGGCCTGAGAGCCAAATGTGGCCCATGGCTTGTTTTTACCGGGGCCGTTCTGAGTTCCAGGATCTGGTCCCTAGATTCCGTTCCTACCCCCAGGCCAGGCACTGAAACAAGGGTGCTCAAAGTCAGGAGGAGATGAGGACATGCACACAAGGATAAGGAACATCTCCATGATCTGGACCCTCCTCTTCCTGAGCATAGTCTTTAACCTCCCGCCTGCCCGCTCCCCAAAGCTTGTACTAATTTTCAAACTGGCCCCCGGGCAGGAAAGGGTTCCCTACCCCGGCCACGCACACTCCTAAACCAGCCACATACCTGGCTGGCAATGAGCTGTTCATCTCCCTTAGTGTGTGTACAACAAGCCTAACGGTGTACGGCAACGAGATCCTAAATAGTCTTAAACCCCAAACCCCCCTCCTCCCTTCAGTCCCCCCACTCTCCTCCCTGTGACTCCCTACCTCTTTTCTTCCCCATCTCCATCCTTCCTGGGGCTATGCCCCTCACTACTGCCCCCCCCCACTCCCTCCAGTCCATGCCCCACTCTCCTGCCCCACCTGCCCCCACTTCCTTTCCAGTCCATCCCAGATCGGCCTTTCTGAGGGGGGGCCCTCCTACTCACCCCCCACCCCACCCCTTTTCCAGTCTAGCTCCATCCCTCCTGGGGATCTGGCCCCCCACTCCTCCCTATTACTTCTCCTCTTCCAGTCTATCCCCCACATCTTCTGTCCATTCCCCCACCCCTTTTCCAGTCTAGCTCCATCCCTCCCGGTGGGTGTGCCCCCCTTCCTACCCCCTTTCCATAGCCATCCCTCCTGGGGGGGAATCACCCCCCACTTCTCTCTACCCCTTCCCCCCCCTCCTTTTTCAGTCCATCCTCATCCCACCTGTGGGTGCCCCCCCCCCACTCCTTCCTATTCCTTCCCCCTCCCTTTTCAGGACCACCCCCACTTTTCCAGTCCATCCCCATCACTTGGGGGGGTGCCCCTACTCCTACCCCCTTTCCATACACATCCCTCCTGGGGGGGGAGATGCCCCCTAC
>QEPC01000412.1:15818248-15841715 GCA_003113815.1 Sphenodon punctatus | reverse complement strand
CTTTTCCAGTCCATCCCCATCACTTGGGGGGGTGCCCCTACTCCAAATCCACCCCCCCCGTCCATCCCTCCTGGGGGGGAGATGCCCCCTACTCCTACCCCCCCGTCCATCCCCATCCCTCCTGGGGGGGGTGCCCCCCACCACCGCTTGCAGCCGGCGCCTCATTCCCCGCCCGCCTTCACCTTTCAGGCCGGGGGCGCCGGGAGATGGAGGAGCCAGGCCGGCCGATGCTCTTGGGCCGGCGGCGGCGGCGTTCCCAACCCCCATGCCCGCCCCCAAGCCGTTACCCCGGCTACCGGCGCGGAGATGAGCGCGGTGAGCGCGACACAAACAGCCCGCGGGCCGGGGGGGGGTCTCCAGCCGGGCGGGGGGCAGCTCTCCAGTCAATGAGGGTTTGGGCCACCGCCTTCAAATGTGGAGGGAGGATTTAGGGTGGCCGATCTCTGAGGCAGATCTCTGAGGAGCACTTATGAAAAATCCATGTTCCAGGGCCTGCCTTGGCACCCATGCAAGCGCCCTGCAGCCTGTATTTTTCATAGGGGGATTTTTAAGGAGCACTTCAGTGGCAACCCTAGGGATTGTGCCCTCCGAGCCTCCATAGTGGGGAGGACATCCCCCCTCCCACCACATCTGAAAAGATTGGGGTGAAAACATGTGGCAGCAGCAGGCTCTGACCCCAGAGCTCACCTGCACATAGGGTGGCCAGATAGGCACATTTTAGAGGACGCTCATGAGAAATACAGGTTGCAGGGCGGGCTGCCTTGGAGCCAACCTAGCCCTGCAACCTGTATTTCTCTAGGCTTTGCCTATCTGGCCCCCCCTCCCCGCAGGCGTGTGCAGGCGCCACCAGATGTTGGCTCCGGATCGCCCCAGGCCCAGGCTCTGACCTTGAGAAAGCGCTGAGGTCGCAGCCTGGGCTAAAGGAAGCCTGCCTGACCGGGCGGGCTATCCCGTCTATTTGGGCTGGCAGACTCAGCTCGGGGACTGGCATTGGCCGTCATGGCTGACCGTCTTGGTGGGGCGCAGGGCGCGGGTGAGGCCAGCCAGCCGCGCGTTTGTGTTTTCCCCCGCCCTCCCCGTCCACGGCCACATTCGTTCTGTGTGCTGGACCGTGTCCACCACAGCTTCCTGGACCGGACCGCTGTTGCCGCGTGTGTTTTTACCCATTGAAATAGAGACGTGCTTATAGCCAATGTGGAGGTGGCCAGGCTATTGGGCCATGACTCCTCCAAATTAATGAGAAGTACAGCAGGTGGCAACTGTACCCCACCCCCCAAACACTAGGGTCACAACCCACCAAGGACTTGCTCCAGAGTAGTGTCCTTGAAGTCCACAGGGATTACTCTAGAGTAAGTGGTTGGTGGATCACAGTCTAGGTCCTCGTCCTGTGTAGGTCACCCCCATCCTTTCATATTGGGTGTGGTGATTTCCTTTCCTATTATTTAATTTGTTCTGCCAAGAAAGTATCGTAGCATGCAGCAACAGCTGCATCATATTCAAGATACCTTAGGCGTGGTGCCGCTTTACTCTGCACTAGTGCGACCGTGCTTGGAGTATTGTGTCCAGTTTTAGGCACCACCCTGCAAGAAGGAGGTAGACAAATTGGAGAAGATTCAGAGGAGCACATCTGGAGAGGCAGGAGGACCAGCCAGATGAGGAAAGACGGGGAGAATTGGATATGTTCAGCCTAGAGAAAAGAAGGCTTAAATAGTAGGAAAGCCTAACTCTGAGAAGTGTTGGGTAATGGAATAAGCTGGCATGGGGGGTTATGGAATCCCCTTCCTTGGGGGGTGGGTTCGAAACCCAGTGGGACAAACTTGTCCGACCACGATGCTGTGGACGGGGAGATGCTGCTATGGAGTCGGAATTGGACTAGATGGGGTTGGACGGAATGAGCCTTCAGTTCACTTTCAACCGTACCATTACATGATCATCAAATTGGAGGGGTCGGTATTTGGGAGGAGACAGCAGCAGAAGAGAGGCACAAAAGCAGTCAGCGTCAGCTCCTGCCATGTCAGACTCCACCACAACGACGATTATAATCCCCAGCCTTGCAAAACCACCATCTTTCTGCCCGCCCCCAACCCACAGCTAATCTCTGTGTTTATTAGGAGGTCCTGCAGGACACGCATCTGCCCTGGCATAATGATCGTCGCCCTCGGAGTGATGTGTCACCTCAGCTTAATGTAAGGCTGACTCAGAGAGTGAAAGTGTACAGACGGTATTTGAAATGTCTCAGGAACATGCACACTGAAAACCCCTCACTGTAGGAGTCATGCTGCCGCCTCAGAATGAATCTCAAGTTAGAGTCTCCCTGCCATGAGAAAAACTTGGCAAGCTGCTGCGTGGTTTTGTGTTGGAACAATTATCGGCATCATTAACAGGGAGGTATAAATATCATCTGGTTCAGCTCTCCCAGCTCCCACTCCCATGCTGGCCTCCCTCCTCATCTCCATTCCTAAGAGCGGAGTTCAACCTTGTTCTGGGGACACGAGCGAAAAAAGGCCCCTTCTCTGTAACGGACAGGTGCACGCAGGATGGTGCTCTTTCCCTGTCCCCTGCTTCACAGAGCTAGCAGAACATTTTGGAAGGTGCCTCTTTAGAAGATGGTGTTTGGAGTCTTCAGTATGGAATCAAACTGGACACCCATGGGCAGTTGGGATACGGCCTCTAGGTGAGTGGCAGATGGGAATGTTGGAGATGGCAGGAGGAAATGGTCAGGTGTTTTTAAACAAGCAAGGTGATGGGGGAGCGGCCTGTGATCCACAGTGTGGCTCTGCCCATGCAGGTGGCGTGCACAGGGAGGGATTCAAATCGGCAGCTCCCAGCATGGATACCATAGAGACCAGCTACTGGGCTCCCTAGCACTTCCAGCCGGTTCTTGCAACGGCTGCTCCCTTCGCCCACAGTGCCTATGAACGGCAGACCTGGCTGCTGGCTGACACTGTTCACACTACGGGTAGAAGTTCCGTGGCCACCCGTTGCCACGGAGTTATTTGGCTTGCCCTGCCCAGAGCTTTCCCGGCAGTGGTCCGTGCATGGCCATGAGCAGGTGCCCCATGGCCATCTGGCCACTCCACCTTCAGAGAGGCAGTCGGCTCCGTGGCTCCTGGGTGGCCATGCAAGGTAGCATCTCATCTGAAAACACTCTTAGAGAGCGAGCGTGCCTCAGAGCAGGAGAAAGACAGGGAACTTTGACGGAATAAAAGATGAATAGGAAGCAGGCTAAGGTGTGTGAGAAAGATCAGAAGAGAAAACAGGACAAAAATAGAGAACGAAAAATTTTGCAAAAGGAAGAATTGAGAAGAGAGGGTTTTTAGATGAACCCTGAGAAATTCATCTGACAAGATAAGCGATCTCCTGTTACATCTTCCAACGCTGAGGTGTAGGTAAGGTCTGAACAATGGCTTGACCTCTCTTGTTGAAATACTAAAAGATACCTAATTGGGCCTATTGAGAGACAAACCAGGTCTAATCCTACAAATACTTCAAATATTTTATAATGTGTTGCAGACTCTTTTACCAAAAGGGTCAGGCCTGGGGTTAGCCATTCTTGGCTACAGAATCGCCACAGGATTGTTCAAGGGAAATGCCAGACTGCTGTATAAGGGTTGTTATTTGAGGACTGAAATGCACTTTTTCATGGATAGAGGAACTGCCTTGGGTGACTGCCAGTTCTGCAAGCTCTTGCTCACAAGTACAAAGTCTGCAAAGACCTGTGCATACATAGAACTTTACTATCAGTAGTCACTCACCGTTGTAAAGTAGGTACATAAATCTCTGCAAGATTTGAGATTTTAATCTATACTCATGTGATCAGTCACAGTGCGATCTGTATAACCGTTTTCACCCCCAAAAGATTTGCAAAATGGGGCAGTGTATCTCCCCCCCCCCACCCACCCTACAACCCTGGAATTAGCATTCTTAATTATTTTTTTTCATACTTTTTCAGGAGTCTTTGTTTTTCAAACCTTTCATGCTTTTATTTCCCTTTTTAACTCAGTTGTGCATAGGTCAGTGACTTGAGAAAAAAGGGGTGGTTAATATTCAGCTTAAAAGAGAGGCAGTATGGCATAATGTGTAACAGGCTGGGCAAAGACAAATTTTTGAATACAATTTTAAAAAAAAAAAAAATGCGGTCCCCTATCCTAGCAGTCTCTGCTTCTCATACTACCATCTGTATAGCCACTGGGTGTTTTTCTGTTTAGAGAAGAACAGGCCTCTGGGGAAAAAAATCCAGTCACCAGTCTAGATTGGGGATCACATGACCTTACTGAAACACTGTGACTCATGAAACTTTCATCGTTTGATGGCTAGAGCTGCATATCCTGATGAGGTAAGGGCATCCTCTTAAGCAACGCAGACATTGCAGTTGTTTAACAGCGCATTTACGTTTAAATCCCTAAGGCAGTTCTGGAGGTATATGCTACCCTAGTGCTTTCTGAGACAGCAGAGCTAAGATTTCCCATGGTCAAGCACCATAAAAGCTCTATGGAATAGTCTAGTAAGATTAAGAAAGCAATCCACTTGAGCAAGTACGTCATGCAAAATTGACAATGTGCTAATAGAAGCACCCTTTTAAAGATAGAAAACGTCTATCAGCTGCTGTGTGTACAAATTCTTGGGATCAGTTCTATTGTCAGGTACGTCTGGGTAATCCCATGGATTTCACTAAGATGGGAGCACAGTGTTACCTTTTTATTTTATGGTAAATTGCAGCTTGTTAACATACAAAGTTAATATGATCACAAAGGGATGTGGCAAATTTCAAAACTCATCTGAACACAGATGTATATCAACCTGCAGTTCTACCTACAGCAATTAAAAATATTCCAGATATTTAAAATTATTATTATTATCATAAGCATTTATATAGTATAGCACCAGCAATGTACCTGGTGCTTTACAAAGAATAAGATAGACACAGTCCCTGCCCGAGGGTAAAGACGGGGAGGGGAGACAGGAAAGGGGGAACAGAGTGAGAGAGAAGGGATGCGACATTCATGAGGATGCGAGAGCTCGGGTACACGTTCTTGGCTTGGCTGCAGTAAATTGGGAGTTTACAGATAGCAGGTGGGGGATAATCCTGGGTGGGGATGGTTAGCAGGAGTTAGTGGAGCGGAGCGGAAGAGGTGGGTTTTGAGGAGGGACTTGAAAGTGTGGCGGGTGGGAGCCAGGCAGATGAGGGCAGGGAGGGAGTTCCAGGCATGCGGGGCAGCGAGGGAGAAGGGACAAAGGCGGTTGGGGGAGCAGGGGAGGGGGCAGGAGGGGATAGGAGAGGAGCGAAGTGCTAGAGCAGGGGTTCAGAAGATCAGGGCAGAGAGGTAGGGGGGAGCAAGCTTGTGAAGGGCTTTGTAGGTGACAATGGCAATGCCTTAGCAATACTTGCTGTACACAAACACCCCCTTCACCCATTTACTGTCTCAATCCCCCTTCCTCCCGGCTGCCCACACACTCGTCCCTGCAGCTTCTGGATATTGGGGGAATGGAGAGCACTTGTGCATGGAGATCACTTTTACGCTGTGCATCAAGACAAACATTGAATATCTTCAGTTTATAAGAGGCTAAAACCACTTCTATTCAGTAAGACTGCGATTATTGGATATCAGACTCCTAAGGTGATGGACTTGCCAGTTCAACACTGCACAGATGTCCGGGTCACTGAGTGCTGGCGTTAAGCTAGCTGCGAGTTTCCGGTCTGAGGCGTACAGCGAACATAACATCTCTTCGCACAGGGGGGCTGTTCACTTGCTGTGCATGCTGGTTCCACACTGCTTTTGTGGCCTGCGTGTGCAGCTGTTGTGACATTGGGGCAGTAGCAAGCGAGGCCACCACCGTCACACCCTACGGTACCCACTTGTTCCTCAGTCCCTGTGCTTACCAGGTCCCGGAGAGCAACATACAGAGCATCAGAGCAGCAACAAGACCACCTCACTTGCACGTGCCACTGCTGCCACCTTGCTGCTCCCTGGGGGCTGCCATGCCCTCACTCCCGCCACCACCTATACCATCTCCTGGGTAGTTGCTGCGCATTCAAGCACCTGCCCGCGAGCTTGTGCATACGGTCAACCCAGTACATGTTCACCACAATAGCAGCCTTGAAACTGTAGTGGTTGATCGCACCCGTATGCACACAGGCAATTCAGAGTTCAGTCCTTAAATGGGAGCTGAGCCATTCACTTGAATGGGTGGGGGAGGAGGCTTTCACAACTTCCTTACTGTCAACTGGAGGACACTAAAACAAGGTTGCTCAAAGAAAATGTTGCCATTCGGGCAAGCTGTCATTCGGCTAGACTACTGAAATCTGCAGATATGAAAATCTGCAGTTGCGTAAGGCCCAGGACATAGTTAAACCTGCATTTCCTTTCTCTCCTTTTTGACCCTCTCTTACGATAAGCACCGCAGACACAAGTTCCGAGAAACAGAGTGACAAAATAACAAGTAATAAACGGAAGCCCTGGATGCGATTTCATGAGGAAGTTGGATGTGGACGTGGTGGCCTTTTGCCCCCCGAGGCTTTCTGAGCAGAACTTCCGTTAGAGGAAACTAGCCAATATTATGTTTAGGGAATTGTCCAGGGGAATCGTACTCTGTGTCGGAGCTGCCAAGAGTTCTGCTTGATCACAACCACATTTCCAAACAGGTTTTCTTAGATGTGTTTCCAGCAAAGCTGTATGAAAATGGCTTATTTTCGGAGGCAAGCATATATAGTAGAAGATGACAACGCTCCGGCCTTTTAAAATCATCCAATTGCTGCAGCCAAAGGGATTCCAGAAGGACATCTGTAGTTATACTTTATAGCAGGTGTGGGGCTGGGTTGGAAGGGGCCCTGGTGCAGAAGGCGAATCGAGCCCCCTTCCTCCTTCAGAGCAGCTGGGGCTGGAGCTGCAGCAAGGTTCATGGTGTGCCCTTGCGTCATACAGTTTTTACCACCCTTGGGAACCTTTGCAGTATAACAATTTAACAAATCTCTACTTAATTTTATTTATTGTGCTAGATGCAGTTTCCTCATTTTATGGAGGCAATGTAACACCTGTTTATTTAGCCAGGCTTTTAGAGGGTGAGGATAGGGGGTTGTGAACAGAAATGCCGCCATCACAACGCGACCCAGCTCAGGGGGACACCAGCAATACAGTCCAGCCCCGGTTTGCCAGCAGAACAAACATGCTGGCACCTGGGCCGCCAGGGAGAGCAGGTGACAGATCGGCATGTGGTCATCCACTCCTGCCCCCATGCTGTGCCCGGCACCCCGCCTGCGCTCCATGACAGGCAGCCACAGCGGCCAGTGACCCACCGGACTGGGAACAGTGGGCTAACACGCATAATAGCCCAGCTAGGTCCGATTGGGCGGGCAGCTAGCCCACGAGCAATCCGGGAGGTCTCCAGGATCGCCGCCAACATGCCACGGAGCAATCCTGGGCAACATCTGGAAGCCCGGCCAACAAACTTGCAGGTCTGAGCAGGCCACTGTCATGTTGCCTGCTGAGAAAAGACTAAGGGGAAGACATGATAGCCGTCTTCAAATATCTGAAGATGGAGCAGACTTGTTCACTGTTGCTCCTGAGGGCAAGACTAGAACCAATGGGCTCAAATTACAACAAAACCGATTTGGGTTGAACATTAGGAAGAACTTCCTTGCTGTAAGAGCTGTTCCACGGTGGAACAAATTAGGGCGGCGGTGGTCTCTCCTTTGCTGGAGGTTTTCAAACAGAGGCTGGACGGCCGTCTGTCAGGGGTGCTGTAGCTGCGGATTTCCTGCATTGAGCAGGGGGTGGACTAGATGCCCTCTGAGGTCCCTTCCAGCTCTAAGATTGTATGGCCCTTCTTACACGGACCATGGCGGGTGGGGGGAGGTGTCGGTGCTGGCGCTAGTCTGTGGGTGGGGGTAGGGTGCAGGCAGGTGTTCACCGACTTCCACTCACCTCCACCCATCACACACGCCCGGAGCGATCGCCGGTTTTGCCGGTTGCTCCATGCGTGGGCGATGGGTGGGGGTGGGTGTGCATATGTGTTTGCGGGAGCACGCACACACCCCCGTCGCAGATTGTACATGAGATTCACCCACGCGGGAACACCTGGGTGCTCATGCGTAAGTGCCGCCCGTGTAAAAATGGCCTAAGTTTGTTAACACCCAGGATTTGGAGAGTGGGATTGGTTTTCACTAGTACTTTATATAGTTTAATATAGACTTTTATACATTTTTGGTATGCTTTATATTGCAAGCAGCCCTGAGCCTTTGTGGGAAAGAATAGGCTATAAATCCAACTAACGAACTAGAATGGAGGGGGGGGGGGCGGTAGTGCTGGTAACTTTCCATTGCGATATGATTGTGGTGCAATCCTCGCCCTTTAAAATCAACGGGGATTTTGCCATTGACCTCAATGGGTTCAGGATTATAACCTGTGTGATCATTTCCATTCCAGTATCAAAAACCAGTGGTTTAAGAGAGGAGTTAAGGCTCTTACAAATTCACTCATGCGCCAAAAAGCCTGGGAGATATAAGTTAAGGCTCCTGTCTTAACTTGCGGGCCACTGCCCTGTAAGCGGTCAAGACCTTGGGCAGTCCCAGGTATTGCGCTCTCTTACAACTCGGGTTCCATGCACCCACCCTTCCCCTTGGTCTTTCAGGCCCAGTCCCCTTCCTCTGCAGACTGGGAGAACAGCCAGCATCTCTTTGCCTCCCTATTATGGAGGTGTCTCACTACCCCGTGGAATCATCCCTGAGCCGACCAAAAGCAGGGAGACAAGTTCTTCCTGAAAAACTCTCCCCGTGCTTCGTTTTTTCTAATCTCCTCTGCATTCGTGCTGTCAAATTTCCAGTTCTGAGGATTTTTTTTCTCCCCTCTGTGTAGGCTTCCAAATGTCCTGGAATGCGATTCTAAGCAACAAAGTGTGCGCACACACACACACACAGACACACACACACACACAAGGAAAATGTACAGGCGTGTGATAATGATCGGTTCTAAATAATGATCAGTTCTGTGCAGTTCTAAATTTTCCTTAGGAAAACCCCTGACCTGTCCACCTGCCCATGAATTAGGTGGTCACCAGATATTCGGCCGGGCTGGAGCAGTGGAGTCAGCGCGACCCCTCGATCAAGTAGTTCCAAGTACCACAAGGCTGCCCATCCCTGACTTGGATGTTATCGAAATATTGATTACAGTCGCATCAGAGCAAAAATGAAAATGACTCTACCGAAATAAAGCGGGATTTCTCACGTTCAGTACCTTCTCTAGCTGTGCCCATTGCTCGCTGCTTTAAAATCTTCTTGCCTAACTAAAATCATGCTTGCAAGATCCCTCTTTTGATAAGGAGCCCGGAGGGACAGGCTATATAGTGTGTTCGTTCGCTTAGCAGTGAGTGAGCACTGTCTGGTCTTCCTTACCGTTTAAATGTGTTTGAATGCCCTTGCAGTCCCTTAATTCGCTTTTAAGGTTCCTGTTTTCTAACCAGTCCCCACTGTTCTGACGGGGACGGAGCTTCCATGGCAGACGCCAGTCTGGGGCAGGGCTGTAGCAGGTGTATTGTAAAGGCATTAAAGCAGATTAGCTGGATTTCCTCCTTTAAATGTACACTGCAAGATCCAGCTTCCAAGCCAGCTGTATCTGATTAGCCTGCTTTAGCTTGCAGAGCTGCTGGGCTTGCAATCTTCCTTCCTTCCCACTGCTATTTCTGGCCCGGATCGGAAGAGTGGGGTGATGCATTTTAAACACTTCCATCGGGGAATCCCTACCGCCTCCTCTTTTTTTTGGGGGGGTGGGGGAGAAGAATCCTTGAGCCAAGAGACCCAGAATAGGAGGAGGAGGAGGGGAGGGAGATGGATGGGGAAGCCAGGATGGAGGGGAGGCAGAGAGGGATGCCAGTGGGGGTGGGCAGGGAGATCTGAGGGGGCGGAGAGAGCCGAAAAGGTGAGGCGGGGGGAAGATGACACGAGATGCGTATTTTGCTGCATGACTCCAGTGCGTCAGCAGGGTGACAGCTGGGGAGCCGGAGCGCGTCACCCCGTCTCCCCCTAGCCCGTAAGCAGCCCGCAGTGCCGCCCGCCACACACCTCGACGCCGCCTGCAGCCGGATCCCGGCAGGCCAGCACCAGGCTCGGGGAGAGCTCCTCCAGGAAGCCAAGCGGCGGCAGAGAGACTGAGAAGCGGCTCGGCAGATCTGGGCTCGGGGTGGAGCGGAGAGCGGGCAGATCCCGAGCTGGGCAAGGGGGCTCCAGCCTCGGCCTCAGGACGGTGAGGAGCCGCAGCCGCCGCCGGACCCAGGCGGCGGGGGGCTCGGGCAGCCCGGCCATGCACTGAGCGCCTCCCGCGGCTCCATGGAGAAGGCCGGCTCGCTGCACGCCTCGGTGCCCACGCCGCCGCCTCGGCTCTACCGGCTCCCGCGGAACTTCAGCTGCAGCGCCTGCCTCTACGGCCCGGCCGAGCCATGCAAGGGGGGCTGCAGCCCGGAGCCTTCCTCCCCGCCGCCGCCGCCGCCGCCGCCCGTGATCCGGGAAGAGAAGCCGCCCCGGGGCCGGGACCCCTCGCTGCCGGCCGTGCCGCCCAGCCCGACGCTGCGGAGGCGCGCCAAGTCCCTGCCCACGCCGGGCGAGCGCGGCTTGCGGCCGGCCCTGCAGCAGCAGCAGAGCCCGTCCCGCCGCAAGACGGTGCGCTTCGCCGACTCGCTGGGCCTGGAGCTCATCTCCGTGCGCCACTTCTGCCAGGCCGACCTGCCCGCCGGCCGCGGCGGCGGCGGGGGGAGCCCGGCCCTGAGCCCGGCCGCCCTGGAGCTGCTCAAGACCCGCAAGCCCCCCGCGCTGGGCGAGCTGGAGCCCGTGCTCTTCGGGCCGTCGCCGCTGCCGCTGCCGCTGCTGGAGCCGCTCTTCCCGCCGCAGCCGGGCTCCAGCCCCGGCTTCTCGGAGCGCGTCCGGCAGGGCAAGGTGCGGCTGGAGTGGGTGCGAGCCGAGCCGGGCGGCGGCGGGGGCTTGCGGGGGGCCGCGCGTGTCCTCAACCTGGCCTACGAGAAAGCCGTCTCGGTGCGCTACACCCTGGACCGCTGGGCCAGCTGCGCCGAGGTGCCCGCCGCCTACCTGCCCGACGGCCCCGGCTCCGGCCCCCGCACCGACCGCTTCTCCTTCCGCCTGCCCGCCGCCCCGGCCGGCGCCACGCTGGAGTTCGCCCTGCGCTACCGGGTGGCCGGCGCCGAGTACTGGGACAACAACGACGGCTTCAACTACCGCCTGCGGGCCCGGCGCCCCGCCGGCAGCTCCCCCAGCCAGGAGCTGGACGCCTGGATCCACTTCATCTGAGCGCTCGGCCGCCCCGTCGGGGCCGAGATCCGGCTCGGCGAGCTGCTTAGCGCCACCCCAGAGCGGCGGCGGCGGCTCGCCCCAAGGGATCCAGGGCCCGTTCCCAGCCATCGTTTCTTCCAGGAGGGATTGGCCCTCTCTCAGTGCTCATGCCACCCAAAAGGAGCTGTTTTTTTCCCGAAGGGAGGATTTGATTTGAGAGTCGGTTATCTTCCAAGTTCCTCCTCCGCCTTTGCCTGGACCTATCTGTTCCACCAACATCTTGCCACCACGCCCTGCAGCTCTCTCCATCCCTGGTCTCTTTAGATTCAAAATGCTTGTTTGTATTTTCACCAGAGGCTATTTTCTGAATTGTGTTTACAAGTGAAATAGAAATGGTCTATATTTTGTAGTATATAAACTATATGGGGGTGGGGGGATATGTCAAAGCTTCCTTCACAGATACAGCCCGAAAGCAAATGCTCAGAAGTGTGTGTGCAAGCCATACCATAGGAGCTGGAACCTTCCACGGCGGGCTTGCTACTGTGAGTTGTATATGAAGTTGCTGTGAAGCACAGGATCAAGGATTTTAGGGTATTCTGTGGCCACGGAAATCGGTGTGTTTTTAAACAAGCACCTTCATGCTCATCGCCTGCCCATCATGCATGTTTCAGGGCCGCATTGGTACCCTACCTAACCCTGCAACGTGCATGGTGGGTGGGTGAGGAGCTTTTTGTCTAAAAACACCCAACGTTTGTAAGGTTTGGGGAGAGCAAACAGCTCTAGTTCACTGCAAGCAAGGTTACATTATTAATTTTTTTATTGATTTTGATTTATATCTTGTCTATCAAAGAGGCTCAGGGCAGATCACAATAATAAAAACAACGTATTAACCAAATGTAAAGAAAGGACATTGATATAGCCACAAACCCCAGCCTTCCACCTACTCCCCTCCCCACTTAACCTTCCCATTCAGCCTGTCCACCCTACCCCTCCCATAGGAGTCCTTACCCACCCTCCAAATTCCTCCCAATCTGCAGGACACACGTTCAACTTTCAAACCAAGGGCTGCCATTCTCGCCCATGAACTTCAATGATAGTTTGACCATTGACTTCAGTGGGTCCGAGACGGCAGCCTGGGTCATAGAAACAGGTCAAATCCATCATGATTGGGGCTGTACAAAGCCCTACTCGCCTCTGATGAGTGGGTATATATTTAACGGCATGGGTTTTTACATCCATCGGTTCCTGATGATGATGTTTGTTTTCTATACTTACAGAGAGTTGGTTCTTAGGCGTTGGATGCAATCAGGGTCTCGCTGAGCTGAATGTCTTGGTGCCTGTTGACTTTAATGGTTAAGGATTGTAACCGGAGGGTTCAGTTCTCAAAATGAGGCGGTGGTACAAGTCCTGTTCATTTCAATAGCCTTGCACTGCCACAGTCCTCGTGACTTTCTCTTGAATACATAACTCCAATGGGACTTGGATGCCAAGGCCGACATCAATAAGGTTTTGAGCGGACGCATGGAGCCAGCTTGTCTGTACTGACTTGTAAGACTGAAGCCCAACATTGGTAGGACTCCTCAGATGATCAAAAGTTCTAATATTGTGCCCAAAGCACAGCTGAGGGATGGCGTCTGTGGTGGGCCACCTACACTTGTGCCCCACCGGCTTCCAAACCTGGAGCCAACGGGGCAGGGAGGCCCCCCTTGTTCTCTGGGGGAGCCTTGTGAGGAAGAGGGATAACACCCTGCCCTCCTGACAGGCTGTTTCCCGTAGGCAATTGTCTAGGCCTACCCTCCCTCCCCACCTCCCCAGTCTTAGGCCCCTCGTTCCCTCACAGGCTTCTCCCTGTCAAAGTTCCCGACCCCAGTCCGGTTCTAAAGGGTACTTCCCTTCATCAGGCAACTCCACCGCTCGCTTGTTGCCTCTGCTGTCCTGCCTCCTCTCGGCAATCACCACATCCTCTATCTTCCCCCTGCTTCCAGCCCCTGCTGCTCTGCACCCTCCCACTTGTAGCCGCGGCACCTCCGGATGACGGCGGCGGCACCGCCGGCATCACCGCCACGTCCTTTCTTCTCTCCGGCCCCTCCCCAGGATCCCCGCCTCCCCACATACAGGCCGAGGTCCTAGGGGGCCGCCCGCGTCCAAAAGAACATTTACATATGTGTTTCTTTTGCCATACTTTTTCCCCACTTTACAACATTTTATTTCCATTTTAGAACTTTTCCATAAAGTTTTGAGTGGAAAATACTGTATGTTTAAGATGATGCCCACCGAGGGTTAGATTTTTCTTGGTAAGAACCAAGGCGACGGTGGCACCCCAGGAGGAGTGGGAAAGTGCAGCAGCCACTCTCCGCGTCAGCAGGCAGCACTTAACTAACACACCTGCGACCCGGGAGGCTGGCGAGCCGTCCCCTGCCAGGGGAGGGCGACCAAGATGTAGGCGTCTGGCCCCACCCTCCATGCCCTGCTCCCGCGGCAGCCAATGACAGGCAACCATGGCGACCCCTGACCCTCAGCGGGTCTGGCGCAGCCAAACAGACGTGTTGGCCCACCCGAGCAGCCCTTGGCCCAGAATGAGCACTCGCAGTCTTCCTGCGCTGGGGCACTAGCGAGCCAATCTCTGGCGGCCGGGAAACAGACGTGCGGCTGAGTTCCCGGCCCGGGCAGACCATAGCAGGCCAACGTCACATCGGTTTTTACCCTGTGTATTGACTTGCCAGTTCTGATTCACTCCCACAAGCCTAAGTTTTGCATGTGTTGGCTTCCATCCGCAACTCACTTACTCTGGAGAAGCCTCATAGAATACTTTGGAATTCAGTAGGACTGTTCTGGAATAAGTCAAGCGGTCTGTGGATCATGGCCATTGACGGACAAATCAAGCCAGGCACATGTGCTAATCTGAGCCCACAAACCTTGAGTTCCTTTCTTAGGTCCTCGCCATTGTGAAACAATGTTGTAAGTGTTACAACAGACGTGCAATAGAACTCTGGTCAGTTTGAACTAAGTTCCGTATATTGATGGACCAGAAAAATCTGCCCCCTTCCCCCGCGTCACCCTGAATCTAGACAAAGCTAAATAAACATTATCAGCAACAATGTGAAATTACTTCTAATATCTAAGGCAGTCTGTGCCTTTTCATCTGCATTTCATACGAATAAGGGAACAATCCTCCACAATTAAAGTCAATAGGCATTCCTAATTCAAGCAGGTTGGGAGATCTTGTTTCTTAAATGTTAAGAATGTATTGGCTAGCCACCTAGAAGAGCCTTAATAAAAGAGAGAGAGAATATTGAATGCACCTTTTGAAAACGAAATACACCTTAGGCTCGGGTGGAGGGAATGCTTTGAAAATGAGTACAAGCTCTGAAAGCTGCATAGAGTTTGGGGGTGGCGGTGCTTACGGGGGGCACTCAGGAAGAAGAGGGTCGCGGTCATGGCTCTGAGCAATGCATCCATTTCCTGTCCTTGTGGGCATGCCCTCATCTCTGCTCCTTTCCCCGGAACTCACTCTTCCAATGCTTGGGGGTAGGGACTGAATCCAGGGGCCAGATCCAAGAACAAGAGGCCAAATAAGAACTAGCCATGGGCCACATTTGACCTCTGGGCCTGAGCTTCTCTACCCTTGCCTTAGCCAAACGGCTTGCGTCCGTGTTATAGCTTTTCAACACTTATGTGATCCTGAAATCCACGGAAATCAATGGTAAACTCATTGACTACAGTGGAGTCAACAGAACTCCAGTGTTAAGCCGCACTGCTCAAGCTTGTGGAGTAAGTGTTTTGTGGACGGCGGGCTCAGGCTGCTATCCTAAACACACTGGGCACCCTTTTAACTTCCGTGGGCCCCATCAGCATTAATACTGCAGCCTTAAGAGCCTCTCCAAGGTCTGTTTGTTGGAGGTGTGTGTGTGCAAAAAGATGTGTGTGGCTCCCAGCTTAGACACCTCTGCACCTAGATCAGCACATGGACACACCTTAGATCAGGGACTTGGGATGCGAGCCTCATCCCTTAAAATTGGTGGGAGATTTGCAGCCTTGTTTGCAAATACATACACAGCCCGGTCCTCCATTCATTTTGTGTCGGCGCTAAGTTCTTAGCACCAATGCAAAGCAGGCAAAGGATCGTGCTGACACTTGTACCAATGCCTGTTATTCCATGTGTTTCAAAGTCCAAAAGTTTCTAATGCTGCTATTTTAAAATGAAAAATATTCTTTCATTAGTATCTACCTATATCAAAATAACGTACCCCCGTTCTTTTGTTTATGACAATATGAAAATAGTTTATATAATGGTTGAATGTCTGAAACTATTTAAAAAATGGCAGAATCATTTTCAGCTCCGAAAAACTAAGGGGATCCAAAATGATTTTGTTATGAAGAGAATGTATCTGTGAGTGCAGTTGCAAACACCCTTAGGGTGTGCACGGACGTCAAATATTTATTAGCAAGTCATAATACTGCACTATTTCATAAATAACCAGCACACCAGGCATATTCATAATTTACAAGCCTGATTCTGCTCTTCTTAAAATTAAGAGCAAACAGTAAAAATTCCTGTTTGCTTTTAGCGGGAGTTTCATCTGTGGTATCAGCTGTGTAATACCGTTCAAATATTTTCTTTGCTGTATTTTTGTGTTAGTTTGTGACTAGCTTTTAAACTATAAATGTGGAAGTTGAGCTTTTTAAACATGCATGCAAAGATGTAGCCAACCTAGGGGAACTGTTTGCAAAAATGAGGCCCTCTGATCCTGCAGAAACCCAGGTCTCTGGATCTCTTTAAGTTTGGAAGTTCAGCAGACCAGGTTTTTAATTTCTTTGGGACTATGCCTGTGCTTAAAGTTAGGCACATGCATCGATGCTGGCAGGAAAGGCCCTCAGATTTGTAAGTACAGCTCTGATGGTTTTATAATAGGCTCTGTTAAACATTGAATGACCACACACCCCTTCATTATAGCAGACCCCTGGGTGTAGCGAACCTGGCAGGTGGATTTGAATTGATGTTTCAGTAGTACAGACAGATTTTTCGCTATGGCAAACAAAAGGATTAGGTACCCAAAGTTCTGTTATAGCGAGGGTGGACTGTGTAAATGGTCTGTGTAGCTTTACAATTTGCGGTACGCTAATATAGGATCCAATCCTGTTTCTGTGTCTGAACCAGTTTGACTGTTGCAGTCAGTGGGGGAAATGGAGTGGCTCCGAATGTATTGTTGAGTACTTAAAGCAGGGGGTGGGGGATCTTAACGCTCCTGCAAACCACTTTGAAGCTCCCAGGGCTTCATAGGAATTGGGAGCATGGTGCTCAGGAGGGGAAGAGGAATGCTGTGGATCCATTCCCTTTCCTTGGGTGCAGGCCCTCCAGGGGCGGAGCTAAGTTGGAATGGGCCCCGGTGCAAAAAGATGAAATGGGGGCAGCTCTCAGCTGAGCAGCAAGGAGGTGGAGACCCACCAGGAAGCCCCAGCCGCACCCCCTCGACCGATTACGGCAGTGCCCTTGAGGCAGTCCTCTCCACTTCCTTCCCCTGACCTCTTTGAGCGTAGAGGCTGGCTCCATGGGCCAGATCCTGGAGTTGGATAGGGATCAAATATAAAACAGCCAAGGGCCAAATTCGCCTTCCAGGTTGCAGCTCCCCACCCCCCAATCCCTAATTTAAAAGTGTAGCGTATCAGCGATGTGCTGACATTTCACTGCTTTTCTTGCTTGTGGAGTTAGCGTCCATTTTATGGAACCGCTTCCTTTTTCAGCAGAATTTCTTTAGTTTTTTTCAAACTCACTTCCGCTGAGAATGAG
This sequence comes from Sphenodon punctatus, assembly GCA_003113815.1. Lineage (NCBI taxonomy): Eukaryota > Metazoa > Chordata > Lepidosauria > Sphenodontia > Sphenodontidae > Sphenodon > Sphenodon punctatus. Next base: position 15,824,655 of record QEPC01000412.1, on the reverse strand, counting down.
CACTTTTCCCCAGCTGCAGCATTTACACAGGGCTGCCATCTGTCTGCGTGTCATCGCGCGCGCCAGCAGAGACTGCTACCTAGCACTGTGAAAAACAGAAGAGATCCAAGTGAATAAAGCTAGCTGCAGCACGGCAGGCAACACTGTAATATTTGTACATTTCATTTAACAGCTGTGTCAAGAGCTGGAGCTGAACCAGAACCATTTCTTTTATTAACCAAATGTGCACAGTATTCTCACGAAACAAAAGACAATGCTATAACATTGCCGAGGTCAAGTATTAAATATATATATATATATATTTCCCCCCCTGGAAGAGATGAATGTTTTTAAAGGCAATATTTTCTAGAAAAGTCCGTCTGCTGTAGCTGTGTCCTGTCGAAGCAAATCAGCACAAGTCACACCGTCCTTTCTCAACGACGTTCGAGCAACCTTGCTAGACGGCATCTTATTTTTGAATCTTTGCTTTTCGTCCTCAGAGGTAGAAGCGTGTCTTTCTTTACGGTTCAAATGTGTAGCTTTCTGAAAAGTGCCATGTTGTGTGCAATATAATGGTATCTCCTACTGTAAGTCAAATTGTATGTACTGTATGTATGCTGCTGCACATTGGTGTTCGCTGCTTCACAATTAACTTGATGGGTTGGTTACATGTGTGCCTGAATGCCTTTTCATGTTACCATTGTTCAGATCCTCCTGTCATTAGTAGAGACACCCTTAATAAAATGCCAGGAAATAAGGCGCTCAGGTAACGGTAAACTGAACCTCATTGAGCTAAACCTAATACCGCCTGTTAGTATTTAAAATCAGTGACTGAAACATTGGCCCTGTCAGTTGCAGTATAATTACATTGGTCATGCTTTGAGCTGAAGTGGGCTGAGTACCAGCAAATAATACCTGAAGTTTTGAGTACTGTGATAGCTGCCTGATTGGCTACCAAGTCCCAGTTGGGTACCTGAATACATCCAAAATACCAGGTATTGCTGTTACTGACTTACTGGTTTATTGTTTTACCAATCGGTAAAAAGGTAAATTGCTAAATAAATCGGGACAGTAAGTAAAACAAAAAATCGGTACTGAAAGTCAAAAAATCAGGACAAAAAGTAGTATTTTGGTACAAGTAGCCTGTCAGACAATAATTGGGTACCAATTAGTACCCAACGTTACTGGGATTGGGGTTGAGTACTGGTTATACCCATTTTTGTGAGTACTCCTTTCAGCTCTAGCCATGATTTTCAAACTGCTTACTCAGGAGTTACCCCATTGACGTCTATGGGATTACTCCAGAATGGGTGGCTTAAGAATCACAGCAGTTATTTAAAATAAATTACATAAGAGTTATATAGCTGACATTAGAGGGAAATATATTTGAGAATAGATGTGCGTCTCCAGTGTTGTTAAACAACCCAATTGCTTTTGCACATAAGAATAAATCACTGGCATGAACAAATGTTTGTCCATGCATAATCTTGAGCTTTGATTAACTACTTGAAGCATGTTTTGAGAGAGCCAGGAGGGAAAAATCTGCTGAACCTATATTACTCTAAATAGAAATTAATCCGGAGTAACATTCAGAATTTATAACAAACATTCAATTGCAAATTAATTCTTAGGTGCCTTCCAAGAACCAATTTTAAAAAATCTTATTTTTTGAAGAACCATTTATGGCTTTTCCAGAAATTGCAGTTTATAACAGCATAACTATTATTTCTCAACCACTAGCATTTTCCAACTTGTCGGCAATATGCCTCTGTGCCAGCAATTTTGTGTTTCTAGAAGACAGAAGGGGGGGGGGGGTGTTCATATTATTTTCCAGTATTGCAGTGAAAGCTATCATAATGAGAAATGTGTCTTCCTAGTGCACCCATCAAACTACACCTATGTCGAGTCTTGAAAGTATTACTGTGTCCATAGTTTATATTATGAAATATATTTATTATTTGATATGTGCAACTCTTATTCTACAAATATATATTCTAGGTGAACTCAGAAATTCTAGTTTTTTATTAGGCTGATTTGGGCAGAGTTTATCCTCGATATAAATGTGTGTTTTAATTAAGTCTGTGCTGCGTAACGTGTATCACTACTTATGGATGGGTTTAATCTGTTTGCACTGTCTATACCAAGAGACTTAAGTGTGCACTTTAAGGGGTGTGCTACCTCTGAAGAACATTGCTTCTACATCTCAATTGGCATGCATGGCTTTTCAGCAAAACATTAATAAACCTACATGTAACTGATTTGTGCACCCTCTTGTGATAATATGAAAAGCTAACCAATGAAACCATTACTTACATATTGCGTTGAAAATTTGCAAAATCTGAATTTGTTCCAAGGCCTTATTAGCTCTGGTGACAACATTTTCATTATTAGGTTTATTTGCTTGTACAGATTTAACAAAACCGTACAAGTAATGTTCATATCCTATTTAGTTTTGTTAGCTAGCATGAAGAATAACTAATGTGCTTGGAATAATAACACATGCACTAGCATTCCCAAAGAACCTTGTTGGTAACCTTATCATTAAATGTGGTTAGTGCAACTTATAAAAACATAATGGGTTTTGCTCTAGTCAAAAGGAATGGGAAAGCCTCAGTTTCCAATGTAAGAATCTTTATACCAGGGCTTTTTTTCTATGCAATATTCTGGTCCACCTATTTTTTTAGAAATAACTTAAAGTTAGTTTTAATATTCCTGTCTCAATCTACTGTATATCAAAGGGTCCAGTAATAAAAACATCTGTCTTAAATTGTGTTCTATCCTTGGGGCTTGCTCTAGATCCCTCTGACATCAGGGTTCTGTAGAGTAGAATCATTTAGCTAATGATGGAGCCGCATTTCAGCGACTGAGTGTCTAATGGAGAGGGTATATCCCTAGAATTCCTTTAATGCTGTTAAAATTAACTGCTTAGTTTGAGTAAAACTAAAAAAAAAAAATTGTGCAGGTTTTTTTTTAATAACTTTATTTTATACCTGTTGAAGATTAACTGGGTAGCATGGAGGCTTGGATACACTTAAGCAAGTGCTTAACTTTAAGTTTGGGAGTAGTGCCATAGACCTCAGTGAGATCCTCATGCTTTAAGTTTAAAAGCAAAATTTTCAAAAGCACCCTAAGTCTTACTTTCAAAGGTGATGAAAATCACAGAGGAGCCAAAATCCAGTTGACTTTCAGTGCAGCGTAGGGCACGATCCTCTAGCTGTTTAGTGCTGGCACAAAGCCATTAGCAACAGCACACGTTCCATTGAAGAGAATGAGACCGGTGCTGGTGCTAAGGGAGAACGTTGACAGGCTCCTTGGCTCTTCTGAAAACTCTACCCAAAGTACAATGCTGGACTCGAACAGCCTTAATCCTGCAATTGGAGCCGCGTGGGCAGACTTTATGACTTCAAAGAGGCTTCTATGAAGATGGAAACGTCTGCCCAAACTGCTGCAGTTTCAGGGATCTGGGCCTGTTGAATTTAATGTGTTCCCCGCTCTTAAAGTCATTTCAACCAAACAGACTTTAGTCTTTCAGTGCCGCATCTCTCTTTCCCGCTCACTAATCAGCACTATAAAATACTAGCAGTTCAGAAACATTCTTTTAGCAACATATGCAATATTTTGTTATCTCCTTTGAGTCACCTTGATTATATAAGAAGATGAGTTTTCTCTTCTGAATATGCACTGGTAAATCGAGTCTGTGAATTTGTTTCTACTCCAGAATTTAACCTTGGTTTGCTGTTCCTGAATTTTTATAAAAAAAATTAAAATAAAAGTTTTCATGACATTAAAAACCCAGAATTAACTTTTTAATAATAATGCCTTTACTCTTTTTTGAAGTCTGTGAATACAGATGTAATTTATCTTGCCTTACAATGACATTACCTTTCTTGTCTACTTAATGCGATATCTAGTCACTGGTTGTAATCACTATGGTGAGAAATATTATATTTATACATATGTAATTCCTAGTTGTCATTAAAGTTGATTGTACCAAATGTGAGTATGTGATCATTCTAAACATTTTATCTGTGGCAACAGAAAAACAAAGCAGGGCATTTCTTGCTGGGGGGAACCTTCCCCCCCACAGGGTATTTTCAGACGTTACGAGATCACGCTCAACCACAGTCAATACCCTGTGGTGGGGAATGGCCTCGTAACGTCTGTTGGGAAACCGGAAGTTCCCCCCCAGATGTTTACCACAGTCAATCGTGGCAGGGACTCAGATTCACCACGCGATCGGAGGTCCTGCCTGGACCATCCCCGATCGCGTGGTGAATGAGATCCTCCCCCCCCCGCCGCCCGTGATGAAGGGGACAGTAACGTCTGTCCCCTGACCACGGCCTGGAATCCGCAGCGGGATTCTGGGCCATGGTCAATGCCGGGGGTGTGTGTGGCCGGACGCTGCGGCTGCATTGGTCACGGCACCCGCCCGTCTCCTGGAGGGCAGGCGGCCGGGGGGCGTGGCTGTGCGGCCTCACGTTGTACAGCCCCACCCCCTCCCCGGATTCCCCGCCGGGATCGGTCACCGCATCTGTTAGCCCATGATGCGGTGGCCCCGGCGGGGAATCAAAGGGTTGTTTCCGTGCCGGGGTCAATCGGCCCCGTCACGTCTGAAAATACCCACAGAAGCCACTTTGAAAATGAGTACAAGTTCCGAGGACTGCACAGAAGTTGGGGTGAGGGCGTTTGAGGGGTGCTCTCAGGAAGTGGAGGGTCCAGATCATGGATTTGTGCCAAAGATCTATCCTCCTTGGGTCCTCATCCCCACTCCCTTGCCCCGAGCTCAGTCTTTCAGTGCTTGTGGGGAGGAACTGGATCCAGGTTTTGAATCCAGGAACTGGAAAAGAACCAAATAAAACTTAGCCACGAGTCACATTTACCCCCAGGTTCAAGCATCCCAACCCCTGTTTTACGCTGTGCAGGTTTTTATTAAAATAATATTTTTTTTAAAAAAATAAGTTTATTGTGCAGTCTAAAAGGCTATTACAATTCGAATAAACCATATATTCAAATAATAATCAGTGAAAGGTCCGTTTGTTTTATGGTGCATCTGTACAGCCCTTTGAAAGGCAACGGGCAATATCCACAGGGCTGGCCTGAGAATCTGCAGGGGCCCAGGGCAAAGATAAAATGCAGGGGCCCCAGTGAGGCCCCTACTCCCTCTGCAGGGCCCACGAGGTGATTGTGTTCGAGACCCCGCTACGAGGGTGTGGGAGATCCTTGGCCTTTGTGTAAATGAGGCCACTTCAGGGCTCCCGGATATAGAGAGAAGCCCGGGGGTTGACCTGTGGGAAGACTGACCCTGAATCTACTTGTACATCTGAGAGCAAGACCTTTGGGTTCAGATTCCATTGAGAGGAATGGGGCCATTTGGAAAAGGTAGGGGCAGTTTTGTTAATTAAATGTATATGCCGTCCTTCCCAGAGGTTCAGGAGGGTGGTTTAAAGACCAAAAAAACATTTTAAATACTTTTTTTAAAAAACCACCAATCCACCCTCCACAAAACACCCCCAGTATCACCTTCCCACCCAACCCCCACTCACACTTCCACCCCAACCAAATGTCTTTTCAAAGAAAGAAAAAAAAGCCCTACACCGCCTGCGGAAGACACAGGCTCAAGCAAACCTCTGGGGGAAGGGGGTTCCAAAGCACCGGGGCAGCAACCCAGAAGCACCCCCCCTGCGAGCCCTTGTACGAACAAGACTAACAGTTGCCCATGGCTTCTCCTCTCTAGAAGGCCATATTGTGGTGAGTGAATCCCCCAGCTGCCTCCTTCAAGACTGGAAGGGAGAAGCCACGTCAAGTCTCCTTGTCCCTCACCGCTGCCGCCGGCCCCACTAGTTCCCAGCTATCGGGGGCAGGTGACTCGGGGATTCACCTCCGTCCTTCCTGTCTTGAAGGAAACTGCCACTGCAGGGGATCTTTTCTCTGTGACCTCTCTGCAGACATTCCCTTCTTAGGGAACAAGGTGCCGGCCTAGAGGGGAGCCAGCTGCAGAGCTGGAAATACTAAAGAGTAGCAAAGGACTTTTCCAAGCACAAGAACCCGCTTGCCCCAGGCCTCTAAAAATGTTTAAATGGCTGCTGGCTCGTGCACACAAAATGGTTTCGTTTTGGAGCCTTGAAACTGGTTGTAACAGGGTGGCCTTGTGGGGTTAAGTCTTTTCAGGATCAGAACCCCCCATGAGGCCAGCCCATGCAGGATCTTCACAGTGCAAACCATCACTCTAGTTCATGTAAACACCGTTCCCGTAGGGTCTCTTTCTCTGGCTGGGCACAGGCCCACACACAATCCCTTGGTTACCTTCTTTAACGCTGTTGTTATTGGTATCAGCATCACACAAAACCAAAACAGTTTGTTTCCATCAGCGTGTGTGTGCGTGTCTGTGGCAGAAGTGCCAGTAGACTGTATCTCATTATAGCCCCCCC
>QEPC01000412.1:15767551-15784491 GCA_003113815.1 Sphenodon punctatus | reverse complement strand
GGAGCTGCTGGGCAGGGAAGGAGTGAGCCGGGCCTGATCCTGCCTGGCCGCTGCAGCATTTGATCGCTGAATCGCCCCGGAGCCGCTGGACCCCCGCGCTGCCTGCTGGGGGGGTGGGGTCAAGGGGCCGGGGTCTTGCCTGAAGAACCTGCTCCAGGGCTTGATAGGCCGGCACTGTTGGGGTCCGTGCTGCGGCAGGTCTGCTTTGTCTGCCCTTCAAGGCCCTAGTGAGGGAAGGGTCCCAGGGGACCAAGCAGCCAGAATCCCTTGGGGTACTGTGCTAAGCCTGCTCTGCGGGGCCCCCCATGCCAGCTGGAGAGGGGAGCACCCAGATCCCAAACCTCCTACCCTTTCCTCAGGAAGGGGGTGAACAGGGAGAGAATTCCCCCTCTCCTGAGGCTTTTTCCACACGTCCTAGAGGTTTTCTACATTTTCTAAGCTGCCTACAGATCCTTCCTGCGAGGAGGCAGCTAGCCTGCTTCCTACCAGGGCGGAGGCAGACAAACAACTGGGGCTTAGGGGGTAGGTCCTTACTGAGCATGCTCCAGAAGAATCTGGATGTCTGCCTCCTACTGGCGGGGACCTAACCCTACAGTTTTATTGGCTGCCCAGGAGGATCTCCCGGGAGAATGAGTCCTCAGAGCACCAACTCTAAACCACTCTTGGTTCTTAGAACCACAGAATTTAAAACAAAGTGCTGCACAGGCTTCCCATGCAAGCTGTGTGTTCTGAAGGCTTGTGGGCCAAGAGAGAGACAAGGATCAGCCCACGACATTTCTGACTCCAAAAAGCTTTATACGCCTATTGACCAACGGTCTGCTTTCTCCAGGGATTCAGGCCCATAGATTGGTGTAGGAGCAGTAGGAAAAGCACTTCCAGTTTCTACTCGCACGTCTCAGCAAGTTTCCAGTATGTAAGTGTGGTGCTGCTAACAGTGCCCGTTCCCACTTGTCACAACACACGGAATCTCCATGTGACGGCAGCAGATGGCTGTTTAAGAGGCTGGAAAGTATATGCACGGGTGCAAAAATCAGTTTGTGGTGACTGAACTCACATTGGCTCTGGCTGTATAGCTTTAAATGCTGGCATAGCCATTCATGTAATGTGGCTCGCGAACTCCTCAGGAGCTACCTTCAATACATGAAATGCTTTCATTGGCGTAGTCTGAGCTACGTCCCTTTCCGAGAGCCAGAAATGCTACTACCCTCTGGAGTGGCGGCGGTCACGGACACATTGGCCATGAGGCCATTCCTTTTATACAAGCTCTCCCCAGGACTCAGGAAACTTCAGCCACTGCTGGTGACACATGGTGGAGAATAGCCATATTGTAGAATGGTCTCTGAATTTAAACACAGGTGTTGACAGGTGAATCATTGACATCTCAGAACAGCAGGTTCTGGTTTTTTTGGGGGGGCCCAGATCTCACCTGTCTGGAGGGCACATCTCACCTGTGCTGCCTCCCCCAGGCCAGGGTTCCCTGGTTCCTTCCTGTACCTGTCGGCCCCATCCTGGAGGGAGCCCCCCGGCCTGCTGCAGTTGCAGAGGAGCAGGTGCTGGCAGTGGGCATGTTGAGAGTCAATGGGAGGTAACTAAAACAAATAGAAAGCTGATAACATCTCTCAAAATGAAGTGTCAAATTCAAGGGGGGAAATGACAGTGTGAAATAAACACACATGAAGAAAAAGACATCACTTCTCCCAACCTAGTGCCACGTGTTTACTACTCTCTCTAGAGTGTTACTAGGAACAGGGGTTCATTGCTTTTTCCCAGTTGCAGTTAATGGGGAAAATGCCGGCAACCTCCGTTCACAAGTATAATATCTCTCCTTCGCTATCTCAGCCGCATGTAGCCCTAGATTAACATTTATGAACGTTCTTGCTGGGCAGAACTTTGAACTCCCCTTCAGTTAATCAAAATCTGACTTTTCACTGAGACTGCCAGCCCTCCCTCAACAATCTCTTCCTAGTTTACCTAGAAAGGGAAACGGGGCATGTTGCAGCAAGCTACAAAACACTCTCCTTTAGCTCCGGCAGGGTGTGTAAAATAATAAACTGGCCACACATAAATCCAGAATGTTTAAGGTGGCTGCGTGCACTTAAACCAACTTTTTTTTGCTTGGCAGAGCTTCAGGCAGGTTTTGGGGTGGGTGGTAGGGATTTTTTTTTTAGGGGTTTCTTATTTTGTTTTATCTATTTTTGTTATTGTGTGTGTGTGTTGGCTTTGTAAACCACCCTGAGCCTTTGGAGATCGGCAGTTTAGAAATTTTAATAAATAAACAAACTTAAAGGCCTGTGTTTGGACAATTCAAGGGGATAAATATTGCAAATCCCAGCACAATGTCCCAAGAAAGGACTCCTGGTTTGTAATGAGGTGATAGTACATAGAACACAAAGTAACAGCAAACATGATTGATCAAGTCAGGTTTTTTATTATTATTTGTATCTGTTCTGCTGCAAGGCCTAGAGCCTTATCTGTATAAAAGGGCTACGGCTACAGCAGTTTCCAACACTGAACACCTGGAGCCTTCCCAGATTCTGAAGGCTGTTATACAGTTTTAGTATCGTCGCCCCAGTTAGCCAGAGAAATGTATTTGGACAGAAACCGAGTTAAGGCTGTTGCATATTACAAGAGGACTTTAGAAAGGCATATTTTTAGGAATGATGTTTTATTTTACTCCACATGGCATTACCAACTCCAATCTCTGACATATCGTTCGGCATATTAGACTAAAGACGCTAGCACAGGTGTGCAAAAAGGTGCAAATGTTAAGCATTCAGAGCCACAGTCGCCTACAGCCCAACACAGAGGCAGCAGAATTCTGTTTTCTTGAAATGTTATCATCCAAGGGTTCTGCGATCTACCCGAGCTGCCCCAACTTAGACTTCCTTGCACCACTAACGGACGACAAGCTACTCTCGGGTAAGTGGTTTATACTGCTCTATTTGAGTGTTCAGGTCACTCCTCAATGGATTTGACGTATTTCTCGTAGGCATCCTCGCTCATCAGCTCATCCAGCTCTGAAGGGTTGTCCACAGTCATCTTCATGAGCCAGCCTGCAAGAAATCAGTTCACTTTTAATAAAAATAAGCTGCCTGGGCTATTGTAAGGGTATTCTATTTTGGGGTGGGGTTTGTTGTTGGGTAGTATATACTGTATTGATTGTGTGTGGATTTTTGCTGTATATTTTCCATTTGTTGTGAGCCGCCTCAAGCTGCTTTCAGCGGGAGAGGGCGGGGTACAAATTAAAAATGGAATGGGTGGAGTACGAAGCCCCAGCTTCTGTTGGAAGGATCAGCAATTCCTTAGTGCGCCGAGAAGACAAACACCAGCACAACACACAGAAAATAAAGATACTAATTCACTGGCCTAAAGAGACTTGGCAAAAAAACAAAACCACCACAGGGGAAGAAGAAGAAAAAGAAAAAAAGTTCACCCCATTACACCTACAGGATTGTAAAATGTTGGAAGGCTCCAAAGGGCGTCGAGCATGAAGAAACCAATTTTTAGATGCTTTTAAGACCCATTAAACTTGAAGGGGAATATAATCATTTCTCAAGTCTTTAGGGTTTCCCTTTTCTGGTTTTATTAGTTATATTACTACTGTCAGGGTCCCGTATTCAAGGACGGGAGCCTATCATTGTTTTGACAGATTCCAGCTACATGTTTAATTGGGGATATTTGAAGCATTGTTTCCTCCATGCCCCTCTTAGCTTCCAGAAGAGGACATCGAGAGGTGGGTGGGAGGGGCAGAGCTGGGAACTCCTCATAAAGGTAAAGATCATCCAGATTTCCATCATGACAATGCTAGTAACGCACGAAGAAAAACTCTGGTCTCTTACCATCTTCATAGCAAGATTTGTTGACAAGTCCTGGGTTATCTGCAAGGGCTGTGTTAACTTCAGTCACTTCTCCTGTAAGAGGAGAGTAGAGTTCGCTAGCAGCCTTCACACTTTCCAAAGCACCAAACTCATCTGAAATATAGGATTGATAAGGGGAAAACGTGATATACACATGCAATATCATGAGCTTACAACTCAAGCCAAATGGATACATTTTGGGTAAGTAATCAAGGAAGAGGGGACAACTAAGAGCCTGATTTTCAGCTACTAAATACCTCAGGAGGAGTTGAAGGAGTTAGTGTGTACCAGGTGAATGGATCCCTGGGCTGGGATATCAGAGAACCAGCAAGTTCTGCCACTGACTTGTCCAATTCCGGGCAAGACACTTAACTCCTGCATGCATCTTTTTCTCCTCTCACCTTTAGTTTGTAAGCTGCAGGTGTGACTCCAGAGGCAGCTCAATTTTGGTCCTGGTTGGAGCTAGGCACCTCCGTACCTCAAAATGCTTAAATGCCTGAAAGCGAAAGCTGACAGTCTAACAGAACTATTAAAAACAGGGTGTTGGAACACCGGGAGTGCAGACACAGATTTAAAAACAGCCTTAGCTTGGAGACAAAAGGGCTCACATCTGCACTTTAGCAGCTCAACAGCTGGCTACTAATCATGAGGTGGCAGACAGGACATCGGATTTCAAATATAAAAACACGCTTAGAGCCAGGGTCTAGCTCATTGTGAAACCCGACAGGACCAACCGCAAATGTAAAAATATGCTCAAAAACAGGAGGCCGATGTCAGCCATGGGGTGGAGGTGCCGACAGTGGCTTAAAATGAAAAATAAATCTGGTGATTACACTGAAGAAGAAATCATGGGGAAAGGGGATTTTTGGAGACTAATTTTAATTGTGATTAACAGGACTAACAGTTACACGTCATATAAGTGGGATGGGTTATGGGGCTCTATGCTAACAATAGGATATAAGTAGTGGGAAGAATAAGGAAGCTTCGGGTCTTGCACACATCATCTCAAGCCGTCCCGTCGCACAGAGAAGCAAGCAGGAAGACTGAGGAGCCCAGCAGCCCAGAGGGCCTGGCCAGTCTATCTTGGTAACTGCTGTCTGTCTTCTTTCCCATGGTTAAGACTCAAAGCACATTGCTATTACGGGTAGAATTAACAAGGAAATGTAACAAGGGAGTGTTAGCGAGGAGTGCGAGCATTAACCCAAAGCGGTTCTTGAAAGCTGTGGTTTCTTTAATCGAGAGCTATTGTATAGAGGAGCGGGCTTGTGTATCTGTGCACCTATGTGGGATCCATCAACGATCCCAACTCCACTAAGGAGGGGTCAGGGTTACACAGCTGCTATTCTGACAGACAACAGGAACGGTGGATGTCTCTGAAAACTATGGCTCTGGTTTTAGAGGCACAAACCTTCTTTTTGGGGAGCAGACTAGCAATAACACAACCTACTACACAAGGGAAGAGTCTGATCCTTTGCTCATTCCAGAGGCTGGACCTTTCCAATACAAACTGACTAAACCCTGGATTCAGAATGGTTGTCTCCAAAAGGAAGGCACGCTCATACCTTTACAAAAAAACACCATTCCATCCATCCCCCCCTCTCTCGGAGTGGCTAGTAGCTACCTTGCTGTCCTTTATTTCTCAAGTGACGGCATGACAATTAGTTAACTGTTTCAAGAATTCTGATTTTTCCCCTCACAACCATAATCTCTCCCAAGCATCCCTCATCGGACCGTTATACGAGAAAACATTCCTTAGAATTTGCTGTCAGCAATTGGAGGATACCAAACTGCCTTTCCCTTTTTTTTAAACCTGGTTTTCAATTAAAAAGCTTATGCAGTCGCACTGTTCGTCTTCTTTCATCCTGCAGACCGGTTCCCGCCAAATTCAGAAGAACAGCAGGAGGACACCCGAAGTTAGGCCAGAAGGTTCTGTAACGCTAAGAGCACCTGAGAGCCCTTTTGAAACCAAAAAGCTCTCGGATTTATACTGTTGTCGTCTCCTTAAAAACCAAGTTTTGTTAGTTTGGGTCCTTCCTGCACAAATGTACTTGTTTTATTTCATGTTCTGTTTTTTAAAATAGTAGATCAAGCACAAATCGAGGGGAAGTTTTGTTAGTTTGGGTCCTTCCTGCACAAATGTACTTGTTTTATTTCATGTTCTATTTTTTAAAATAGTAGATCAAGCACAAATCGAGGGGAAGTTTTGTTAGTTTGGGTCCTTCCTGCACAAATGTACTTGTTTTATTTCATGTTCTATTTTTTAAAATAGTAGATCAAGCACAAATCGAGGGGAAGTTTTGTTAGTTTGGGTCCTTCCTGCACAAATGTACTTGTTTTATTTCATGTTCTATTTTTTAAAATAGTAGATCAAGCACAAATCGAGGGGAAGTTTTGTTAGTTTGGGTCCTTCCTGCACAAATGTACTTGTTTTATTTCATGTTCTATTTTTTAAAATAGTAGATCAAGCACAAATCGAGGGGAAGTTTTGTTAGTTTGGGTCCTTCCTGCACAAATGTACTTGTTTTATTTCATGTTCTATTTTTTAAAATAGTAGATCAAGCACAAATCGAGGGGAAGTTTTGTTAGTTTGGGTCCTTCCTGCACAAATGTACTTGTTTTATTTCATGTTCTATTTTTTAAAATAGTAGATCAAGCACAAATCGCAGGGAAGACGGGAGGTACAGGGAACGAACAAAAGCAGGTCCAGAGTAAGATGGAATTGGGTAAGGGCCCATGCCGGATCGTGGCTGGAACTGGCGGAGCACGGCAGAACACAGAATGATTCGCTTGTTGATCAGACAACCAGCTGGGAAGGGTCTTCGTGGCTGTGCAGAAGGGTTGGTTGTAATAGCCCGCAAGGGGCACGGTTACGCGTTCCAAGTTCCAGAAAAGAAGCCCACTGTTTTACCTCTTCTGTAATTGTGGTCTGCAGTTCCTTGCACATCTAGTCAATGGTGAATTATTTATCTCTCTAGGCAAGAATGATTTTTGGAACAGTTTGTACTAGAGCACTGGAATTCTTTACGGAAAAAGCTTGTTAATGCTCACTCTGGTCTGCAGTGATTTACAGGCTCTTACATTATTTACCATTTATGCACAATTAAATTATTGAGCAGCATGTCCTGAGTATGGGGTGAGAAACTGGGAATTTGATCAGCTCAAACGCTCTCTGCCAGAGGTAGGGAAAGGTTTCCCTCTCAGGGGCCACTTTGAAAGTTAGGGAGTTTTCAGACAAACGCCTCCCCACCCAGTATCCACCATGCTTGTGCGAAAACCCCACTGGCAGTCAATGGTTAACTGGGTGGGTAATGTGCTTGCCTGAAAACACCCTTAGTACAATCTCCAAGGGCCACGTAGAAGTTGGGGGTGCACTCACAGATCTGTCCCCTACCCTTAGGTACGTGCCCTTCTCTCTGCCCCCTTACCCCGAGCTCACTCTTTCCGTGTTTGGAGACAGGAACTGGATCCGGAGGCCACATCCAGGAACTGAAACGGGACCACAGAAGAACGAGCCAAGGTCCGCCTTTGGCCCCCAGGCCTGAAGTTCCCCACCACTCCTCTAGGAGCTGCTCAGAGGTGATTAGCTCTGCCCTCCCCCTGCTCCTAGCAAACTAACTTTCCATCTGAGGTGAATCAGAGGAGGCTGAGTGCAGGCAGTTGTGGCTGGGAGGAGTCAAGATGACCAGTCCAGAATAAAACCCCAGAGCTCACAGAGAAGCCAGCCCACTAGGGAAGCCTGGAGAAGAGGTCAGAGGTTGTAGGGGAAGGAGCTTGGCAAGCAAGAGACTCTGGTAGCCATTTTGTTTTGTTGGGGGACTGTTTATATACCAAATAGGGCAAGGTAACAAAACGGGTGGGATGTATTAACCTAGTACATAGACTGTTCTGAGTGGAACCTGTCACCGACATACAGAACCTGAAACGGGCTACGTTAGCTGCCATGTTGAGTCACATGACAGAAGTCCAAAAGCTGTAGTAACCCATTATTTTTACACGTTAGGTTTCTCTCCAGTTCATTATGTTTGGTAAAATATGGCCTGATGGCCACTGCCCCAACCATCCACCGACCCTCCAGTTTGTCGAGACAGGAAATTTCTCTCCCCCTTTTCTTATATATTTGGTGTTAAAAGAAATCTCAGCTTAGAAAGGCCTTCAGGCAATTTAGAGCATGCAAAATCCATATTCTGCACCAACGAACATGCAACAATACCAATGATCACTGCGGGATACATAAGACAAGAAGGGCATGAGAATAGTTATACCTACCTACAGGAGAAACGACGCTTTTATAGCACTAGCTGAATGTACTAGCAGCTGCCTAAATTCAACAAAATGCTTACCCTGTTTGTTCAGCTTTGTCCCGACTTCTGGAAGACTACAATAAACGACGTCTCCTAATGCTTCCTAATCATAAAAGAAAACACATCAGGAATAAATACTAATTAAAAGCAGTCACAAGTTAGCATGCACAGAAGGGATTTCAATAATGAGCAAATGTCATGACTCCAGAGCCAATGTATGAACGGTTTCCTTCTTTATTTCACTTCCCAGCCTCAAAAACGGTCTGTAATTCATAGAAATCCAAGGCTTTGTTTGAAAAGCCAGTGTGCGTCTCACACTTAAGTGGAGAGTTTGCACTTCAAATGTTTGGCTTTTAACGGGAGTAAGACCGTGCTACGGTAATTAAGATCGCTCTTGCAGACAAGATAAGATGCGACAACACTTTTTTAGGATTGTCTAGAAACTGTCAACCAGGACTCAGGGCGCTCTCTCACGTGCGGGGAATTCCGGGACTCAAAAGACATGCAGCTTCCATCTCGTGAAAAGGGCGGAAATACGGATCTTTGCCTGCAAACGTGTGTCAGGCAGTGTAGCTGCATGACTTCCCGCCGACGGATGCGTATTAATGTACATGAGAAGGCAGTCTCCATTCTCATGAAGTTTAGTGTTGTAATTGGGGGTTGGTCTAAGCCTGGTCCTAAACCTCAATCCTTTGCTGGTCATCGTCTGCAAAAGGAATACAATATTTGCGATAGTCCGTGTTTACACACTGTCTGCTCATGAGATTTCTTCATTTTCGACCAGCTACTGATCCCATTGGAACAAACGGCTGTTTTATCATGCGAGCAGGATTAAACTATTTTAACCCAGGTCACTTAGGGTTCACACAGGAAGCCAAGATTACAGGGAAAAAATGATGAAGCATACTGAGTGGTGACACTAGCCCTCCTCCAAACAGTCACATTCACCAGTGTCCCACTTTTGGACTTGGCAAGTTTAGGTTTTCTTTCAGATATAAATGCTCGTTAAAACTCTGCTTTTTATTAACCAGTCATGGAAATATTCCAGTAAGCACAAGAGCCCAAGAACCACGGTCACTTAAGGCTCACTACAAATGCCCTGTATATACATGTCTGGTCAACGTTACCCTCATTCTTAACTATTTAAGTCAGAGGGGTTACACAGACAGCAAATACGAGTACAGTTTGACTGAAAAGGTGAACAAAGTAATTTCCCCATGCAGCCTCTTAAAGCCCATAAAATGAATGAGATTAAAATGGCAACAGCAACGGCAAGACTAACAACTTTCAATTTAAACAACGGCGAGGCAGATCAAATCCAAGTCTGCCTTAGAGGACAGAAATGATCCAATATGGCTGAAGCAGCAGTAAGGCACTTTAGAAATACTTTCAGTTCCAAGTCCATGATACGCCTCTGTTTGCAATTATATAGACAATAAAGAACAGTTACAATCCAAAGATCAAGGACAAGAGCAGGTAAGCAAGAGTAAATATTGCAGGACTGGGGAAAAATAAAATCAATACCTGTGCAAAATTGCTGATTCCTACTGTTCCAATGCCGTTCTCAACAGAGATCCATTCATGCTTGTCTGTGAATTTGCGGGCTAAAATTAAACAGATTTCATATTTCACTCGTTTCCTCAATGCTCCAATATATTTGCCGTTCTGAACGCGGTTTTCTCTTACTGAATTTGGCTTTGAAGGCACCACAATGCGCAAATGAACATTGTTCTATCCTATTTTTCCTACACAACAGTGTTGAAACATGCATCGATGCGCCCCCATCCAAATGCCACCAAGTTACTTCAATAGCACAATAATGAGTGTGAGAAGCATTTCCCTCATTTAAACCCAATTAGAAAGAAACAACTGCCTGAATGACCCCTTTAGCGCAACAGTGGAGGCCCACAACTCGTGGCTTTCCTCTAGCTCGGGGATTGGGAAACTCAGGCCCAGGAGCCAAGTGTGACCCATGATTCGTTTTTATGCGGCCCCTTTCCAATTGCTGGGTTTGACCCCTGAATCCAGTTCCTGCTCCCAAATCCCAACGAACGGAGCTCAGGGGAAGGGAGCAGAGATGAGGGCATGCACACAAGCACAGTCCATGGCACAGAGCCGTAGAATCCTAGAGCTGAAAGGTACCTCAGAGGCCATCCAACCCCTTACTCAATGCAGGAAATCCGCAGCGACAGCATCCTCAGTCAGACCCTGCGGAACCCCCTTTTCCTGAATGCACACCCTAAGTACCCCGTCCTCAACTTCTACGTGGCTCTCAACTCATGTACTCATTTTCAAAGTGGTCCTTGGGAGGAAAAAAGTTCCGTTTCCGATCTAGATCCTGAAATATCTGAAAACACCTCATATAAAACATTTAAAACGATCAGAACGAAGCATGCTGTACGGAAGCACAGCTGGAGCCTATTTTAAAATAAATTAAGACAGCTTATATTTCCTTTTCCCTACCGCTAAGTGTGTCCCAGGCAACTTTGAGAGAACTTTTTGTTCCACATTCAACAGTATTTAATTAAGCCACTCTGCTTTTTCTTTTAAATCCCCCCCCAAAAAAAACCCTGCCTCAATGCCATCCCGGTAACACTGTGACCTTCATAGCCCCTAACGCAACACAAACTCCTTTTAGCTTTGCTAAACGGCACGGAGACACGCTACAGCTCAACACAACACAGACGCATGAGAATTCCTGTAACTAGCAGAACCCGCACCAGGATCTTTTCTTGGAATACTCCAGTTCTTGCAGTAATTAGGAATAACCAGCTCTACTCGGAATTTTTAAAAAAACATTCCCACTGCTCTTAAAAAAGAAAATGTTTACGTGCTGGAGTATTAATGTCATTTTGCAGGCCTACTGCAAACACACCCGGGAGTTATGTGCTTAATAGACAATTGCACTGAAAGTGTGATCACTTCATGGTACTTCTCTCAAGCTCCTGAATCTATTCTGTTCACATTCGCTACAAAGACCATTCTCTGTTCTCTCCCGAGAGAGCGGCTTTACTATCTGAAACAGCCTCCCAGAGTCTAATTGGCTCTCTTGGAATCCCACCTCTAAATCCTATTGATCCCTCAGACCCCTCCGCCATTTACCATATTCCTCCTTTTTAGAAAGGGAGCACGGCCAGATTGCTGTACCTTTCTCCACTCTCCAAAAGGAAAACAGACGTGATGTTCTGGCAACTAAAGGGAAAAAAAGTATTTCCAAACATTCAGGATGGCATGTGCTATCACATGCATCCCAACAATTCAGTGTAGTCAGGAGGCTGCGTCCTTGGCTGCATGCACCCTCTACCGCCCAAAACGCAGACTTTCTACACATACAAAACCTTCTTCGGTTGCACAATCCCGTCTTCCAGGAACCCTGAAGGTCTTCGTATCTCCCAACCCACCAATTCTCAGGGAGCCATGTTCAATCCCCATTGGTGGCAATGAGGAAAAGGCAAGGAAAATGGGTCTGACTTATAATCATTTTCGGCTCTGTAAACCTGAAATGTCAAAGTCGTGCCAATACCTTTGGGATGAACAGCAAGGCTTGTGGCCACCCCCCCACCCCCAATAAGGTTTTTGTGGGCTCCCCCCTCAAACTAACCTGAAGGGGAAATGAAGATAATGGCTACAGTCCCCTATGCAGATGGGCCAACTGCATTCTGCAAAATTTATACTGTAACGACACATTCTACGCATACACACCCCTTTTCTTTAACGTGCAACGTTTAAACTACTGCATATTTTAGGTTTGCAGTTTACGATCAAACTCCTGTATTTTGATTATTGTCCATATGGTATCTACCAAGAATGGCAAAACTTTGGCTGCACTCTTCTAAAATAGTTTTATAGGTTATCCAGAACAATATATTGTTCCCTGGTTGTTTAAACTGCCACGGAACCAAGAAAACACCCGAGCAAACCAGACAGCAAGCCCTTGCTGAACACAAAACCTGTTACTTTTCACCTACAAAACAAGCCAGCCACTAACTCATTAAGAGGATTGACAAACATATGTGGGATTCATAATAATAATAATTATTTTTATATAGCGTCCCTCCCCCCCCGGGCACTCAGAGTGCTTCTCCCAGAATTGAACACAACTTTTAATCCTCACACCAACCCTGTGAGGAAGGTTAGGCTGAGAAAATATTGTGGCTGGCCTAAGGTCACCCGGTGAGTTTCTGGCTAACTGGGGCCTCCCCCTGCCTTCCAGTCCAGGAACTGCACACTTAGCCACTACACCACACTGGTTCTGATGTACGTATGATGTAACTGATGGATTCAAATTAGTCAAGGGGTTTGAACTGTTAGTATAATGAATTGCTCCTTGTTGCTAAGAAAAGCAAAGCATTCCCCCCCCCCCTTTTAAAAAACAAACAAAAACCCAGCAAGCATTCTGAACAGATTAATTTCCAAACTGTAGAGAGACTTTATAAGTAACCCTGCTGGGAAAGGCCCAAGAACATCTGAACCTCAAGACAACAAAGATGTGTATTTAGCCGTCTCTATAATGAAAGATGCCCTATGGAGTAATTCTTCCTAGAGCTACACCAATGTAGCAGGGACTTATTTCCTCAAAACATTACACCCTGTCCTACCTTTATTCAGATGAAAGCAGACACCTTTGGTTAAGTATCACACCAAGGCTGCTGAAAATAGTTGAAATTGGGGGAGAAATCCATAGTGTTTTAAAGAAAAGGTTGCAGTTTAAACTGTTATAGACAGTTTGAGACAGATGTCCTCTCCATTAGCTTTACTACCATCATCATCATGACTGAAAAACCCTCTTAATTAAGCAAGTTTGGTTAGTGAGAAGGATATTAGTTGCAAAGCCTTACTCCCCTTAGCAATGAGCCAGTAAGTGCCAAGAAATTCCTGACCCAAAGGCCTTACTATTATTCCCTTTTTCCCTGCAATCTACTTTGTTGAAAAGCGCTCGTGCGGCCCATCGTTGAGGTTTTATTTGTTTCCAGGACTGGCCTTTCCTCGCCTAAAAATCGCTCGTTGAGAAACAGAAAAACAAAGTAACCACACCTTCATTCTCAAAGCTCCAGTAAGTCCTGCAGAATCACAGCAGCATCTGAACTAAGAGAACAGCGCAGATTACAGCTTCACGGGGGTTCTGCCAAATTTTTTTAAACAGTAAAATTCATCGGAAAGGGAATCTCTTTGCTTTGTTCAATTCGAGGTCCATCTGCTTTAGACGTTACTAGAGTAACTCTCTCTCACTGGGGCAATCCCCATTTTGAACCAACACAGTAGATCTATGCTCTGCTGTACCTAGATTAGAATCACTCCACATTTCTTTAATGTCATTAGACCCAGTCCTACAATTACAACAGTGCGCCTGCACAGAGCTCACGGAAACCTGTATTCCCCTAGTGCAAGACAGAATGGTTTTAACAAGCTCAGTCACTGTACATTAGTAACGGCCGTAGCTACATTTTTTCAAGCTAGCACAGAAGATGCCTGTGAATGAAGTTTCACAGATCCCACCAATTCTACTGCATGTGAGATTGACTGAACTCATGCAAACTACGACTACTTTCTACAGTGCTACTAACTGTACACAGTGCTGACAAGTCCTACTCAGCCCACTAAACTACTCAAGCGGGTAAAGGCTGGGGGATAAGGTCCTAATCTGCTGTTATTCCCGTTTGCATCAAGCCGCTATCAGGCGGTATGCATCACCATACGATGCTGCCTTCTGCAAAACACAAAACAAAAGACCCTAGGAATAAGAGCAAGGCCCTTTTTACAGCTCAGGACGCAAACCAACCGGAGAGTGGACATACGTGTTTTCAGAATCAGTGCCCCCACCCACCCATTTTAATGAATAGGCCGTTTCCAGACGGCACCGTTGGGTGGGGGGAGGATGGGTGTGTCCCCCTTTCCCACCGCCACACCCCAATTCTCCGCCCACCGCCTGTGGTGTTTCCATGGGTGGACACCCATCCCCCAACCCACTGCCACGCCGTGCGCACGGATGCCCCCCTCACTGCACACCCATGGCCATAGACACACAACCAAAGGTTTTGCCTGTGACAGCAAACTTTAGGAGTCGAATCCTGTCAACACGCTTGCTGTGTTAAAATTGACTCTTGACTTCAACAAAAAATATAAATAAAATAAATACTACTACTCACCACTGTATGTAATTAAGTACTTGCAAGAGGATCAACACATTCCCCGTTTAAATACCGCACGGCTCCTATTAGCTTAGAACAGAACTAGGGCTGCAGCACAACAGAACAGCTAAAACAGCAGGTCCACCCAACACACTTGCTAG
This sequence comes from Sphenodon punctatus, assembly GCA_003113815.1. NCBI lineage: Eukaryota > Metazoa > Chordata > Lepidosauria > Sphenodontia > Sphenodontidae > Sphenodon > Sphenodon punctatus. Next base: position 15,770,044 of record QEPC01000412.1, on the reverse strand, counting down.
TGTGGTGAAGTCAACAACATGCAAGAATTTTGCTCGTGTTCACAAGGCCAACTTTCCTGCTTTTGGCCAGGCCAGACTGGGGCAGAGGTGGGAAAGTTGCCGGCACTCACCAGCAAGCCAATACTAAAGCTCTGGGCCACTTGTCCCATATTTTGCTAAATTGTTCATTATAAACCCAAGACTGTACACAAAAATACGATTCCCCGTGCCACTGAAGATCCAGCCACAAGATCAGCCTATTCTAAGACGTTTTTTACACATGACAAAAATGGGTTCTTATAAGTGCTTGAGATAATACCAGGTGTTATATATGCTGGAGTTTTGTAATGTGTGAACACACTACTCCCCCTGATATGCAGCAAGATCTTGCAGCCTTGTAATAGTCACATCTGCTGGGTCTTACAAGGCTGCAAGATCTCACTGCATAAAAGGGGAATAGTGAGTTCACACATTACAAAACTCCAGAGTTTATAACACCTGGTGTTATCTCAAGTGCTTATAAGAACCCATTTTTGTTATGTGTAAAAAAGGCCTAAGACTTTTAAAAGTGGTAAAGCAGGGTATCTATAAATGGATAATAATTTAAAAGTATCCATCTCCTCTCTGGAAGATTAACATCATGCATTTTCCCATCAAGCGAGAGTGCGACCTTGAGGCTGTTTTTACACATGCACAATTATTCCTAAGTAACTAAGTCTGGATTTGTCATTCAGGAATCACTGTTTACACGATCATTAATACTCTGGCGTAAGCACTAATCCATTGGCAGTGTAGACAGCAATTCTGATATTAGTGCAGTTCTCAGGGGTAAAGAGGGTCCAGTCTGGGATAAGCATTTAAACATTCACTGTTCTGGACTTTAATTTAAGTCCGGAGTAAATAAATCCTCAAAAATGAGGACGTATGACTCCGGATCCAAACAAGAATCCAGAGTTGTTATTCCAATAACCGCCATTATGGCAATAGAGATTATTCATTCATTCAGAGTTGTTCCTACCGGGATCTCAGTTGACACAAACATTTAGAGGCATTTACTCTGAATTCATTAACGTGCAAGAAGGGCCAGTGAATGCTGCATGGGATTAGCAGTCAGGAGTTCTGTATTGTTCCGCCAGCGCGCGGTCTGTGTAACTCTCCTGTAACCCATACATGCTCTTCCTGCGCTAAGTTTCTCCTGCACCCCAAGGATAAAGCTATCCCCGATTGAGGCAACGTCGTTCCTGATTGACTTTTAACCTGGGGTAAATGGTCACTGTTCAAATTACCCCCCTAGGGGCAAACTAGGGGGACAAGGGAATGCTCTGACACCAAAGTAAGGGAGAGTTACTCTAGGGAAATTGCTTTGTGGGATCAAACCCTGAACCAGGGACGGGGACCCTTTTCCCCTCCCAGGGGCCGCTTTGAAAAGGGAGTCCCAGCTCAGGGGGCCGCGCAGAACCTGAGGGGGGTGCACAGGGAAAGGGGGGGCCAGATCCTGGGTCTCTGCCAGGGGCCCAGAGCTGGCCTAGGAACCGACCCGGCCCGAAGGGGGACCCTGGTGCAGCCTCGTTTAACTCCGCGCGGAGGCCCTGGGGAAAAGGGGGGTAGGGAGACTAGTGGGGAGCAGGGCGGCCGCCCCCCAATCCCTGCTGGCACATGAACTCCGCTCGGCCCCCTCAGTCTTCCAATGGGTGCTTTTAGACACCCGCTCCCCCGAGCATCATGCATGTTGCAGGGCTGCACCGGTTCCCTATGGGGTGGGTGATGGGGGGGGGGCTGGTCTAACCCCCCCAGCCTCTGGGAACGGGGCCTGGATCCCGGGGTCAGGCCAGGCACTAGAAAGAGGCCAGAGAGAATCTAGCTAGGGGGTTGCACCCCCCCTTAGATGGAGGCGGCTCAGGCGAAGCTGCCTGTTTGGGGGGGGGGGTGACGCAGGGCTCTCTGCATTGATGCCTGGGGCTGCACCCCGGGGGGGGGGGGGAGGGGCTGCCACCTACGCATGCTCGCTTTAAGGCAAACGGTTATGAAAAATACATGTGGCGGGGCCTGCATTGGCGGCAGCCCTGGAACATGTATTTTTCGTACGTGTTTTCCTTAAAAGTGAGCAGGCGGAAGTGGCAACTTTCCCCCCCCTCGTGCAGCAGCTTCATCGGGGGGGGAACCCTCCAGCCCCCCAGATGTCCATGGGGGAGAGTGCGCATGCGCGAGTCTCGGCTCAGGCCCGCTCCCTCCGCCACTCACCGGCCAGCAGCAGGGCGCCCGCGCTGAGGCTCCGGGCCTGGGGCCAGGCGGGCCAAGCCGGCGGCGGGGGGCTGAGGCCCGGAGAGCGCGGCCGAGCCAGGCTGAGGCGGCTGAGCCCGACCCGCCGCAGCGCGAGCGTCGCCATCCTCCGTCCCGGGCCGCTCGGCGCCGCTGAGTGAAGCCGCCAGGGAGCGGGGGGGGGCTCCCGCGTCGCCATTGGCCGACAACGCCTCCCGCCCCGCCCCCCTACCGCCCCGCCCCGACGGGGGGGGG
>QEPC01000412.1:15754538-15767451 GCA_003113815.1 Sphenodon punctatus | reverse complement strand
GAACAAGGTTGCAAATAAGAACTAAGCAATGCAATAAGGGGAAATGGCTTGCTCAGACAGAGAGACGTCTCAGAGAAGGGGTGTGGGGGATCTATGGCCTAAGGTCATGTCTTTCTTCCAGAAGGAAGACAGGCAGGACCTAATCTGGTCATGCCAAACCCCAAACAAGTGACGAACAGGGAAGGACCCCCAAACCTGAGTAGCAAAGGGAAGGAACTTTCTTAACGTGGAACTGTTAGCCCCGTGCTCTGGATAACTCATAAGGGAAGCAGCATAAAAGGCCAGTCCCTAGACAGAGAACTTGCCTTCACGGTCCTCGATCGCCATCCCTCAGGGGAACCGATGAGCTCGGTGATCCGCCCACTTTGGAACTTCTCCTTAGGAAGTTCTGCAACTTGCTCCACAGCTAGGCTTCCTCTCTCAAGGCTTTTTGGGCCCCCGCCCTGCCCTCCTTCTGAGGCCAGACCTGAGACCTCTGACACGTAAAAATACATGCTTTTTATGTGTTTTAAGTAGTTAAGAGCAGGTGAAGGATTATATGTTAAAGGTGCAAATGCTTCAGTTACAATTGGTATGTTAAATTGTCTTGCTCACTAAATAAAAGATCTATTTGATTAAACAAAGAGTCATTATTAAAAACAGCAAAGGAGTAATTCCCCACCCTCTCAACACAGTAGTATTTTCACTTGGTTCCAATAGAATTTAAAAGGGAATCTGCCTCACCGGGGTGCAAAAAGGCAGCTGAAGCCCTTTTAGAAAAGGGTCTGTTTCACCAGGGTGCAGAAAGGCAGTGAACCCCTTTTATTTTATTTTCACATGGAGCCTAAGCTGTAAGCAAGCACAGTATGTGACACCATAGAACAACTTCACTGCTTACAAGGTGTGCAAGTTAAGGCAAGAGCCTTAACATATAATTTCCCGGTTTGTTGCTTTATGTGAATCCGCCTTAACTAGGTTTTTTAAACCATAGGTTTTTTGTTTGTCTAATTTTATACATTGTAAGCCCACAACGTATAAAAGCATCTGAAAATCCCCTTAAAGCCCCACCCCCAGTCGCATCCTTGCCTGCCAAATTCCTAGTCAAACAGAATGGTCTTGCATCGTTTCTGAAAGATGAGCAGCCTTGGATTTAAGGCAAATTTCCAAGGGCAGGGAGTTCCATAATTGTCGGGCAGACACTGGCAATGCCTCTCTGTGTGCTTCTCGGTGTTTTTAAATGAGACGGGGTGGGGAGCTTCCTGTGTGGGGGTGGGGGAATGCTTCAAATGAGTGGTCCCACACACAGCCACCCCGTCCACGCCATGTGTGTTGACTGGGTGGATAGTACGTGGGTCAGAGGAGCGTGCACACCCACGCACCGTATTCAAACAAAACATCCAACTTTGCCAGTAGCAGCCCCACAGTGAGAGCCAGTGTGGTGTACTGGCTAAGTTTGTAGTCCTTGGACGGGAAGGAAGGTGGGGGACCTGGGGGGAACCCTGGTTCAAGTCTTGCCTTAGCAAGAAGCTCATTGGGTGATCTTGGGCTAGTCACAATATTCTCTCAGCCTAACCTACCTTACAGGGTAGTTGTGAGGATTAAAAGTTGTGTTTCTATGTAAAGTGCTCCAAGTGCCACAGCAGGGGGGTGCTATATAAATATGATTATTATTTATCCCCCATGTGGACAGTGAATGCCTATGCATGGGGGTGTTTCATGTAAAAAAAACAACACCTTGTGGAAACTTGGTGGGAAGATGGTGCTCCTGGCTGTATGAGGCCTGTAAGTGCTACCGCAATACTAATAGCAGCAATAATAATGTGGGAGAGAAACTCCTATAAATTTTCGCACTAAATATTTTTTTGTTTTGTCAGCTCTATTTTCTGTATTAACATCCTTCTGGCTGTATAGTTTTTTTAAAAAAAATATTAATTTACCAAGTGCAAAAAAAGCTGTTGGTAATTTCTTAATGAAGCAGTTTGTAGTTTGATTCCAGTAACTGATTTTATGCATGACTCGCCACAATAAAGTAATTTAGCACAGATGATAATGTCTTTGTCGAGACGCCAGAGTTGCAAAGTCCTGCGTATGCTGCTCACGACGTTGTGAAAACATTTTATTACCGAGATCTGGGAAATGGGAAGGTCTGAAGAGGCAGCATGATTGGCTGCTGAGATTCCAGCCCTTGTAGTTTAGTCCTCGTTCTGAAAGCCAGATTCTAAAGGACCTACTTGAAAGCACATTCATTTGTAACCACAACTTGGTGTCCTTGTGAGCAGTCAACTTGGTGTCCTTGGTGTCCTTGTGAGCAGGTACTCAATTTGTACACACAACTGTAGGTTTGTGTGTGTGTTAGTCGATACAGCTGCATTCAGGAGGCTTTCTGAAAATGTTTTTTATCTGTGTCTCTTGCCCTTTTTTAAAAGTACACCACTACAGTCTTGAAAGTGCAGGTGTTTTCCCACTGCAGACATTGGCCTTTGTGCTTCGTTTTGGACCTGATGGGCGTGGTTAACTCTTAGTAACTGCATACCCTGTCACAAGTTGTTCCCCATGTCTGTACTTCTGCACTTTGTAATTTGCAAACTCTGCTGTTGTTTACTACTCATAAGATACAAATAAGGCTTGCATTTCTACTGGCATAAATATGGTTAGTTTGATAAACACTGAAGGCAGTATAAGAGGGATGCAACATTTTCTTGGGATATTGGACAGGGAATAGCGACACTCAGGAAGACAATAGCTCTTTTCTTCGCTAGCTATAAAGCCTTAAATAAAGACCCATCTTCACTACATTTTCCCTACTGGGGAAAACACAATTAACCTGGGTCCTTGGGTGCAGCCAGTCAAGCAGTGGCGGGCCTCATCCCCACCTGCCTCATGGTGGGCCGGCGGACACACGAGTAGCCCCACTTTGGCCAGTCTTATCCCTGTCTCTTATACACATCTAGATGTGTATAAGAGACGGGGGTGTAACAGGGTGTGTGTGTGTGTGTGTTTGTGTAGCGGAGGGGATGTGTGTAGCAGAGGGGAGTGTAACAGGGTGTGTGTGTGTAGCCTTGATAGAAGGCATATAATATCCAAGGTTCTGGTATGCTCTGTGTGTTGAGTGAGAAGGGAAAGGGCTGCATGATGGGGCTCGTGAGAACACCTCAATAAAACACAGTACCCAAGTTCCCAATATGCTTTGTATACTGTTGAGGGCCACGTGATGGGGCTTGTGAGAACACCTTTGATAGAACGCATATGATGGACGTTGGGATAATGAGACTGACTTCAAGTTCAATTGTGATTCCCCAAAAGTCCAGTCTCCATGGCTGGTATAGACTACTGTTTTGTTGGTGCCCAGGCACCTGACACACAAAGTCTCTGCATTCCCTACGCATGCCTACTCTTCCTTACCTATTTGAGGACAAAACACCAATGCCCCATGTGTAGAGCTTGGTGGTCTAGCGATAAGACTTGCTTATGAAGCAAGTGGTCCTGGGCTCAAATCTCCTGTCGTACTCCTGGTGTCAAGTGGGAGGGGGAAAGACTGTACCTTTTAGAAATGTTTTTTTTCTCTTCCTCCTGCAGTCCTGTGCACGGGGCCCTGATCCTGGAATCCAAGCAACCTCTGCATCTGCAGAGTGATGCGCCGTTGTGCCGGGCCCATAAGCCAGAGGTCAATGGAATCCTTTCTCTGGTGGGTGGAGGATGCTTGAGATCCAGTGGGGTGTTCATCATGTGGTGGCATGAGTCTTGAAATCAGGGACACTGTTTTCAGAGCATAAATTTAGTAGTGTGTAGTCTCCGTGGGACTGGAGCTAATCATAGGTGCTGAAGCCGCCTGCTCCTGCAGCGCTTCCCCAGCTCCCTCCTTTCCAGGGCTGGACTGAGGACACCATCATCAGCAGGACGCCACAAGCAGAGAGGGAAGCAGAAGCTGCATTAGGTGATTACGTTGTACCTGCTATCTAACTGTTGTCAGGCACAGTATACCTGAATCTCGACATTGGTAGCTCTAGCGGGTGGGTGTGTGCGCACTCATGCTGTAGCTACCTACTTTGTGGGGGTCTTTTCCAGAGGTGGGAAACTTCAGGCCTGGGGGCCAAATGCAGCCTGTGGCTAGTTTTTATTTGGACCTTTCTAGTGCCTGGATTTGCCCCTGGATCCAATTCCTGCCAAAACAAACAAAGATGCTGTGTAGAGAATGGATGAATATAAAGAAATGTTTATAAAATAAACCAACAAATTACAAATAAATAAAACTTCAATACAATCATAAAAACAATCTACAACCCGACGCGTTTCGGGTTCAAAAAACCCTTCAGGGGTGTAGAAACAGATTTGACAATCAAGTATCTGGAACTAACTCCTGTAAGCCAATAGTATCCCCAAAGGCTCTTGATGTTAACAAACATCTAAATAAACGGCTCACACTGGCTCCACTGCCTAGTGACTCCACAAAACCTTGCAAGAGTTCCCAGGCTTGCAAGGTATTGTGGAGTAACTAGTTCCAGATACTTGATTGTCAAATCTGTTTCTACACCCCTGAAGAAGGGTTTTTTGAACCCAAAACGCGTCGGGTTGTAGATTGTTTTTATGATTGTATTGAAGTTTTATTTATTTGTAATTTGTTGGTTTATTTTATAAACATTTCTTTATATTCATTCATTCTCTACACAGCATCTTTGTTTGTTTTGGCTTCTAGTGTGGTGCTGTTTTCTTCCCACTTCTTCTTTGGACCTTTATCCAATTCCTGCCCCCAAGCACTGGCAGACGGAGCTCTAGGTAAGGGAGCAGGGATGAGGGCATGCACCTGAGGACAAGGGACAGATCCATGATCTGGACCCTCTTGCCAAGCGCACCCCTTCAGCCCCTCCTTTTTTGCCCTAACTTCTCTGCGGCCCTTGGAACTTGTACCAATTTTTAAAGCGTCCCCTGGGAGGGAAAAGGCATCCAGCACTGAGCATGCACTTGATTCCTTCAAACCAGAGAGCCGGTGCGGTGTAGTGGATCAGGTGCTGGACTTGAACCTGCCGTGGCAGGGGGAGTGCATGCGTGCTGCCTCCCACCCTCGGCAACGCCTGCCACAGATCCCTGCCTCCCCCACTGTACAGTCCAGATGGGGAGAGTTTAATCTCTCCCCAGCTCTCAGCATGGATGCCTGATTTAGGAGTCTTGGAGACCTTGAGCCAGGTCATGGTCAAACCAACCCCAAGACCCAGCCTCATTTCTTGGCATACCCCCCACCCGCCCCCACATCCATGCTGCTTGCTTGGCAGAGGGTGGAGCAGGGGGAGGGACTTGGCTTGGGGCAGCAGAAGGGCGTAGCGGTGCAAAATTCCTCAGTCCAGCCCTGGAAAGGAGGGAGCTGGGGAAGCGCTGCAGGAGCAGGCGGCTTCAGCACCTCTGCCCCCAGGGTCAGAGTTTGCAGCAGAGGGAGGGGGGGGGGAGAGTAACCAGAGATGTGTAGGGAACTGCTGCAGGGACACACAGCTTCAGCGCCTCTCTTCGCCCCCCCCCCCCGGCTAAGAGTTTGCGGCAGAGGTTCAGGGCCAGACACAAGCAACGTTGATTGTGAAAGCAGCCTTTCAGGCAGGCAGCCAAGCTCCCTCTTACGCAACCTGGCAGTGCAACTGGTTCTGTAATGCATGCAAATAGTGAGTCCGTAACTGCAGGACGGGCCATGGAGCCTCCTGGGGGAGGGAGCTAACTAGCTCATTAATATATAAGCATGTAAAACATAACGTCTTGTCCACTGCTACAAGTTCTCTAGTCTCTTTTTTTGGAATGGCATATATTAACGTCTTCATGACCATCACTGCAGAAAATACGTCCTATTTTCTGAAACATCATGTAACCAAAACATAGATGTAGTACAATCTCTTGCCATCTTTATATTCCCTGAAATAGGTCTCAGGAGTTTTGATCATGTTGTAAAAACCCCCAAAGAAATCAGACTAACAAAAAACCTACGGTTTAAAAAAACGTAGTTAAGGCAGATTCACATCAAGCAAACATTAACAAACCGGGAAATTGTATGTTAAGGCTCCTGCCTTAACTTGCACACCTTGTAAACAGTGAAGTTGTTGTTTGGTCTCACATACTGTTCTTATTTACAACTTAGGCTCTATGTACCCACACTTTGCCTTGGTCTTTCAGCCCTATTCCTCTTCCTTTGCAGGTTGGGGACAACACTAAAGCTAGGATGACACGCTCCACCCTGTTCAATATTACATTGTTACTCCACTTCCAATGTGGAAAGAATTTCTCTTTTTTTAAAAAATGATATTCCAAATCTCCATTCTGTGGCACCAGATCAAGTACATCTTCCCACTGCACAGGTGACTAAGAGCATGCAAATATTCCAACATGAAACAACTAGATGGACCAGTTGTGCTGTCCTTACATTTAAATTTATTTTATTTGGGATCACCACCTACTCTAACCCACTACTTATTTGTGCCCCCCCCCAAAAAAAACCCAACTAACCAACCACCCTTTCATTCTCAGAGGATAGAAAAGTTCTGACTTCAGCTGCCCTCCCTCCCCAGTTTAACCCACTAGCTTCCAACTGCATAGTCTGGCTTCTACTACTACCCAATAAACCCCACTCATCTCTCAAAAAAACCACAAGACTCCTGACCACTATAATAACCATAATTACTCATAGCAAATACATCTACGAGTGTGTGAAATGGCAACTCCCACGCCCTCAAAAAAAGAAAACCCAGAAGAGAAGGTGTACGAATTGAATACACAACAGGGCAATAGAGACTAGAACAAGGGGGTAGCTATGGTGCTTATAGCATTATTGTAGTATTCCCCATAGTCACCTATCACTCCTCCCAATCACATCATCCAAAATATTGACATCCCACCCATTTCTTATTACATTCCTCCTATTATTCCACCAAGGTCCTTCTTGCTGTGCTCAATTCCTATGGTCTCCTCCCTGTCATTCCACTGTCTCTCCTTGCTACCTTCTTTATTCCACATCCTCTGCCAGTCGCAAAGATGTATATCCATTGTATATTTTCACAGTTAATGAGATACAATTTAATTTCAAATTAACATTAATGTTTCTCCCATTCCTTCCATTGACCATTCATGTTAATGTCTACCCACATTCTAAACACGTATGCTCTTTTCACACACTCGAACACTGATAAAATGGGTGTTACATTTTATTATACGTGTTGCAGGGCACCCATAGAGCACAACTACAGCCCTGCAACATGTATAATAAAATGTAACACCCATTTTATCAGTGTTAGAGTGTCTGTGTGAAAGGGCCTTGCATAGCATTCTCCCCAGCTTTAGTGTTGCCCCCAACCTGCAAAGGAAGAGGATTGGCACTGAAAGACCAAGGCAAAGTGTGCGTGCATGTGTTGTGAAATCATTTTTGGCCCAACAAAGATGCAAATTTCCTTGCTACAATGTAACCAAAGCAAAAGTGGTTCTTTTGACACAAATATGCCAGAACAGACATTGAATGTCATTGTAACTCATTCTTTGTTGAAATGTAACCAAAAGAATAATGTACACATCTGTAACTGTTGAAAGGATGCTATGAGTTTCCTATATGCGTTATTTGCTTGCTATATGCTTTATAATAATTTTTAGCTGAGGAACTATTAAAAATGCATATTATAAGAAACAGGCTGGCAGGAGGAGAGAAAAATATGCTGACAGGAATACATTCTTGTCATCAACAAAAGGAAAGGTCCCAGTAAGAACAGAACTAGTAAGAACTGTCCGTTCCCAGAACAAGGTTGCAAATAAGAACTAAGCAATGCAATAAGGGGAAATGGCTTGCTCAGACAGAGAGACGTCTCAGAGAAGGGGTGTGGGGGATCTATGGCCTAAGGTCATGTCTTTCTTCCAGAAGGAAGACAGGCAGGACCTAATCTGGTCATGCCAAACCCCAAACAAGTGACGAACAGGGAAGGACCCCCAAACCTGAGTAGCAAAGGGAAGGAACTTTCTTAACGTGGAACTGTTAGCCCCGTGCTCTGGATAACTCATAAGGGAAGCAGCATAAAAGGCCAGTCCCTAGACAGAGAACTTGCCTTCACGGTCCTCGATCGCCATCCCTCAGGGGAACCGATGAGCTCGGTGATCCGCCCACTTTGGAACTTCTCCTTAGGAAGTTCTGCAACTTGCTCCACAGCTAGGCTTCCTCTCTCAAGGCTTTTTGGGCCCCCGCCCTGCCCTCCTTCTGAGGCCAGACCTGAGACCTCTGACACGTAAAAATACATGCTTTTTATGTGTTTTAAGTAGTTAAGAGCAGGTGAAGGATTATATGTTAAAGGTGCAAATGCTTCAGTTACAATTGGTATGTTAAATTGTCTTGCTCACTAAATAAAAGATCTATTTGATTAAACAAAGAGTCATTATTAAAAACAGCAAAGGAGTAATTCCCCACCCTCTCAACACAGTAGTATTTTCACTTGGTTCCAATAGAATTTAAAAGGGAATCTGCCTCACCGGGGTGCAAAAAGGCAGCTGAAGCCCTTTTAGAAAAGGGTCTGTTTCACCAGGGTGCAGAAAGGCAGTGAACCCCTTTTATTTTATTTTCACATGGAGCCTAAGCTGTAAGCAAGCACAGTATGTGACACCATAGAACAACTTCACTGCTTACAAGGTGTGCAAGTTAAGGCAAGAGCCTTAACATATAATTTCCCGGTTTGTTGCTTTATGTGAATCCGCCTTAACTAGGTTTTTTAAACCATAGGTTTTTTGTTTGTCTAATTTTATACATTGTAAGCCCACAACGTATAAAAGCATCTGAAAATCCCCTTAAAGCCCCACCCCCAGTCGCATCCTTGCCTGCCAAATTCCTAGTCAAACAGAATGGTCTTGCATCGTTTCTGAAAGATGAGCAGCCTTGGATTTAAGGCAAATTTCCAAGGGCAGGGAGTTCCATAATTGTCGGGCAGACACTGGCAATGCCTCTCTGTGTGCTTCTCGGTGTTTTTAAATGAGACGGGGTGGGGAGCTTCCTGTGTGGGGGTGGGGGAATGCTTCAAATGAGTGGTCCCACACACAGCCACCCCGTCCACGCCATGTGTGTTGACTGGGTGGATAGTACGTGGGTCAGAGGAGCGTGCACACCCACGCACCGTATTCAAACAAAACATCCAACTTTGCCAGTAGCAGCCCCACAGTGAGAGCCAGTGTGGTGTACTGGCTAAGTTTGTAGTCCTTGGACGGGAAGGAAGGTGGGGGACCTGGGGGGAACCCTGGTTCAAGTCTTGCCTTAGCAAGAAGCTCATTGGGTGATCTTGGGCTAGTCACAATATTCTCTCAGCCTAACCTACCTTACAGGGTAGTTGTGAGGATTAAAAGTTGTGTTTCTATGTAAAGTGCTCCAAGTGCCACAGCAGGGGGGTGCTATATAAATATGATTATTATTTATCCCCCATGTGGACAGTGAATGCCTATGCATGGGGGTGTTTCATGTAAAAAAAACAACACCTTGTGGAAACTTGGTGGGAAGATGGTGCTCCTGGCTGTATGAGGCCTGTAAGTGCTACCGCAATACTAATAGCAGCAATAATAATGTGGGAGAGAAACTCCTATAAATTTTCGCACTAAATATTTTTTTGTTTTGTCAGCTCTATTTTCTGTATTAACATCCTTCTGGCTGTATAGTTTTTTTAAAAAAAATATTAATTTACCAAGTGCAAAAAAAGCTGTTGGTAATTTCTTAATGAAGCAGTTTGTAGTTTGATTCCAGTAACTGATTTTATGCATGACTCGCCACAATAAAGTAATTTAGCACAGATGATAATGTCTTTGTCGAGACGCCAGAGTTGCAAAGTCCTGCGTATGCTGCTCACGACGTTGTGAAAACATTTTATTACCGAGATCTGGGAAATGGGAAGGTCTGAAGAGGCAGCATGATTGGCTGCTGAGATTCCAGCCCTTGTAGTTTAGTCCTCGTTCTGAAAGCCAGATTCTAAAGGACCTACTTGAAAGCACATTCATTTGTAACCACAACTTGGTGTCCTTGTGAGCAGTCAACTTGGTGTCCTTGGTGTCCTTGTGAGCAGGTACTCAATTTGTACACACAACTGTAGGTTTGTGTGTGTGTTAGTCGATACAGCTGCATTCAGGAGGCTTTCTGAAAATGTTTTTTATCTGTGTCTCTTGCCCTTTTTTAAAAGTACACCACTACAGTCTTGAAAGTGCAGGTGTTTTCCCACTGCAGACATTGGCCTTTGTGCTTCGTTTTGGACCTGATGGGCGTGGTTAACTCTTAGTAACTGCATACCCTGTCACAAGTTGTTCCCCATGTCTGTACTTCTGCACTTTGTAATTTGCAAACTCTGCTGTTGTTTACTACTCATAAGATACAAATAAGGCTTGCATTTCTACTGGCATAAATATGGTTAGTTTGATAAACACTGAAGGCAGTATAAGAGGGATGCAACATTTTCTTGGGATATTGGACAGGGAATAGCGACACTCAGGAAGACAATAGCTCTTTTCTTCGCTAGCTATAAAGCCTTAAATAAAGACCCATCTTCACTACATTTTCCCTACTGGGGAAAACACAATTAACCTGGGTCCTTGGGTGCAGCCAGTCAAGCAGTGGCGGGCCTCATCCCCACCTGCCTCATGGTGGGCCGGCGGACACACGAGTAGCCCCACTTTGGCCAGTCTTATCCCACTTTGGGTAACCTTGCTATGCCCTGAGTCACCGGCCTTTTTCTGAGGACACATGGCGTAGCAAGGTTGCCCAAAGTGGGGTAAGGCTTACCCAAAGCAGGGTGAACTCTGGCAGCCACCGGTCATTCGAACCACTGCATTGCGTGGTAATGTTGCCCAAAGCGGGGTAAAGCTGCTGAAAGTGGGGTAACGTCTTGTGTGGCTGCACCCCTTGTCTTTAAGGTCTGACTTCCTGTGAAGACCAAAAGTATGTTTTGTGCTCAAGCTCTTTTGATTCCAGTGCCTTGCTATTGTATTTCCTGTTGGGGTGGTCCAGACCATCTTGAAAACGCAGAGTTTTGTTAGGTCTTAACTAAAATTTTCCAAAATATATGTTCCAAGACATTCTAATCCCAGAGCGAGCAACTACTTGAACAGTTTCTTAGTAGTTTTACAGTCATTGAAATACAGCAATGGGTGCTTAGCCAGAGGATGCTATGGAAGCTTAGTGTTTATTGAATACACTACGGTTTACAGAAAATGTAAAGCCATGCACATCATCAGACACATGGTTACCCATCGTCAAATGACAACCAATAATCCAACTGGACAACACAAGATTTAATTACTGGGCATGTTCCGTTTAATGCCATGGTTCCTCAGCGGACGACACTTCATGCACAGGAACCACTATATCTAAATCCAGATGCAGTAACTGTAGGTTGAAATAGACACAGAAGAAAGATTTAAGGAAACGGAGCAATTGATCATTCTATTGTCAGGGGCGATCGGGCTCTTTCATTTGTTCACTACTGTTTGGCTTCTCTTCCCGTTTGCATTTCATTCCCAGGAAGCTGAAAATTTTCATCAGCATTAGATCAACAATCTCTTCCTCTTCTGAAGCCTAGAAACAAAGACAGAAATAAAGCTCTGTGAATCCACAGCTGCGTGTGATATGTACCAACTGGCGGTTGGCCTAAAAACATGGAATTTGGGATTATAGCAGATGCGTAATGGAGGATCTACCAATCGACACAAAAGCCGCAGGACTTATTGCAACGTGCTAACTAGACCTGATCATCCCCACAGATAAGGGACCGCAACGCCCAGAGGAAAGAGTTACCTGCATGCGCAGTGTCTGGTCGTTCCATCAAGATATATGCCTTCTTGTTCAATGGGATCCCAATCCTGATTTAGGCCTCCGAGTACTATGTTCATCTCAATTATTAAGTAAGAATGGCAGCTGAATAGCTTAGCTAGACATACCTGATAATGTTTCTGCTCCTCACTGAAAGCAACCAGGATCACAGAAATGAAGAGATTCAGAACCACAAATGTCATGAAAATAATGCAGGAGCCAATTAAGAAGGAGCCCAAAACTGGATTATAGTCCAAGACCTGAAATGAGTATAAATAAAATAAGGCATTACTTTCCTATAGCAGGAAAGGGTTCTTTGGAGGAACAATTTAACACCTTGAAAGTAGCTGATAAATGAACACACAGTTTGTAACGGCTGTCTCTGGCCGGGATTTCCATGCACAGATACACTACTGTTCAGAGATGATAGACACTCTTTCATGCATATGATGTGTACATATTAATCATTACAGGCAGCATTTTCTTGTTTTCCAAAGTCTGCATGCGAGTATTGTGTTTGTGGATGTGTTGGCCTGATGAATCTGAAGACTGGGACAGACTGCAGGGCCGTATTTAGACGTGCGCAGTGGCGCCCGCGCTTGTTTTCCAAAACACCCGGCAGTCTGATTTACACGTGACGCCGTCGCCGAATACGCGCATGTGCGGGAGATGCGCATCCATTTCCAGCCGCGAACTGACCGGGTCGGCAATTGAGGCTGGTCATACGCGGCCGGAAATGGATGCGCATCGCCTGCGCATGTGCGTATTCGGCAGCGGCATCACGTGTAAGTCGAGCTGCCGGGTCGTTTGGAAAACAAGCGCAGGCACCGCCGCGCACGTCTAAAAACGGCCTAGGACTTACTCCAAATGAGACCCCTCCTCTCCTCTCTTCACTGGCTTCCTCTTCCTGAACGAATCCTGCACAAGCTCCTAGTCTTCACCTATAAAGCTCTTCACAACCTCGCTCCCCCCTACCTCTCTGTGCTAGTTTCCCTCCATACTCCAGTCCGTGAACTCCGCTCCTTCTCTGTCCCCTCTCTCTCCCTCCCACACTGCCCCATCTCCCCTAACCGCCTTTGTCCCTTCTCTCCCTAGCTGCCCCCCATAACTGGAACTCCCTCCCTGCCCACATCCACCTCACCCCCCCTCCCGCCG
>QEPC01000412.1:15701395-15745223 GCA_003113815.1 Sphenodon punctatus | reverse complement strand
CTTCCCCAGAAGCCACGCCCACTCCCCCAGAGCCACGTCCTCACCCCAAACCACACCCCTTCCCCAGAAGCCACGCCCACTCCCCCAGAGCCACGTCCTCACCCCAAACCACACCCCTTCCCCAGAAGCCACGCCCACTCCCCCAGAGCCACGTCCTCACCCCAAACCACACCCCTTCCCCAGAAGCCACGCCCACTCCCCCAGAGCCACGTCCTCACCCCAAACCACACCCCTTCCCCAGAAGCCACGCCCACTCCCCCAGAGCCACGTCCTCACCCCAAACCACACCCCTTCCCCAGAAGCCACGCCCACTCCCCCAGAGCCACGTCCTCACCCCAAACCACACCCCTTCCCCAGAAGCCACGCCCACTCCCCCAGAGCCACGTCCTCACCCCAAACCACACCCCTTCCCCAGAAGCCACGCCCACTCCCCCAGAGCCACGTCCTCACCCCAAACCACACCCCTTCCCCAGAAGCCGCGCACCCTTCCCCCAGAGCTTGTGAGAGCAGGAAAATGAACACTATTCTCTAACTAGCAATTCAACCACTGGAATAACCTGCTTTTGTAAAGCTGAATATAAAACAGGAGTTCTTGTAATTTAATTTCTATGATGACTGGTGTCAGGGGTGAAGTAGGGAAGTCATTAATCAAAGCCCAATAAACCATCCAGGTTCTCCCCCCACATTTGCTAGTGGATCTCAGCCAATGAGGGAAAACCAATAATCAAATGATAAACAGAATCAATGCAGCTAGGATAATACACAATAGCAAGCACTAGGGAGGGAGCTGCAGGCCAAGCGTTCCTGTCACTTCAGCCACCATTGAAATGCGACTGCCTCTGGGGAGCGCAGATTAGTGGGGGTACTGATTAAACAAGGAAGGAACTAAGTAAAGTTAAACTAAGCTGCCTAACTGAGTCAGACCAATGGTCTGTCTTAGCCAAGTATTGTCACAACCTCACATGGCAGCAGGGGTTTCAAATCTGGCTCTTCCAGGGTCTCTGGCAGAGGCCATCCTGATGTATTACCTGAGACCCCTCCAAGCCCCCAGCAGAGGCCTCCCCCAGGCATCCTACCAAGGATCCTGAAGTGGAGATGCTGGGGATTAAACTGGGGACCTTATGCATACAAAGCACACACTCGTACCACTTGAGTTATGGCCCCCAATAGGGTTGGAAAGTTCCTACTGTTGTTCGCCGCCCCAGACTGCCCTGTGGGCAGGAGGGGCGGGATAAAAAAATTTATATAAATAAATAAATATAAATAAATAAATAAAGTGTGATTTGGCCTATGGCCGTAAATAAAATTCATTCACTCAAGTAAAGTGGAGAAAGTTAGGGTTAGGGGAACTTACTCATCCTTGTGCTCCTGGTAGTAGCTGATGTCTCGCGAGCCCAGAATAGTTCTCTTCACAAACACTGAGAGGGCGCTCCAACTAATTAATATAATGGCCGTTTCCAGCAGGTTCCACTTGCTGTGGAAATACTTCCATTTCAGAGCCCGCATGAGCTTGCCCTGTGAAAGCAGGGGGTTAGCATGAAGTATAGCAAGACAGCGGCATGCCACGGGAGGATGGTAAATCAGGCAGCTTGCCACTCAGACACTCCTCTCCAGCATGACTCTAACGGTGCCTCTTAACGGGGTTTGATTAGGCCACGCCAGGAGTACTGCGTTCAGGATGAGGCACCGGACTTTAAGCAAGGTGTCGATAAACTGGAGGACTCAGAGGAGCACCAAAAATAAATAAATAATAAAGTTAAAATTCTGAGAACTTGGAGGGGAGGCTGAAGGTACTGAGAATGTCGCGCCTCAAGACTTGGTAACGATATTTAAAAGGCTGCCGAAAATATATTCCCAGTATTTAAAAGGTTGCCAAAAAGAGGGCAGAAAACAAATGGGGCTACTGAGAGCAGGACAAGTGAATGGGGTGATGTTGGAGGGATACGTGTTCAGGTTAAATAATGGGAGTATTTTTCTAGCTATCAGATCTGTTGACAATGGAACAAGCTATGAAGTGAAGTTCTGGGCAGGGGACAAGTTTAACAATAGGCTTGGGAAATGTGTGTTTGGGGATGGTTTAGGGGTAACATCCGGCTTCAATGCAGGGGGCTGGATTAGAAGCTCACAGAATGCTTCCTTTTCTGGTTCTAGGGTTATTTCTTCTCTGGAATATCGAAGCTCATTGCTGGGGGGACGCGGGAGGCTAGGTGTGTCCTCCTGCACGTACATCCAGTCCAGCACTTGAGAGGGAGAGGGATCTTTTGCCTCAGAGAAGCCTTCCCCAACATACCTCTCCCGCCAGTTCTAGGCCCAGTTCCTGTTGCACCGTCCCCTAACTTCCTCTTCCCTCAGTCTAAGGCCGCTTTTAGATGATCACGCGGTGCGCTCGCATGGGGTTTCAAAAACCCCATGAGGAGAGACTACACGTGACGCCGCCGGCAATCGCCCGCCTGATACGGCGCCGCACATAGCCGCGAATGACCTACCTCGATCAGGCTCCCGGTCAGATCACAGCGTGATCGTCTAAAAGCGGCCTTAGTGCCCGCGCTACAGCCTCAACCCGGGGAGCGGGAACCTTCAGCCACGGGGCAAATCTGGCCCATGGCTGTTTCTTTGGTCCCCTTTCCGTTCCTGGATCTGGCCTCTGGATCCAGGCGCTCCCCGCAAACACTGAAAGCCTGAACTGAGGGGAAAGGAGTGAAGAGGAGGGCGTGCGCTGAAGCACAGAGGGTAAATCCATGACATCAATCACCAGGATCTGGACCCTTCCTTCTCTTCCCTCAACCCGACCACACCCCTTAAGCACCCACATCCCAACTCCTATCCGTCGCGCAGAGTTAGTACGGTTTTCCAAAGGGTGTTTTCATATGAGACAGCGGTACGCTGCCGTCATGGACTTGCCTGGTCCAGAGATGGGCCGTCACCGCTGTGGAGGCCAGCACAGGCCGTGACTCGGAGACTTTCCCAAGTCACACTCCATGCTAGCTGCCAACACGGCCAGGATCTATTCCGTGTCACCGTCGGTGCCCAGGAACGAACGTGACGGTGGCCCGCGGGTTAAACCGGGTCAAAGTGGAGTAAAGCGGGCCGCCGTCATGTCTGAAAACACCTAAAGTGGCAGGAGGCGAGAGGATCCCTGCCTTTTCTCTTGAGAAACGTCCTCTTCCCTTTATTTAGCATTTGGCGGGCAGCAATAGGGAGAGGGAGTAGGTGGGAAGTTGGTGAAGGGTTGGAGTGGGTTGGGGGTTTTTGGGTGTGTGTGTGTATTTTAATGTCTTATAATTATATTTTGTAAGCTACCCAACCCTTCAGGGAAGGGCAAAGTATAAAAGTAAATAAATACATTTAAAGGCAGAGGGCCCGATTTCACATGGGTATGTCAGAAGCAAGGCCAGTGAATCAGAGAAGAGCGGTGAATCCTTGGAATACGTGAGAGCTAGAGCAGATTCCCCGTGACCTGAAAGCACCGGAAAGTTTTCTGGTAGGGTCTCACCTGGGCTACCATGTAGTAGACAACGAACAGGAAGTAAATGACTTCTGCTGCTACCACAAAGATGTGCAGGCCGTCGGTGTAGGGGTAGAGCCGGACGCTCTGCAGCTCCACATGGGTGAAGAAGGCCCCTGAGGAACAAAGCTAAGATTAGAATTCGGCTCTAGAGGGTGTAGTCTCTTGCGCTGAGGGGTTCAAGGGATGCTGCAGTACAGTCGTGAAGAGCGAGTTAAACACCATACTCTCAGGACTGGGTCACTAGGAGCTGGAACAAGGACAGTGGATCCAGATCTGTCCCTGACCAGGAGAACCAGCAGCACAGACACTTCTAGCTAGCCAAGATGGTTCTAACGCACTGTACACACTAAGAGACTCTTATCCAGCACAGGAAGCTTCAGGCAATGGGAAGGGTGAACAAAAGAGAAGGCGGGGGTGAGTCAAGATGTTAATTCAATAATATCACCTACCTAGGGTGGATCAGTAAACAAAGGGTGCTCAAGCCAGGGAGGGGCACATGACCACTAGATTTGATTAGAGAGGCACCCTTTCAGACTTAGGCAAGGACACCGGCCATCTGTCCTTACAAGGCCTTTATTGATTTTATCTATATGTGGACCTGTAGACTGCCCTGAACATGCCTGGGCATGTCAGAACATGCCAAAAGAGAGTGGTCCCAGTTTCTGTTCCACCGTGAAAGACATTCCCTGTGTCTAGATGTTGGGTGACGATCAGTTACAAGCAGGGCAAGATGGCGGTCAGGTCCATCCTTACCACAGGGAGACCTGGGGTAGCCACCCGGGGTCCTGCTATTTCCTTGATTTCTGAGAGCCCCACAGTTACCTCCGTTTTCAACAGGGCGGAGTGGGGCAGTCTCTACTCCCTCCCAGCGGGGCCCAAAACACAACCACCTGTAGGGCCATGCGGAGAGTGCCCTGGGGGTGGGTGGGTACCAGGGCCCTACATTTTATTTTCACCCTGGGCCCCACAAATTCTAAGGCTGGCCCTGATGGCGTTTGCCATTTGCCAGTTACATCTTGTCCGGCGGCTTCAGTCGTATCTCTCAGACGCCGACCTCGCCCTGTCATCCATGCCTTCATCACCTCGAGGCTGGATTACTGCAATGCGCTCTACGTGGGGCTGCCCGAGAAGCTGGTCTGGAGGCTGCAGCTGGTGCAGAATGCCGTGGCCTGTCTCCTGATGGGTGCGGGTCGCAGGGAGCACATGACACCTGTGCTCCGGGCTCTGCACTAGCTGCCTATAAAGCACCGGGCCAGGTTCAAGGTGCTGGTTTTAACCTTTAAAGCCCTTCACGGCCTGGGCCCTGCTTATCTGCGGGATCGCCTCACTCCCCATGCGCCCGTGCGACCCTTGAGATCGTCCGTGGGAGCCTTTTTGGAGGTTCCCCGGGCGAGGCGGGTGGTCACCGATGTTAGATCTTTTTCGGTGGCCGCCCCTGTGCTGTGGAATTCGCTCCCGGAGGAGGCTCGGTTGGCTCCCACTCTCCTGCTGTTTCAGCGTGTATGTAAGACCTGGCGGTTCCGTCAGGCTTTTGGCGAGGGGTAGGGGGGTGGGGGGGGGTTTCCCCACATATTGTATTTTTAAATTGTTTTTAAAAAATTTAAATTGTTTTATTGATTGTTGTTCGCCGTCCTGGGCTGCCCTGTGGACAGGAGGGATGGGATATAAAATTTAAATAAAGATTAAACTGGAATGTCAAGCATTAGGGAGTGGATTAAAAAGGTGCCAGAACATTGCAAGCTTCTCTTGAGAGAGTTCCAGTCCAAATTGGAGAGACTTCACACAAATCAGCTGCTCCCAGGAGGAGATTCCACCCCAATCCTGTATATTATAAATCTCACTAAATCAGCAGCTCCTGAAAATTTGGATTCCACTGATTCCTTCTCCCCAACAAAAAATAGGCCCTGCTGCTTTTCATAGCAGAGGCTGCAATCCTGAACCTCTTCCTGTCCCAGCTAGTTTGCATACTTAGGGTAAAAACAGACGTGCAGCTGGTGGGACCGCTCCCCGGGCTGCCACAGGGAAGAAATCGGTGGGCTACATGGCCCAGGTCAGGTGGGGGCACTGAAATTACATGCCCATACCTGGGGAGCCATCCCACTGGCCGCACAGACTGGGTAAAGCTGGGAGTACAACAAATGGGCAGGTGGCTAGCTCCGCCCGCGTCCTGCTCCCAGCGTCCCGCCATGAGGCACAGTCATGGTGGCCAATCAGACACAGCCCTGGTGGCCAATGAGGCACAGCCATGGCGGTCAATGAGGAACAGCCATGATGGCCAATGAGGCACAGCCATGGCAGCCAATGAGGAACAGCTATGGTGACCAATGAGGCACAGCCATGACGGCCAATGAGGCACAGTCATGGCAGCCAATGGGGCAAAGCCATGGCGGTCAATGAGGCACAGCCATGGCAGCCAATGAGGAACAGCCATGGCGGCCAATGAGGCACAGCCATGGCAGCCAATGAGGCACAGCCATGACGGCCAATGAAGCACAGCCATGACGGCCAATGGGGCAAAGCCATGACAGCCAATGAGGAACAGTCATGGCGACCAATGAGGCACAGCCATGGCAGCCAATGAGGAACAGCCATGGCGACCAATGAGGCACAGTCATGGCAGCCAATGAGGAACAGCCATGGCCACCAATGAGGCACAGCCATGGCGGCCAATGGGGCAAAGCCATGGCGGCCAATGGGGCACAGCCATGGCAGCTGGCTATGGCAGCCCCCCAGCCTGGGGGGAACAGATGTGTGAGCCCGCTGTGGTCTGCTCTGGCTCAAGCGGGCGTGCTGTAGCACGGGCTGTGACCTTGAAGATTTTCCGAGGTCACAGTCTGGGCTAGCTGCCAACATGGCATAGGGCAATCCCAGGCCGACATCTGGTGGCGCCTGTACACACATGCGGGGGGGGAGGGGGCAGTCCCAGGCCACAGTGGGTCACGGTCACGTCTGTACTTACTCTTGAATTCTGGAAGCTGGAATGAACCAGTAGAGAAAGTGGGACGGCACGTGGTTAAACAGGTTTCAGTGTCATTATTTGGGCTAATAGAAGTAGGTAGCTCTGAGGCAAGGGGGTTGGCCAGAAACCCCAAGGGCCTGGGTTCTAGACTCCTGGGTGCTAGGTCTGTCAAGTGTCAAATTCAGAGCTAGTGAAAATAATTGTAACTAAGAACAAAACGAGAGTATCAAATTCAAAAAGACTTGTTATGATTGTAAGCCGCCCTGAGCCTCTGTGGGCAGGGTGACATATAAATTCAAATAAATAAATAATATTGTCACATTCCGGAGGGTAACTCATGCAATAATACAGTTACAATGTGGGGAGGTATTATTTGCTACTAGGTTCCTAGTATTTGTTACCTGAACAACCTAAATGGACTGTGTATGTGCTTCCCCTCCACCACCCCCTCCGCCCTCCCTCTCCCACCACCAAAAAGCTCGCAGCCTCTAAGTATGTTTCATCCTGTCTGTGCAGTGCGGGTTCTGGACTGGAAAACTCTCTCTCACCTAAGGAATTGGTTTCAAACATCAGGCTTATAATACAGAAGAGGTTCACGTTGGCGTTGTAGACTGTGAATTCAATGAACACGGCTCTCGTAAAAGTGTCTAGCCAAACATTGTTGAAGAGATACTGGAGAATTCTGTCAACGAGAGAAAAGGCAGAGTTAGTCGATGGATTTTTTGCAGTAGGTGTTTCATTGATGTTTTTATTTTTATAGCCTCTAACTCATCTCAGATATGTGCGGTCCTATCAAAGGGAGAAAGCTATACCTAGGAGATGAAGCCTTCTTTCAGGGGGGGAGGAGGAAACACCTGTTCTGTAGGTCCAAAGGGGGAAAAAATCCCCTTCACTAATAGCGACTGCATTGCAGTTAACCTAATGCATGGGTAGTTTCTAGGAATGGGACTCTAGGCAAAATTTCAGTTTCGGTCAATTTCGGTTTCGGTTCTCATGAATTTCGGTTCTTTTCGGTTTCGGTATTATCGACTCTTTTGCATTGATTTTTTTACCAAATTTTTAACATTGCGTTTTTTCAATGGGGGACAAACTGCAATGTTAAAAATCCAGTACAAAAAATCAATGCAAAAGTCCGATTATACCGAAACCAAAAAAGGACCAAAATTTCAGATTAATCCAAAATGGCCATTTTCGGGTACTTTCGGTTTTATCCAAAACTGAAATTCCCATCCCTAGTAGTTTCTTCTGACTTTCTCTAAAGCACCAGGTATTAGAGCCAAGTTATAGGTTGGATGAGTCAACCCTCCTGCTGTGGCAAAGCCTAGGTCCCTATGCAGGTAGCTCCAATGTCCACCACTGGAGGACACCATTTTCTGTCGATTTATTTCTTAATATTTATTTAGTTATTATTTATTAAAAGCGCTTCTACCCAGCCCCTCTCGCACACAGGTGACTCAGGGCGGCTTTACCACCCCGTCTTCAGGGCATTTCTGTTGTCCATTTCTGTTCTGCAGTATCTATTATTGTTCAAAGATGGAGCAGATAATTTCTTGCAGTAGGTAATTTCATTGGCTTGGTTAAGAAATCTCCAGACCTGGGGTCCTGCTAATCTTCCAAGGAAAGGGCAGAAAAATCCATTGCTTTAGACCTGGGAAATTACACAGGGCCAGCGATAGGATTGCACCCCAGCAAAAAGGCGATTCTATGGGGTTGGGACGTAATGCCACACCTCCCCAATCTCTAGTTTTTATTTTCATGGGCCTGTGCTATTTGTTTGTGTAAATTTGGAATCCAGGGGCACACAATTATCTCAGACTATAATCCTGGATTGCATATTTAGTAAAATATATATAGTCTCTTCCCGAGGCTTATCAGGGCTATCGTGGTTCAGGCAGGCCAGATTCTGTGGCCTACAGTACAGCAGGGATTGGAATGGCCAGCATTATGTCTGACCTTTTTTGAGCTGATCTGTTCCCCAGTTGAATAGATTAGGTACCCAATCAGAGCTGGGTGGACTGGAAGGGGCCATCTGGTGTGAAAACAAGCAGGATTTGAACCAGAAGCGTTCCAGGATACAGGTGCGTGGCTTAATCACTCCTTACTTGATGGTAAAACAAGAAGGTAAGGGATCAGAAATCTGGGTCATGGGCAGACTCAGGGAGCAGGTCAGGTCAGAGTGGCAATCCAAGGTTCAGAGGCTTGGATTGAACAAGGCTTGGACTGAACAAGGCTTGGATGGAGGGGAGGGCAGGTTAGACGACAGACAGGAAAGAAGATAGTCAGTGATTCCCCCAGCTTCCTGGTGCAACCCGCTAGTCTTGTATCCTGGATGGCAGCCAACCAGGAAGCGGGGAGGCACGACAGGGGCAGAACTAGCTGGAGTGGGCGGAACAAAGGCTACAATGGAGAAGGGTTAACAAGGCCAGGACTGGGCCAACCCAGGCAGCTGTGGTGGCACTAGGGAGCCAGATGCTGCTCCAGGAAGCCCCATGGTTGAACATTCAACACATGGGTCCTGAGAAAGATGAAGCACAGATCAAAATGAAACCATCTCAAAAGCCAAGCCCAAGACAAGAGCTACCTGGAGGCGTTCTGGGAATCTGTTCCCAGTTGCACCACATATCCTCCTCCCTTATAGACAGCCAGTTTGCCCCAGATTGAGTGCCCTCTCAGTGTGGACTGGCTCTGGTATTGCCATGCGGAACTCAGTTCCGAGGAGTTATCGATGGCCGAGACGTTCCAGTGTTCCCCGTAGTCCGACGTGTCTTCTGTATCAAAGGAATAAGGAGCGTGGCATTCTTGGACTGAGAGTTGCAGCATGGGGGCTATTTGGCACGAGTCGCCCTTCACCCTTACTTGGCGGATTCGGGCACTGCCCACGAGCTTGGAGTTGCCATCAGTGATAAAGCCTAATTGGGATTTAAGAAAGAGTCAATGTGGAAAATGCAGCTGATCCAAGAATCTCTCACAAGAAGCTCAAACCTGTTTCCTTCCTTATGGTTCAATTTTGGTTCGTTAGAAATGAAGCTGATTTAATTAAATTCTTTGGTTTCAAAAAACGTTAAAGGTAGGACCATTTCCAAACCAAAAAAACTTCCCTCTTAACCAACATTCCAAAACATACATTCCCCCCTAAATTAAACTCAAAAAACCCCATGAAAATTACAATTCCTATTCAAAAAACATTTAACATACATTAAAACAAAAATGAAATGCCAAAAAGCATGGAAATTATTTAAAGATTCTGTCTATATTTCATAACTTATCATCAACATACATGTAAGATATGTAGTTAGTTCCTTACCATGCATACTTACTCTTCTTAATGTTTCTCACTAAACTATCACATATTTTCATTATTAAGCATTAATTTGTTATCGTAATTTGATGACGAACAATTTTTTCAAACTGCCTTAACCCTGTACTTTTGTGCAGAATCGCATTCTATAGAACAGATTCTATACAGTTGTCTACACTGACAGTGTCAACACTTCATTGTATAAAGTGTACAGGGTCTGTATACATGGAAAGGACACTTCTTGCGAGGGGCTAGGGAGCCGAGCGGGGACAGGACTATCCTTTTGGGAGGCTCCCCTTCCCTGCAGCAGGGTTGGGCAGATAGTGGGCATGGGCGAACAGGGGGCTGTTGCATCAGGGGAATGCATAACTCCCCAGCTCCCCGCAAGCCTGCCAGGATCACTGCCTGCCTCGCATGCAACTGCCTGCAGCAAGGAACTCCCGACTCTATTCACACTGGTTTCCCCCAAAGCGGCAGCTTCTCAGCGTGCATGTGCTAGCCTGGCAGAACTGATTTTTTAATCTTTAATATTTCATTGTTCCCTGCACCGATCACTTCCAGACTACAAAAGCACCTCCTCGGCCTCTAATACTACAAAGCTGGGAAATCATAGGGCTCAACTGAAAGTGGGAGGGAGATATCACTCAGAACAAATTCTCAGGAAACCCTGCATTTTGACCACCGGCAATTAACGTATACATTGCTATAACATTTGATTTCCTGGCTCGATCTTCTTAGAAATGTGCGTAGACACAGATCTCTAGGTTTACACCACACTGTTACATTTTCAGAACTGCAGCTCAAGCAGTTTCTAAAATATAGGGACTTTATTTAACATTCTGCCCTGTATAATGAAGGGCATCCCTACCTTTAACTTTCTGGCTGCAAATCGAAGGAGAAGACTCTGGCCCTGATCCATGCACTATACATGCCGTGTAAACACAATGCACACATGTACCATGCACATGCATCTGTGAACACTGTGTGCATTACACACTGTGTGCGCTCCAATTGCATACGTGTTGTGTGCACACACCTGGTATACACACTTGTATTAGCCCCAACCAATCTCAAATAACCAGTCAAATTCCATCTTCTGAATGGCTTTCTTTCCTTTCTGAAATCTTTGCTAAACCGATGGACAGTTTTGAATTTGAAATGGACAGTTCTGTTCATGCAAATTTGTGCTGAGGAGGTCTCCTCCTTCTCACCTATAGTCTCTGCAGAGATGATTATGCGGTATATTAAATCTCAGAAGTGTAACAAGGCTCCGAGAACAGATTATCTGCCAGCAGAAATGTATCGATTACTTCCATCCTGGTAAGCCTCCCTCCTAGCTAAATTGTTTACTTTCATTAATACAGAGGGGTGGATCCCCCCCCCCCCCCTAGACTGGAAAACTAGCATTATAGTGAAATCAGATCTTTGCACCTTGATATGAGCCGTACAAACTGTTGACCAAGGTTGACCTTGCCCATGTGAAGAAGTCCTGGTAGCTGAAGACCTCCTGGAAACCTTGTGTGAAGCTGCTCTCGATGTGCTTGTTCAGGTAATAGGAGTTAGGATCTCTCTGCCCATAGGCGACCAGCAGCAGCATCCAAAGAAATCCCAAGTAGGCTGGGAAGGGAGAGAAAAGGACAGCAGATCGGAAATGCTACTGTGTACTCATGCCAACATATTGACCTAAGCAAATTCCTTGCCCCCAGCCATGTTCACACATACAAAACTAAACCAGTTGATCAAAGTCAAAGCAATTATTTAGGTTTTAGTAACCCACCTGGGTATCGTTCACATGACACTCTAAAGGGCCTTGACCTGCGGCGTTCCGCAGGGTTCTATTCTGTCTCCACTATTATTTAATGTGTATATGCAGCCCCTAGGGGAGATCGTGAGAGGGTTCGGGGTGTGATGTCACCAATATGTTGATGATACTCAGCTGTACCTCTCGTTTTCAATGGACCCAGGTCCTGCTGTCTCGTAACTTTCCCAATGTTTGGAGGCCATGGCGGATTGGATGCGGCAGAGCAGACTGAAGCTCAATTCCAATAAGATGGAAGTGATGGTGGTGGGAAGGGCGAGGGAGGTGCTGGCCCCTCTGATGGGGGGGTTCGCCCGCCTGTTCCTCTTCAGGTTCAGAGTCTGGGGGTAGTTTTGGATTTGGGCCTCCGTCTGGATTGGCAGGTTGAGGTGATGGCTAAAGCCGCCTTTCGCCAGTTGTATCTGGTATGGAGGCTTTGACCTTACCTCTCTGGGCCCAATCTGGCCACTCTCGTCCATGCCTTCATCATTTCGAGGCTAGACTACTGTAACGCACTCTACGTGAGGTTCGCTTGTTTCTGGTTTGGAGGCTGCAGCTAGTGCAGAATGCGGCGGCCCGTCTCCTTATGGGGACGGGACAGCGTGAGCACATAACACCGGTGCTCTGCGCTCTGCACTGGATAGCGTACCGAGCCAGATTCAAGGTGTTAGTATTGATCTATAAAGCCCCGCACGGTCTGGGCCCCTCATATCTCGGGAACCGCCTCACCCTCCACGCCTCAGAGCGATCCCTGCGGTCCGCCGGGGGTGCCTTTCTGGAGGTCCCCCATGTAAAACGGGGGGTCACAATGGAGAGGGCGTTCTCGGTGGCCGAGCCGCGTTTATGGAATTCCCTCCCGGAGGAGGCTCGCCTGGCCCCAGGCCTGTTGGCCTTCCGACGTGTTTGTAAGACTTGGCTGTTCGCCCAGGCCTTCGGAGGGGAGGGTGGGGTAGGGGGTGGGTTATGGGTCTTAGTGATGTTTTATAAACTGTTGGGGGGTTGGTGTTTTTATTGTTGTTGATTTTATTATTATTGTGTTTTTATGATATTGTAAGCCGCCCCGAGATGCCGTAGGCCTGAGGGTGTGGCCAATAAATTTAACAAAATAAATAAATAAAAATAAATAAATAAACCAATTTAGTACCATCGCCAGCTGCCCCGGTGGCCATGTCATGAAAGTACACTAGATTACACATATCCCTTTATGACTTGCATGCAAAGCATTTTGGGATGAATTCCACAGAGTTCTCGAAAGGAGAGACACTTTGCGCTGCAGCCTAGGATCGATTTATATACCGTGTTCAACCAACTATACATGGAAAGGATTCACATTGCAAGGTACTTTGGTTTACAGCAAAGAGGATTATCTGTTCCTGATTTTTCTGGAGTACATACTTTACCTCCTATTCCTGAATACTGTCGCTTGACGTGTGAATGAAACAAAGGTACAGGTGAGTTTAGGACTTATTAAACCAATTCAGCTGTACATGTGAACGTGGCTCTGGGCTCTCTGATCAGGACAAACCAATTCACATAGGCTGGCCAAGGTTGCTCCGCTTCCCCTCTATTACCTCTTGGGCAGAATGGGGAAGGGGATACTTGCACCCCTGGAGTGGCTCAAGGGGCCTCCACGGATCATAGTTGGGTCCTAGCATGGGGGTTCCCAAGCGTTTTGCTTTGTGTGACCCCATTTTGAGACTTAGACTCCCGTGACCCCAGACTGCAACAAAGGCCCTTTTCACACAGGCACGCTAACACCGATAGAATGGGTGTTACGTTTTATTATACATGTTGCAGGGCACCCATAATGCACACCTGCAGCCCTGCAAGATGTATAATAAAATGTAACACCCATTTATTGGTGTTAGAGTGTCTGTGGCCATTTTTACACGGATGCCTCCCACCCACTCGATGTTTGGGTGGTGTGCACGGGGGGGGGGGTGCAGCGGGGGGTGAGGTGATGAGTGTCCACTCGGTGTTCGTCCGTGTGAAGACTGAGTGGGATAGATAACACCCACCTCCACCCATCTCCAACCACCTCCACCCATGGAACCCTCCGGAAAACCTGAGGAGGCCCCCATGGGTGGAGGTGGATGGAGGTGCCAAAACACCCAACTCTAGGTGACTCTTTCTAGCAACCCTCCAACTGCTTTGTTGAGGCCACCCACTCAGCTACCAAGTTTCACCTTTGGGTGTTTTTACACGAGACGCCCCCATGTACGGACACTGATTCACACCGGACGCCTGGCACTGTGAAAATGATGCGCAGCCAAAGACACAGCGGCTCCGACAGTAGCGCCAGTGCGAACAGGGTTCTGCCATGGCTTCGCTCGCACATGACAGGGCGCAAAATCCAGCCCCGTCATGCGCGAGACTAGCTGCGGCAGATCCCCGTTCGCACCGGCTCTACTTCCATCACCGGGCTCCTCCCCGCTGCCGTGTTTGTGCCTCGCGACACTCTGACAGCGCCGGAGCGTCAGGCGTGAATGTGGTATCACTGTCCATGTGGGGAAGCGCTCAGGTAAATTCAATGCATGGGGTGTGCGTGTGTGCGCTCTTATGATCCACACACCGCCCACGGCACAGGAAAAATCCAGAGTCCTTTTTACCTATTTTTCCACGATCAACAAACCCAGAAGGCCTCCACGGAGCTTCTCCAGAGGAAGCGATTTGTGGATTGTGGCCTTTGGACATAGCCCTCAAAATGCAAACCAACTCTACTTTCCCCATTCCCAACTGCTCTTCCAAATACAACCCCACATCTCTCTTTTTTTCCTCCCTGCTCTACTCATTGCCCAGTGCCCACACTGTGTACAACCAATTCCCATGCGTCTGTCACTCAGACTATCCCCCTCCCTCCATTCCCCACCCACAGGACCTAAAGGGCCGACGGATCTGCAAACACATGGGCAAACTCTGACAGCAAAGCAGGGGGAATATCTGTCCGCTGGCGGCCCACCCAGTATCTCTCGAATCAAGGCAAAAGCTTTCTGCTCCTTGACGTGATGGTTCTTCATTTTCTCAATGTCGGTGGCCGGGGGAGGCTGGTAGCTGTTGCTCTGGCTATCTCGTCGGGCTCCAAAGACAGGATTAGAGTCGCCTGCCGGCAAAAGGAGACAAAACGCCTGCACGTTAACAGCGCCTCTCAGTTCCACGGAACCCCTCACATTTCCAGAAAGCTGCATTTCCCCCCCAACAAACTACTCACTCCTGGGTCAATCTCCTCCCCAATCTGACCCACAATAGGGACTGATAATGGCACCTCGGTGAACACACACGCATCCGCTCAGGGAGGGTATATTTGCACAGGCCGGCAAAGAGGCAAAAGCATAAAGAAGCAGAGACTTACCCATTAGCTAGGTTTGAGCCGAGGGAGCTAAGGGTGTTAGTTCAGACCAGGGGGCGAGCTCTCAAGCCACATAAATGATTCAACACCCATCTTGACGATGGGACGTGGGGAAGGAAAAAAAGGATTTCAGATGAAACGAGGGTTATAAATAGATCCGAAGACGGCGGGGAAAGGCCTGTGTAAGGCAGGCAGTTCTGCTCCCAGACAACGAGAGCTACACTCCCGAAAAATACAGGGAGGCCTGCCAGTGATTCAAAAATCATCTGAATCCAGGGATTCAAAAACCAACACACTCAAGAATGAGTCGTGTCACCGTAACCGCTACAGAGAACGGCGATTACAGAGTGGACACAGCTTTCTTCCCTAAGGGTAAAAATAAATGTGCAGCAGTTGGCGTGCTGGCTACCCACTCAAAGAGGGGCCGGGGGGGCGGGGGCAGCCCTGGTGGAGTTCAGGTTGGGACATGTAATTGATGTGTGCCCGACTGGGCCAGCTGGTGAGGAGACCCCCACCCTGGTAGGGTAGAGGAACAGAACAAACGTGCGGCCAGACAGCCCCGCCCCCCCAGCATGCCCCAGCGCCCTGCCCTCTGCCATGATGGGCAGCCATGGTGGCCAATCACAGGCAGCCATGGCAGCCCCTGATCACTGGCGGGGATGGGGCTACAAGCAGATGTGTTGGTCCACCTGGGTGGCCCTTGGCCTGGGCTGTAGGCCTAGAATCATCTGGAATCATCTACTAATCAGGTAGGATCCACCTAGACTTTTGTACCAGACTTTGTGTTTATGTGTTGGTCTGAACTGGAGAGGCCCACCGTTGCTTGGAGAAGTCCTCCTGCTGCAAAGCAAGCCAAAGGGAGAAAACGGCTACACCTGCGTAATTGAACGCGAAGCCCAAACAGAGCAACTGACTCCACCGGCTCTGGAACTCAGCCAGAAGGGCAGATGATAGAGCAAGGAACTTGGAGGTGAAGGACTATCACTCACAGAGGTCTTGCTCAGTCGGGGGGAACTGATTACAGGAGACCAGGGACACTGGTCGGACAAGCCATTGAGAAAGAGAGAGGGAGAGAGACTTGCTGGATAATCAGGAAGGCTGTGGACCGGAGAAGTGCTTGGGAAGCAGGACCAGGGCTTGGTGAGTGGGAGCCAGGAGCCAAGATGTGAGTGGGGAGCTCTGTATGAACTGTAAACCTCTTTATATGGTGGAGGGGAAATACTGTGGTGAACAAATGGACTTAAGCTAATTCTTTGTGTGGACCTGGCTGCTTGGAGGGTCTGATCCTGAAAGGAACTAGCCGGGCCAGGGTCCATGCTGTCATGAATATATTTTGGGTTCTTTGTCGTTACTGGGGGGGTGGGGAACCGTTGTCTCCATGGGGCCACTTTTGATATTAGCAAAAGCCTACAGGCCTGACGGGTGTTCACCTAGGGTGTGGAGAAGGGAGGATGGGGGCTTAGAGGGGAACGGAGTAGAGAGATAGGGCATGTGCCTGGAAGCAGAGGGACTGAGATGTAGGCTCAGGGAAAGGAGGAACAGAAGGCGATGGTGCTTGAAAGTGGGGCTGGCTCTGTGGGCCAGATTTATTAGTTAGTGAAAAGCCGTGGGCTGTATTTGGCTGGTGGGCTCAGGGTTCCCCATACTTGCGTCACAGACACTCCAGTTATGTTTTCAGGTTATTCCCCACAGCTACAAGGACAAGAAACTCCCTTTAATAATAATAATAATAATAGTAATAATAATAATAATAAGGGAAAGAAATCTGAGATTCTGATAATTTCAGGAACTGGGACTTTAAGAAAGAAGACCCAATGTTGAGAGCCTTGCAATAAGCTTGCGAGACTGAGCAAGACTCGAGTTGATTTCCCACGGGCTGCTTCGGTGCCACGGGAGCACACGCTATTCAAATCTAGCGCCGCTCCCCGCCTTGTGGGGAAAAGAGGAAGTGCGGCTCTCCCGCCGGCGAACTCACGCATCTGACAGGGTAGTGAAATCCTACCCTGTCCAGTGCGTGAGCTTGCTGGTGGGAGAGCCGCACTTCCTCCTCCTTTCCCACGAGATGGGAGTGGCGCTAGTTTTGAATCGCTCATGCTCCCGTGGTACCAAAGGCTGCTCGTGAGAAAGCAGCCTGAGCAACCATTGCCTTAATAAACACAAAGGCTCCCTCATAGCAAAACACTGGGCAGTTCCTAGCTCCTTACTGGGCAGCGTAATGCCTCGGAGCGTACATCCGCTGCTACCCACTTGAGTCGATCAACGTCTATTGAGGTGGCAGAACAGAGGGTACGAGCTTGCGGACTGGGCAGGCTGGACGATGTTTGGATAAGGACTTGGCAGAGCCAGCCCAAATAAGACAAGAGTGGGGAGCTGGATGTGCCTAGCCCTTTAAGAGCTGGGAAGTTGAGGGACTGGCCACACCCACTCAGGACTATATAAGGCAGCAGCCTACAGAGGAGAGAGCAGTCTATGCCTGACTGCCAAGGAGAAAGGAACTCTGCAGGAAGTAGGACTCATGAGGTTCACTGTCCAGGGTCCTGAAGAAGGATAATCGTAAGCCTGGAGCATGAAGAGACGTTGTCAAGAGAGCCAGCCAGAGGCAGGGTCCTGGCTGAGCTAGGGGTTAGTGCTAGGGAAGTAGGTTGCCAGAGGGCTGCTTCCTGGCATTAGAGAGGAGACTATGTAAAGACAGTTGTGTGAAGACACTGAGTGTCTGTATATCAATAAAGACTGCAGGAAAGCTGATTCTCAAAAGGCATGGACTAGTGTGGGCCTAATCCTGAGGGGACTTACCCTGTTACAGTGGTCTTCCCCAGACTTCTGGGCAGCTTCAGCCTCCCTCACAAAGGTACCACCCTCGCTCCCAGTGATTCCCCTCCCACACACAACGGCAGCAACTCCACCAGGAAGGAAGTTTTAAAAGTCAGTAGGACCAACGCTCCACCCCTGCCTATCCTGAAGACTTCCTTCTTGGTGGGGTCCTTCGAAATCAGCCGGAGCGTGGCTAGGGAATGTTCACAGTGGGTGGAGGAAGAGTGACCCTTAGTTAGTTAAATTTATACCCCGCCCTTCCCCCAAGGCTCAGGGTGGCTTACGAAATAGCTTTGACTACAGATAAGAAGTGAACCCCACCTTGTAAAGCTGGAAAGACAAAGGGAGACACACACCCCCTCCACTCGCGGGGCTTATGCGTGCGTGCACATGAGTTCCGCGTGGTTTCAGCACAGTTTGTGCACACGCCACACTCCTCATAATGGACATGCACATGGGCTGTGTGCAGGTTATGCGTGTGTTCCATGCACGTGTCTGCAGGGTTTAGGATCAGCCCGAAAGAGGAGTTGGTAGGACGTGGTGGGAGGTAGGAAGGTTCTCATAGTTCGGACATGGTTTCTACAGACCCCTGTGTGGACCCATTCATGGTCTGTTTCCGTTTAGTGCCTCATGCAACAGGGCATCCACACCGAAACATCTGAGATCGGTGTTGACAGAGTGGTGAAAAATGTAACATTTCACATTGGCCAATTTTGCAAATTTTCACCCGACTCTGGAATTGTCCTCACTCAGGGATGTTGCAAGGCAAATCCTGATGTGAACACTGGGAATTTAACTCGGAGCAAATGCAACTCTCTCTGGGAATGGAAAGCTCCTTGCTGCTTTTGGGATTCCAGCTGAAAAATGTATGAATTACTGGCAATTGCAAGTTTTTAAAAGGCCACTAGTAATACAAAACCAGCAGTTTTTACTGACTACCAGAAGATTTACTGATGGTTGGCAACCTCGGTCAGCGGTCACCAGGTCTACTCTTTTATTCTTCCCTTCTATGATTTCATCCAGGATGAGGTTTGAATTATTTAGGTCTGTTATTTCCAGTGCTTTCGAACCTGTTAACATTGTACTTCCTCCTGAATTCAGTCCCTTGAATTTCAAAACATGGAAACATGGTTTCTGTAGTTTGCTGCGTAGGGGGGCAACATGAGAAAATTACAACAGCAGAAAACGTTCCAAGTTCTTGGTCTAATAAGATTCAGAGTGATAAAAATAGCCCATCCCTGATTGTGATCCGGGACAGCGACAGGGGGGGGAAGAAAGAGACTGGATTAGCATCTGTTGCTCTGACTTGTGTTAGGGACCAAACCAGTCCCTGAAGCCATGGGGACCAGAGGCACAAGTGGCGTGCAGGCCCTGGGACCGTGTGCTAAGCAGAGTCACCTGTATGAAAAGAGTCCTTCAAAACTGTAACCTGCTGGGATCTAACTGAAGAAAAGAGATGTCCCTTCACACAGAGTGTTAAATAAAGCACCTTGGTTCTGGAATCGGTGTCCACCTTCGTGGTTACGCCCAATTACCTGGGGTAGAGAGGGGGCCATCGATGGCTGCGTTCTCCTCATCCTCCTGGTCCACCTTTTTCAGAACCAGAGCAAAGAAAGCGGCAAATCCCAGCACCTAGGAAAGATCATCTGTGAGTTCAGAGACTGCAAGGTCTGGAAAGATTGGCCGGGCCCTTGTTTCAGTGCTGCTCTCTGGGCCACACATCGCGGAGAGATGGGGAGAACTTGCCTCTTTATCTGCTGCATCGCTATAGCAACCATCTGAGAAGATGGAAGCCAGGCTACACTGAATGGGGGGTCGCTGAAAAGATCTGAAGGTCAGAAGAGGTGCTCATCCAGCCATCCCACCCCCCTTGTTGGGTCTGCTGGCGTTTCGTTGAGCCTGCAAGACCTGGCTGTTCACCCAGGCCTTTGGAGGGGAGGAGGGGAGGGTTGGGTCGTTGTGTGTGGGGGTGGGGGGGTGGGATATGGGATTGTTTTTTAATTTATTGATGGAGTTGTTTTTTAAATCTTGTTTTTATAGAATTTGATTGTATTGTTGTAAGCCGCCCCGAAATGCCATAGGCATGAGGAGGCGGCTAAAAAATATTTATAAATAAATTGTCCTCTTGGTTAAAGAGTTCGCTAGGAATGGGACTATCGGTATTGGATTAATCCGATACTGCCGATAATTGGCGATATCGGATTAATCCAATAAAACCGATACTATTGGTATCGGTGTATTGGTTTTTTAACATTGCTGATTTTTTGGATCTTTAGCATTGCGGCCATTTTAAAAATGACCGCAATGTTAAAAATCAAAAAAATCGGCAACGTTAAAAAACCAATACACTGATACGGATAAAACCGATATAGGATAAAACCGATACCGGTGAAAGCGGTAACTGGTATTTCGCCGATAGCCCCATCCCTAGAGTTCGTACACTACTTCGTTTTCTGCTGTAATGCCCCGTAAATCTTGGCAAGGGACAACAGCCGGCTTAGGAGGGGATGAAATCGGACCAAACAAGGGGATGTAAAGAAGCTAAAAGGAACTAGATTATTACTGGTGCTGAATAATGATGGTAAAAGACGGGTCCTTGCCCCAAGAAGTTTACAATCTAGAATGGAGAAAGGGGAGGGTGACAAGGGGGAGGGACACACAGGGGGAGACAGGGGTATCTTCATGAAGTTGAGAAGCTGCAGGTGCACGTGCTTGGCTGAATGTCAAAGGGGCTTGGATCCAAAGCAGAACTGACTCCACTGCCATGCAGAGTTTATGGGTGAAAACGGATGTGCCGGGAGCCTGCCTGGGCCAGAGACGCCCCATATGCTTCCAGGCCGCCAGATGTGGACCTGCTGCTGTCCCGGCCCAGATAGGCAGCTAGCCTGGACGTGGTCCTCCGGAAGATCTCACGCCCACAGCCTGGGCCAACGTGGTCTATACAGACCCACACGTCTGTTAGTGGCCCCCCACCCCACCCCCTGCCAGGGATTGGATGCCACCATGATGGGCAGCCATGTCTGGCCACGAGTGGCCACCATGGCTGCCTGTCATGGCGGGGAACGGAGGACAAGCAGGGGGCAGGACTACCTAGCCTTGCATCTGTTCATCCCTCTGCCAGAGCAGGGGCCGGGGGAGGGATTGCCGGCTGGCCTGGTCAGGCGCATGTCCGTTCGGTACCCTGCCCTGGCCAGGGGCAACCTTTCCTCCTCGAGCTGTTTAGCCGGTGCGCTGGGTGCACGTCTGTTTTTACCCAATGGGGAATGGGCCCCTTTGAAAACTAACCCCCTAATTCCATCGCTTCAGTAAAGGATCTCCCGATTTCACCGCCTGATTCTGCCGTCCCGAATTGAGTCCCCGTTCACTCCAGGTGGGAGATACGGGCACAAAGGGGCTGTAGGATCGAGCCCTCCCCGGCCAGCGTGCGCGTTTGCAAGAGCCTCACCTTCAAGGGCTGGGTGATGAAGAGGCTCTCAAAGAAGGAGATGGCCATGGAGATCAGCCACTTGATGGAGTTCTCCTTGCCGTAGTGCAGCCCGTAGAGCATGGTGAAGAACCCGGACACCCCGCTGGTGGCAGCCACGAGGAACCAGCCGATGAACACAAACCACCAGGGCAGGCCTTTGGCCAGAGGCCTCTTGCCGTCCCCGGAGAGGCTCTGCGTCGGGGAGCCCCTGGGCAGTCAAGGAACAGGGAGAAAATGAATATCCTAGAATCGTAGAGTTGGAAGGGTCATCAGAGGTCATCTAGTCCAACCCCCTGTTCCGTGCAGGAAATCGGCTGCTACAGCATCCCCGACAGATGTGCCGTCCGGCCTCTGTCTGAAAACCCCCAGCGACGGAGCCCACTGCCGCCCCAGGTAATTTGTCCCATTGTTGAACAGCTCTTACCGTTAGGAAGTTCTTCCTAAAGTTTAACCAAAATCTACTTTCCTGTAATTTGAGCCCATCGGTTCCAGTCCTGCCCTCTGAGGCACCAGAGAACAAGTCTTTGCCACGTCTGCGTGACAGTCTCCCCTTAGTCTTCTCTTCTCTAGGCTAAACATACCCAGCTCCTTCAACCTCTCCTCATAGGACTTGGTTTCCAAACCCCTGTCCATCTTTGTCACCCTCCTCTGAGCGCCTTCCAAAATTGCATTAGCCTTTTTTGCAGCTGCATCGCACTCTTGACTCATGATCAGTCTGTGATCAACTACAGCCCCTAGATCCTTCTCACATGCCCTGCTGCCAAGCCAGCTATCCCCCATCCTAACCTTATGCATTTGATTTTGATTACCTACATACAGAACTTTACATTTATCTCTGTTGAAATTCCTTTTATTAGTTAGTTTTTGGCCCAATTTCCCAACCTATGAAGATCATTTTGAATTTTATTTCTGTCTTCCAAGGTGTTAGCTATCCCTCCCAGCGGTGTGTCATCTACAAATTTAATAGGCATTCCCTCCACTTTTTCATCCAAGCTATTAATAAAGATGTTGAACCAAAACCGGGCCCAGGACAAAGCAATAATGCTTAGTTTGTAAAAAAACCAAAGTCCCAGGGCCCAAATCTGCCCCAGAAGCCACGCCCACTTCCCCAGAAGCCACACCTGCCCCAGAAGCCATGCCCCCTGCCCCAGAAGCCACGCCCCTTGCCCCAGAAGCCACCCGTGCCCCAGAAGCCACGCCCCCTGCCCCAGAAGCCACACCTCCCCCAGAAGCCATGCCCCCTGCCCCAGAGTTAGTCATAGTTGGGAACTGAACCCTTGTTTCCTGCTAGCAACCCAACCACTGGACCACCCTGCTTCTCTACCGCTGAGTAAAAGACAGGGAGTTCTTCTGATTTAATCTATACAATGGGTGCCTTGGATGGCATGGCACCCATGGCTCGGCTGCACCTCACACCCGGGCAGCCCATCTGTGTAAATGCAGGCCACCAGATGTGTTGCTCCGCTAGCGGTGCTCTGCGGCATCACCGCCAGCGGAGCAGGCGGCCCGAACTTGGGACACCAGCTGGAGGCGGGGCTTGGCAGCCAGCTGCTGCCGCTCCGCTCTCAGCCAGGGGTGGCTGTCCATCATGGCAGGGAGGTGGGGTGAGGACACCAGCATGGGGGCTTGGCTGGGTGGCCGCCTGCCCCCCTCCCCGGTCGGGGGAGGTCACGGGAACATATGGGGCTCACCCTGCCAGGAGAAGTCCTCCCCCGTCTCCTGGGTGGGACAGATGTCATTGTGACGTCTGTTAACACCCTATGTGTCTCCTATGTCCCAGCTCGATGCCAAGCACAGACATTTTGACCCTGCTGCTCTGCTGGGCAGGACGCGTTCAGGAGAGCCCTCCTTTTTTTCTCCCAGGGTTTCTGTTTCAGCTTCTCAAGCAATCACCAGAGAAGGGTGCCTTGCAATTAGAGCTCAAACGAGTACCTGACAAAATCGTGTACACCCGTCAACGTTGCAGTGCTTGACCCCACCCAGTAACATTGCGTCCCCACCCAGTAACATTGCGACCCCACCCGGTAACATTGCGACCCCACCCAGTAACGTTGGGTAATCACTGGTACCCAATTACTGCTCGATGGAGTACGTGATGTACTGATTTTCCAACTTCCGGTCCTGAATTGCTGATTTCTGGTACCAGGTCCTGTGCTGATTTACTCTGGTGCTGATTGGTAAAATGGTCAGTCATTAACTCGGTAATAGTTACAGCCAGCACTTTCACAGGTAGCCGGTGTGGCATTGGGGTTCCAATTGGGCCCCCGATAACTACTCGACAATACGGATGTTACCGGCGGATAGTAAACCATGGCGACCCGTTTTAGCTGTCCTTGCAATGTCTCCCAAGCTCAGCCGGCTGCCGGCAGCAATCCCATTACCTCTCACTGAGAGCCCCGGCCGTGCAGAGCTGACTCTCCAGGAAGCTTTTCATGTGCTGTACCTGCCGGACGGCCTGGCAGTAGCTCTGGGGTTGCTGGAACTTGTGCGGCCCCAGGAGCTGCAGCTCCATTTCCACGTGCTGGAGCTGCACGTAGAGGCAGCGGTTATAGTCTCGATGCTTCAGCCTCTCACCCATCCCTCGCTCTGGAGTTGAACTGCGGGTCTTATCTCCGGGGGAAGAAGAAAGAGAATTAGCCAGGCTGCTCCTGGGACGAGGGGCTGCTCCTGGGGAGCCAGCGGATGCTCTGATTGTAGGCTCTTAGGAGGGGTGCGGGTAACCTAGTAGATCACTTGTTGGACTTGGACCGAGGAGACTGGAGTTCAAATCCCATCTGAGCCATGAGCTCCCTAGCTGACCTTGGGCAAGTCACAGGGTGTCACCTGCCTCTGCTCCGCCTCGCCCCCAGGTGGTCTCTCCATCTAAAGGCAGGCCACCAGATGTGCAGGCAGAGCAGAGACAGCCTGCTCCACTTCAGCTCCGCTTACAGTGCTCCGGAAAATCCCGGAGCACGGCTAGTGGAGCGGGCTGGACAAACCTGGGCGCCTGCCCAAGGTGGAGCTGCTGTCTGTCTGCTTGGTGGATGGCTCTGCTCTCGGCGGGCAGTTGCCCCAGACGACACCATAGAGTTGCGGGCAGCAGCCTAGAGCGTCAGGTGATCTGCCTGCAACTCTATGGTGTGGGAGGGGGGTGCTGTGCAGGCGGCAGCCACCAGGTTTGTGTAAATCCGACCCAGGTGGGGCTGGATGTGGGGGACATGGGATTGGCCACCCCTGGAGCAGCTCCTGGGTCTGTCTAAAAACACTTTCTGTCTCTCAGCCTCAGTTTCCCATCTGTGAAATGGGAATAATAACGACCGACCACTGAGGATGGGACTGTAAAGCACTATGAACCCGAGCGGCTGCTGTGCTTTTATGGGGAAGTCCTGTGGTGTTGTCTAATGGGCAATGGCCCACTTTTGGGGCCAGTGACCACCAGAGCATTCCAGCACTCTAGGATCCTGCAGCGAGCTGGGTCACGCCACCACTGGAGATGATCGCCCCCACGCAGCCTGGTGCTGCTCCTATGGGAGTGTGTGAGCGGCAGGACTTATTGGCCGACACGATGGGGGTTATGTCCCTCTCGACAGATTGAAACGTTGGGAGGTCTGCTTCTTCCAGCAAGTCTCTCTGGTTAGCCTGCCATTTACCTTGCAAATCAACTGAGCCGAGCGTAATGATAATAGGATCGTCTTTCTTTTTACTCTCATCATAAAACTGTTGCCCGGCCCGGTTTTGTTGACAGATGATGTCTTCGACCAAGGCCAAAAGCTTGTTGATGTCAGTCGCTTTTCCAAAATCAGGTTGCGAGGAGGGGAGGGGAGTCTTGAGCGTTTTAAACAGCGAGTTGGCAATTCGTCGGATATCCTGAAAGGAGGAAACAGGGGCTTAGATTTACCAGAGGTGAAGCTTGGATTTACCAGCAGAGGGCGGTGCAGCATCTCACACTAGGAATTCTTCCAAGCACTTCCCCATTCGCTGGGATCCTACAGGGCTCCCATGCACGCCAGGCTCAGATGTTGATCTACAGGTAGGCGAGGGCTGTCTCGGCAGATCCCCAAATGTTTTTCTCTCCTAAATGAGCCTGCCCACAGAAACGCAGGCTTAAGCACCATCACCTTCTAGCTATACACCAATATCTAGAAATGAAGCAAGTGGGTAAACCCAGCAACTACAGTGTGATTAAGTATTGATATCGCTCCAACAGTGTACCTAGCATTGTACAATTGTTAGTTAGAGATGGGTCCCTGCCCCGAGGGACTTACAATCTAGGAAAGAAAAGAGAGAGAAGAACATAGGGAGAGATAGGGAGATATAGGCCCTTTTCACACAAGACACTCTCCACCCACCGCCCACTCCCTATACATGTTGCGGGGCTGCTGTGCTGCCCTATGGGTGCCCTGTAACATGTATAGTGGATGTGCGGTGGGTGGAGAGTGTCTTGTGTGAAAAGGGCCCATACATATAAGTTACAGGGGAGACGAGGACCCGGACGGTGTCTTTCAATGTAACGTCGATGGGGTGACCCCAGCACGTGTTTGAGCGTTGTGTGTAAGTAACACAGCGATTTGAACATTGCTTTGTCCACGTGTTGGGTTCCCGGTAAACTGGGGACGTGAACACGATTGTATTGCTATGTCAGCTCATGTGTTCCCCACGAACATCTCAAGAACGTTATGTTGATATCGAGTGGTGTGTTTGCGTCAGCTTCCAGTTATCCAATCAATAGAGTACTCTGCTTTCTGCTCTGGCTGACTCCTTCCTGCCCATCTCTATCCTAGTGAAGCACAGGCATTATTTCCCTCAAAGGGAACAACATAAAGGTGCCAGTTGAAATGGAGTTGGAAACTCGTTTCCCCTCCCCCCCCATTTGTTTACTATGAACGTACTCCTGAAATTACCTCCCACTGCAATGCTGTTTGCATTTCTCACGCAGCAACCTCTGCAAGGGACATTAGCACCTAGTCCACAAGACAACGCACAGAAGAAATTGCTTTCACAGCTGTTTAGAAATCCCTTCTGTGGGAGGCTGCACCTGCACTCTGAGGAAAGGGCGGGAGGGGAACACCCGTTGCCTCAGTAATTGGGTGCATGTCTGAACATGGGGCGCATTTGAACACAGGACGCCACCAGTGTCATGTCAATATCCCAGCACAGTTTGCAACACGCTTTAATGTTACATTTAAAGACGCCCTGAGTTAATACACCCCCCTTCCTGAATTGAAAGAACCGACATTTGTTTCTGCTCCATCTACTTTGGTTATACTGATTCATTTCCCCCACAGGTTTTCTGTGTTGTTGTTTTCCCCGGTTTGGTTATTTTGGTGGTTCCGCCGCCCTGAGCTGTTTTCAGGAGGGGCAGGATATAAATAGATTAAAATAAATAAAATCAATAAATTTAGGTATTTCAGCTACTTCATTTCGGCGATGCTAGCATTATTGCGCATACGTCATTGCCAAAAGTGGCATAACTGGAACACCCGACTGACCAAAACAACCAAAATTACCGAAAAAATTCCAACACAGACCGCCCCCTCCCCAAATGGATATACGAGTGCTTGTGTCAGTCCCGGATCTTATTCGGGCACTTGAAGGCATACTCCACGATGTGAATAATACCCATGAATAATAAGCCCCCTTCCAGACTCTTTCCTAGCCCCCTCGTAGAGTCTCCCTGCAACTTGCCTTAATCACGGCCTCCGGAGTGAGGGAGAGGCTCTGGATAGTCTGTGGGGGAGGGGGCAGGTTGGGGGATACGCGTCCGCTCTTCCCTGGTTTCCTCTCTTTTGGCTCCTTGCCCACCCGAGGCCGGAGGTTCCTGAAGATCTGCACGATGAACAGGTTGATGGGGAACATGAGCAGGGAGCTCTCAAAGCCGATCATCACCTCCTGCCACGTGAACTCGATTTTACCTGGCAATGAGAGAGGCCGAGAGAAAGGGGGGACCATCGGTGCTTGAGTGGCACAAAAAAATAATAACGAGGTTCCAGATCTGCCCCTGGAAGTCCCAGCTCTTGATCCTGGGAACACAGGGTGGGGAGGGGGTTACTCAGAGGGCTGCCCTGTGAGCCCCCACACTTCCCGCCCCACAAGCCCCTTCCCAGGCTTTGTCCAGGGCTGGATTAAGTTTGATGGAGTCCAGGGCTGGGGATGCTGCTTCCGCTGCCACTGATCAGCTGTTTGATGGCAACTGCCTGTCAATGCTGCAGTGATGGCATCTAGCAAAATCCTCCTCCCACCTGCAGCAGCCCGAGCCTCTACCCTGTTTGGGGAGAGAGACCAAGGCTGGTGTTTTGGCATCCAGCTGTAGATGGCGTCTTGCAGAGCAGCAGCCGGGAGCAGGAAGAAGGCACCAGGGTTACATCCTGGTGCAAACGAAGCCCCTTGTAACAAGAACTCCAGAGAGAAGAGAACCCGTCCCACCTCAAGCCCCCATCATGCTC
This sequence comes from Sphenodon punctatus, assembly GCA_003113815.1. Lineage (NCBI taxonomy): Eukaryota > Metazoa > Chordata > Lepidosauria > Sphenodontia > Sphenodontidae > Sphenodon > Sphenodon punctatus. The sequence continues at coordinate 15,717,615 of QEPC01000412.1, read as the reverse complement.
CCAGCCCATCGTTCTCCGCTTCCCTGCTCTGCAGCGCAAGCAGCAAGGCAAGGGGTGTGGGTAAGTGGGTAAGTCCTTGCAGGGATCAGCCCCACAGCCAGTCAGCACCCAGACAGTGTCTGAGACCCAGTTAGGGGTAAGGAGTCCCCAAGTGTGAACAACTGAGGGCGACCCAAAGCCAAGTATAAGAGAGCAGGAGTTTCCAGTTAAAGGGGGAGACTCCTAGGAAGAGAGAAAGAGGGAGTTGTCTCAGAGGCTGAAATTTGCCCAGGCAGGAGGGGAAGAGTCTGGAAGCTTGTCCAGGGGTCTACATTGTATAGGTACACCCTGGCAAGGAAACTGCCAGGCCAGGGGACTAGGTATAAAGCCCACCCCCTTATTCAAGGGGCTCCCAGCCTGGGATAAAAGGCTTTGTAAATATGACTGTGGTTGTGGGCCGCTGTTCTATAAGAATAAGCAAGAGCTGCAGAAGACTGTCTTCTTTGGGCCTGCTCCTGCAACCCCCTTAGCCGTGGCCCACAACAGCGTGACCGTAGATATACCCAAGTCCATCTTCTGCTCGGCGGGATCCTTGGGAATTCCCCAAAACATGATGCTGGTCAGCATGGTGCAGAGCAGCAGTGAGAAGCAGCAGGAGACCCTCTGGGCTCGCGTGAAGGAGCTGCGTGGGGAGCGGCTGAAGATCGAGTACCAGATGTGCCCGTCTTGGAACCCCTTGGAGGTCTTCATGAAGAACAGGTTGCTGGGGGAGGCGAGGAAGGGTTTAGAAAGAGAGGGCCGCTTGGGCTGCCACTCTAATTGGGCTCAGGCCCCTAGATTAGGAGTGGAGAACCAGGACCAGTTTTAGAATTTGTGGGTTCCAGGGCAAAAACAAAATGCAGCTACCCACCCCCCAATAGCTCCATGCCCTTTAACATCTGGCAGTCTAGTACTTGCTTCCAGTGATGAGCAGGTGGTGGCCCTTTAAGGCCAGCCTGCCCCTCACTGTAACCCCGCCCCTTGGAAGGGGTATAAAGAGGGAAGCATGGAAGGCTCAGGCAGTCTGGTGCAAGCTGCCACAGGGGTCAAAAGCCCAGGCAGGAGAGCTCGTTCTGGGAGCTGGCCCAGGTCCTGAAGCCAAGGGCCGAAGCTGTGCAAGGACTCAGCCAAGCCTGTGAACCCATGGGAGCCAGAGCTGAAGCACCCAACGCTAAAGGCCCAGAAGTACAAACCCATCCCAGCTAAGAAAGAGAAAGGGGTGGGGGGAGGTTACCAGGGACTCTGCTGCTGAATGCTGTATATATTAGAAACCGTGAGCACGAGGTAACAATAATCCAGGTGGGGGAGACCTTGTTGCAGTGCCTGGTGTATTATTGGGGGAAGACGGAGAGCAGAAGGATGAGAATGACCCTGATCCTGCAGGGAAGTAGCAGGAGTGAGGGGACTATTCGTCTCACTTCCAAATACAAAGTGCCATTTTTTTGTGGAGGGGTTTAAAACGCCTCAATACAACTGCAGAACTCAGAACTTAACTCATGTAGCGAGACACAAAACCTAACACTTGTAATAATGTTCAGCAAGTTTTTTACAAATGGAGGGGACCTCAAGGTGCATTTTGCAACATCCTCAGATGAAAACACTCCCGTGAGGCCCTAAAGATCACTGTATTTGGGTCCCGCCAGGAGGGAGCCTCACTACTGCTGCACTGGAGATCAGGGGGAGCCTCCACAATGAAGGGCATTCTGTGGGGCCGCTGGAAGTGCAGGAAAGCAGGAGGCCTGGGGTTATGACCCCTGCATAAATCCAGACCTGTGGGTAATCTAGAATAAGCAGACAGACTCTTATACCACCCCCCACACCCCCGGGCTACAAGGTGTTCTACAGAGAGGTCACTACCACTTACGGTGGCCAGATATGCAAATTTTAGAGGACACTTATTTTTATTTATTTATTCAATTTGTATCCCGCCCCTCCTGCGAGAACAGGTTGCAATCTGTTTTTCTCATAAGTGTCCTCTAAAATTTGTATATCTAGTAGGGATGGGACTATCGGTATTGGATTAATACGATAATGCCGATAATTGGCAATATCGGATTAATCTGATAATATCCATATTGGTATATCGGCTTTTTAACATTGCCGATTTTTTTGATCTTTATCATTGCGGCCATTTTAACAATGGCCGCAATGTTAAAGATCAAAAAAATCGGCAATGTTAAAAAACCAATATACCGATACCGATAAATCCGATATCGGATTAATCCAATACTGATAAAACCGGTAACCGATAATTCACCGATAGTCCCATCTCTATTATCTAGCCACCCTACTACCACTGTCTCCTCCTTCCAGATGAAGCACCCTGAACTTGATGGTCATTGGCACCGTGTACATAACCATCCTCATCATGTTGATTAAAGTGATCCCATTGTTTGGGATGGTTGCCAATAATGACCTACGCTGAAGACCGGTGGCGTTACCTGAACTGCTTCATGTCCTGTTCCGTGGCCACAGGGAACACCTTATCCAGGACACAGTCGCCAACGTCAATCGCCAGCCACGAGTTGCACAGAAAATACCACTTCTGATCGGTAGCTACATCATGGACCAGCACACGATTCACGTACCTGGGGCAGAAGAGCAGAGACAAGCCATTTCAGAAGGGGAAATTCCCTAGTAAAGGGGAGCTAATTGCCACCTAACATTTCTGTAATTCAGAGAAACTTATGGGTGGGAGGGACCTCAAGGGTCTAACACTCCCTGCTTGAGTGCAGGATGACCGCAACTACGGCATCCTTGGGCTGGTCTGCAGCAGCGAATGAGTTAAATTCTGTCTCCCAAAGCTCCTCATACCCACTGGCCTCCTCGCACTCACTAGTGAGAGGAAAGGCAGAGTCTGTGAAGCAGCCAGAATATAAGAGGAGGAGAATCAAGGAGGTGGAAAGGTCTGGCCCTCTGCACTCCTCTCCGCATAGGGTGAAATCAAACGAGACAATAGCCCACATTAGCCTTCCGCAGGTACGTTCCTGCCCACCTGTCTGGTCTCCATGTGGTCACCCCAGAGCCGCTACTCATGGTGGAGTCCAGGGACGTCGCGGGCCCATCATGCCGTCCAATCAGGGCTAATGGATGCCAAAGTGTCTGCGTCTTGTCAATTAGGTTCACACCCAGCCTCATTGGCATCCAGGTCTGACAGCACATAGAGTCCTGTCTAGCGTGCCCAGTCAGCTGAGAGGTGGTAGGCAGCAATTTCCCTGGCATGGTCAGTCTAGAACAGGGGTGGGGAACCTCAGGCCCGGGGACCAAATGCGTCCTACAGCAACTTTTTATGTGGCCCCTTTCCACTTCCTGGATTTGGCCCCTGGATTCAGTTCTTCCCTCCAATCACTGAAAAACTGAGCTCAAGGGAAGGGAGCGGAGATGAGGTTGTGCACACAAGGATAGGGGAGAGTTCCATGGCACAGAGCCATGATTTGGGCCCGCCTTCCCTTGAGTGCATCCCCCGCCCCAACTTCTGCGTGGCCCTCGGAGCTTGTGCAAGCTTCCAAAGTGGCCCCCGGGAGGGAAAAGGTTCCCCAACCCTGGTCTAGAGAAAAGAAGACTAATGGGGAACATGAGAGAAGCGTAGCAGCATCAGGCTGGCCAGGCATAAGTCTCACAGGATTAGGGCCCAGTACCTTCAGGCTGCTTTCACCCATTATCATTATAATAACTGGAGATAATACTGGGTATTATAATTCTTTCGTTTTTGTAATGTGTGAATGCACTATTCCCCTTTTATGCTGCAAGGTCATTGGCCATTTTTAGACGAGCGGGTTGCCATCGCGCGACCTGCTCGCGTGATGTTTAAAAATCCCGCGACGCGGGATTACACGTGACAGCGGTCGGGGATCATGCGCATGGGAGGCGGTAGCGCATGATTTGCTGACCGCGAATTAAACACCCCGATTGCGAGGTATTTAATTCGCGGCTGGCAAATCATGCGCTACCGCCTCCCATGTGCATGATCCCCGACCGCCGTCATGTGTAATCCCGTGTCGCGGGATTTTGAAACATCGCGCGACCGACCCACTCGTCTGAAAGCAGCCGTTGTAAAAGGCACATTTGGTGGCTCTTACAATGACCCAAGATCTTGCAGCATAAAAGGGGAATAGTGCATTCGTACATTACAAAAATTGCAGAATTATAATACCTGGTATTATCTCCCTTTATTAAACTAGCCCATTGTGTAATGGATGAAAGCAGCCTCAGTCTCTTCAGGGATTAGCTCACAAGTTTCTTTGTTTATGCAAGTCTCCAACACATTAAGTCTCTCAGTGAGGTTTAGCACCCTGGCACCGTCCACTTTACGCCCTACCCCCACGACCCCCCAGGGCTATTCCCAATTACAGGGTTCCACTCTCAGTGACGTATTCAGTGTCCCTCTGGGTTACAGAGTCAAGCAGCTCCCTTCCAGCCCTGTAAACCCCACTTTCCAGCTGCTCCCTGCAGCTCCCAGCAGTCTCTAAGACTTGTCTCCATTAATCTCTGTTCCCCCAATGTCCATTAGTGCTGAACCGAGCACTAAAAACATTATTCTCGATTATTTCCGAGTTTCCGAGGTTTGGGCCTGAGTTTTTGGTCGCTTCTTGGTAACTCAGTCGAAAACTCGGTACTCGGGCGTGGCAGGAAGGGTGGCAGAGAACAGGGAAGGGGGAAGAGATGGGGGGGGGCAGGGCCAGTAAACTCACCGGAAAGCAGAGGGAGCTGGCACGTTGCTATGGAGTGGAGCCACTGTTCTATTGCTCTCTGGGGAAATGTAGTCCAGCATGCTCCCAGAGAGCTAGCCGCAGCCACTGTTCTAATGCTCTCTGGGAGCATGATGGGAAATGTAGTCCAGCATGCTCCCAGAGAGCTAGCCGCAGCCACTGTTCTAATGATCTTTGGGAGCATGCTGGACTACATTTTCCAGCATGCTCCCAGAGAGCATTAGAACAGCGGCTCCACTCCACAGTAGTGTGCTGGCTCCCTCTACTTTCCAGTGAGTTTTCTCCCCTTTGGGAAGGGGCTGGGAATGGAGAAGGCAGGGGCAGCAAATTCACCAGAAAGCAGAGGGAGCCGGCGTCCTGCTGTGCTCCCAGAGCACTCCACAGTGACATGCCAGCTCCCACCGCTTTCTAGTGAGCTTGCTGTCCTCTGCCCATTCCCCCTTTCCTGCCCTCTGCCCTGCATTCCTCGATTGAGGAATTGATGAGTATCGAGCACTGGAGCCAGTTCCTCGGTACTTGGCAAAATGAATTGAGTACCGGGATACTCGGTGAAAACAGAGTAATCTCGAGTAGCAAGTTTCAGCCCTAAACTCCATGTAGCCAAACCCTCTGGCTTTACTTTCTCTCAGGAGAAGTTTCTCTTGGGATCTATTTCCCCAGCAGTCATGCTCCCTTGCTGTCTCTACTAGCCCTGAGGTAGCTTGCAGGCTTGGCTCCCCTCTGGGCTGGCGAGTGCCACACTCTCATGCGGCTGCTCAGTCATTAGGCGCTCTCCTGCCTTCTTTGCAGCGCCTGCAGTTCTGTTTGTGCCACCACGCGTCAGTGCTAACTGCCTTAAAGGGCCAGTAGCCCACAAGGTTTCTGGCCTGCCCCAAGCAGTTTTCAACTATCGAAAAGAAATTGACCCAAAAGTTGGTGAACGTGTGTTCTCTCCATTGCAGCAGAGGGAACAAAAAAGAATGGGCTTCAATTGATGCCATATTAGATTTTGGTTAGATGTTAGGAAAAACTTCCCAACGGTGAGAACTGTTGAACAAAGGAATAAGGTGCCTGGGGAGATTGTGGAATCGCCTTCTTTGGTTTGTTTGGTTTTTTGTCTGAACAAGCATCTGTCTGTAGGTAGAGGGTGTCCTGCCTTGGAGCAGGGGGGCGGACTAGCTTGACCCTTCAGATCCCATCCAACAGAATGATTCTAGGGAGAAGTGGGAAGGTTGGGGGTCAAAGGTGATTCAGCCACAGTGGCCATTTTTAAAACAGAGGCAACGATACATCCCTCCTGCATGGAATGTTGCATAGGGGTGAAATGAGAATAGATTTCCATTCTCATGAGAATGCACAAGATTCTTGCAACCCCAGGGAGATCTTGTGTGTTCTTGCAAGGGTTCTCGAGAGATTATCAAGAAACCTCAAAAAATGCTCTGTGCATGTATAAATGCCTGCTACCGTCATTATGCTCATGCGTGGCCCCTTGGACCCCCAAAACGTTCCGCGCATGCGCAGAATGGCTGTGGGAGGCATTTGGTGCATGCGTAGAACTGGTTTCCGGCCACACGAGATCTCGTAAGAACAGATCAGGAATCGTCCGATTCTCAACCTGTTGTCATTCCCAAACATCTCAGCAAGAACCCAGTCCTCCCTGAGATTTTTGAAAATTGCAAGGGTGAATTTCAGCCCTAACGTTGCGAGGATCGGTTCCTGGATACTTATGCGGCGCTTGGAGATTCCTGGCTGGTAAGTGTTGCAGAAGGGCAGAGGCTTCGTATTCGGGTCCCTGTAAAAGATGCTCCCAGACTCACCAGGATGGGCTGTCCCCAGAGTTATCGTGCCACAGTCGGATGCTCTGCAGCTCCCCGAGGGGGAAGAGAGTGCAGAGCAGGAAGATGTCCACGCTGCTTCGCTCCAAGACTGGTGCATCAGGGTCAGTCAGATGGTGTGGATCACTCTCCCCTTCCTGACCGTAGAGTGTGAGGGTCACCTGGAAGAGGGGTTTTTGCAGCGGGAGGTTCAGAATGTGTATTGAACTATTGATGGTTTTTCTTCATGGCATCCCCCACAGCTGGCACAGGGGGGAAGGAAGCAGGGCCCTGAGTGGTGCTGGAGGGTCTGGGGCAGAATGGGGTCAGAATCTGGCAACTGCAGATCTAGAATGTGGGTCCACCGTCCTGCTACACAAGGGCAACTACCACTCTGCCATCCTCGCGACGCAAAGACGTTGCAGTCAGGCAGCGACTGGGACCAGCACCTCTGTAAGTACTTAGGGCTCTGATTGGCTGTAAGATCCCATGCACTGATTGGGCAGGAAACCTTATACTATAATTCCTAGATCAACAGCCCTCTTCAGTTCTGAACTTACTGCCAGTTGCCCCTCTCTCTCATAGACAGACCTCCTGGTACTGACTCACATGCAGGTCACTGCTGCCCAGACATGGATTACCAATCTGAACACAGCGCCAGCAGGAATGGACCACTCAGACACAGTCCCAAGCTTTTGCTTCTAACCCAGATTCTTGCCTGCCCCCTTAGACGGTCTGACCCCTGCAGGGAGGGATGTCCCAGGTGCAGACCTAGGACTGGGCTACAACAGCCTCATTGCTTCACTTCCACCCATGGGCTGGAATCCTGACAGCTGGTCAGAACAAGGGAAGCTGGATCTGTGCACTAGATGTCTGCCGTATTTCTAGCGTCACACAGGTACGGACAACATGACATGCAGGAGACACGCACGCATCCTGTCGGTACCTTGGAGGTGGTGGCTGCCCCGCGACGGTGTCCAGTGAAAACAGTCACCAAGTAACGATACTGAGCAAAGGGGTCGTTATCCTCCAACACTGTTATCTTCACCTGCAGAGAAACACAAACAGGATCAAGATGCGGGAGGGGCGACCGGGAAGGGAGGGGGGGATAAAATGGCAACAGGCCAGCAAGTAGATCTCGTGGTTGTGGAAGGAAGCATAGATTCATCTGGTGGACACTGAAGGGACCTAAAAGGAATGAGGTGGCCAGGGGAAGGAGGCAAGACAGAAAGACATGGGGTGAAAACAGACACAACGTGGGCCCGTTAGAGCCCAATATTTTATTTTTATTAAAACATTTGACATCCTGTCCCTCCTGCCAAAGGCAGCTCAGGGTGCCTTACAACATATAAAAATATACATATACAAATACACAAAAGAACATAAACATAAAACATCTAAAAAGGGGGGAGGAGAAGGGAAAAAAAGGGGGGGGACCCGGGAAAAGAGGAGGGAGGAAAAATATACCGCACCCATAAAAATAAAAGCCCACCCTCACCCGTCTCCCTCACCAAAAGCCTGGAGGAACAGCCAGGTCTTGCATTAACGTTGAAAAGAGTAGAGGTCTGAGACCACACGGGCCTCTGCCAGGAGGAGGTTCCACAGCCTCAACGTGGCCACTGAGAACGCTCTCTCCATAGTGACCCCCTGGGATACCCGGGGGACTTCGAGAAGGGAGCTCCCGGTCGATCACAGGGGTGCAAAATCCTGCCCTGACATGCGCGAGAGAAGCCGCGGCAGATCCCCGTTCGCACCGGCTCTTTTCCCGTCGGCCGGCTCCTCCACGCTGTCTTACCTCACCCCTCCCGCTTCCACCACTGCTACCACAGGTGAGAACACAGCCTAAGTCTGAGAAGTATGGCCGAAGCCGTCGCACCAGGTGTCCTTAGCAGAATGCACTCCTCGCCACAGCTCCAACCCTGGGCATCTAGACGAAGCTGCACATCAAGGAGCACTCCCAGACTCCAAACCTGGGGGAACTAATGGGGGCAAACCCCATCAATGATGGGGGATGCCACACCCACCGCCTTCCCCACTAGCATCACTGACTTCAGTCAGCTTGCCCTCATCCAGTCCCCCACAGCCGCCAGACATCATGTACGCAACAAGACTGCGGGGTCTGGGTCGGATGAAAAAGAGAGATAGAGTTGAGTTTCATCAGCATATTGATGACAACAAACTCCAAAGCTCCTCATGACCTCGCCCAGTTTGCTTTCTTTAAGTAAAGTTCCAGTTCCAGGTAGAGGGAGGCCGGACCAACCAGCCTCCTCACCACCCGGAAAAGCTCCACTGGACGAAACCTCGCTGATGCTATGGGGACAGCAAAGAACTCTTCCTTTGCTGCCTGCACAGCCACGGCATAGGCTCGCAAACTGGCTCTGTGTTACAATCTGTTGGCTTCAGCATGAGAACAACGCCGCCGTTGCTCTAACTGCCGCCCTTCTTGCTTCAGCAACCGTAGATTCTCAGTAAACCAAGGAAGCCTGCGGTGCTGATGCCTAGGGAGCAGATGCCTAGGAGCCATCTGGTTGATGGCCTCAGTCAGCAAGATTTTCCAAATAGCAAAGTGTTTATCGAGCGTCCGGTCATCAATATCAGAGGGTAATTCCCCCAGAGCACTCTGGAACCTCTCCGATTCCATCAGTCTCCGGGGGCGAACCAACCAAACTGGTTCCACACCCCTCTGGGGGCAGACATGTGCCAGGAGACAGACCCATAGGAGATAATGACCCGTCCATGACAAGGGCACCATTGGCACCTCCCCCACCAACAGATCACCCGCCTCAAGGCCAGTGCAGAAGATCAGGTCCAGGGTATGTCCCCCGGACCTGATGTGTTGGGCCGATGACTACTTGAGACACGTCCATGGTCGCCATGGAGGCCATGAACTCATGCTCCGCTCCTCCAAGACTGGCGTTGGTGTGAATCTTGAAGTCTCCCAAGACCAATGTCGTTGGGAACTGCAATACCACCTCTGACACCAGAGCATGCAGGGATGCTGCCATACAGGTAGGTGCACAGTATACTAGCAGCACTCCTAATTTGTCTCACACCAAATCAAGCACAAGATGGAGACCCTCAATGCCTGACATAAGCTGCACTGGATACCTCCTAACGGACCATGAGTCCCTAAAAACGACGGCTACACCCCCACCACCCCCACCCCCGCCCGTCCCTCTGACCGTGGCTGATGCTTCACTGAGTACGCAGCCGGAACAAGGTCAACCAGAATAGGCCCCGACTTAGTGTCCACTCCAGCCAGGTATCCGTGATACACACAAGGTCAGCTGCATGATCCAGGATTAATTCCTGGATAGTCGTTGACTTATTAACAACCGACCTCAGCTGGGGAATATGGCCCACCTAGGTTGGGGACTCACCGTCACATCAGTTTCAGGGCCACCAGATGTGGGTCCGCTGCTGCTCTGGCCTGGGCAGGTGGCTGGCCCGGATGTGGTCCCCCAGAAGATCCCGGGCCCACAGTCTGGGCCAAGGGCTGCCCAGGTGGACCAATGTGGTCCATAGCAGGCCCATACATCTATTCCTGCCACCATTCCTTGCTGGGGATCGGAGGCCGCCATGGCCAGCAGCCATGTTGCCTGTGATTGGCTAGCATGGCTGCCTGTCATGGCAGGGTTTGGGGTGCTGAAAGGATGCTGCGGGTGGGGCCGCTTGCCCATGTGTTTGTTCTCTTCCCCACTGGAGGTGGAGCAGGGGAGGCCTTACTGGCCAACCTGGTTGGGCACATGTCCGTTCAGTGCCACAACCTGTCCTGGCCAGGGGTGGGCCCCCCGGCCCCCCGTTCCTGGGCTGCCTGGTGCACCAGCTGCACCTCTGTTTAATCCACTGAGACATTGTGGATTGAGCTAAAATGGGTTATTGTGGCAAAGGCAATTTCCGATGAAAACTGATGATTTGCCATTTCCCTAGACGGGCGAAAAATCCTGGCTTTTTGCAATGGTTTATCTGGGTTCCCATTTGGGAATGTCTTATATTTTTTCATTAATATCATTACATTTTTATTTCTGCCCTTTTATTTTTTTAACTTTTTTGGAATTTGGGGAAATTATCATTTTGTTGGACAATGGAAGTGATGGAAATTTGCAGGCGGAAAGCCCCAAAGTGATAAATGAGTGAAATTCATCCTAAATCTAAAATTTTGGCAAGAATCCCCAAATGGAGAGAATGCCCGTTGATTTGGGAATATGCCAGATCACTGAGGTCTCTAAGCTCTAAACGTAACCTGGCTGCATTTTAGCCTTTATCTAATAGTGATATCTGAAAATAAACCTGATACCCTCTGTTGGATACTGCCAGGAACATGCCGAAGAAAGCCACCATACAACAGGAGAGTACTAGTTCTTTAGTCAGACTTGGATCACCTTTCATGGGAATCCATGGCCATCAGGCCCAAACAGGACTCATTACTCTTTGGTCTAAGTGACCACAAGAGAGATTTAAGCCATAAGGGGAATTCTTCCAGTTACTCAGAAGCTGCATTAGTAGAAGGCTTACTTTGGCATCATCCTGGATGTCTTTTCTTCTGGCCCAAATAACCACCAGCACGTAGACAAGGAAGATGCAGCCCACGGTTGTCACTACCACGGGGTTGTCCACAAATGTGGCAAATAGTTCCACTGTCTTGCTGACATCAATGGCGTTGGGCATGACGAAGAAGGAGCTCCCAAAGAAGGTCAGGTGGTTGCAGAGACAGTGGGTGCTCCTGGGAGTTGTGTTTGGGCCAACCTAAAAAGCCAATGAACAATCAGGTTGATGATGCTCTGGTTTCAGAGTATGGCCAGGGCCCTGTGTATTCTGCACATTTCCCACCCCTCTCCAAATTTTCCAAACAGGGAACCCAAATTTTGCAAGCAGAATAAATTAGGCAAATTAAATAATGCAAATTTTGAATGCAAATAATTTCCCAGCATGCCATTTGCCATCAACTTTGTCCATCTCATATCTTTAAATAATAATTTTAAAAATCTCACAAAATACTAGGGCTGAAACTAGGGCCCTTTTGTTCTCCTGAGACATCTCGCAAGATTTTGGGGCAGGCCCGAGAACTCGGCGAGATCTTGGTCTCAGTATGAGATCTTGCGAGATATCACACGCAAATATAAATAAATTAAAAATTACTGTACATGCAGAAATGGCTGTCTAAGCCATCCTGCGCATTCACAGCCCTTTCCCAAAATGGCACCGACACTGCTGGCGCCATTTTGGAAAAGGGCTGGGCGTGCACATAGTGGCCCTGCTGGCCATTTTGCGCATGCACAGTGATTTTAAAAAAATGTTTGCCTCCTCCTCGCATTCCCTGTTCACCCACAGAGAAGTGGAGCAGCGAGAGACCCAGCGACTGGAGCAGTCAGGTGAGTAAATGATGGAGGAGTAGGAGTGAGGAGGGAGGGTTGTAAAAGGCCCTTTTTTCCCCCCAAAGTGCAGTGGTTGTCTCAAGATTCTTGCTCTTCTCGGTGAGAGTCCAGGCAATTTGACGGCTCGTTCTCACTTGCAAGAACGAGCAGAGTACCCTGATTCTTGCTGAGAAAAGCGAAAATCCGGGAATCAAATTTCAGCCCTACAAAATACTACACTGATCTACCAGCAGGGGCCTCTTCTCTCCCCTGGGGGGTCGTGAGTTGCTCCTTTCCAGCAGTTGTGGCCCAGAACCCCATTGCCTTGGAATATATACCAGCTGATAGTGGTGCCAGAATCCCATTGGCTAATTCATAGTGCTAACATCCCATTGTCTCACTCAGTGCTGCTCCACTCAGGCTCTAATTCTGCTCTAGAAGAGGCAATTTCTGCGACAATTTGGCCACATGCAAAATTCCGCAAAAATAGCTGCGTTTGCGGCAGTACAAAATTCCCAGGGGCCCCAAATCTGCCTTACCCCCTTGGGGCGGGCTTAGCGCTAACAGAGCTAATGAGTTGTGGCCATGGACACCATCAAGTTCTAGTCGAGAGGAGTCACTGTAAGTAGAGCTGAAGCAAATAGCCATCTGAAAAATATCTGCACACAACAAATATTTGTTTATCTGTCTATTTGGGTATTTCACTTTGGCTACTCCAGGGTTTGGGGGTGGGTTGGTCATTCTGCTTCAGATATTCAGTTGGTTGATGAAGTATTGCAGATGAAACAATGGGGGAAAACCACAGGAAAACAACTCTGGAAATCCAAAACAAATATAGGAATAAAGTACCCCTCTGCCTGCCTTCCTGGCACCCATGTTTCTCTAGGTTAGTTTTTTGAAAGCCATCTCAGAAATCTCCACTGCAACCTTTTCTCACTTCCTCTGTACTCACAAGGCACCCATAGCTGTTCCAGCTCCCCTGGAGCTCATCCCAGAATACGCACTGGGATACAAAACAGGTGACCGCTATGGTTAGGTCACTGTTGGGCATGGCCTCCAGTTCTGTGTCTTGTCTTATGCTGAAATAATAAGTCCCTTCTCCATAAATGAGTTCTTCCGGGCTGAGAACCCAAGTGTACAGCTCACCTGGAACAGAAAGAGTTTTGTTACAGACTAGGGGAAGAAGTGTGGAGTTAAATAGGAAGCAGATGACCAGGAAAGTTCTCCAAACCAGAGGCATAAATTATAGGGGGACAGAGGAGATGCATCCCATCAAACGTTAAGATTCAGGGGAAATGAATACCCATATCCAACCCAAAGAACTTCCAACAGCCTCTATGATTCATGTCTAGTAGGAGGTGGTCATGTTGGGAATACTCAGAAGAAACACTTCCTGGCCATCAGACAGCTTACAGGCTGCAGAGGGAAGCAGTATGGGCAGCAAGCTAAAGCAGTGTAAGTTGAGGGAAACCTACAGGGGCTAGATTGGGGGTGGCCATGGTCAGAGGCTCCCCACCCCTGCCGTGGACAATAGGAAATGGATCCCTCCATAATTGCTGTGTTTTCCCCAAGACATCCAGTGCTGACCATTGTGGGAGACAGTATGCTGGACTAGAAGGACCATTCGTCTAGCTAGGAGGGCAGTCTTTATGCAATGGGAAATAGCAAATGGTCTTACCTCCAGTGTTTCCCTCATTAGGCAGGTGACTTTTCATATCGTAGCTAGTCTCGTTGGGGTGAAAGCCGTATCCCAAGTATACGATCAGTGGGACAGCCTGCTCGGCCTCCAGATGGATCACCAGAGATGTATTTACGGAAGTGACATTGACTTGGAGGGCACTGAAATTGCCCAAATCCAACAGACTCTTCTCTTCCGGTGTTGCCGAAGTTCTTGGCAGCATTATCTACGTGTATAGAACTATAGAGTTAGAAGGGTCCTTGGGGGTGGGTGGGGGTGATTTAGTCCAACCCCTGCTTGGATGGCTGCAGCTACAACGTCCCTGAGAGTTTTAAATACAAGAATGCAGTTCTGAAAACTAATCCTGATCGTATTGAACATCAGCCAGTCAAGATATGATGATCTGCCAGAAAGGTGCTGCTTCAAGAATACACTAGTAAGGGGAACCTTAATAACCGTGAACCACACATCACTCCACTTTGTGTAATTACTACTTATGGATAGATAACCAATGAGAAGACAGGAAGCTGTCATTGATCCTATCTCCAAATAACAAAGCTAGGAGGCACCCAACTGGCAGTAGGGGCGTAGCTGTCATAGGGACAGGAGGGACATTTGTGGTGAGGCCTAGGTTGTGGGGGGGGGGCGCAAGCTAGGGGAGGCACAAATCCTGTCCTGTTACAGGGCAGCTGGGCAGAGACTGAGCTGAGCGGAAGTGCCTGTGGCATGCGTGCCAGTAGGCAGCACGGGACGGAACAACTACTGGCAGAGGCGGCGGCACGAGGAAGACAGTACAGCCACAGCCTCCAGGGCTCAGACGCAGCAAGTGGAGGGAGGGAGAGGCGCTCGGGGCAGGAAGGAGGAAAAGGGGTCGGACAGAGAAGAAAATGGCAGTGGTGGGGACCCTAAGTCCATTTCTTGCACCTGGGCCCATTCCAACCTAGCTACGCCCCTGACTGGCAGCCAATTTAAAACAAATTAAAAGTAAATACATTTTGGCTCAACATACAATGAACCTGTGGAACTCATTGCCAGAGGCGGTCGTGCAGGCCAACAGTTTAACTAGGTTAAAAGAAGGAGTGGAGACGTGCTTAGAGGAAAGACCCATAAATGGTTATTGGTAAAGCTGAAACAAGTACCTGCAAAACCAGGTATACCTCTTGAATTTCCAGTACCCGAATCCAATAGAATATTTTGGTTCCTTTCCGGTACCTGAACCGGTTTTCAATCAGGTTCCTGAAATACCAATATACTGACAACCGGTATACCAAAATATCAACAACTAGTATACCAAAATACCAATTTTGTTCAGATTTTGTGAATTTTGGAGGTAATTCTGGTATACCTGTTGTTAGTATTTTGGTATTTCGAGTATTTGGCCTGTATTTGGGTACCCAAAAACACAGTATTACTTGCAGGTACTAAATCCGGTACCTGTTTCAACTCTTAGCTAAGCTGATCAAGGGAAGAGTATGGGTCTTTCATTTTGAATAATACCGAGGAAAGGGAGCAGAGACTGGATTTACCTCAATGCGTTCTGTAAGGTCGCTAACTGGTATGACAAACCCGTCCAGACTTGTAAGAGTTAGGCCTCCCACACCTCCACTGATGTCAAAATGGTCACTTGAGGCAAAGGGATTGATGGAGAAGCTCACCATCTACAAGATGAATGGCAGGTGTTTGATTCAAATCCCAGTCTCTTCATTGTTGTGTGGACTTGAGATTTATTTATTTATTTATTTGATTTATTTGATTTATACCCCACCCCTCCTAAACACAGCTCGGGGCGGCTTCCAACAATAAAATCAATAAAATAGTTTAAAACATATAAAAATACAATCTCAAATATTAAAACAGGGCCCGGGATACAAAAATAAATAAATCAAGCAATCATATGGGCAGGGGGATAAAAGATCCCCTAGACCCTCCCCCCCTCCCCAAAGGCCTGGGCAAACAGCCAGGTTTTACACTGTCGTCAAAAAACCAACAGGCTTGGGACCAGGCGAGCTTCCTCCAGGAAGGAGTTCCAAAGACGCGGCCCGGCCACCGAGAATGCCCTCTCCATTGTGGCCCCCCGCTTAACACGGGGGACCTCCAAGGTGGCACCCCCAGCAGACCGAAGGGTCCGCTCCGGGGTGCGGAGGGCAAGGCGGTCCCTGAGGTATGAGGGGCCGAGACCGTGAAGGGCTTTATAAGTCAGTACCAACACCTTGAACCTGGCTCGGCAAGCTATCGGCAACCAGTGCAGAGCACGGAGCACAGGTGTTATGTGCTCCCGACGACCCGTCCCCGGAAGGAGACGGGCCGCCGCATTCTACGCTAGCTGCAGCCACTGAACCAGACACAAGGGAAGCCCCACGTAGAGCGCATTGCAGTAGTCCAGCCTTGAGGTGACAAAGGCATGGATGAGGGAGGCCAGGTCCGGGCCGGAGACGAACGGACGCAGCCTCCACACCAGATGCAACTGGCGAAAGGCAGCCTTTGCGACTGCCTCCACCTGCCGCTCCAGGTGGAGGTCCACGTCCAGCACCACCCCCAGACTCCGGACCTGTTGAGCTACGGGCGGGCGAACCCCCCCAATCAGGGGGGCCGACACCTCCCTCGCTCTCCCCACCACCATCACCTCCGTCTTATCGGGGTTGAGCTTCAGTCTGCTCTGCCACATCCA
>QEPC01000412.1:15676601-15701389 GCA_003113815.1 Sphenodon punctatus | reverse complement strand
TAGCAGGGTCTGGGTCTGTTGAAAAAGAGAGGTACAGCTGAGCATCATCAGCATATTGGTGACACCGCACCCCAAACCCTCTCATGACCTCCCCCAAGGGCTGCATATATACATTAAATAATAGTGGAGACAGAATGGAACCCTGCGGAACGCCGCATGATAAGGCGCGGGGGCAAGATGTTTCCTCCCCCAGCACCACCCGCTGACTTCTCCCCGAGAGGAATGAATGGAACCATTCAAGAACAGTCCCATCCAGACCCCCCAGGTCACGCAGCCGTCTCAACAGCAGCCCATGGTCCACGGTATCAAAAGTGGCCGAGAGATCTAGCAGGATGAGAAATGTTGAACATCCTGCATCCATCTCCCGGCGGAGATCGTCGAGCAAGGCTACCAACACCGTCTCAGTGCCATAGCCGGGGTGGAACCCAGATTGAAACGGGTCCAGGAAACAGATGCTATCTAGATGCGCTTGGAGCTGGATTGCCACCGCCCGTTCAATAACCTTCTCTAAAAAGGGAAGGTTAGAGAAAGGTCGGTAGCTGGCGAGGGCGTCCACATCTAAAGATGGTTTCTTCAGCAGGGGACGCACCACAGCCTCCTTGAAACTGGGCAACAACCTCCCCTGCTGCAAGGATGCGTTAACAACCCTCACCAGCACCGTCCCCAGCTTTCACCAACCAGGACGGGCATGAATCAAGTTCGCAACAAGTGGCCCTCACAGACCCCAAGACATCCGCCGCATCGGCCAGCGTCACTTCCTGAAACTCCCCCCACAAAGATGGACCAGACGGGGCCTCCAACACCTCGTGCTCTCTACCTACTGCCCCCAATCCCACGTCAAAGTCGGCCTGAATCCGAGCAATCTTGTCTGCGAAGTAGCTGACAAACTCCTCACAGCAGGCCTTGAGATGAGTCCATACTCAAACTAGGGCTGTAAAGAAATTCTTGTTTGGATTCTGCTATTTACAGATCCGGATCATCCGGCCATTCTGCTTGATCTAGTGAAACCACAGACTGGAATGAAGTTTGTTGGAATGACTGGGTTGATTTCCCCCAATTACTGCACATGGGCAAAATGGCAGCATCCTGTACTGGTCTGCCATTTTGTGCATGTGCCGTAGGACATTTGGATGGAATTCCGCCACAGTTTAAATCTGAGGCAGAATTCCAACCGACGTTCCAAAAATGCAGAAACTTTTCATGAAAGAGAAATTCTGGCTCCCTTCAGCCCTAACTCAAACCCCAGATTGAAATTCACGGGAGGCTCAAACCCAGATACCTGCCTCTACAATGGACTGAACCCACACCTTGAATTTGGGGTAAACTGGGGGGGATGTTCCTTGGGTAGAAACATTGAGGCTCTGAACCATCTTTCATTTATTGCTTGTCACAGGCAAAATTTGAGTCAGACTTGGGGGAGCATTACCCCCCTCCCCCAAAACCTCACATTATCTGTCCCAGAACCATGCCTACCATGACACCCCAGCCCTAAAGGTACTCACACTTTAGCCCCACCCCTCAAATATAAAAACTGAATGTGTTGTTTTACCATTCCTGGCAGACACACACACACACCCCTGTCTTTCATCTGCTGAGCACACTTGGCTCAAGTCCCATTCACTTCAGTGGGTCTTGCACCTCTATTCAATGCCTTCTCTAGCCGTGTGTTCCTGTCTGGGGGGATTCTGCCTATCAGGCAGGAGGAGAAGGTATATCACTGGGAAACGTGCAGTCTCTTCGGCCCAGGGGTGGGAATTCTTTTCCCTCCCGGTGGCCAGTTTGAAAATGAGTACAAGATCCAAGGGCCACATAGAAGTTGGGGGGAGGGGAAGGGGGTGCTTAAGGGGTGCTCTCTCAGGAAGAAGAGGTCTGCCTCCTATTCTTGCGTGCATGCCCTCATCTCTGCTTATTTCCCCTGGCACTAGATCCAAGGCTGTTTGTACAGTCATACATGATGCTAAGTCAGAGAAAAATCCTTTTGCCCCTTTAATGTGTGAAAGGCTTAGATCTCATGATGCAGCAGGTGTAATGTGCATCTAGTCCCCCCAAAAATGAACGTGGAAAACCTCGGTTTAACAACCACGCTAACTCCACCACACACATTTGCCATAGTGTGTGAAGAAGTTCCACTGACTTCCACAGAGGGTGTTTTCAGGCAAGCGTCTCCCACCCATTACCTACCCGTTACCCACTGGTTGCCCATGGCAACCAGTGGTTAAGCAGTGGATAATGGGTGGGTAAGACACTCGTCTGAAAACACCCAGAGTCAGTGAAGAGGCGGGCACCTCCTTGCAGCAGTCACAGCAATGGGGGGGGGGGGGGAAATCACTTTTAAAATGGGGGAGAGAATGCGGGAATGCTGAAAAAGTGAGATTACAATTTCAGGAAAGAAACGGAAGAGGGGACAGCAGGAGAAAATGCTCAAATGGATGTATCCTGTGCGCGATCAGCGGGGAAGGGGAACCGGCTCAGGTTCACCAGAGTGACAGGATATCTGAGCTCGGAGTGCAAGCCGTGTCAGAGGAAGAACTGGACACTTGCCCTTAAATCCACGGTCTCATCGCTGTCTCCCGAGACTCCAAGGGAGGAAGCAGAGGGGAGAGTGAAGCTGGCTGAGCTGGAATTGGAGATGTGAACGGACGTGCCATCCATGCCGTCTGTCTGTAGCCTGTCCGGAATTGGCGTCAGGCAAAGGAGATGTGAGCGGAGGAGATGGAGACAAAGAAGGAGACACATTAATAACACAATGCAGAGAGGGGTTCAGAAAGAGCGACCTTAGACTTGGAGAGCAGCCTTCCTGGCGGGGCGAGGACCCAACCCAAACCTTACATTGGGAAACGGCTGCGACTATGGCATTCCTTGCCCCTTTTCTGGTGGGGTCCCCATGGATCAACATGATGTCACAGCGTTCCGCACGGGCGGAGCCACACATCCGACCTTGGCTCACAAGAGCCCAGTGCAGTCCGTCTTGTGAGCAGCCCTGCTCCCCGCACCAACATCCTGCCGTGGGGCTATGGTTTCTTTTAAAAATATTTTCTTCAAGAGCAGCCACAGAGCCTCCATGTCCCCTCTGCTCTCCACCATCCACCAGCCCCATAGGAGTTCATAAAAACATGCATATATATGAAAGGCCTTGAGTCAATCTAAAGGTGAAATCAACAATATCAGATGAAACAGCTTCTTAGCGATATGATGGATAAACTTCAAAGAAAGCCAACACGTTTTGAGGACTCTATGAGTCTTTTTCATTTATAAGTGAATTTTTTTAATGTACCAGGGGAACATAAAATGAAAAACTGTCCGCTTTATACGAAACGTCAAGGATTTTGTAAGTGGAACTTCAATGTTTTTGATCAATGTATCATTAACCAGGTTTCCCAGCACAACATACCTTTCCAAATTCCCCTTTATTCACTGAGAGTGTTGATGGATTACATGTTCACTCATCTGTGAAGAAACAAGTTCTGAAGAAGTCTGCTTATGTCGAAACGTGTTGGCTTTCTTTCAAGTTTATCCATCATACATCTAAGAAGCTATTTCATCTGATATTGTTGATTGTACCTTTATATAGCCGCCCCGAGCTGTTCTCAGGAGGGGCGGGATATAAATTAACATAATAAATACATAAATAATAAATATGGACTCAAGGACTTTCAAATAGACGTATATTTTTATGAACATTTACTGTGGCAGCAGATCCTTTGCTTGTTTCATTCTGGCTGATGCCCCCTCTAACAGCGAACTCGGTTTAGGAGGATGCTGCAGATTCTCCGGGAGGGAGATTCTCTGGTGTGTCGCTGCAGAGACGTGTCAGCGGTTACCTGTTGATGTACATTGCTACTGAGGGAGCCGTCAGCACTGTAGGTTCGTCATCGGGCAGCTTTCCGATCAGGAGTGCGCTCTGCAGGTTTTCAACTGTGTCCAGCAGCTGGTGTGACACCCCGCTCTGGAAAAGGACAGAGGAACCCACTGCTACTTAAAGAACGCAAACATCATCTCTTTTGTTTGAGTTGCCCTGTTGGCCTTAATCCTCCCAGCCCCTTGTAAGGGAGACAGGACAGGATTTTCATCCCCATGCTGCATTCGAATGCACTCTAGGGCTGTTCCATTTTCCTAGACAGACGGATGTGCACAGAAATTTAGAAGCCAAACCAAGTTAGAATAACCTGGGCCACGGCCACCTCTGGTGATGAAGCATCCTCCGTCATGTTTTGTGCAGAAGCTTCGAGCACATTGTTCACTGCATTGAAGAGGTAGCTGGCAGCATCCTTTCGCTTCTGATCATCCTCACTATCCTCGGTGTTGACGATGAGTAAGGATATGCTGACGTCTTTCAGCGTGTTACTGGCTTCCACCTGATCAAGACGCAAGAGGAAATTATGTGTGAGTTATCATGTGTCTATATATCTGCCTATTTCATTATATGCCAACAACTTGGTCTTCAATGTTCTATACAGGATCCACAGTCAACCCTGGTAAGTGCTTACAGGGTAAGGCCCTGGTTTGAGAATAACTATAAGTGCTTACAGGATGGGACCCATTGGAGAGGCAGAGGCTTCATCTCCAGAAGCATTTGTATCACTAGGCTAGCTGGATGCAGGAGGCAGAAGCTGCTGGTAGGTTTGGGGAATTAGTGGAATGCCGGTGGAATTTGCAGGATGCCGGCAGAAAAGCGGCAGAAAGTCACGGGCAATTCCCAAATGGCACAATGAAATAGCAGAGCAGAAAAAGGAGTTGCCCCTTCAGGCCGGGGTTTAGTTCAGTGGGAGCATGTAGATGAGGATAAAGCAAGAGTTTCAGGAAGTTAGAAGCGTGGAACTGAATCACAAACTCTTAGAGTTTGAAGGGACATCAGAGGTCATCTAGTCCCCCTGCTCAATGCAGGAAATCTGCAGTTACAGCATCCCTGACAGATCGCTGTCTGGCCTCTGTTTGAAAACCTCCAGCAAAGGAGAATCCATCCCCTCACTAGGCAGTCTGTTCCGCTGTCAAATGGGTTAGGGAAGCTTAGAATATCACAAAGTGCTTTACAACCAGGACGAATTAAGCCTCCTAAGTTTTCTGTGGATCGGGAAAGTGTAATTATAACACAAGCCTGGGGGAAGCGGGTGGCATGGGTTAAGTCCTTGCAGGATTGGTTCCTGAGGTATCCAATGCCCAGCTTCTAGTCCTTTTCCCTCCCAGGGGCCACTTTGAAGATTAGTACAGGCTTCAAGGGCTGAGTAGAAGTTGGGGCTGGGGTTCCCTGCCCCTGTGGTAGAACGTGTGTGGCTAAGGAGGTCCCAACCCAATCAAGTCTAGCTACGCTACAGAAAACCACAAGAAGGGGTGAAGGGGAGGAAAACTCAGAAGTCTCCCAGGACCAGAGGATGACCCCAAGAGGAAGTGGCCAGGGAGTTTGGGCGACCCTGCTCCCACCTGTGCCTCTCTGGTGGGGGGAGACATTCCATCTTCTGCCCCAAGGGCAGGGCCCCATGTTCACTGCATTTTGCTGTCTGACCAGGGCCCACCCCAACCTAGCTGTGCCCCTGGTGTGGTGGCCGACAATCCAGCTTGCCGGACTGCTCACCTGCGCCGAGGCGGAGAGCTCCTCGCTCCTGTACGTGATTTCCTTCAGCACTTCCGACATCTTCAGCGCCGTCTGCATCGACGTGACATTGACGGAAGAAAGAGTGGTTAGCATCAGCTCCCTCAGCTGGGGATGAGAGGGCGAGATGATCAGAGGGGAGGAAGCGGATGCTAATGAAGGCCTTGTGAGTACTGCTGAATATTGACAGCCGAGTTTGCTGTCGAAAGAGGCTTCCCAGGCATGATCATTCGGTCACTGACATTAGCGCCAATCGCAAATTGCCATTTCCCCACAGCCATGGAGTGTTTAATCATGAAATGATTTTGTCACTCAGAGACACGGGGGAATTTATCCATGGAATGTCCATTAGCAGTAACGACTCGAGAGTTACTCTGGGATAAGAATGCCACCGTCAGGGAAACCAGAACCTTACGGGAGAGGCCTGGAAAACGCCTCAGTTGTAATCAATTAAATAAGAGCGAGGAGTGGGCACCAGGCACATCATTTGGCTTTTTTTTCATTTCCCAAAACCCCTTAATTTGGGGCGGGGGCTTTTTGTAAGGGACGCGACTGTTTTCATTAATCTTTTTGTGTTTTATTTCTTTTTTTAAAAATCACTGTGTCTGCGCAAAATAGTCACTGGGGCCGTTCCATACGTGCGTGGCTCTTTTCCAAAATGGCGCCGGCAACGTCCGTGAAAATGAACGAAATCAAACAAATGTCATTTGCTTATTCATTTATTTTTGTTACCTTCGTTACGAAAATGAATGGGGCTCCATTTGTTTTCATAATTAACGAAACGATACAAAATTGCACCCCCCCTAATATGAACACTTCAGGCATCTTTCGTCTAAGGAGCTAGGAATATTCTAGATAAACAAATGAAATCTCAAAATACACCCGTGGAGCAGATAAAACCACCAGGCAAACAGCGACCCTTGAAAATAAGTACAGGTTCCGGGACAGGAGGATAGAAGCTGGGGCTGAAGTGCTTAAGAGGTGGGCTAAGGAAAGGAGGGAGGAGAGGATCCATATCATGGATCTATGCCATTGATTTGTGGTGTATTGAATCTGCTTATGTGAATTTGTAGCTAGAATTCTTTAGGCTGTTGCTTATGCTGAATTTGCTGCCCTGTGTAGGTTACTATATTCTCCCTGATATGCTGATACAATACAGATTGTGCATGATATAAAGTGTCAAGCATGTGGCTATCTCTGAGTCTGGAGCGGTGACCAGCCAGCAATACATTCCAGGATCTACCTCCTATCCTTGAGTGCACACCCTTATCTCTGCTCCCTTCCCTGTGAGATCAATCTTTCATTGACTTTAGAGGATAGGAACTGGATCCAGGAGCTGGACCCCAAAACTGGAAAAGTAGCTGCCAGGAGGATTTGGCTCAAAGGCTGCAGCTTCTAGGGGCGTGTGAACACCAAGCGGTTCGGTGTTCGGCCCGTTCGGGGTTCGGCCGAACCCGAAACCGTTCGGTTCGGTCCATTCGGAACCCAAACTCGGTTCGGTTGGTTCGATCGAGGATCAGTTCGGATTCGGGGTGTTTGTGAACAGGCCGAACCCTCCGAGTTCGGGCCGAACCCCGAACTCCCGAACCACGTTTGCACATCACTAGCAGCTTCGCTTCCCTGCATTAAAGATACAATTGTATTATGAGAAATGTAATCTTGCCACTAACCTCTTTCCGGGTGTCCATCCGCAGGGAGGAGTTAAGACTTTCCTCCCAGGTCTCTTGATTAAGGACTGAAGACACTGACTTGTACAGCTGGAACAGGGACATGCTGTTGTTCCTCTCTTTCAGGAGAGTGTCGGTTTTTTCTGATATGATGGCTTGCAGGGTTTGGTTCCCGTTCCTCGTATTTTCACGTCCCACCTGATAATGAAACAAGAAATGCCTGCAGATGATAATCCCCTCGGCGCTGTTGCTAGCATTCCCCTGCCCACCCAAGTCCGATGGAAGCTGATTAGTCTGTCAGGCCCAGGCTGGGTTGGGTGCGCTGGTGGGCTCCTGATCTGCAGAAGGCCCTGCCTTTTACTAAGCACCATGACATCACGATGCTCTTTATGGGGCATGACCCCATTGGAAAATGGGACAGAGAAAACAACTTAGCTCTGCCCCTTTTCTCCTTTAGCAACGCCCCTTATGGAGCACCTGCCATCATGGTGCTCCAAGAGGGCTGGGGAGCACAACAGCCCAGCTTCTATTGGGCCTGGGTGTAGTTCAGACCCAATCCAGTCAAGCTCAGGCCCGAATTGCAGGCCCAAGCAGGGCTCTATGCCCAAGACCACCCTAAAAGAGACTCTGTAACTAGTTCTAGTTCACTAAAGTGACCCCTTTCCTCCTCCTGCCATTTCCAGCCCCACATTTTCATTGCAAAAAAAATAAAAAATAAAAAAATAAAAAGGAGTGAAATTTCCCAACTGGCTGAAGAGTTATCAAGGGAAAGGAAAACAAACAAAGAAAGGTTCCCATGCTTTTTCTTACAGCCAGCTCGCTATTTAGCAATTTACTAAGCCATAGCTTAGAAACTGCAGTCCCTTGTTGACATCTTTCTGATTTAACCCGTTACCAATGTGGGCAGTCCCGACATGTAATGGGTTTACCCATAACGATATGCGTAGCCTGTGGCGCCTCACCGGGCTGGCTCCTCATGAGCTGTTAGTGGGGCAAGAGCATCAACAGCTCCCAGAAGCCGCTGCTGTTCCTGCCATTGCTCCCTTGGATTGGTGGCTTCTCTTCCTGCCCCTGGTCCTGGGGAGCAGCAACAGGAGTAGCACTGAGTCCCTTGATGCTTTTCCTGCCACTGTTGCTTGCTGCTGAGAGGCCTAGCTGCTGGGAAGTCCTTTTAGACTTCACAAAATCTACGTCCAAGTGTCTGCTACCAACGTCCGTCTGTTACCCACGTCAGACTAGTGACGGCTTCATCATCCACCATGAGTGGGTACGGGGTGGCTATATTGCAGACACTCAGTAGGAAATTTGTGGTGACAATTACACATTATGATAAACACTGTTTTGCACATAGTTATTGCAACATCTAAAAACACCCAGAACTGCAGCCGGAGTATCATACAAACAGGGTCTGAAAGATGGAATGGGGATGACCCCCCCCCCCCCTCCACAGCCCCAGAGTTTAGGCCGAGACACAGCAAGCAATTTCCCCATGTACCTTGACCTTTGCATTAGACTTCACCATGTCGCCATAATTATTGCTAACAGTAATAGTAACATGGAGGACAAAGTTATTCTCCTCTTCTCCAAGTGGAAGATAAACTGATGACAGCTCAGGATCTGGGCCACAGTGGAGGAGAGACTCTGAAAGGGGAGAAGCAAGCAGCGGAAATGCAAAGATGTCACAGAAAGCTCTGATTACCTCAGTAATACATTGCCTAATACAAGATCTCTTTATTTGGCCAAGCATTTGGCAGACGGGGCTAGGGTCTGGGGTGTTGTTTTTGAAATAGGATTTTTATGGAGAGATTGGGTTTTAAATTGATTTTAATCTTGATTTTAGATAGGTTTTTGTTATCCATCCTGAGCTTTGGGGAAGGACAGGCTATAAAGGGAGTAGGTCCATTAACGGCTATGAGCCAAGTAGGTTTAAGGGATGTAACTTCGTACTGTTGGGAGGGAGTGAACGACTGGGGGCATTTTCAGATGTGGTGGCTCCCGCTGCCGCCATGGACTTCTCCGGACAGTGGTGGGAACTGTCACTCTGGCTGTGGCTTGGCCCAGACGCCAAACAAACATTACGGCAGCTAAGCCGGGGAGGGGGCGGAGAAATACGCGGATGTGTGTCCATGTGGCCCCTGCCCCCGACTATACACAGCGGCCCACCCCCCTGGCTGATAGGCAGCCCCAATGGCAGCTGCCATGGTGCCTGGCACTAGGGGGAACCCCAAATGGGATGAGTAAAGCAGCCACTCAGCCATAACAACATGCTTTACACCCAGTCGGGCAGCTGTTCCCTGGGCGGTGTTGGTGCTTAGCCCGGACTGTGACCTGGGGATGTTCCCAGATCACGGCCTGGGCTAAGCGCTAACACTGTCTGGGGAACAGCCTGGGCTAACATCTGGCAGCGTATTCGAGCGTGACAGTAGTCCGCAATTCTACAGGGGTCAAAGCGTGGAAATGCGGGCTATCGTCACATCTGAAAACACCCTGCCCATTGGGCCCTGTCGGGTGCTTCTCCCAAGCAACCACGATTGGCCACTCTCCGAGACAGGATGCTGGACTTGATGGACCATTGGTCTGACCCAGTATGGCGCGTCTTATGTTCTTATAATAAGATGAAACGAAAAATGCACAGAAGCGATAGAGAGGGCTACGAAACCCCCGAAAACATACAAGGTTTTTGAAACGAAGATTGAAAAGGTGACAAAAATGAATGATGTGCCTGCGGCACATGCCAAGCTAATTGTGTAAAGCCCAGAGAGTCAACGGGCTACTTATAACCCGCTATGAAGGTGCTGCCAGTAACCAAGCCCAGCTCTTACTTGATTCCAGGTAGAAGCAGTACGTGAGCAGAGACCTCTGTCCAGAGGGGCATGAATTATCCAGGCAGGGAGTCCGGCAGGAGATGGTGAAGCTGGTGAGGACAGAGCCCTGCTCGGGGGATATGGCGCAGGCAGGGACCGCTGGGGGAGGTACCGTGCTGACAACGTAGGTCGCTTCACCGTAGCTGCTCTCCGTCATTGCTGGGAGGTGGAAAGAGAAATGTCAACAGGAGGCATAAGCTCCATGCAGCGTGGGCATGGCTATGTAATATGGCCCCCAACCCTGATTTCCAGAAGTGGTGGGGCTAGTGGATTCTTGCTCCAGGGGGGACCCAGAACCGTAACTAGCCCATGGCCAAAATGGTGGTGGCCACCGTTGCATTTACATGATGAGGGCACCAAGCAACCGTGCCCCAGAGCAGCTGAATCATCAGTTGCGTGTCTGTCATGCCCCAGCTCTCTGCCCCAGACTCCCTTAGTGCTTAGCCAGTACTAATGGATGGGGGTGGGGCCTCCCCCCTAATGCTGGCTGGCAGAAGCAGCAGTGAAGGGAGTCTGGGGCAGGCAGCCACGGCACGACAGACACACAGCTGATGATTCAGCTGCCCTGGGGCGTGGTTGGTTGGCGGCCCTCATGCAGACACCGCCACCTTGGCCATAGGCAAGTTACACCTCTGAGGGAGCCACCACCTAGTCCACTGCTTCTCCACATGGATCCCCTTCCAGTGTCACTGGATAGGAAGCACTGATCTGCGCACACACGGAGAGATGGTGGGCTCCAGCCTGTGCCCCGCCTATCGTGTGCGGCTGCTCACAAACGGCGCGGATCTGCACTGAGGGCACATTGTGCCCTGCAGAAACCGTGCGAACGCTCGCAATCCTCGAGGCATAGGATGGAGCCCAATGGCCCCTTCTTAAAACCACTGGCCCCGCTGCTCCGCTAACTAGTACTGAAATTAACATCGTCCGCAGAGATCATCCTGTCTGTCTGCTTCACCCAATTTGAACCGTATCTGCTGAAACAGCTGCTGTTTGGGTCCTCTTTGCCAGATGTAACAGGGAAGAGTCCCTGTGGGCCGTTGGCCCTTTAAGAGGGGCTGAGTGGGCTCAAGGCCACGCCCTCTCAGCCGTATAAAGCCTGAGAACAGGAAGTGGAAAGGCAGAAGCACTCTGGATCTCAAAGAGAAAGGAAGAAAGGAAGAACATCTCTGGAATCCAAGACACAGGAAGCTATGCTGGAGAGCTGAGACGAGAGGCCTGACTAAGACCCTGGAACCAAGGCAGAGGGACCAGAGGCGCTGTGAGTGATAAGATGGATTGTGTTAGCCAGCCAGAGGACTGAGGCTTGGCTAGGCTTAAGAAGGATGCTATGGAACTGTGTGGTGAGAATAAAATCTTTATTATGCTAATTCCCATGAGGGACTGAGTTAACGGCACAGATCCTGTAACTACTCACCTTGGCAAGCCCGCACCTGCTACACCAGGTATCTATTGTGGGTGGTCATCATTTTAAAAAAAACTTTAGTTCCGTTATTTTGGCTATTTGCCCATGCGCAGTAACCTAAAATGAAGTAACGGAAGAAATTGGCCAAATAGCCAAACATCTGAAGAACCAAATAATTGAACTGCTGGAATTTGGGGTTGGGGGGGGAGGGGTTGGAGAAGCAAAAAAATCTGTTTTGGTCAGATGTTCGCAGGGCTATCTGAAAATGTGATGGGTATCTGCAAATACAAAACCCATAACAGGTACAGCGCTCCCCGTAATTCCTCCAAGTTCCAAGCCTGTGATTATTAGGGGATGGGGTCAGGAGAGTGACCCCTCTCTTTGTATTGCCCCAAGACGAGGTCTGACTGGGGGCAAATCCATAGCTTCTGTTTTTTGTAGGGCCCTTCAGCCTGGCTCAGCTCCTCGTCCCTTGCCCAGGAACCAGACAAGAGGCTTGAGATGATACCAATAAGAAAGTTTATTTAAGGACCAGGCTGGGAGATATACTGAGAACAGACCAAGTCTGGAAACCCTCCTTTCTCTCTCCTTACGTTTAAGTGTTTCCAGACTTGGTCTGTTAGCAGCATATCAATTCTGAGTTAGTTAGAACAGAGGTGTAATGAGTTTCATTCTCTGTTGAGCTAATCTGAGAACGAATCAAGGGGTCTGTTACCAAAGTATTATTCAGGAGGTGAAATACACTGAGCAAATCACTCTGATCTATCTATGGCTTCTGGCTTTAACATAAAATCTGTGTATTTTGGAAACGTAGTTTTCTGCGTGTCAGGAATAGTGGCATTGTACAGCTGGCTATTTATCATTTCTGTCAAATAATGCCCGTTCTCCCGAATTGAAGTTGTTGGCTTTGTTCCCTCCAATTCCAGCTTTTTCTTCTCCGCTGTGGGCTTTTCTATGCTTCCCATACAATACACTGTCATCATGGATCATTGCAGAGGGCCCCTGTGTCTCATGGCTCTCAGCATGTCAAATGAGCCATTGGCATTTTTTCTCTTTAGTGTGCCTCCTGTCCCTGCTGTGCGTGCAAGGCTTCTGTGCTGCAAAGTGCTTGCATCTCAGCGGTGTTATTGAACCTCCCCGCACCTGTGACTTTAATCCGAAAGGCCTCCCCTTGTGCTTGCAGGAAGGAGCTATTCAATACCAGCGTCGACCGATTGCTTTGAAGCAGAGTCAAAGAGCTCGACCGGAAACCAGTCAGGCTGCAGACCGAAGGGAGTTGGCCTGGCTGCAAAATCAAAGAGAGGAGAGAGAGCAGAGACAAAGCCACTTGCCGTGATTATTAATATTGTTATTTTTAGATTTATCTCCCCCTCCTGCATCTTATTCATAAGGCTCAGGGCCGCTCACAATGAATTGGTGAAATTTATCAAATTCGAGCATTGACACAAATATTCACACCAGTGGTAACAGTGTGTGTGTGTGTGCACACGCATGCATGCAGCACGGCTGATGTAGACACTCAGCTCACCTTGGTGTGGAAGATGTTATCTAAATACCAGCTGTAGAGTGTGGTCTTTGAGCCTTTTCCCGCAGTGGCGCTCAAAGTAACGTCTTCACTGATATTCACAGGCTTGCAATTTGCCTCGCATCTAGAAGGGGAGGGGAACGGTAAGTATTAATCAACTGATAGATATTGAGAGAGTAAAGCAGCGATTCCTAAACTGGGGGACCCATCTCGGGATGGGCCTGTGCCGCCCTCAGTGACGTAACATTCCCATAAACTTTGTGGGGTACGTTGGGGAACAGCCAGGGGAAGGGGGGAGAACAAGCTTCCCCCTGACTCACCAAGTCCCAGGAAGGGGGTGACTGAGGGGGCTCTCCTCCCAATGGTGGGGGGTGGGAGCATGGCTGTGAGCAACAGGTAGCACACATCACTGGGCAGGAAAAGCAAAGCCCCACACCTTCTCTTCTGTCCCAGGGGACGGGACAAAGTAGCCCCATCTGCCCAGTTGAAACTTTAGTGAGGGATGGGGATGGATTTCCACCCACCCCCCATCTCCACAATCACTACGCCCTTGGCAAATGACATGAGCAACACTTTGCGTCTCTCTCCCTCTTTTGCCGTCTGGAATCACAATCATTCGATTTGTCTCAAAGTGGGGTCGCACGGGCAAACGTTTGGAACCCACCCAACTTAAAGGCTCCCATTTGATTGATCTTCATCTTTGGGTTAGAACCAGAGCTGAAATGAATATGCAAATGTGTTTACACCTGGTCGAGCAGCTGTTCCCTGGGCGGTGTTGACACCTTCCCGAGAATGGGACAGGGTAACATCTGGTGATGGTTTCTGGTGTTACAATCCCCCACATTTCCACATGGGTCAAAGTGTGGAAATGCAGGCTAGTGTAACGTTTGGAAACACCTTTGTTTCTTGTCATTCCATCATCTCCCCATTGCCCTCTGAAGGGCTTTTCCTGGGAATCCACCACGAAAGAGGGGCCTCTCCTGAGGCTTGAATTATTTCCGACTTTTTAGTCTCTCTCTCCTGAACAGAGACTTTGACCCCTGAAACCGGGACAGTGGGATTCGGCCCACAAAGAGGGGCTCTTAGGAGGGACGGTTAAAACAGATTCGAAGCAACCCAACAAATCTCAGTTCTGACTATTGCTATCAGCCCTAGCTAGAACTTGCTTAGTTAATGGGCAATGCGCCAGGCAACCAGGACAAGCCGTGAACACTTCTTCATCGGGGCTGCAAGAGGAAATGCAAGATGCATAAACAAGACTACGGTTGGAAGACAGACCTGATTTGGGGGAGCAGTTCTTGTTTGGCAGTGACATACAGACACTGCTCGTCCTGCGTCTCCGCCTTCCCGAAGCTTACGGTTCTCATTTTCACAGTCACCGCTGAGCTGGGAGGAGGCAAGCAGTTGGGGGGGATCCGCACCTCGCTTTGGTTGGTGAGGATTATTTGCTGCTGCACGCATTCCTGCCACTCAGCCCAGCACGCCCCTGCACAGACAGTTTCTGTTTCAACCACCAGCTCTTTGAATGGCCATATTTAAAACAGAGAAGCTTCGTCCAGCCTCAGACATGAAGGGCTTAGCACCCTCCGGGTAAGGCTGTTTTTAAGTGGACTGCCAGTGGTGGGGAGTGGCCCACGAGTGGCAGGTGGAGCGCTGCTGCATGGGGGGAGGGTGCTGACAGGCGCACACGCATCTCCACCCATCTACACGCGTGGAGCAACCCGTCTTTTCGCCAGTTGCTCCGTGCGCGGGGAAAGGGTGGGAATGCGTGGGTCGCAGTAGTGCGCCCCCACACAACTCCGCTGTCGAAGAAGACTCTTCCACGTACGTCCCATGGGCGGACATGCGGGGGGGTGGGTCTCGTTTGCTAAACGGCCTACGTTTTCCCCCTGGCAGCTGGACGCCGACGATGGTGGAAGAACACAACGAGAAGGCACCTACCACACGACCAGGTGAAACTGGCGTTATCACCGTCGCCTGGCCAGCCCAGAGTAACGGTTGTGAAAGGATCTGCGTGGCGGCTGGGCCGAACGTATATTTTATTTCTTCTTTTATCATCCTAAATGGAAAAAGCAATGGCGCCATCAGAGAGGCAACATCTCTGAATCTATCTAACCTTTCCTTGGTGGGAAATCTTTGACCCGTGGGCCCAATTTGGCCTGCCGCTGGTTGTTTAGTTGGCCCCTTTCCAATTCCTGAGTCCGGCCATGGATCCAGTTCCTACCCCTCAAGCGCTGAAAGACGAAGCTCGGGAGAAGGGACCAGAGATGAGGGCAGGCACACAAGGAGAGGGGATCGATCCATGATATGGACCTTTCTCTTTCCCCCCCCCCTGCCCCCCCAATCCTGGGCATACACCAACCTTCAGCACCCCATAAAACATAATTTTCCAAGTGGCCCATGGGAGCATAGATGACTTGCAGGGGTCACTGGGGGGGGCATGTGCCCCCCTGATTTTCAAAAGCCCTATAGAACCCCAGCCCCCAGTTCTGTGCCCCCGCCCCACTATTGACAGTTACCAGTCACCTACGCATGAAAGGGGAATGGCTTAGAATTAGGGACCTAGTCAATGCTCTGAGCAATCCTTTTTTCCCCCCCAGAGTTCTTGGCAACTCAAGTGTATTGCCGCCTGGCGCGTTGTGGCAACTCATGCTAGACATCCCCGCTGAATGCTCTAACAACTGAAAGGGATTTCTCGGCGTTTTCTATGGAAGATTAAACCGCTGATAAAGACTCACCTGTGTCCTTTGACTCTTTGATTTGGATCCGTCTTTGTCCTGGGCGGAAGCTGTTCGATATAAGGAACAAAGCAGCATGTTTTAGGATCATCCGTAAAGGCTGGCAGACAACACGGCGAGTGACAATTGTGACATGAGTAATCAGGATTTAGCTTTACCCTCTGCCTGAAAGTCATGCTTGTATGAAGGAGACACCCATTAGGTTATGGCAAATAGCACTGCGCAGTCAGAAAAGCCACTCACTTATTCTAAAGAGATCACACGGGACCATAGAACCACAGGGTTCGAAGGGACCTCGAAGGTCATCTGCTCGAACCCGTATAAAAACAGCTACAGAATCACCGACAGTTGGATACCCAGCCTCTTTTTTGAAAACCTCCAGCGATGGGGAGCCTACAGCCTCCCTAGGCAACTTGCCCCCATTGCCGCACGGCTCGTAGTGTTGGGAAGTCTTTCTCTGAGATTTAACCCAAATCTGCCTTCAATTTGAACCAGTTCTTTCTAGTCATGCCCTCTAGCCATGCAAAACACTTCCTGGTCACCTTCATGGTGGCAGTCCCTTGAGATAGTTGGAGATTGCTTTCATGTCTCCCCTTAATCTCCTCTTCACTAAGCCTAACATAACCAGTTTCTTCCACCTTTCCTCACAAGAATTGTTTTCCAGACCCTTTACTGCCCTCCTCGGAGCCTGCTCCAGGTTGCCAACTGACTCCAGTTCTGAAAAGCGAGACAGTCCCGGCTTCATGGCCAACCAAGCCCTTTGCCAGCCAAGCAGCAACGAGTGCAAACAGTGTAAGTTCTAGATCCCATAGGGCCGAGGTCTGTAGCATCCAAGAAAGTTGTTGGCGCCGATTCTGAAGCCAGGGAAACCTCTGACCAAGCTGTTTACTTAGAGAACTGGCTTAGTGCACAGGACCACACAGCCCTGTTAAGGAAGCGTTCTTACCTTCTTCAAGAGACTTGTTGGCCTGCGCAGTGATGCTTCCAATATCCACGCTCGTATTGGAGAAGGCGTTCAGAGCGAGCACCTTCACCAGAAAAGTACCTAGAAAGGACAGGGTGCCGACGGTCAATAGGGGCACCAGAGGTGGGACCTCAGGCCTGGGGGGCTAAATGCGGCCCATGGCCAGTGTTTATTTGTCCCCTGTCCAGTCCCCCAGGATCCAGTCCCAACCCTCAAACAATGAAAGACTAAACTTAGGGCAAGGGAACAGAGACGAGGGCAGCAGGCAGACAAGGACAGAGGACAGATCCATGATCTGGACTCTCTTAAGCATTCCCATCCTCGATATCTGTGTGGCCCTTGGAGCTTGTACTAAGTGGCCCCCGGGAAGGTAAAGGTTCCCCACCCCTGGGCTAGACTGATGTTTGAATAAGGAAATCCATCCGGGTATTCTTCCAACTCTTGCAAAAAAACAACACACCCCCCTTAAGAATCTCTCTCTCTCTCTCTCTCTCATTATCTGCCAAGGGCGCCTTCTTGCAAGTTTCATCACCACGCTAAGGCTGCTTTTAAACGAGGTGCTGAAAAGCGCCTCCTGAGTCCCTTGTTTAGAGAAAACCTGCACGGGGAGTGTTTACATGCTCCCCCGCGCTGCCGGAAGTGATGCGCTCCTGGGAAGCACGTCACTTCCGGCAGCGCGGGGAGCATGTAAATACTCCCCGTGCAGCTATTCTTTCAACACGGGACTCAGGAGACGCTTTTCAGCACCTCGTTTAAAAGCGGCCTCAGTGTACGACAAGGGCACGAATAGAGGAATTTTTGGTACATCTTTGGAACTCAGTTCCCCCAGAGGTTCTCCGAAGTCCAAGCATTTTCTGAAGATCATGAAAGACCTTTTTATTTGACCTGGCATTTGGCAGGTGGGAATCGGGTTTTGTTGGAGGTATTGGTTAGAGTTTATGGTGGGTTTTAGATCGTATGTTATAATTTGTTTTATACATATTTTTATCTGCTGTTGCCTGCTCTGAGCCTACAGGAATAAGGTGGGCTATGAAACTAGATATCTACCTACCTATGTGGTGTTCGTGACAATAAAACCACAAAGCTTATGGTATCCATCCTCTGCATCTTTATACTTCTCTGAACTCTGCCCTTGTTCAGGGACATCTGCCATTTTGTTCCTAGATTTCCTACATCTACTGAAGAGGAGACATTTACACTGTGGTCTCCCAATGGGACTTTACCTTTTCTTTTCCTTAACTTTCTTAACATTGAATATATGTGATCCCCACCCCTCCCTTTGTGCATGGGAATATATAGCAAGCTAATGTGCTGTACCTTCAGAATTAACAGGAATGAAGTATGTTCTTGGTTCTCCGTGCGGACACTCTTTCAAGTCAGAAAAGGTCTCATTTGGTCCAACCACCTCAAACTTCAGTGTATCCGGTGCCCCATGAGCTACAGAGACATTTATCACCAAGTCTTTCCCAGTTTCCACAGCATGGGAGGCTAATGCAGCCTGAAGACCAGATATCTGTTCAACTAAATGGACATCCAAGCTCTCCGAAACCTCTGATGTTGTGGTGTTGCTGGACACGAGAATTTCCAGTCGATGCACTCCTGGACCAATCAGCTGTTGAGATGTGCGGTCCAGTGTCAGATTATGAGGAAGGATTCCTTTCATGGCACTCGATTCCATCAGAGTCTTGTTATCTGATGACACAGTATAGGTCACTCCGCTACCTGGTAGGAAATAACAAGAATCCAAATGCTAACCTCTGCCTTGCAGATTCTCCAAATCAGTCTGCCCCATGTCCCATTATGGTAGATACATAGCTGAACTGGGCAAATATTCACTGGTCTCAACTGTTTATGTGCCCTTTGTGTGTTTGTCTTCTATCAGGCAAATGAGTTTGTTGTCAGGAATGTTAGTGGATAGAGCATAGAACAGTCAAAGTCACAGAAAGAGAATGTAGAATTCTCAGTTGCGAGGGCTATGATTAGAGGTGAAATGAGTACCCACAAAAATGGGTATACTCATAGAATTTCTGGTTCCTGAATCAACCCACAAATTTTGGGTAATTTATTGGTATCCAATTAGTGCCTGATTTGGGTGACAGGGTCCTGGAATACCAACTTCCAGGACCGGAATACCCACTTTCGGTCCCAGAATACCGACTTCTAGGTCTGGAATACAAGCTTCTGGTCCTGGAATACCAACTTGGAATACCGACTTCTGGTCCTGGAATACTGACTTCTAGGTCTGGAATACCAACTTTTGGTCCCTGAATACCAACTTGGAATACCGATTTCCAGTCCCAGAATACCAGCTTCCGGTCCTGGAAGAGTGATTTCTGGTCCTGTATTTTCCAGTTTCCAATGCAATTTTTGGGGTTTCCTTCAGATTAATTGATTAGGTAACTGGAAAATCAGTAAATCGGTAGCAGAAATAACCAATTTTGGGGATAGTCAGGTACCCGACACGGTACTCCAGAAATGCGGGTATTATCCAAGAGTACTAAATTAGGTACCCATTTCAACTCTAGCCGCATTTGACAAGCACAAGCTTCCATGGGGCTATTCTGGAGAAGGTGATTTTGTGATCATCACCAGAAATTATTCACTGAATCATTCTAAGGAACCAATGAACACGAGATTCTCCCATTGTGTCTGTGCGTTCAACGCGCTGACATAATGAGAGGAGAAACCCACTCTGTGAATCATTACAAATTATCCACCCGAGGTCATAATGATTCTGCTCTGCAGCTTCTTCTTAGCACCTTGCGCAGAGCGAAGGAAGCAATACAAGAACTGATCAACCTCCTCGGGAGGCTGGAGAACAAGAAATCGTTCTGCAGACGAGGAAACTGAGGCAGCAGCTGTGTGACTTGCCAGAAGCTGCAAAAAGAGTCCGGGAAGAACCAGAAAGAGAAGCTTGACTCCTCATCCCCCTTGTTCTCACTGTTAAGCCCAATTCACTAAGAATGAAATTAAATTTATGGCCGTTTTTAAACAGGACCCACCCATCCATCCCCCACCCACCTGAGTGCCTGTTTGAAGGCAGCCTGGGTGGGTGCATGCTCCCGTGACCCACGCACCAACCACTCATGCCCACCCATGGAGCATCGAGGAAAAATCTGGAGTGCTCTGTGCAGGGGAAGAAGTGGGCGGTGTGTGCGTAGGGGCATGTAAGTAGGGGTGCACACCCATCCTGGTCCATTTAAATACGCACACATACCCCACACACTGGAAGTACGTCGGCACTCAACATGGTGCACACAGACCTGCCCCATTTTAAAAGGGCCTATTTTAAAAGACAAATCTATTCCTTTCTTGTCAACCTAAATACCAATGTGTTTGCGTTCACATCTGAGGTGTTTGCAACAGCTGGAGCAACATGTGGCTCGCATGAGGGATGTGGCCAAGTCAACATCACAGGAATAACATTGACAATTAAATATTCATTAAAAGATGTGACTGGTTGAGATCCTACCCAGATTCAAACAGGGGGAACAATTTGTATCCCACAGAGGTATGAGAAGGGGTGCAGCTTAGCTCTTGCGGAGCTGGAGGGAATTTCCACATTAGCAGCAACCCAGCTCACATCAGTAACGTGAATTCTGATTGGTGTTGCAGCCGCCAATGAAAATTCATGCTCCAGAAATGGGAAAACAGGCACCCTGTTGGAAATCTCCACAGCTCAGCCACGTTGGGGTTGCGAGAGCAGCAGTCCAGGTGGGCAAAAGTGGTGGGGAGAGGGAGGGAGGGAGCAAGGAGTGAGAGAAAGAAGGAAAGTTGAAAAGAGACGAGAGAGAAAGGGTAACAAACGGGAGAGGATCAATTTAATACTTTTATTTCGTTATATTTTTAACCAGCGCTCTCCTGTCAATGGCAGCTCGGTTAATATACTTAGGTTAATATATGTGTGGCTGAGGGCACTAAGTATGTACATCTAACAGTCCCTATTTGAGAGGGAAAGTCTCTTTGGGTGCTGAATTCCACTGTTCCTCTTTCAGGGGTCAAAGTTCCTCTTTCGGGACAGAGATACACAAAGGCCAGTGCTGGAAGTTTCAGGTCCCTCTTTCCTGGCTGCTTCCAAGGAAAGCTCTCGAGACAACAATGGGGAGTTGATGGAACGACAAGGAACTACGTGGAATGAGACGCAGGAGAGCGTCTCTCCGTCTTTATGCGCTTGGAATGTCGGGAGATTGGCGTGTGTGGAAGTGTGTGGGGGCGGAGATTATTCACTGAGGGGTGGAGCTTATTGCCCAAAGAGGTGGGACTTGTTTCTCTTTGGCCCCTCAAAATGTTGGGTTGGCAAGTAACATGGACAAAAGGAAGAGAACCTATAAAAACTTGAGAAGCACTGAGCCGCCTTTGGCAGGAAGGGTGGGCTACAAAATTTAGATAAATAAATAAAAAGATAAAATAAATTCAAGCCGACACTGAATTGCGGGAAATGCCGACGCGCGCTCACCTCCGTTAAGTTCAACTTGAATCCACAGGGTCTCCCCATACAGCGTCCTGCAGCGAGAGCTGTTCCCGGCTTCGTATTTGCAGTAGCAGCCGGTGACGATGAGCTCATCCATCTTATCCTGGACTGTCACCATTTTCTGCGCCGTCACGTGCCATTCACTGGTCGTGCACTCCACAAAAACAGTGAACTCCCCAGGAGACGAGTATCTGTAGGTCACGTTGCTGGACAAGCTGAAAATAGTTATCCAGGGGATGTCGTTGGCACAGAGGGTGGCACTGGGAGGCTAACCAGCGAGAGAACTGGAAGCGGTAGGGTTGCCATCTCTAGCCTACAGAGTCTGGGTTTTGACCAGGAGTCTGGGGGCTCCCAGAGAAGCCCCAATTTCTCTGGGCCATCAATCAATGATGACCCCTATTTGGCACACCGCCAGACCTGGGTTCAGGGCCAGCTTTTACCACAGGGCAACTGCCCTGGGCCCCCACTCTTTTCTCTACTTCTAGGGGTCCCGCAGTGACCCAGCCTCCCCCCCAAATATGACCATCCATAAGGCCCCATAGAGGGTGCCCTGAAGGTGATGGAACCATAGGGAAGGGGGAGGGGCCCCCAGGGCCCCCATATTTTATTTTTGCCCTGGGCCCCGCATATTCTAAGGCCACCCTGACCCTCTTCCCCCTAGTCTTCCCCACAGGCCATACCCCTTCCTTTGCCCTTGCGAGTTATGGCCTTCTCATTCCTCACAATCTCACTCTTCCAAGCCCACACCCCCGCCCCCATCACCCCATTGCGTATCCCCCTTACAACACAATAGGATACAGAATCCATGCCTTACGCTAAGCAGATAAGACCTCAACAAGAGCAAGAGAACAAAGCTGATGATCGAATGTGTTACTGGCA
Source organism: Sphenodon punctatus (assembly GCA_003113815.1). Taxonomy (NCBI): domain Eukaryota; kingdom Metazoa; phylum Chordata; class Lepidosauria; order Sphenodontia; family Sphenodontidae; genus Sphenodon; species Sphenodon punctatus. Next base: position 15,679,292 of record QEPC01000412.1, on the reverse strand, counting down.
AGTCTGTCCATCTTGCTTCCATGCCGTGTCACTGCTTTGGTGACAGCATCTTATCTTAAGAGGCGTCAAACAGAAAACAGAAAAGAACAAAGGCAGGCGCCTAAACTCACTGTCAGATCAAACAGAAAAGCTTCCTCTTACGTTAGTGGGCAATAGGGATCAATAGTGTGTCCGTCTCCGGTGCTAATTAAACAGGAAAGGTTGCCAGAGTAGGGAGAGAGCAGCCATTTCAAAGAGATGGTGATGTTTTCAAAGACAAAACACGTATCCGTCATGGCCAGCTGCAAACCTGTAAAGCACAATGTACAGAATCAGAGTGTCGTCACCGGCTGCCGGTCATTCCTAAATCAGGTTCGTTTTCCTGGATTGTGTGGTGTAATGGCTAAGTGTGCAGTACTTGGACCAGGGGGTGGGGACTCCTGTTCAAGTCCTGCCTTAGCCAGAAACTCACTGGGTGAACTTGGGCCAGTCACAATATTCTCTCAGCCTAACCTACCTCACAGGGTTGCTATGAGGATCAAAAGTTGTGTTACATTGTTATATTTAAAGCGGTCTGCGCTATATAAAAATAAAGATGACTATTATTATATTCCAGGCACAACACAAAGTTCTGACATTGACCTTTAAAGCCCTAGATGATCTGTGCCCCACGTATCTCAAAGACCACCTCTTTCCCTAATCTCCATAACAATCCCTGCGGTCAGCCAGGAATGCCTTCATGTAGGTATCATCTTGCCCGTCAGGTTCACATGACAAGGGTATGCAGAGAAGCATTCTCAGTGGCTGTCCCAGTATTGTGGAATTCCCTTCCTCTGGAGAATCATCAAAACCTGAGCATGAGCATTTTCCAGAGGTAATGAAAGGCTTTTCTTTTTGGTCAAGCATTTGGTAGGTGGGGATAGGTGCTGGGGTAGGGATTTCTAGAGGATCTTTATATTATTTTTATGTTCTCTTAATTATATGGTTTATAGGTTGCAATTCACCCTGAGCCTTAGTGTAAGGGCAGGATATAAGTTTTAAATAAATAATATTGCCAACTATCAGAGAGGGACAAGGACACCAATAATGTCATGTATCACGTTATCGTGATTCTTGACAGAACATGATGACAATCTCAAGCGTTTGTATATGTGTGGGAAAGTATTGCCATTAGGCTACTTGGCCAGAGAGATTAGGGACTGAATGGGTCCTTGGCACTAGGTGGTCCCTCAAGGTCACCACTGAGTCACCTGGGGAATGGTTGCATTGTTGTGGCTCTTCCGTAGGTGTCTGTGAATAAACCGAAGAAGTCCACAGGGCCGTCACGCCAGCATTTCCCACAAGCATCAAGTTTATCTTACATGAACACATGAACAACAAAGGAAAGTTTTAGTAAAGATGGGTTTCAGCTGGAATATCCAATAATGAGCCCGTCAGATTGACATGAAAATCTAGCTCTCCACTTGGAGTGGGAAAGACTCCAAGACGAGTGGCAGACACGATACTTCAGTCACGGTCTACTCATTGACCTCTGTTGGGACTGGCCTCTTGGAGATCCTCTCCAGGGAGGACAGTGGCCCCATAGGGGAGCATCTCAAGAGCAGGATTGTGAAAGGGGCTAGGAAGGTGCCTGCGGCACAGGATAGAAGACTCTCTTTTGGAGGAGCATCCCCAGGAGCCATGAGGGATGCAGAGAACCATCAGGGGAAATCTTGGCTGGGGTCACAGTTACGGTTGCCACTTCTTGCATTTTTGACCCTGGCACTCCCATTTTGACCTACGGAAATGTCAGGGTCAAAACCACAAGAGGTGCCAACCATAGTCGCAATAGACCATGTTAGCATCTAGCAACGTAGATCAGGTGCATGGTATATCTGGCCACCCTTGCTCTAGTTAATGGATGCAGAACATTTCAGGGAAAATCCAAACGTGATATTACTTTTGTCTCAGCTTCATCTCTAATTTTTAAGAATATTTTATTTATTTATTTCACTATTTTTCAACCCCGCATCCTCCTGCTCACAAAGCAGCTCGGGGCAGCTTACAAAGCTTTTTAGGGAAGGTTATTGGATGGGCAGTGGCTCTGCAGCTCCAGGCGCATCTGGACCGTATCGGTTTCCTTGACTCTTTTCAATCTGGGTTCCGCCCCGGCTATGGTACCGAGACGGCGATGGTGCCTTTGGTGGACGATCTCCGCCGGGAGATGGAAGCAGGATGTTCTACATTCTTGATCCTGCTAGATCTCTCGGCCGCTTTTGATACCGTGGACCATGGGCTGCTGCTGAGACGGCTGCGAGACCTGGGGGGTCTGGACAGGACTGTCCTTGGGTGGTTCCGCTCATTCCTCTCGGGGAGAAGCCAGTGGGTGGTGCTGGGGGCTGAAACATCGAGCCCTCAGGCCTTGACCTGAGGCATCCCACAGGATTTGAGTCTGTCTCTGCTTTTGTTTAATGTGTCTATGCAGCCCCTGGGGGAGATCATGAGAGGGTTCGGGGTGCGATGTCACCAATATGCTGATGATACTCAGCTGTACCTCTCGTTTTTAACCGACCCAGGTCCCGCTGTCTCGTTGCTTTCCCAATGTTTGGAGGCTGTGGCGGATTGAATGCGGCAGAGCAGACTGAAGTGCAATCCTGATAAGACGGAGGTGATGGTGGTGGGTAGAGCGAGGGAGGTGCTGACCCCTCTGGTGGGGTGGGGGTCTGCCCTCCC
>QEPC01000412.1:15655884-15670678 GCA_003113815.1 Sphenodon punctatus | reverse complement strand
CTTGCTCCCCTTTCCTAACTCCTGCTGATACCCTCCATCCAGTACAATCTGTTACCTGAGCTCTGTGTACTCATATCCTCACCACATGGACCAACCAGCCATCATTCTCGATGTAACCAAGTCAAGCGCGTGCACCTGAGACCTCGCATCTTCATGAATGTTACACCCCTTGTCTCTCCCTCTGTTCCCCTTCCTTTGTCTCCACCCCCACCCCCGTCTCTCAGATTGTAAGCCCTAGGGCAGGAACCGTGTCTATTCAATTACTTTGTAAAGCGCCAGGTACATTGCTGGCGCTATATAAATGTTTGCTAATAATAATAATAATAATAATAATAAATTTAATAAATGTACCATCAACAAAGGTAAGCAGAATCTTAGCTAGTTAGTTATATACATTCCCATTTATGGCCCAAACTCTGTTCTCAGTGACACTGGGTGAAAACAAACGAGACGGTAGCCTGCAGCATCCCACAGTATCTCACGAGTCACCTGCTTGTCAGATGGGTGGCCGCCAGATCTTCACCCACTTCCGCCTCAGGGGCAGGCAGCCAGCTACTACTGGACGCTTCATCCAGAGAAGGTCAGTGACACGGTGCGGGTAAAGCTTGCCCAGGTAGGCTAATCTGGGTTAACATGCGCCCTCCCGTCTGTTAGGCCCCGCCCACCCCGCTGCGAGGTGAAGTCCAAGGATCGGGCCTGGAGGAACGCATCACCCTGTCTGGCAAACAGCTGTTCGGGGGGGGGACCTGGAGGAGCTCACTCACCCAGCCCACCAAACACCTGATCATGGGAGCCCAAAGGACCACGCTCACCCGGCCCACAAAACACCTGATTGGGGGGGGGGCAGAGGAGTGCACTCACCCCAGCTGCCAAAAAACGGATTGGAGGGGCCCAGAGGAGTGTGGTCACCCTGGCTCTCAAACAGCAGTGGCCGGGATGAGCACGCACCTCTGAGTCCACCCAATCAGCTGTTTGGCAGGCCAGGTGGGCACGTTTCTCCGGGCCCCCCGATCAGCTGCTTGGCGGCAGCTCCTCCTGGGAGTCTGACCCTGCTGTGCAGCAGGGGGTCTGGGAGTCCTGCCCCGTGTGGACGGCTCCTCAGTTGACCCGTGGAGGAACGTGTGATGGCAGCCCCGCACCTGGATTCCCTGGTGGGGGGGGGGGGTTGATCATTTGAACCGCCCTCCCTGTTGGCCCAGAGTGTGGCAGCTGTGATGCCCCCTCCCCCCTCCGGGGGGCCGCCAGGGATCCAGCTTGCCCCTGTCTCATTTGTTTTCACCCACTGACGGAAGATAAACTCTGGTCTTTCACCAGGAGCAGAGTTTGATCCGTTAGCTCCACGGCAATAAAACCAGGTAAGTTTTAGAAATGCTCAGAGAAGCGTCAATATGAGATGTTACCTGCCACTTCATCTTTAACAGCGATCCAGCTACAGTCTTCCTCCACATCAAACTGGAGAGGAGTCTCCAACGTGCAGTAATGCGGGGTCTTCCGTCCGTAGAAGCTGTCACCAATCTGAATCACTTCTCCAGAGCCGCATTGCACGGTGGCATTGAAGTTTTCACAGGCGACGCTGTGGCCAGATTCTGTCCGAAAGGAAGAACACATGGACCATCTTTGGCACCCTTCAAGTCACTGAAAACCTTGCCATTGACCGCAATGCTCAGAAGGTTGCATGCTTTGTCATTTCATCGAGAACTAGAGGCGGTTTGAAGGTTTTTACTGGACTAAAATCCCAATGAAAAAAATATTGAGTTGGAATGATCTCTTCCCCCACTCCCCCATGATTGATATTTTGAAAGGTTTTCAAAATTTCAGGAGGGAAAAAAATCTAAAATGTTAGAATTGTCCAAAATGAAGATATTCAAGTATTTCAACAGTTTGGACATTTCATTTCGACACAAAATGTCAACATTCAGAAATCTTCAATGAAATGAAATTTCTTTTCACAAATTCTATTTTCTCAGGTTTTCCCTTTAAACACCCCTGTTTAAAACAAGGCTATTCAATTCAGGGTGGGTATAGACCATCTCTACCACAGAGATGAGGAACAGCAAGCTGTCTGGCTTTAACATACCCAGGGGATAAGACTGGCAGATAATTCCTGAAGATAGTCCTCACCTAGAGCTTATTGGTATTGCGGCTTGTTTGTTTTGTTTTTTTAAATGGTGATGAAATTTTTATTTTGAAAAAAAGCATTGAAAAGTAATTAATAAATGCCCCCATTGTTCTTGGGGTTTTTTTTTCCAATCAACTACAGCGTAAGGTTGGTTGTTTTTCAAAAGGAAATGAGGGGAAGTGAGGGGTGGAGGGGGACATTTTTGTTGGGGATTTCAAAGATCGAAACGTTTTTCGATTATTATTTTTTTCTTTTTCTGGAAAAATAGATAACATTTTCCTAGGCAGGTCTCTCAAAAGGGGCTAGACTACTTGTAATTCCAGAAAGAGTCTGCAGGTGACGTGTGGTCCACATGAGGATGAACAAACTGAGTAGCAGGAGTTTTCCTGGGGCATTTGAGGCCTGACTGATCCCACATCTGTAACTGTAGGAAATACGCATCCTCATGTCAGAAATCCCATACATGTCGGGGAGGGGAGCAAGATCAGGTCCCTCAGCAGAGGAATCTCATTCCTTGATTAATCTAGAAAAGTTTAAAAAAGAAATAGCCTAGGTTTCACCCAAGGGTGATTTTATTGGGATGGGGAGAGTAGGGCCCATGCCCTGGGTCCTGCTGTTGGAGACGGCCCCACGGGGAGGCCGGTTCTTGTAGCCTCAGAACCAGAGCTCCTGAAGCCTCGGGATGAGATATTTCTGCAGGGCCCTGCAACTCTCAGCCCCCAGGATGGTTGCTTCCTATGGGGACCTGCTCCCGCTGCCCTCCTCTACTAGGGATGGGGACCCTGGGAGGGGAGGGCAGGGGAGGGTAAAGGGGGTAGCGCTGTGGAGGGCAGGGCCGCGGGGAATCCTGCATTTTATTTTTGCCCTGGGCCCCACGAATTCTAAGGCCGGCCTTGAGGCAGCAAGCGTTATCAAAGGGTCTTGCGAGGAAAACCTGAGCCTCCGTGGTCCCACGGCAAAGCACCAAATGTTCCAGTTGCTGTTAACGACGGTTCCCCTGAAGCGCCTCGATCAGCCGCAGCCGAGAGTACACACACTGCAGTAATTGTGTGCGACCGTTATTTAATGCCTAAATCTAAGCCTGGCCGTATCTATAGCAACGTGATCAGGTTACAGATTAAGGCTGTCTCGATAAGCTTCTCACACCGTTTGCTGTTCAATTCTAAGAGGGGGTTGTTACCTAGTGCGTTTTGTGTTTCCCTGTCGCCCGCAAACAGCTGCTTCCCTCAGCAACTTTTGTCTCGCTCTGAAAACCTGGGGATTAACGGGAAACCACCCCCTGTACCGAACCTGTGGGCTCTTGCTACAGCAAACCGCCGCTATGCTTCACGTCCAATGTAGCCCGTCTCAATGGGGGTCTTCAGATGGACCGGGGGGCTGGCTGCTCCTAGACCTGTGTCCAGCCCTACCTGCGCTGGGTTTACATGGATCTCAGTGGCTGCTGCAGCCCATAGTCCACCCGCACGCCATCCCCCTCCCACACACCATAGAGTTGCAGGTGGATCGCCCAATGCTCTTAGGCTGATGTCCGCAACTCTATGGGTTGCCCAAGGCAACTTCTGGTTGGGAGTGAAGCTGCAGCAGCTCTTCCCCGAGCAGACAGAGAGCAGCTTCACCTCTGGCCGGTGCACCGGGTATGGCCGGTGACGCTTCAGGTTGTTCTGGAGGGCCACAAGCGGGGCTGGAGTGCCACAGACAGGCTACCAGGGGGTGCGGTGGGGCAGCATCTGTCTGTTTACGCCTATTTTGGACACGCTCCTAGAAAAGTAATAGACTGAAGAAATTCCAAGAGTTTGTGGAAGTTTTCATGGAGAAGAGCAAACTGTAAACCTGAAGGAAAAAGAACCCAAAGGAAAAAGAATAGACCGTGTCTATTCAATTACTTTGTAAAGCACCAGGTACATTGCTTGCGCTATATATATATATGTTTGCTAATAATAATAATAAATTAATTAATAATAACAACTACAGAGGGAAGCAGGCAGTTTGGTAAAGTTGTCTGCCTGTCGGTCCTCTGAGAGTTAGTTAGTATTATTTACAATGTGCCCAGCACTGAACAATAATGAATTAAAGACAGGTCCCTGCCCTGAGAGGCTTACAATCTGGGATGGACATAGGAGGGTAGACGAAGGAGAGGGGAACACAGGGAGAGACAGGGGTCGTTTTTAGACACACACATTTTCTACCCGGACATAAGAGACTAGGTTCTGCAAACTCACGCACGGGGAGTTTAGACGCTTCCCCCGCCCCCCCCCCCCCGACCGGAAGTTGCCCGGGCACCGTTGCAAACAGCGGCGCTGGCAACTCCTGCATGTTTTGAGAAGTGGACTTGGTACGTCCTCTGAAAATAGGGATTTACCGAGTCTGCTTCTCAAAACATGTGGGACTTGCTGGCGCCACTGTTTGCAATGACACCCGGGTGACTTCCGGTCCAGTGAGGAGGAGCGTGAGTTTGCAGAAACCCAATGTGCGTGTCTAAAAATGAGAAATCTAAGTGTCACGTGCTTAGGTTAATTATGAAAGGACAATGGAAGGGCCATTAGAGAGCAGTCTGTGGGGAGATGAGAAGCTAGGGAAAGCCTTATAGAAGAGGTAGGTTTTTAGGGAGGGTTTAAAGACTGGAAGAGAAGGAGCAGAGTGTTTGTGTTCAGGGAGGGAGTTCCAGACACAGGAGGCACTAGCTGCATAGGTTGTGCTTCTCAGCTTGTTATCTAACCAGATGGACTATATCCAGGGTGGAGGACTGGCCCTTATACATGGGGAAATTGAGATTTTAAGAAGTGAAATGAGGTCACAAAGATCAGCTTACCCCATCCCCATGGAGAGATTCCCCTTGGTTTTGGTGGACCTTGGATCTGGCCCACAGTGCACAGAGCCAGACAAAGAGCCTGTAAGTCCTACTCTCAGCATCCTGCTCTACAAATGATCAAAGCGTGCCATCATAGTAAGCGTGACGGGCTGCAGCAATGGAGGCCGGTGATTGTCTCAGTGCCTGAAACAGTTGCAAAACGCCAGCAGTCTCTCTAGGCTTCTGGTTTGGATTAATGATGTAATGGCAGCCCCTCGGTTAATCTGGGCTTTGCATCGCGCTTTACGTTTGGGTGATGAAAAGAGACGAACAGGAGGGAAAGTCTAATATTCCCCTGAGGACGGGACGGGGGAGGTTCTCTGACTCTTACCAAACTCACAAATGTAGTCGAACTCCTGACTGCAGTTCTTGGTCATGCCCCACGCGTAGCCGGAACTCTTCAGAATGTGCCCGCACGCACCGGAGAAAACGGAAGGCTGGTCTTTGTGCCAGTTGCTGTAACTTATGTTTGACGTGTCCAGCCAAATCACTGATCCTGTCAGCAAAGCAAACCGTATGGTAGGTTCAAAACAAGTCAAGGGAAGAACTTTTTCACTCAGCGTCCTGTGGAACATTGCAAAGGCTGATAACGTAACTGGAGTCGAAGAAAGGGTTAGGTACGTTCTTAGAGGATAAGTTCATAAATGGCTATTTTCCCAACTGGTTGGGGGATGAAAACTCTGATTGTCGGGAGCTGGGAGTGCCTAGCAGGATGGGAAGTAATATGTCGAACGTCTGTTGTAGATCAAAGCCTTCTGCTTCCTTCTCTAGCATGTTATCACACTGCCCTTCACAGTAACACTAACTACTTAATACAGATCCTTTCCAGAGTCTCAACCTGTGCAATTTCAGAAAGGACTCTAGTGGCACTAGAACTCTAGAGAGTAATTTCTCAGCAGAACGCTAGGGTGAAGATGACAAGGGATACTACAGTGATGTGTTGCTCTTCTGCCCTGAGGCATTATGTCAGAGAAAGACACCTTTTTCAGCCCAAGGTCACCTACCTTCTGTAGTGTCATTCAGAGAGGAGCTTGAGGTTATTCCAATCCACCACTCCTGGTCCTCGGAGATGTGTTGCTGCAAGAACTGTTGGGTTTCCTCATTTTCAATAAAGACAAGGTGCCCCCCTCCTCTCTCGCACCAACGCTGAGCGCTTGTAAAAGCACGCTGGAGTCTTACGAACTCATAACATGAATGGTTGAAAGCTACCTGGTACTTTGAACAAGGCATCCCTTCCACCGCAGCGATCTCCTCCTTGGCCAAAGACAGCACAAGAGAAGACAGAGCCACGATGAGGAACCACATGCTTAGCGCAGTTGGCGGAGCCCCGCATCACACTGCTGTTCCCCTCGGTGCGGCTGCAAGGTTTGTCTGTGTTTACAAAGGCTTGGGATGTCTTTCTCTTAGGGCATCAATCTTTCCCTTTATTTCACTCCCCCAGATAACAGCAACCTGGGCACCTGGGACAGATTGCGTCCAATAAATAATAGCCATATCTGGGAACACACAGACAAAGCATTGATGCTAAGCTAGGGCCAGGGGCATCAGGAGAGCTATTGTGTAAATGTCCTGTTCCCAATCAAGTCAGTTTGTACAGCGGTCATGAAATTACAACCTCCCTCGTGTGCGGAAAAGATAACTTTGATAAATGCAGCCATTGGGCATAAGGTAAACTGAGATTAAAGTCTCCACTTGGAAGCGCCTGGTGTAGCACATATCAGTGAGTAGACTGTAACAGGCAGAAATGTTTGAATATGAAATGTAAGAATTTGTAAATTCAATCAACTACAGAGAATGGGAGAGAATCCGATTGCTCACCTAGATTGCTTTGAGTTACTATCATCCTTAGTCACAAATATTCCTACAATTTAATTATTGCTAAGGCACATTTTGGATGCTACTATAATCTAAATAATTATTACATGCAATATTCCCTCTGATCTTGCTTCAGCAAGCAACCTGGTCATTCTTGCCTCCTGCAACCAATAAATTCACTGTCTGGAGATCTGAAAGGTGATGCTTCCATGAACATCCAGGCTAAAGCAGCCTCATTTATACAGCCTTGTTATTTAGGTCATAATTGGCCCAACCTGCTGTTTCCTGTATTCTCAGGAGAATATGGGCATGGGCGCTACGTATCTTTGATTATCGGGTTGCTGAGGGGGGTCCAAGTGTTATTCCCAGACTTGCAGAACCAGCATGTTGATTACACAATGTTGGAAGGACTTGGGGAATTTGGCCAGTGGTCTTCATGAATGTCTACACAAAAGCATAACAATAGGGCTAAAGCTTCTTTGTATACGGTCTTAGAGGTCCTGATTATACCTCTGTTTTGTTTTGGATTCACACTGGTGTAATTCCTTTGAATTCATGGATGGCGATCAGTCCTGGTTTTCTCCAGTGTAAATGAGAAGTGATTCAGGCTTGCAACGATCCATCATGGGTATTTTCAGATGTTACAAGATCACAGTCAACCGCAGTGAACCACGGTCAATCCCGCGGCGGGGCCAAAGCGCCCTGAACGTCTGTTTGGAGGCCGCCAGATGTTCACCACAGTCAATTCCCACATGGGGTCAATTTCAACCATGCTTCTGGGGCTCTCCGTCGGACAATCGCCGCAAGCGTGGTCAAAGAGATTCCCGGCGGGAACCAACAAAAAGTAACGTCTAGCCGGCAACCACGACCCGAAATCCCTGTCGGGATTCCAGGACATGGTCAATTCAGGCGGGCACTGCGGCCGCATTGGCCACGGCGCCCACCCATCTCCCCAGAGGGCGGGCGGCGGGGGAGCGGGGGGGGGGGGGGTAGTTGTTTCATTCACCCCCACTGGGGATTCACTGTGGTGAATCGGGCCAGCGTAACGTCTGAAAATACCCCATGTCTAACAAAAATGTGTCACCTTGAAGTCTTGATGTGAAATCCTGGCTTCATTGAAGCCAGTGGAAGTTTTGTCAAAGACTTCAATGGAGTCAAAATTTCAGAGATAAGGATTTGGGGCCTGAGTGATACAGCCCAAACTTTTGATGTTGCAGCCTCCTAACCAACAAGAGCATGAGAGAACTCGGAGCCCTTGTAAAAGTGTGCTGGAGTCTCGCAAACTCATAACACGAATGGTTGAAAGAAAGCCGCCTGGTACTTTGAGCAAGGTATCTAGCTCCTCCTCAGTCAAAGAGAGCACAAGAGAGGCGGACAGAGGCATGATGAGGCTCTCACAGCTCCCTGCCACGCAGCCAGCTGCTCGAAAGGGCATAGAAGGACTCAGGCACTTTAAGGCAAAGCACTTTGTGACACAGAGACATGCATTGTTTACTTGCTGAGCTACTGTATATTTTTCATGGCATTGACCCTAAAGAGCCTCCGTCCTCCAGTGCCCCGTTGAGCTGATGCCTCGGGAAACTGGAGGACAGCTCTTTAATCTCCCCCGCACAGACCTTCACTCAACCCCCTCAAACAGAAGAGCAGAACCTGAGGGTTTCTGACAAGATGCAAGGGAAGCAGGCATTGCTGTGCTGTACAGGGCTGTACTAAGGATGGTCCAGGTCCGGTTCTGAGACTCAAATCCAGGCCCCTACCACCCACTGCAAGAAGAAGCAACCAACTTTTCAAAATGTGTATGCAATTTCACTCCAAACATAACTCTAGTTTTTGCCCAGCACTAATGAAGGCCAATGGCTTATGGGGTCACATAGAATTTGGGGGTGGGAAGAGTTTAAGGGCCCGGGTGCACTCAGGGACAGGAGAGTCAAGATCATGGATCTCTCCTTCCTTGTGCGGATCCTCTCCTCTCTGCTCCCTTCCCCTGAACTCAGTTTTTCAGTGCTTGGGAGAAGGAACCGGATTCAGGGGCCAGACCCAGGAATCTGAAAGGGGCCACATAAAGACTAGTTGCTGTCTCTTATACACATCTAGATGTGTATAAGAGACAGGTGCTATGGCGGCCTTGCATTTTATTTTTGCCCTGGGCCCCACGAATTCTAAGGCCGGCCTTGAGGCAGCAAGCGTTATCAAAGGGTCTTGCGAGGAAAACCTGAGCCTCCGTGGTCCCACGGCAAAGCACCAAATGTTCCAGTTGCTGTTAACGACGGTTCCCCTGAAGCGCCTCGATCAGCCGCAGCCGAGAGTACACACACTGCAGTAATTGTGTGCGACCGTTATTTAATGCCTAAATCTAAGCCTGGCCGTATCTATAGCAACGTGATCAGGTTACAGATTAAGGCTGTCTCGATAAGCTTCTCACACCGTTTGCTGTTCAATTCTAAGAGGGGGTTGTTACCTAGTGCGTTTTGTGTTTCCCTGTCGCCCGCAAACAGCTGCTTCCCTCAGCAACTTTTGTCTCGCTCTGAAAACCTGGGGATTAACGGGAAACCACCCCCTGTACCGAACCTGTGGGCTCTTGCTACAGCAAACCGCCGCTNTGGGCTGCCTGCTGTGAGTTCTGCATCATCCGGTCCCCAAACAGCCACCACATGGGCACACTCGCTCTCCCTTCACCCACTGGGTGTTTTCAGACGAGACGGACCCAGAGTGGTCATCCCCGGGTCTGGTCTGGGGCCGGTAGGGGCCACCCCTGGGTCTGCTCTGGCAGTGGTGGGTTTAAACGGAGGTGGCTGACCGGCAACTGCCGTCCGCCGGTACAGCACTCCCTCCCCCACATCATAGCGCTCTATGGCTGTTGCTGGGGTAACCCCCTGCTGGAAACGGCGCTGCAGTGGCCCGTCTGTGAGTAGACAGACCGCTGCTCTGCCCCTGGCCGAGGCTCCGGGTTTAGATGGCCCACTCCGTTTGTGGTGCTGAGTCCAGGATGTTCCAGAGTGCCGCAAACGGAGCTGGCCTCCGGAGAAGGGTTTGGTGTGGGATGTTGGTAGGGGGCTGCACAACGAGGCAGAAGCCGGGTGTATGAGTGTGTGTAACTGCACTTCTTGGCACCCGCCTCCTGGTGCCCAGGGCTGTGCGGCATTTGAGTGTCTGTCCAGGAGAAATGCGTGGTTCTCTCCATGAGTAAATCAAGCATATGACAGATTGAGATACTGGATACTGGTGGATACCATTGGGCCTGGCCTGTCAGAGGTGCTGAGCACCCACAACTCTGCTTGGCTTCAGGCAGGAGCCTTGAGGGTAGAGAACTTCTGAAAATCACACCTCAGTGTCTCAAACTGGGCACCCAAAAAGCCAGGCTGGGTAACCAAACTGGCTCTCAGCACCCTTCCCCATAGCAACTCTTCAAAGGCACAAAGCAAAACCAGATTCCCTTGCTGACTCAGAGGCTGTGCGAATGGGGCTCCATCAGTGAACTCCAAGTCTTCCACATGGCAGCCCAGAGGGCTCTGCCGTGCTGTAATCGAGATGTTATCTTAATTGGGAAAATGAGGCAAATAAACTCTCCCTTGATAAGCTATCTTTACTGGGTACAAAAAGTAACTCGAATTCCAGGTCCAGGCACTAAGGCGTGGAGCCAGCAGATGGGATCTGAAGCTAAAGGGAGACATTTGCTTCTTGGGAAGGATACTGTGGCGATGGAGTTGCCGTGTGCCTGTGGCTAACCCAGAGAACTGATAATCAAACCAAAACAGGAGAAAGCCTTAGGGACTTTCCTGGGGGCCATAGGGACTTGACATGCCCCTGTGATGTCATGGCAACACTCGGCAAGGTGGAGTTACGTCAAAAAAGCAACGTGACAGATAGGCCCCTTTGCCCTTCCCTTCCTTTCCAATGGGCCACCGACCCGTGTGGAATCTTATGATGTCACGATGTTCCTAAAGGAGCGGGCTTACATTAGAAAGGGGTGCGACAGCTACAGCCCTTTGTCCTGCCCACGTTCTGATATTTATTTTATTTATTTATCTGTTCAAATTTTTAGCCTGCCCTTCCTTCAAAAGGTTCAGGGCTGCTTACAAACAAAAACCATACAAAAGCAATTGCGGTGCATTTTCTAAAAGCCAGGCTTGAACTGTCACCTCTTTTGCCATGAATTAAAGTGACAGTTGTGAATTAGAGCCATGCCCGTCCTGGCTGGTGAAAGCTAGCCGGGAGACTTTGGAGCCATTGCTGGCTGGGGTTGTCAGTGCCTCCCTTTGGGAGGGCAGGGTGCCTGACGACCTCAAAATTGCGGTGGTACGACCCCTGCTAAAAGAAACATCTCTTGACGTTGACTCCCCTGCCAGCTATCAGCGATCGAGATTTTAGGGAAGGTTATTGGAACGGGTGGCTGCCTCACAGCTTCAAGCTCATCTTGATGCTATTGGACTCTGGACCCTCTAGTCAGGATTTCATCCTGGGCTGCATTCCCGCTGCGGCGGCGGCGGCGGCAGAGAGAGCGGCGAGGGAAAACGCGGCAGCGGGGAGGAGCCGACTGACAGGGAAAGAGCCAGTGCGAATGGGGATCTGCCACGGCTTTTCTCACATGTGTCAGGGCAGGATTTTGCGCCCTGACATGCGCGAGAGAAGTTGCGGCAGATTCCAACTTTTTTCCTGTCAGCCGGCTCCTCCCCGCTGCCGCGTCTTCCCTCGCTGCTCTCTCTGCCGCCACTGCCGCCGCAGATGGGAATGCAGCCTGAGACTGCACTTCAGGGATGAGACTCTGGAACCAATTTCAGTTTTGTTTTTTTCCCCAAGAATTTCGGTTCTCATTTCCGTTTGGTGGGATTTTTTTTCATTGAAATTTTTTTTGGCATTAAAAAAAAACAAAAAAAAATTTCAGTGCAAAAATCCTGAAGGGAAAAAAAAACACCAGAATCAAAATGAGAACCGAAATTTCGGATACAACTGAAATGGCCATTTTCAGGTCGTTTTGGTTCTATCCGAAACCAAAATTCCCATCCTTACTGCACTTGTGGCCTTGGTTGAAAACCTCCATTTAGTTCAGCTGGGAGCACCCTCTTTATAGGTACTTTCTGCCTGGAATTTTTCACAGCTAGGGCACGCAGAGAGGCCTTCTGGGTGGCTGTCCCTAGGGTGACCATACTGCTCCTTCAAAAGAGGACACTTATGAAAAATACATGGTACAGGACTGCAGTGGATCCGCTGAAGCCCTGCACTATGTATTTTTCATAAGCGTCCTCTTTTAAAGGGGAGGTACGGCCCCCCCTAGCTGCCCCACAATTATGAAACTCCCTCCCCTGGTGGTTTGTTTAAGCCTGAGCATGCTCAACACTGATTGTAAAACCTTTTTATTTGGCCAGGTGTTTGGCGGGTAGGGATGTGTGAACAGAACGCGGTTCGGATGTTCGGTCATTTCCGAATTTGGATCGAGTTCGGGTTTGGTCTGTTCGGGTTCGGTTCGGACGTTCGGTTCAGTCGTCCGAACGGACTGAGTTCGGTCTGAACTCCGAACGTCCGAACCGCATTCGCGCATCCCTATTGGCGGGCAGGGATAAGGTTGGGGGGGCTTGGGGAGGGCACTAGGGGAAGGGTTGGAGGGGGGCAAGGGGACTTTTAGACATTTTTTATTGGTTATAAGCTGCCCAGAACCTTGATGGAAAGGGTGGCACCTATATTAAAATAAATAAATAATGTTTGGAGAAAAATTTCAAATGACTCCTAGGTCTTAGGGCATTTTCAGACAAGACACTCTCCACCCACTCCCCACCTATCCACTATACATGTTGCAGGGCTGCAGGGTTGCCCTATGCCCTGTAACATGTATAGTGGGTGGGTAGTGAGTGGACAGTGTCTCGCCTGAAAATGTGCTTAGAAACTTCTGATCTTCTCCTGGGCGACCCACAATCCAAGCCAGAGGTGAAAGGCACTAAATGCATCATCCTGTAGGATTTAGTCAGCAGTCTCTAACCACAGAAGGGAGAGCACAGCAAGTCTGCTGAGTGTACATGTGTTGTGAACTAAGGGGCACCTTTTGAACAAAGGGGAACTGAGTGTCCCACATGTCACATGGTGCATCTCCCTGGGCCAAGGGATTGCTTTAACCGGCGGCTCCCAAGCATACTTTAGCCACATACCTTCCAACAGTCCCTATTCAGGAGGGAAAGTCCCTGTGACAGAGTCACGGACATCCTTACAAGCCCAGGCCCAGGCCCATGGGGATGAGGTAAAATTGCTGCAGGAGTGCACAGCCCCAGGGAGCCAGCTGGGCTCCTGCAAGTGGCTGGCTCTTTAAGGAGCCAAATGCAGAGTTAGGAATGAAGGTCAGTGGAGTGGCTCCAGCCGTGGGCGGCTGTGCAAGCCATCAGAGACTCACCCATAGAAGGGTGAGCTATGGGAGAGGCAGCAAGGCTGAGAGCTCTGCCTCAGAGGATCGGAGCTGGCCTGGCTCCCATGGGGTCAGGCTGGGGGGAACCTGGCTGTCAGGGAATAGACCAGACCAGGCGGGTTCCTGCAGAAAAGTAGGGATGTGCGAACGCGGTTCGGAAGTTCAGAGTTCGGACCGAACTCGAATAGTTTGGTTGACCGAACCAAACTTTCGAACCGAACTCGAATTCGACCGAACTGTTCGGTCGAATCCGAACCAGTTCGGAAGGCAAACAAAAATCAGTTTTGAATGTACGAACTCAGTTCGGAAGTTCGGAATTCGACCGAACTCGAATAGTTCGGTCAACCGAACTGAACTTTCGAACTGAACTCGATTTTCGAACCGAACCGAATTTCTGAACTCGGTTCTGTTTGCACATCCCTACAGAAAAGTTGTGTGTGTATGATCTGAAAGAAGCCTAGCTTATTCGCCAAGGGTTGTTCTGCTTTGGCGGCTCAGAATATTGCGAGGTATGCAACCTTGTGCATGTTTCTCAAGGCAGGTTAAAAAAAAAATCCTGCTAAAGCAAAGGCTTCCCAAATTGTGGGTCATGACCCCATATCATCTGCAGATGGGGACATGAACCTAATTGTTATTAGATATACTTAGCATGCTTTTGTTGCTGGGTGGAGTTGTGGGATTATCTTTTAGTCTCAAGGTAAAATGCTTAGGAACCAGCGTGCTAAGGGGCTAGGTGTTTTTGGTGGCTGGGCCACTAATGTAGAACACCCTTCCCCCTCAAGGTTCATCGACCCCCAAACTTGAGGGTCTTCTGGAGGAAATGCAGGACTTTTCTCTTTGGCCAGGTGTTTTCTCTTTGGCGGGGATAGGGGTTGGAGCTAGGAATTTGGGGGAATGTTTATGTTTTATGTATTAATAATAATAATGAATAATAATGTTTTGATTGTTACCTGCCCTGAGCCATTGAGAAAGGGCGGGATATAAATTTAAATAAATAAATAGGGTTGCCACCGTATTCATGGGTTTTGATCCAGGGTCTGCAGGCAAAACAGATATTTCTGGGTCGGCCAAGGGCGTCAAGGCCCAGGAAGCTTCAACCTGGGCATAAAAATCCCCTGTGCCTGTCAGCAGCCTGGCTCACAGAGTTCCTGATTGGGTAGATGAGACCTATGAAGAGATTGGCTGGGTGAGGATATGCCACTTTCAGTTTTCTCCTTTGAGTTTGCCGATACAACAGGCCAGAGTCCGGCCCGTAGGCCTCCATGTTGCTTGGCCTCTCCTTGTTCCTGCACCGCAGTCCTGGAACCTTTTGCTTCATTGCTCTTCAATTTCTGCTCTCCGTTCCCTCACTGTCTTCAGTCTCGTCTGTCCTTCTCCCTGTGCCCTCCAGTCCTCCATACCTTCCGGTTTCACTGCTCCCCAGTCTCTGCACTTCAGCCTAGGGTGGCCAGATATGCACATTTTAGAGGCGGGGCTGCATTGGCTGCAGTGCAGCCCCGCAACCTGCATTTCTCATGTGTCCTCCAAAATGTGCATATCTGGCCATGCTACCTTCAGTCTCCTCTGTCCTCTGGTTCCTGCACTCACCCCTATGCTACCTCCTGCTTTCCCTCCCCCCCCCCCC
>QEPC01000412.1:15635279-15652598 GCA_003113815.1 Sphenodon punctatus | reverse complement strand
CCCCCCCCCCCCACTCCCCCCCAATGTGTCTCTAGCATCTCTCTGTCTTTCAGCCTGTTCCTGTTTTTCTGAAGAAAATCACATGGCTCTCAGCAGCCTGAACTTTGCCCACTAGAGAGACAGTTAAGTTAGCCTTGGACTCCTATAGATCAGCTGGGCAGGATATCTGCTGAACTGTTCGGCCGGCTTGCTAATGACACAATTGAGATGATATTATCTTAATTAGAGAACTGGGGGAAGGGATTTATAACTGATAACGTCTCCTCCTTGGGTAAAACTTTAACAGCGTTACAATACTACATGCAAACAGATTGAGCGGTTCATAGCGCGGACAGAACTGGCTACGGGAATTGGTTTGGATGTTAGCAGCAATTATTTTGACTGGCAAGGAACGCACTTGAGTAACTTTTAATGGTGAAAGGCTCATCCTTCACACCACACAACAGACCATTTTACGAGAAGTACTAGTTCCGCTCTATATTCCGCACTGGTAGGATCGCGTCTGGAGGATTGTGTCCAGTTCTGGGCACCTCATTTTAAGAAAGACGCTGACAAATTGTAACGGGTTCAGAGGAGGGTGACAAAGGTGGTCAGGGGTCTGGAAACCGAGTCCTGTGAGGAGAGACTGAAGGAGCTGAGTATGTTTAGCCTAGAGAAGAGAAGACTAAGGAGACATGATAGCCGTCTTCAGATATCAGAAGGGCTGTCACACAGACCTCGGAGATACCCTAAGAACATCAGTAGAGCCATACTGGGTCAGACCAATAGTCCAGCCAGCCCAGCATCCTGTCTCCAACAGTTGGCCAATCTTGGTCGCTTGGAAGAAGTCCCCAAGAGGTCACAATGGGGCAATTAATTCCCTGTTGTTCACTCCCAGCTTGACTTGGGTGTGTTTCTACCTGAGAAGGGAGTTTTGTGAATGTTGAAACATCTGGCTGCCAGAAGCAGGGTAGAGATCTCTCCATAATGGCCAGGGTTTTTTTTTACACTGCACTTCCTCTCAAACATCTGGTTTGAGCTCCTATCGGAGAACAGGATACTGGGCTAGATGAATCATTTGCCTGATCCAGTGTAGATTGGCAGATCAGAATTTCAAAAATAAGGAACATTATAGAGCTGAGGGATGTCCGTTCTATTCCATGGAGCTGTGGTATCTGTTATCTAACTAAATAAAGGAGGTCTGTTATTTTCTGTAGAACTCTGCAGTGCTATGAAATAAGGTACATTCCCGTAAAATAAGGGTTATTTAGCCTGACCTACGTATCTGAAAGACTGCTTCCTCCCCATTACTCCTATCCTGATCCCTGCGGTCATCTGGGAGCACCCTATTGCAAGTCCCATCTTTCTATCAGGTACCCTGGTGTTGTGGAATTCCTTTCCCTTGAAGGTTCATCAGAGCTTGAGCATTTTCCAGAGGCAATGTAAGACTTTTCTCTTTGGCCAAGCATTTGGCATAGGGGTATGGATTTGCAGGGAATTTTGAATATGTTTTTATGTCCTAATCCAGAGCAACAGTTTTTATGTCCTTGTGACGAATGCAATAAAAGAAACAAAAACGAACCTCTTCTTACAAACTTTAATTTGTAACTTACAAGGACAATTCATTTAATCAAATCATGGTTAACAACCCAGGTGGATTAAGTTACTGTACTTTAGTAGCATTGTTGCTATTCATTTGTATCAGTAGCTGTCGATGATTTGTCTATAAATGACCGATTTGGTTCTCCCGAAGTTTTGGTTCTCAATTCGGTTTTGGGCGATTGGTGGTTTTTTGCATTGATTTTTCCCCAAAACTTCAAAATAAAATTCAGTGCAAAAAACCCAAATCCAAAATTGAATCAAGAATCGAAATTCTCTGAGAACCGAATCTGAAAAAAAACAATCCAAAATTTGCCCCGGCGTCCCATCCCTAGTAGTAAGTGTGTAAGTACAATGAAGGTGAACTTACTTCAGAAAGAAAACACATCCTCAAGGCAATATCTAACAACGGGAAAAGGTTATTAGCAAGTGAGATATCAATGCATGACAAATAGACTATGCTCCGATCAGATCAGCTCTTCTTTATCTGTTGACTCAATTATAAAGGGACAAAATCTAGACAAGGCAGATTGGCGTCTGTATCAAATTCTATGTGCCATCATTTACAAGCCCCATAGTTTTACTGATGAAGGGCTAGGATATTTAAGTGGGTTCGATAAGTCGCAGTAATTGAAAATTTATGTAAGCACTGGTATCATTGCCACAATAACACAAACAGATAAACGACAAGTCCAAAGGTAACCAAGCGGACTTCAGTATGGGTGTTATGCAACAAAGCAATTGGGAGAACTATGCAAAACATCCACAACTTATGGATTCCAGAGGCAAAAAGCAAAGAAATTTGGAGCCAGTCACACCATCCAGATAGCGTTCACTAGCACAAGAGAATCACCCTGTGAAGGAGATCATAGAGCAGGATGTCAAGGCCTGGGGTCTCAAACCCCTGGCTCCAAGGATGTGGATTGGAGTGCTGCCCCAATTGCTGGTACCACCACTGTGGCCTGAGCTCAGCTTAGCTCCCTCCTCCCCCTGTCTCCTCCTCTGGTTTCCCAACTCCTTGCCATGCTACACCCATTCCCAGCTGTGCCCCATTGCTCCGTCCTGCCTCCCAACTTCCTGATTGGCTACCAGTCAATACTTAAGGCTTGCTGGTGGCCACAGGGAGGAATTGCTTTTCTTCCCAATCTGTGTTTGGGCTGGGTTGCCCGTGGGCCAGTTCTGTTTCTAGCCCCTCGTGCTCTCTCCTTCTTTTGCTCTGGTTGTGTTCCCTAGCCTTGATCCATTATGTCCTCTTTTTAGCTTTCAGGGCCTGTGTCTCTCCCAGTTTCCAGACCCTTGAACTTTTCTAGTTTCTAAACTCCTTGTCATCCCTCCCCCACCCCTTGCTTCCTGACCCCTGGCTCCCTCTGTGTTTTGGGTTCTTTAAGGCCTTAGTCCCTGTTCTTTCCTGGACCTCAATGATGGTCCCTGGACCTTGCTGAGACTGGCAAGGCCAGTTCTGTGTGATGGGCTTCACTCTCAGATTGGAGGATGGCTGAGAAGTCTTCCCTTACCTCCCCACTCTGCCACCCCTCTCTAGGTCCCAGGCCTGTCGTCCCAGCTCTCTCCCTACCCATCAGCTCCCACATGCCCTGACCCTTCCTCATCTCATAGCTATCATCCACTTCCTGCATGCCCTGACCCTTGCCCCCCTGACACAGTGATGACGACTAAGTTCCCATCTCCAAGCACCATTGACCAAAATCGTTGTATAGCCAAGAACCACCACAAGATACACACACACGAGTGTGCACTACAGCTGAAACAAGTACCCACAAAAACAGGTATACCTGTTGAATTTCTGGTATCCAAAATGACTTCAAAATATCGGGTACTAATTGGTAACCTATTTTGACCCGATTTGGATACCCGATATCTCAGAATGCCGACTTTGAGACCTGGAATACCGACTTCTGGTCCTGATTTTTGGTTTTCCCTCCTGATTTCCTGATCAGTAACTGGATAATTGAAAAATTGGTACTGGAAATGACCAATTTTTCCAGGTACCTGGGTACCCAATTAATGATTGAGTAGTCCGGCGAGTAACTGAGACGTACTCAAAAATGCAAATGTGCTACCCGTTTCAGCTCTCATCTGCACACACAAGCCCCTCCAGCTTTGTGATTGGCTGTTGAAACTGGTGTGAGGTGCTGAAGAGCAGCTGTAGTTCTGCTGCAGAGATTCGGGGTGCAATGAATTAAAGCGATCCACTTGAGGCTCCTGAGCCCCTGCAGCACATAATAAAGGAAGAAATCTCCTGGGCCATGTCTGCTTCAAGGAATTTTCTTGATAGCCCTAGTGAAGTGGCATCTCTTCTAGCCTTTTACACAACAGCATCAAACTGAACATGACTCGTGTTCAGTTTGTGATTCCCTATACCCCAAATCCTTCTCAGCAATGCAGCTACGTAACCGGTTATCCTCCATTCTGTACTACTTGCATTTGCTACAACTTTCATAACTGGTTATCCTCCATTCTGTACTACTTGCATTTGCCTTGCCTCTTCTGTGTGTAATATGTCATAGTCGTCTTTCTTGAACTTCATTTTATATTTATTTATTTTTTGAAATTTTATGTCGCCCTTCCCACAAGGCTCGGAGCAGCTTACAAACAACACATTTAAAAAAAAAACAACAACATTAAAATACATACAGTAAAACCCCCTCTCCCAAGCTCCCATTCTCCCCCACATCCCCACCCAAAACGCCCACCAACCCCACCTATCCCAGTCTGCCAAATGATTTTCAAACTAAAAAAGGTTTTGCACCGTTTCCGGAATAGAGCCAGGCTTGGGCTCCCTCCTGGGGAAGGGAGTTTCACAATATGTGGACAGCAACCGAGAACACTCTCTTGCTCACCCCTGCCCCATGGACAGGGGTAACAGATGGAACCCACAGGAGGGCGCCCCCGGCGAACCGTAGGGGCCACAAAGGGATATGGTAGGAGAGGGGGCCCTTCAGATATGTGGGGCCCAGACCATTTAGGGCTTTAAATCTCAAAACCAGCACCTTGACTGATATTGGCAGCCAGGACAGACCTCAAAGCACTGGTGTAATGTGCTCCTGGTGACTCGTCCTCTAAAGGAGCTGAGCCGCCACATTCTACACCAGCTGCAGCTTCCGAACAGTCACCAAGGGCAGCCCCGCGTAGAGTGCATTGTCCTTTTCATCTTGGATCGCCAATCTCTCAAGCTTGTCTTCAATTTTAATCCTGTCCTCTAAGGTGTTTGCAGTTCCTCCCAGTTTTATGCCATCTGCGAATTTTGTAAACAGCCAGGTACATTGCTGGCACTATATAAATACTTAATACTGTATATAATAATATACTGTCCGCTCCTTCATTCAAGTCATTAATGAAGATCTTAAAGCATCACTGGATCCAGGATTATGCACGGCAGACTCCCACTTGATACCTCTGAAGGTGAATGCAATTTTTCAACCAATTCTCTATCCACCTCTTGGTAGTTCTTTCGAGACCATGCTTTGCCATCTTACCTATGAGAAAAATTATATCAACTACATTCCCTCTAACAACTCAACTGGTCTGTTCAGTATCATGTAATCACTCCTGTAGTTTGTTGCCAGTTTGATTCACGTAACCCCCCTCCCTCAACACACGTGTGAGCCAATCCATGCTTAGTATCTGGGACACAGTAGCAGACAACGGTAGGATCCTCTCTCTGCTTCCTGGCTCTGTGCAATGGCACCTAATGTATGTGTCTAAACCCAGAGCTACTCTGAAAATACTTTTCCACACATGGTAACCCCCCCGCCCCTCCATTACTCTGAGGTAACCCCCCAGCACATTCACACAACATTCTGCTTACCCCAAGTGCTTATGCTAATTAGCCAAGGTAAAATACTCCACTTTGAAGAGGGGCTAAATCCTTGATTTATAGTGGGGATAAATTACCCCACTTTGAAGCGGGGAGTAAATCCTTCGGTATTTTTAGACAAGAGGCTCCCCACCCATTACCAACCCACCTTGCATGTTTCAGGGCTGCACTGGCCCCCATTGCAGGGCTGCAGCATTTACGATGGTTAAGGAGGCGCTTGTCTAAAAACACCCCTTGATTTATAGTAGGACTATAGCTATTCCAGAACAGCAGAACCTTGTGTACACTGAGGGGCAGATGTTACTCCCTTCAAGATAAATAAGAGGTAAAGCACAGTCTGCCTCCTGTGAAAAACCCCTAAATATTTTATTTATTTATTTAAATGTTTATCCGCCCTTGCCTCAAAAAGGTTTAGGGCAGCTTACAGAATAAGCTTAAACATAACATATAAAAACGTCTATAAAAGATAGCAAAATTAAAATACAAACAACCCCCGGCCCAAAAAACCACAACCCCCCACAAAGCCCATCCAATAGCACTTCCCCATTTCTCCAGTCCAAACCCACACACTAACCCCCCATCCCCGCCCACCAAATGTCTTTCCAAAGAGAAAAGTCTTCCACGGCCTCCAGAAGACGCTTGGGCTCAAACGAACCTCCTGGGGCAGGGAGTTCCACAGCCCCGAGGCGACAACCAAGAACCCCTCCCTGAAAGCTCTTGCCGTACGAACAAGACTGACAGATGGTACCCACGGGGAAGCGTTCGCGTCCAATTGCAGGGGCCGCAATGGGGCATGGAAGGACAGGCGGTCTTTCAGATACGGGGGCCTAGACCATTTAGGGTTTTGAAGGTCAAAACCAGCATCTTGAATTGTGCCTGGAAAGCTATAGGCAGCAGCCGGTGCAGACTTCGGAGCACTGGTGCAATGTGGTCTTGGAGCCCTGCCCCCAAAAAGGGGCGAGCTGCCACATCCTGCATCAGCTGCAGCTTCCGAAGAGTCATCAAGGGCAGCCCCACGTTGCCTCGAGGGGATGAAAGCGTGGACGACAGTGGCCAGATCGGAATCAGGAAAAAAAAAGCTCACAGCCTCCTCATCAGAGGGAGTTGGTGAAAAGTGCTCCCGGCCACCGCCGCAACCTGACAGTCCAGGCACAACAAAGGGTCCAGAAGCGCTCAACGGATGTGAACCTGATTAACCAGTGTCACAGCCCTGCCTCGAACCCCGGCCTGGGCTATTGACAGGTTGCTGCAGGGAACGGCTCTTTCCCCCTTCTGGGCTTTTCCTCCTCTTGCCCACTCTGGTTCTGTTGTACACCTGGGGAAGGGCGTGGCTGCACCTGCCGCAGCCTGATTGGCTCCCAGAGATATCTGGGGCGACTGGGGGCTGTGGCAGGTGCGGAGCTTCAGATCATTCCTTGCTCAGCTCAGGCCTCTGGCCGGTTTCTCTTCCTCTTGTTCTGTTCGTTTGGGGTTGTCAGTCTTAAGTGTGTTGTGTTCTCTCAGCGTTTCCTTGTGTGCTATACCCTTCCCTTCCCTTCCCTGTGCCTTGATACCTGTCTTGTTATAGTGAGTGTATGTGTTGGGGCTTCTCGGGCCCAGCTCCCTCCCCCTCTCTGGGTTGTCTGTGTGTGGTTTAGGCTGGCGGTTCCTAGTCACTCCTTGCCCTGTTCGTACGTGTAGTTGCTCCTTTGGGTTGTGTCAGTCCTATTGTGTTTGATGTTCTGTGTGAATGTGTCTTCCCTCCTTTATGTCCTGCTGTTCTCTCCCCATTGGCCCTGATGCCCCTCAGGGCTTGTTCCGTGAGCCTTCCCCCCCCTGTTCTATGTTGCTGGTTCCTCAGCCCCTCTGCTGCCCTTTAGATTTGGGCTCCTTTAGCCCCCAGCGCCCTGCTTCTAGACTCTCACTTCTTTACCTTTAGTCCCTCGCTCCTCCCCTTGCCCCTAGGGTTTCCCTTGCTCCTTAGTCTTGGGCCCCTTGCTCCATTGCTCCCTAGTCTTGGTTCCTTTGCTCCCTAGTCTTGGCCCCTTGCTCCATTGCTCCCTAGTCTTGGTTCCTTTGCTCCCTAGTCTTGGCCCCTTGCTCCATTGCTCCCTAGTCTTGGTTCCTCGTTCCCCAGTCTTGGCCCCTTGCTCCCTTTCCCCTGGTTCCTTGTTCCTTACCCCATATCCCTTGTTCCCCTGCCTTTGGTTCCTTGTTTCCTTGTTCTTTACCCCATTTCCCCTGCCCCTGGTTCCTTGATCCCCCGCTTCTGGCTTCCCGTCCCTCAACTTCGATGATGAACCGTAAGCCTCCTTAGACCAGCTTGGCTGGTCCTTATGCTGAGTGCTTAATCTCCTTGGTATTGGAGAGTGGCTGAGAGGTTTCCTCGTTTAATCTGAGGGACATCCCAGACTCCCTACACCCCATCCCTCCCTCCTGCCTACCCGCTTCCCCTCCCCTTTCCCTGACTCTGCCCCTGGAGTCCTCCGGTTCCCCTTCCGCCTGCCCCTTTTCCCCTTCCCTTTCCCTGGCTCCGCCCCTGAGAGGGCCGGACTCAATCAATAAAAGGAGTCCCAATCCCCTCCATGTCACAAAGCGAGCCAGCATCCTCATCCAGTCCCTGACAGCAGCCAGGCATCGGGTAAGCCCCGAGACTGCAGGGACTGGGTAGGATGAAAAACAGAGGTAGAGCTGAGTGTTATATCAGCATACTGATGGCACTTGACCCCAAATCTCTGAATGACCTTGCTCGCTGGTCTCATATATACGTTGACCAAGAGGGGACACAGCATAGAAGCCTGCAGGACCCCATAGGGAAAGTCCCGAGAGGATGATGAGCAAGCATTCTCTGGGACCTCTCCGAGAAGAAGGAGCGGAACCCACTCGAGAGCAGTCCAGTGCACCTCCGCCATCATGTCAACAACACCCCGTGATCAACCGTATCAAAGGCCGCTGAGAGATCTAACCAGATCAACAGGGTAGAATTCCCCTTGTCAATCTCCAGGGGCAGATCATCGACCAAGGCCACAAGCAGAGTCTCCATGCCATACCCAGGGCAAAAGCCTGACTGAAAGGGGTCCAGGAATCTGATGATATTGAGATGAGCCTGGAGGTGTCAAGCAACCACTAACCTTCCCTAAAAAGGGAAGGTTAGAAACAGGCTGGACAAATGCAGTTTTAAAAACGTCCAACATCCTACCCTCCCAAAGGGAGACTGTGGCAGGTCCCCTCCTGCACACCCCTGATTACCCAGAGTCCCTGAGAGTCCAGCAGCCTCTGCCCTGCTTGGCCCCACATCTTGCCCCACAGGCAGACCTCGTAAGAGTCTTATCAGTTGTTCAGATGCCTCTATCTCTCCTCTGTCCATCCTTGAGGTCCTCTGGGTCTCTCCTTCAGGATTCCTTTTCCGGGCTCCGTCCCCTCACTCTCTGGTTTCTCCTTAGGGTCCATAGCTCCTTCGGTCTTGCTGTTCTTAAGGAGAACCTTTCACTTTCCTGACTGGCCCGCACCAGCAACCAACCTTTCCACCCCTTAGAGGGTCTCCGCAATTTGACCACCTCGATCGCCGACCCGGTCAAATCACGGCCGGAAAAGAATGTGCGTCCCCCTCCC
This sequence comes from Sphenodon punctatus, assembly GCA_003113815.1. Lineage (NCBI taxonomy): Eukaryota > Metazoa > Chordata > Lepidosauria > Sphenodontia > Sphenodontidae > Sphenodon > Sphenodon punctatus. The sequence goes on along the minus strand of QEPC01000412.1, from coordinate 15,643,594 downwards.
GTGCGCGTGACTCGCGGCACCGTCTAGTCTAATCCCGTCTCGCGGGATTTGGGGAACCATGCACGAGCGTACCGCGCGCTCATCTAAAAGCGGCCTAAGATCTTTAAAAAGCCCGCACACCGGGCCCATGTGATGGTGACATCAGTGCTGATCCAGGAGCTAGCGGCGGCCGAATCCTTCCTGCTGTGCTCCCAGCAATTCTTCAAGCAGCGCCTGTCAGCGGCGTTTGCTAAGCCGGTGACTGACAGCTGCCTTCCAGGAGGATTTGGGGGCCGGTGAGCACCGCTCCCTGCCACAGCGGCATTGACAACCCTAGCCAGCGACGGCCCCAACTTCTCCCAACTGGTTTTCAACGGAGAGGACAGGCAAGGATCTCATTCACAGGGTGTTTTTAGAGGAGCATGGCTGGGTGGTAGTGGTCCGTGTCGGTTCAGTGGAATGGCTACAGAGCTCCCACGCATGTGGAGTGAGGGGGGGAGGGGGTTTGAATGGGTGGCTTACTAGGTGGCGCTCGCGCTCACTTAGACAGCCTGCACCAACGACCATGGACTGGCCATGCAAACGATTCATACGGGTAGCCATTTCCCCCTCACCTGGTAACAACCCCCACCCCAAGCCCCGCCCAACCGTCCGCCCTCGGCCTTGACACACAGCCCCCAACACCATGGAAACGGCAGCAGCAGCAGTAACCCCTTCCTGCCCAAGATCACAGGAAGCGTGCAGCTGCTGGCGGTCCTGGCTGACAACAGAGGCACGTATTGAGTTGGACACGCAGGACGCTGCTGTCTGAGCTGCTGTCCTCCATGCCGTTGGCTCGTCTCTTGTGTCTTGCCAGAGAGGTGTGTTGGGATTTCGCGTGTCTCCTTTAAGAGCCTCCTAGAGAGCTCCCAGCTGGGCTGTGGGTGGGACTGGGGACCTGTCCACTGGTGTGGGTGGGCACCCTGGATTCTACGGGCAGGGAATGCGTGGGCTCCTGTTCCCACACGCTTCTGGCTTTTTCTCCGAGTGTCCGTGCATGAGTGCTGCATGGGTCACGGGAGCACGTCCCCCCCCCCCACACCACCTTCATATAAGCGGTCAGGTGAGTGGTTGCCTTCACTGCCCCGAGCACCTCCCCCCACATTTTTGGGTGACACCAATTGAAACCAATCCAAATAAACAGGACAAGCGTGAGCTTCCATAACCCCAAAGTCTGATTCCGCAGATCAAATGGCAGCACCAAATGGCAAGTCATGGTGAATATGAGCAATTTTGTCTGCCAAGCAGTTAATAAAAAACATCACAGCGGGCATGAGATAACATTAAATCTTACAGTGGGCATTAAAAGAATAAATACAGCATAGAAATTACACCAAAGGAATAGAGCATGCAAGGGCGGCCCTATATAATGAAAACTGCCTTTTACCCTTAAGTAATCACATAAACATCTTAATTGCTTAATCGGTTATTAGGAAGTGATGTGTTAAACACATTCTGGGAGCCACAATGATTTAATTAAATCTCCCATTCCCAAGTTTTCATAATGTGCAATTGTGCAAAGTGGCCCGATGCTCTTCATGTTAAACATAGCCCCCTCGTTAGCTCTGCGGGTCACATGCTTTATATTGAAATAATTCTCTGACGGGAGGATTTGAAAAATGAACAACACTGGGCTCCATTAAGAGTCTAATCTTGAAACAAAAGCCGTAAAGTTAAAATCCGCCCCCCCCCCCGCCTCACCCTTTTTTGTCACCCCAGCACAGATCCCCTGTGTTTGATAACCAGATTTCAGCACACACAGCTCACGTAATGCTAGCTGGGATGGGACCGGTTTTGTTTACGAAACTGCAGCCATGCGTCAAAGATCTGCACGCCACTTTCCCTTTACTTTCCAGCAGTTTGTTTATAAGAACGAGGGGGTTCAGGAAGGGGGAGGAGACAGTGGCCCTTTTCAAACGGGGCGTGGTGGGTGAGGGGATGGGTGTGCGCTTGCGGTGGGTGGAGGTGGGTGGAGGTGGGTGTGCGCCCCCTCCTACGGCACTGAAGCCCATTGCTCCATTCGTGGGTGATGGGTGGAGATGGATGAAGTGCAGGGCCGGCCTTAGGAGTTGTGAGACCCAGGGTGAGGTAGAAATGTGAGGCCTTACTCTCCCGGTGGCGGCAAAGCTGCCAGCGGGCGTAGGGGCACTCCCCGGCTCAGGGGGCACTCCCCGGCTTGGTCAGGGGGCGGCACGCAACCTGGGCCTGGGCTCAGGGACAGGTGGAGGGACACTCCCCTACACCCATCACCAAGTCCAACCATTTCGGGGGCACTTACCCCATCCGTTGTTGTGGCGTTGATGTCCTGGTCCCCACGCTGGGCCCGCTCGCCAGCCCCCTGCATTGGGCTCGGGCGGGCGCAGTAGTGGTAGATTAAATCTGCCGCTGCGCCACCACCGGAAGTTGCCAGGGAGTATGGGAGAGCCTCTGCCTCTCCCTCACTCCGAAGCCCCCTCCACTGCCTGTCAGTCTTGGCCAGGGGGAGTGAGAGAGTGGCAGAGGCCCTGCCTCTCCCACATTTCCCCTAGCCGAGACTGACAGGCAGCAGAGTGGTGGGCCGCGGAGTGAGGGAGAGGTGGGGCCTCTGCCTCTCCCTCACTCCCCCTGGCTCCCTCCGCTGCCTGTCTCGGATCAGCCCAGGGAGTGAGAGGCAGAGGCCCTGTCTCTCCCTCACTCCCTGAACGAGACTCAGGGGTCCCCGGCTCCTGGTCACTGTCAGGCCGGGAACTGGGGGCTCCGAGTGCGGAGGTGGGTGAGGGGCGCCCGTGTGAAGATGGCCAGTGTTCAGGGTAAGTGAATGAGATTTTTCTGCTATGAAAGGGATCATCATTTCCCTCTATTTGCACCTAGGATAGCAATGGGGAAACCACCGTGAACATGGGTCTTTGACCTAGGGTTGCTCCCAGATTTCACCCAGACACTTCCCATTTTCCAGTGCTTAATTTGTAAAAAATGTATTTCCAGTAGGGTTGTCACCTGTGGTGGTTTTGTACCTGACACTCCCATAGACCAAAATGGAAGTGTCAGGTAAAAAAATGACAGAAGGTGGCCAACCTAATTTCCAGACCTCAAGCCTGCCCCAGAAGTCACACCCATGCCACTTCAGAAGCTACGCCCCCCCTTCCCCAAAGCTTCTCAGAGCAGGGAACTGAACCCTATTGTCGAGCTAGCAACACAACCACTAGACCACCCTGCCTCTGTGTAATTGAATACAGTACAGGAGTTCTTGTGATTTAAGGGGGTGAGGTGGGAAATTCATTAATGAAAGTCAAATATCTGGGAGAGGGGGGAGTTTCTGGCTTTTGTTTCCAACGGTGAAATGGTCAATATCAATTTTTTCCTGTTCTTCCACACTTCGGGGTGCACACTCCTACTGGGAACATTTCCTGGGGCTCAGCCCCCCCAAAATTTAATTGCCAGGGTTGAACCCTACCAAGCCTCCCCTCTCCCCAAGTTAATCCCTGGTTTTAACCAAAAGTCTCCAGGTTCTGGGGGACATTCTGATTTCCCTGGGTCAGACAGAGGCCACTGTGGCTGACCTGGAGAATTGGGGTTTCTGGAGGCCCCACCCGTTAAGGCTCGTGACATCACAACAGTCCACAATGGGCAGACGTATCTCAGAAAGGGAGTGTGGGCTGCAGAGAGGTACACGTCAGGGGTGCCACCCATCACCCCTACTATTTAATTTAGGTCTGGAGCCACTTGCTCTTGCCATTAGGCAATCTGAAAAAAATTAAGGGCATCCCATGTGGGAGTGGGTCAGACTCCCACAAATTAACCATGTATGCGGACGACATGATGCTATTTCTGTCTGACTTCCAACATTCCGTCCCTGAATTGCTCCCAACTCCTAGATAAATTTAGCACACTTTCTGGCTACAAGGTAAACACAGCTGAGTCCCAAATGATTTTGTTTAACGAACAAGGGTTTTCCAAGACAAAACTAGACAACATATCCCCATTTCAGATAAATAAAATACTACTGAAATACTTGGGTATAAATCTTGTTTAAAATGTCGGTCAACTATATGAACAAAATTACTTACCTCTATTAGAAGAATTTCAAAGGTTTGGAGACGCATGGAACGCGGTGCGATGTTCCTGGATGGGAAAGATAAATTTGGTAAAGATGAAGATCTTGCCAAAATTATTATATACTATAATGGCGCTCCCCATATGTATCCCAAATGACTATTTCACTGCTCTAAACAAAATATCAGGTATCATTTGGCACAAAAAATCCACCCCCAAGAGTGAGAAGATCAATCTTATTAACCTCAGGGGACAAGGGAGGCCTCAACCTACCCAACTTTAAACTTTTACTGGGCTTCTGCGTTACGAGGTCTGAAATTGTGATTCGAGGCCACTCCAGAACCCACATGAGTGGAAATAGAAAGGAATCTCTTGAACATTAACAATTTTAGAGAGCTTCTGGAAGAGGAACATTCAACTTCCATTAGATTAGAGGACGGGGCACTACACCCATTTGCAGGAAAGACAATGAGGATCTGGAAAATTTGCCAGAATAAGTTAGAAATATATAAAAGGGAGAACGTCATTCACCCCTTTAATTTGTAAAAAAAAATGTCTTTGAATGAAAAGGAGTTACTTACGTTACAAAAGTGGAAAAAGAAAGGCATTGCCCAGGCCCATCATCTATCTGTTGGCTCCCAAATGAAAACAGTTGACACTCTCCAAACCTGTATGGAAGATTGACTCTTAGTTATATTTAAAACTACACAGCTACTTTAATCATCTTCTTATAAAGAGTCGCTTTATAAGAAAACCCTTTGAATTAGAACTATTATCGTTTAATTTCTCCCCCAATCAAAAATTGTTCTCCAGAATTTACAGGGCTCTTAGCAAAGCTATACAATTCCCGAATACCGGGTACATCTCAAAATAGGGAGATGACTTAGAATTAGACATAACCAAAGAAAAGATGATACAAATATGGACCCACTTTAAAAAAAGTTCTAGCTCCTTGATTGTGCGGGAACCACAAATTAAGCTTACTTTAAGGTTTTACTCCACCCCAGAAGGAATTTCATAGATAAACAAATCCTACAATCTGAATTGTTGTCAGGGCTGCGGAAGGCTTGGTAGTTACTTACATTGTTGGTGAGGGTGCCCAAAAGTGCAGACCTTCTCGAAAGAAATCTGGATAAAAATGGAGGCAACTACCCAACTGGCTGTTTCATTTGAGCCACCGTTGGCTCTTGTAGGCATATGGCCAGCTGCACTGGAAAAGAACACCAACTCCACAGCATGGAAGATTATTGGCAGTCATACATATGATTTTAAGAGCCTGGAAGTCAACAAGCCATATGGATTCAAATGTTATAGTATACCCTCTCTATGGAGAGAATCACCACAGAAATACATGACACACTGGAGGACTTCTGTACTAATTACCAGTTATATCTGGTACGTCGGCTTCAGCCGTATGTGTCAGACTCTGAACTGGCCACAATCGTCCATGCTTTTATTACCTCGAAACTGGACTACTGTAACGCACTCTATGTGGGGCTACCCTTGGTGCTGGTTCAGAGACTGCAGCTGGTGCAGAATGCGGTGGCTCGTCTCCTAACGGGAACGGGAACACCCTAGGACAGTCCCATCCAGACCCCCCAGGTCTCGCAGCCGTCTCAGCAGCAGCCTATGGTCCACAGTGTCAAATGTGGCCGAGAGATTTAGCAGGATCAGAAATGTTGAACATCCTGTGTCCATCTCCCGGCGGAGATCATCCACCAAGGCCACCAACGCCGTCTCAGTACCATAGCCGGGGCAGAACCCAGACTGAAAAGGGTCAAGGAAACCAATGTTGTCCAAATGCGCCTGTAGCTGCAGTGCCACTGCCCATTCAATAACCTTCCCTAAAAAGGGAACATTAAAGACGGGTCGGTAGCTGGCGAGTGCGTACACATCCAAAGATGGCTTCTTCAGCAGGGGGCGCACCACAGCTTCCTTGAGACTGGGTGACAATCTCCCCTGCCGAAGGGACGTGTTCACTACCCTCGCCAGCACCGTCCCCAAAGTCTCCCTGGAGGCTTTCACCAACCAGGACGGGCACGGATCTAATTCACAACTAGTGGCTCTGACAGACCCCAGGACATTCGCCACATCGGCTGGCGTCACTTCCTGAAACTCATCCCAGAAAGATCGATCAGACGGTGCCTCCATAACCTCGTGCCCCTCGCTTACTGCTTCCAATCCAGTGTCAAAGTTACTCTGGATCTGAGCGATCTTGTCTGCAGCAATGCACCGAATGCATTCAAAACCTGTCATTTAAACCACAACACGTGGACAGCCTAAGTAACAGTACATCTGTTGGCATGTAGCCATGATGAAATCTGTAGCAGTGGTAGAGATTTGGAAGCTACCTGGAACTCCCTCTCTGAACACATACACTCTGCTTCCTCCATCCTGACCTTTGTAAGCCAACCTGAGCCTCTATGGGAAAGGCAGCGTATAAATTTGAATAAATAAATCCCTGCTAAACAAGCTCTCTTCCATCCAGAGTGCAGACACATGAGCTGTGGAGGGCCCGCTCCTCGGGCGGTCCCGTGGTGGGCAAATGCTGCCGCCACACTGTGGGGACAGCGCAGGGAGCTGGGCGGACAGTCCCTCCCCCTGTAGGGCAACCATGTGGCCAGGCCACTGCTGGAGCTCCCGCCATGGACCGAGTCACCAGCCATAAGAATGGATGCCCGGCCCTGCCCCGATGATGCTGTGGTCGTGCATGACGGGTGACAGTGCCTGATGCTCAAAGCCTGCCGTGAAGCTTGCTGCACGGTGGAGCAGAGGGGGCCCCAGCACATGAGCTGCGTTACCCCATCTAATGATTGCCCTCCTAAAGCTCATGATTCACACACCATACCGCTTGGTAGCTCAAATTTATTTGATGCCTTAACAAAAAAATCACAGCTGTGGCTGCTGTTACTAAATGTTTCATTGGGATGAGAAATGCTGGAGTTGGGTGACAAGGGAAGGGGCAGGGCAAAGGGGGGTTAAGACTGTTTGCAGCAGCAATCGACAGCCAAGGAAGACCGTGGTGGAAACAGTCATACCGCACGGCCAGTGCCAAAATCCCAGAACGCACGTGTGAGGATTCCCTGGCTCACCGAGACAACAGGCCGCTTGAACCCAGAGGATAGCAATCCGAGTGGCAGCTGATGGGAGAATACTAACAGCCGCAAAACCGTGGTCGCACACACCAGCCTAAATGTCGCGGCAGGCAGCAGCAGGCAGGTTTTGTGCGGGTGAAGCGTACGCGGACAGGCTTTTTGCCGGTTAAGCCTAATGTGTAATAACACCCAGAAACAGAAAGAAAATTAATATCCGGTGTGGGCTGATAGTCACTTGGAAAAAGTAATGTCAGGAAGGGATCTTGGAAGCATAGGGTTGGGGAATCTTGGCCCTGGGGGTTAATTGTGATCCACGGCTAGTTTGTATTTGGCCCTTTTATAGTTCATGGAACTGGCCCCTAGGATCGAGTTCCTATCCCCCAAGCACTAAAAGAGTGAGCTCAGAGTAAGGCAGCAGAGATGAGGGCATGCCCACAAGGATAGGGGACAGATCCATGGCACAGATCCATAGCCGGGACCCTTCTCTTTCTAAGCTCACCCCTGAAGCACCCACCCCCACCCCACCCCTTCCTCCAACTTCTAGGAAACTTGCACTAATTTTCAAAGTGGCCCCTGGGAGGGGAAAAGAGATCCCTATCCCTCTTTTAGCTAGTGGAGCTAAAAGGCAAGTGACTTAGTTTTTTTTCTATACATACATATATATATAATTTTACACAGCAGAAAAAATTAAGTTCCAGAACGTTTGAGAGACCGAGTGAGAATTATGCTGCAGCATGCCCCAAGGATTAGAGATCAGCTATTGTAAATCTACAGGCGGCTATCAGCCACCAGCTGTTGGCTGGGGGCGCACTTGAACCTTGGTCCCTATAAATAACAAGAAACAACGTTTCCCAGCCCAGACGGAGGGAGAGAGAGAGAGAGAGACACACACACACACACCACAACAGCAGTAAATACAGTTGCATGTGGGAGAGTTTGTTTAATGGCAGCAGACATGGAGGCTCTCTTTGGGAGAAATAAGGAGGAGAACCCGGAGCCTATCAAAGCAGAGGTGCAAGGTAAGTAAATTAGGTTGGATCTGTTCAATCTCTCTGTGAGCATGTGCGTGTGTGTATGTGCGTGTTCAAACAAGTGAAACCCAGGAACAAGTGAAAGGGCTAATCAGAGAAAGGCGGTTTACAGGATTAAGAGCAATTCCTATTGTTGTCT
>QEPC01000412.1:15605880-15621316 GCA_003113815.1 Sphenodon punctatus | reverse complement strand
GGCAAGTTTAAAACAAATAAAATATTTTTTCACTCAGCGTATAATTGGGCTGTGGAATCTACTGCCAGAGGGTGTGGTTAGGGCCAGTACTAGAGCTGAGTTTAAAAGAGGTTTGGACAAGTTTCTGGAAGATCGGCCCATTAGCAGCTATTAGCCAGACAGGATCAGGGAGCATGATGGAAGCTGGAGGAAGACAATAGGGAATGGATCCCCCATTGTGACCTGTTGGATGATTCTCCCAGACCCACCGTGCTTGGCCGCTGTTAGAGACAGGATGCTGGCCTAGATGGACCATTCGTCTGACCCAGTCTGGCACTTCTTATGTTCTTATGAAGCACCGAGACTGCCGGCCCTGGGTCCGATGAAAAGGAGAGGTAAAGCTGGGTGTCATCAGCATATTGCACACAAACCATTCTGGGATGAACTCCAGAGGAGAACCTTTTGTTCTGCACCCTGAGAACGATTTGCATACCATGTTCACCAACCAAACCCAGAAAGGGTTCACGCTATAAGGTACTTCAGTTTAAAAAGCAAAGGGGATTATCTGCTCCTGATTTTCCAGAGCACGTACTTTCCCTCCTACTCCTGAATACCATTGCTTGACATGTGGACAATACCAAGGTACAAGCAAGGTAAGGATTTCTTAAACTCATTTAGTTGTTTCTGTGAACATGGCCTTAATGTTGTAAAGCGCTGCCGAAGTGACGCTGCATTCCGCCGTGTAACTCCATTCTCGGGATTGTTACCGGAATTCAACTCGCCTGTGGATGAAATTAGCATATTGAGTGCCACGGGAAGGCATCTGTCCTTTATAACTCACCCTTCTTTCTGGTAAGTTATCGCTCTTTCTCGTAATAGTAGGGGAGCTGAGATGGAGAGAGTTTTAAAATAAGATTACGGAGGGAAAATAATTTCCTCCTCTCCTGCTGCTCATTCATATGCACAACAACATACACTTAGTAAATTAAGGTCAGGGGATTTCATGATGTCAGTGTTGTGTATAATTAAGGGCGTACTCTGTGTAGGCGAGCAAACACCCTATTGTAATTAGGCAAATTGTGCACATTCTGGTTAGAGCGCCTCGAGGCATTTGCATACCCAAATGAGGCCTGGGCGCGTCTCTTTGTTCTTTAATGCCCAGACTCTGGGTTGAAACTTGAAAGTGTCTGTGTTTGAATGCGATGATGTTGTGAGTCAGGCCCAGATGTCTGAACCTGCAGGGGGCACTGGAGACAAGGTCAGAGACGGCCAGGGTTCAGAGCTAGAAAGTAGGTCAAGAAGATGCCTTTCCAGCTGGTAGACAGCATCAGGAGACGAGACCACGGTTCTAAAAGCCAGCAAAATCAGCCCAGGGACAAGAATGGAGGCAGTAAGAGGAGTCAAGGGCAGAAGTAGCCTCTAGCTGTTGTGTTACTCTGACTTCCGAGCTGACCCAGGAAACTTTATATTTGGTGGCAACCAATTCAAAGAGGGGTCACTCTCATACCTCTCAGTAGTCCCTATTTAGTCCTTGGAGGGATTCCTTGGGTGCTGAACCCCACTGTCCATCTTTTATGGGGTCAAAGTCCCTCTTCCAGGAGAAAGACAACCCCCACCCAGAGGCGATCCTGGAAACTACAGACCAGTAAGTTTGACGTCTGTGCCAGGCAAAATAGTGGAAACCATCATTAAGGACAGAATTACAGGGCATGTTGACAAACATGGCTTAATGGGGAAGAGTCAACACAGATTTAGTCAAGGTAAGTCATGCCTCACTAACCTGTCGGATTTCGCTGAGGGTGTAAATAAGCATGTGGACAAAGGAGATCCAGTAGATATAGTGTACCAGGATTTCCAGAAAGCATTTGATAAGGTTCCACTTGAGAGATTCTTGGGGAAATTAAAAAGTCATGGGATAGGAGATAGTGTCTTACTATGGATCAGAAACTGGTTAAAAGATAGAAAGCAAAGGGTTGGACTAAATGGTTAGTTTTGAGATGTAAACAGTGGTGTGCCTCAGGGATCTATATTGGGACCGGTGCTGTTTAATGTATTCATTAATGATTCGGAAAAGGGTGTTAAGAGTGAGGTGATCAAATTTACAGACGACACCAAGTTATTCAAGGTAGTTAAAACACGAGCAGACTGTGAGGAAATGCAACAGGATCTTGCAACATGGGTGCCTGGGCATCTAAATGGCAAATTAGATTTAATGTGGACAAGTGCAAAGTGATGCACGTAGGGGAAAATAATCCAAACTATGCGTACACAATGCTGGGTACTAAGCTAGGAGTTACCACTCAGGAAAAGGATCTGGGGGTGGTTGTGGACAATACAATGAAATCCACAGCGCAGTGCGCAGCAGCAGTCAAAAAAGCAAACAGAATGTTAGGAATTATTCGGAAGGGGATAGAGAATAAAACTGAGGATGTCATAATGCCTCTATACAAATCAATGGTGCGACCGCACCTCGAATATTGTGTGCAGTTCTGGTCGCCCCATCTCAAAAAAGACATAGCTGAACTAGAAAAGGTACAGAGAAGGGCAACAAAAATGATCAAGGGCATGGAAGGGCTCCCGTATGAGGAGAGGCTTGGTAGGTTGGGGCTCTTCAGTTTGGAGAAGAGACGACTGAGAGGAGATATGATAGAGGTCTATAAAATCATGAGTGGTGTGGAACTAATAAACAAGGAGCAGTTATTTACCCTCTCAGCTAGTACTAGAACTAGGGGACACTCCATGAAACTCATGGGTGGCAAGTTTAAAACAAATAAAAGAAAATATTTTTTCACTCAGCGTATAATTGGGTTGTGGAATCTACTGCCAGAGGCTGTGGTAAGGGCCAGTACTATAGCTGAGTTTAAAAGAGGTTTGGACAAGTTTATGGAAGATAGGTCCATTAGCAGCTATTAGCCAGACAGGATCAGGGAACATGACGGGAGCCAGGGGAAAACAACAGGGAATGGATCCCCCATTGTGACCTGTTGGATGCTTCTCCCAGGCCCCCGTGATTGGCCACTGTCGGAGACAGGATGCTGGGCTAGATGGATCATTGGTCTGACCCAGTATGGCACTTCTTATGTTCTAATTCACACCGTAGGCACCTCTTTCCTGGTGGCCTCCCAGGAAAAGCACTTGAGCAGAGACCAATGGGGAGAGGATGGAATGACAAGAAAGGAAATGGAATGGGATGCAGGAGAGTGTCTGTCCTTCTTTATGCACTTGGAATGCTGGGACGTGTGTGTGTGTGTGTGTGTGCGTGTAAGAGAATGAGGGGCAGCGCTTATTGGCTAATGGGGTGGAGCTTGTCCCTCCTTGACCACTTGGATTGTTGGGAGGGAAGTACTCTGAGCCCATCAGATAGGAGGTCTGAGATAGCCAACTTGCTCAAGTAGCTTTAAGTTCTGCCAGTTGGCCATTATAAGACTGTGGTGCTGTGGTTAAATCCCAACGTCTCAGCCTCAAGGACCAAAGTCCAAGGCCTGCTGGAGTCTGAATGTTTGACAACTGGCTCCCAAACGCTTGCCTATCTGACCTCATTAAGGCTGCGTTCACACATGATGCGGCGGTGGCGGCAAAAGAGCCGCGAGGTAAAGTTGCAGCGGCGGGGAGGAGCCCGATGCTGGAAGTAGCGCTGGTGCGAATGGGGTTCTGCCACGGCTTTGCTCACGCATGACAGGGCTGGATTTTCTGCCTTGACAAGCCCAAGCAAAGCCGCAGCAGAACCCCAGCGCTACTTCTGGCATCGAGCTCCTCTCTGCCACCACGTCTTTGCCTCGCGGCTCTTTTGCCACCGCGTCGGGTGTGAACGAGGCCTTAGAGACGTCAGTATAATAATTATTTTATTTTTATAGCGTCCCCTTGCTAAATGGCGATTGTAGCAAATCAAATATAAAAATATGACAAAACAATATAAAATCCATTTAAAATAAAGTCCCTTTCAACACAATTTACAAGGGGAAGCCAAAGACGGAGGAGAAAACACATTAAGGGAAACTAGCAGTGGATCCTAAAAAGCACCTAGAGAATAAATGAGTCTTCAGGTGCTTCTTAAAGGTGAGGAGGGAGGAACTGAGATGAACATCTCAAGCTCCACATTGAGGGTCCTGCCTCAGCAAAGGCCCAGTTGCATGCCAACGTAAGGCACAATCTAACGATGGGTGGCTACTGAGTGGAAATAACTATCAGGGCCAGGCTCCAGGAGCAGATCTTGACTATAGACAGGGCCTAGACCATTAACGACCCAGAAAACCAGAAGTGCAAGCTGAAATTCAATCTGCCGTTCTACACGCAGCCAATTTACACGGTATGGAGGGACGTAATAGGATCCACAGCTGCCCAAACCGGTAAGCAGCCACGCTGCCACATTCTGCACAAGCTGCAAGCGACAGAGAAGTCCCATGACTCCGACAGGACAAAGACATGCAAAGTGTATGAAATACCAGTTGGGATTGGGATCCCATCTCCAGATGGTGTGATGACACTTGGAGGGGGGGGTCCCAATCCATCATTTTCAGAATCTCTCTCCTAACATGTGGTCCTTTCCTTACAGGTGAGATACCGAGCTGGTTGCAAGGAATTCTTCTTCGCAATGGCCCAGGCATGCATACCATTGGGGAATCCAAGTATAATCACTGGTTCGATGGATTGGCTCTGCTGCACAGTTTTACATTTAAAAATGGTAGGTTGTAGTGCAATAGCACGCACAGTCACAACTATGTCCTGCTGTCTATGTTATGGCTCACTGTCTCCCCTGAGCGTTGAGAAGGAGCAGACGTAAAACAGCGACTGCACATGTTCCTTCAAGCATAAATCACAGGATCCCTCCAAAATTCAACACTTTGTAGGGGCTCCCCAAAGACTACCAGCTTGCTTTCTCTCTGGCCAACCTCTTCACTCTATCTGACCCCTCCTGCCTCCCTTCCTCCCAACTCCTACTGTCTTGCAGAAACCCTTGACACTTTGGGTATTAATCAATGTGATGCTTTCTGATATGGCCCACTATAGCCCGCTTGGGGGGCCAGAGCCTTTGTGTTTGTCAGTGCGCCACCAGATGTGGGCCTGCTACAGGCCCCAACTGGGTAGGCAGCTGCACAGGAATCACAGGCTCACACTCCGGGCCCACAGGCCAACCAGGCAGGCCATACCAGGTGAGCGTGTGTGTTTGTGCTGCCTTTCGGGCCCTGGCGCAGGGGCCGCCATGGCTGCTTGTCATTGGCAGTCATGACTGCCTGTCATAGCAGAGGGTGGGGTGCCAGGCGAAGCATGGGGGCGGAGTCAGCTGACCTCACATCACTTCTGGTCCCTTCTCCCCTGTCGATCAAGCAGGACCATTTATCCAGTTCCCCGACCTGACCCGGCTGGGGGTCATAAAACAACACCCCCTAACCCTCAGCCCCCCCCCTATTCCATCCCTCCCTCCCTCATCCTGGAGGGAGTGAGTTCCACAACCGAGGTGCAGCCACCGAGAACGCCCTCTCCATAGTAGCCCCCCGATTTACTCGGGGGACCTCCAAGAAGGCGCTCCCGGTGGACCACAGGGGCTCATCGAGGACCCGGGGAGTGAGGTGGTCCCACAGATAGGCCGGGCCGAGGCCGTGCAGGGCTTTAAAGGTGAGGACCAACACCTTGAATCGGGTCGGGAAGAAAATAGGCAGCCAGTGCAGAGAATGAAACACTGGTGTCATGTGCTCCCGGCGACCCGACCCCGTAAGGAGCCAGACCGCTGCATTCTGCACCAGCTGCAGCTTCCGGACCGTCCCCGAAGGTAGCCCCACGTAGAGCACATTGCAGTAGTCCAGTCTTGAGGTAACAAAAGCAGAGTTATTCTGGCAGAGTTTCAAAAGAAACATAGTGGAAAATCTGAATGATCATTAGTAACTGTGATAATCCCAGAATAGACCCAAGTTATTTTCCCCAGAAGAAATTAGAGCTCAGTAAAGGTCCAGGTCTTTCACACTCCCCTGATGTTGGCTTCAGTTTGAGTATTTGGGTGATGCATCTCCCAATACAGTCATGGATACAACCTCTGTTATGCGCTTAGCTTTGTTTTAGCAGAAAACCAACCTCTGCCATGTGCTTAGCTTTGGTTGAAAAGATCTATCTAGACCGGTTGCCCATAAGTCCTCTCCGCCCTCCCCCGAGTTTTGCCATTGACTTTGTTGGAAGCAGATTTTCACTCTCCTGGAACAGTTAGATGCAGACCCCTTTCTCCACGATTAGTTACCAAAGCGTGAGGAGGTTTCCCTGGCACGGTCAGCAGGCAACCTAGCAACTTAGTTTCACGGAGGGCTTAGAGTCCTTGGCCGGATTTGGACCTAGCTAGCTCTGATTCCTGCCAAGAGGAAAATTAGGCCACTGGGACACTTACGTTGCAAATCGGGTCTTGCTTCCATACACTTATTGCAATGACACAAACAGCAAGCGGGTTGGCTGCCGAATCTGACTGCCGCACTCGTGCAAGGTGAGCTTGCTTTGGCTCCAGTGGGATATTTTATTGGAAGAAGGTATTTTTCTTCTCCATAGCACTTCTAAGAATAGCAGTTGTCTGCTCACTGACTGCTTTTAGGTGATGTTTCCTGTGTGCCTTTCTGCAATGTCTGTAGAGGATCTGGGATTTCCTAACCACCCACAATACATTCTGGTAAATCTCCATTGCCATGCTGCCTTGAGTTGTGCATTTTCTCATTGAATGTGGTTCCAATTTACCCGCCTAACTCTGTGTCTCTTAGCATAGCCAGGGACAGGAAATGGCTGGATCCTTAAACCATCGGTGAATTGCATCTCCTAAAATGGGGCTGGGGGACCGTTTCGCTTTCACGGGCCACTTTGAAGATTAATACAAGCTCTGTCGGTCGGCAAGGAATTGGGGGCTCAGTGTTTAGTGCATACCTCTCAATAGTCCCTGTTAAGGATGGGAAATAGGATGGAAAATCAGAATTGGATTAAAATTGGAATTGGATTAAATTGCTTCGGATTTGAATCGGATCAGAAACAGAATTGGTTTGTATTTTTTCCCCCATTGACTTCAGTGGGAAACTGAACCTATTCGTTTCAATGGGCAATGCAAGGTGTAATCTGTTCTTGCGCCGGAATATGATTAATCCGAAGCATTAACAATCGGGTGAATCGGTTTAATCCAATTCCGATTTTTCCCATCCCCTAGTCCCTGTTCAGGAGGGAATAGTCCTTTGTGGGTGTTGAATCCCACTATTCCTCTTTCAGGGAGTGAGCTCAAAACCCCTCATTCTGGAGAGAGAGAGAGAGAGAGAGAGAGAGAGAGAGACAAAACCACCGGTATTCAAGTCTTGGGCGTCTCTTTCCCGGTTGCCTCCTAGGAAAAGTCCTTGCGAGATGAAGGAATAATGAGAAACTAAGTGGAATGAGAAGCAGGAGAGGGGCTGTTCCTCTTTATGGATTTGTAATGTTGGGAGGTGTGTGTGTGTAAGGGATGGGACGTATTTGCTGTAGGGCGGAGCTTATTGGCTGTAAGGCGGAGCTTATTGGCCAAGAAAATGGGACTTGTCTCTCCTTGGATGCTTGAAATGTTGGGAGGTATGTTAACGAGAATGCTCTGGATGGATCTATCACATGGATCTATCCTATGCTTGATTTCACGCCCTCATCACCGGTATGCACTTTTCCCTGTGCTCGCGCTTTCAGTGCTTGAGAGTAGGGGACTGGCTCCATGGCCAGCTCCAGGAAATGGAAAAGAACCACACCAAAAGCAGCTTGCTGTGGGCCAGATTTGGCCTCTGGGTCTGAGATTCCTCACCCCTATCCTAAAGCAAACACAGCTCTGTTTGGACAGGTGTACAAGTCCATACCCATTACACATCCATTTCTATAGGGGATGGGAAACCTCAGGCCCGGGAGCCAAACGCAGCCTGCAACTAATTTCTATTTGGCTTCTTTCCAGTTTGCAGGCATTCTTTATGCAAAGCGTAATAGAAAACATGCCTTATGTGGAGGCCGCGTCTGCATGTGTCCCTGTTTTGTCTGTGACCCTGTATCATCTCTGGAACTACACCAGCCAGGCAGACGTGTGATACCTTATTTTAAACATCTCGCCAAGACAAGGCCCAAATACCCACCCCCATATTTGTGCATTGAAGGGTTCCAGAGATATGAGGGTCTACAAACCCCTAATGGAATGATACAGCCATTACTGGTCCCTGCCCAGCCATGTCACGATGATCTCATGGTGCCCAATAACCAGGGCCCTTAGTGCTTAGTGCTTTCGCCATAGCCTTACACACAACACATAAAATATAACATTAAAACATAAGAATTAAATTATAACAATACTATCTAGCCAATAATCAGTCAATCCAACTGTAACATTGGCTTCTGCCAGTACCTTGGGAAAAAATGCATAAAATATACACAACAACATAGTAATTAATATTTAACAACAATACTATAATCATTTCAGGTAAAATACTGAATCGGCCATGGAACAAGTAATCTACAAAATCACTAAAGGTTCCTAATGAGAGACTCTTGAGGAAATTAAATAGTCATGGGATAGGAGGCAGCGTTCTATCGTAGATTGGTAACTGCTTAAAGGATAAGAAGGAAAGGTGTAGGACTAAATGGTCAGGTTTTGCAATGCAGAGAAGAGTGGAGTGCCTCAGGGATCTGTACCGGGACTGGTGTTGTTTAACATATTCATTAATCCTCTGAAAAGGGAAATAAAACATTTGGTGACCAAATTTGCAGATGACACAAAACTATTCAAGGTAAATTGTAGGAGGATCTTGTGAGACTGGGTGACAGGGCATCTAAATGGCAGATGAAATTTAACGTGGATAAGTGCAAAGTGAAGCACATGGGGGGGAAATAATCCAAACTATATGTACACAATGCTGGGCTCTAAATTAGGGATTATTACCACTCAGGAAAAGGATCTAGGATTCATTGTGAACAATACATTGAAATCCTAAACTCAATGTGCGGTGGCAGCCAAAAAAGCAAACTGGAGATTAGGAATATTGTGTGCAGTTCTGGTCACCCCATTTCAAGAAAGAAATTGTAGAACTAGAAAAGGTACAGAGAAGGGCAACAAAAATGATCAAGGGCATGGAACAGCTCCCGTACGAACATAGGCTTGATAGGTTGGGGCTCTTCAACTTGGAGAAGAGACGACTGAGAGGGGATAGGATCGTTTATAAAATGGTGAGTGGTGTGGAACAAGTAAATAGGGAACGGTTATTTACCCTCTCAAATGGTACTAGAATTAGGGGACGCTCCATGAAACTAATTGGTAGCAGATTTAAAACAAATTTAAAAGGTATTTTTTCACTCAGTGCATCAGTAACTTGTAAAATTTGTTGCCAGATTATGTGGTCAAAACCAGTAGTAACCACAAACACAAAAATGCACCCAATGAGTGTCCGTGGTAAATCTTGTGATATACATGTATTTTGTTATGGTCGTAGGCCAAACAATAAACTAATTTGAACTAGGTGAAATGAGCAAGCTCTGGTACTATCCACCTTGACAGGCTGCAAGTAGGAACAATTGCAATAGGCTAAGTCCAGCACCATTTCCCCTGATGTTTTTTAGTGATCAAAAACTCCTCCAGATAATTAGGGGATTATGGGTGATGCTCAGTCTGCACTAGTGGCTTCTTCTGCTGCTCACTCGGAGGCGAGTTAGATGAGAGTCTATTATAATTACCTTTTTTGCCACGTGTATTGCTTTAATTTCGTACGGGAAATAAAATCAATTTGATATGAAGCATGTGACCACCAGATTTTGTTTGCCCCCTTTGCCAGGTGAAGTTTACTACAGAAGTAAATACCTCCGCAGCGATACCTACACTTGCAACATAGAAGCAAACAGGATTGTGGTGTCGGAATTTGGAACGATGGCATACCCAGATCCATGCAAAAACATATTTGCCAAGTAAGCAATGCTTTCCCTCCAATTCCACTTCTCTCTCTCTCTCTCTCCAACCCAACTGCTTGTGTGTTCATCTTCCACTGTCTGGGGATCCTGCCATCGATCGCGCGTTGCATTGGCAGGCGATCAGGCCTTTGCTGTGGCAGGCTCCTTAGTGTAGAACTCGCTCCTGCCAGACGTTCCTCTCAGCTCCTCCCTCCCAGGGGCAGTTCGGGGCGGCTGCCCTGGGACGGGCTCCCAACCACTGTCTGTCTCAGCCAGGGAGTGAAGGAGAGGCAGAGGCATCCGCAAAGCCACCGGCGGGAGAATAGGGTCCCGCATTTCTCCCCCGCCGCGGGCCCCGCAATTTGTAAGGCCGGCCCTGCTCCCTGCTCCTCACCTTCAAAAAGTGCCTGAAGACTTTTTTATTCTCCAGATGCTTTTAGAAGATCCACTGCTGGTCCCCCTTAACGTATCCTGTACTCACTCTTTACCTTTCCTTTTTAAATTGTTTTAAATGGATTTTACAATGGGTGTAAACTAGGGGTGGAGAAGCTTTTCCTTCCTTGGGGCCACTTTAAAAAGTAGTACAAGCTCCGAGGGCCACATCGAAGTTGGGGTTAGGGGTGTGTACGTGGTGCACTAAAGAAAATTAGAGTCCACTCCAGATCACGGATCTGTGCCCTGGATCTGCTCCCTGGCCTTCAGCGCATGCCCTCATCTCTGTTCCCTTACCCTGAGCTTATTTGTTTAGTGCTTGCGGGTAGAAACTGGATCCAGGGGACAGATCCAGGAACTGGGAAGAGGCCACATAAAATCTGCTGCGGGCCGCATTCGGCCCTCAGGCCTGAGGTTCCCCATTCCCTGGTGTAAACTAATGGACCTGGGACTGCTCACTCCCGGTGCTGCTCTAGGGGTGTCTGCCCACGTCCAGCCCTGCCTGAGTCAGGTTTACACGGACCCGGCGGCTGCTGCGGCCCACAATTTGCTTGCACGGTGCCCCTCCCCCACACCATAGAGTTGTGGTCAGATCGCTCAACACGCTAGGCTGCTGCCCGCAACTCTATGGTATTGCCCCGGGCAACCACCGCCCGAGAGCGAAGCTGCAGCAGCTGTCTGCTGAGCAGCTGGACTGGAGCTCCGCCTTGGGCTGCTGTCCCGAGTATGGTCCGCTCTGCTGGCGGTGCTCCAGGATGTTAGCGGGGCTGGAGAAGCCTGCTCCGCCTCTGCTTTGCCCGCACATCTGGCGGCTCACCTTTAAACCGGCGGCCCACCCGGGTGTGAAGCAGAGCAGAGGCTGAGCTGCCGTCGTCCGTCTGAAGACACCCATTGTTTTATTGTATGGAATTTGTGAAGTGTTCTCAGCGCCGCTTGGCAAATGGGGCAGGGGCGGAGCACTATATAAATAAATGATTAGATTTATTATTATTATTATATAGCCAAACAAAAGAGGCTGGTTACGTAGGGTTAAAACTGATCCATCATTTGCAAATCTGGGATCCACCCTTTGTAAAACTTAAAGGAGAGTTCCCAAGCCGTTCTAAGACCCAAGAGCAACTATTGTGAAGTTGTTGTGTTGTGGCCAGAATGTAAACGCCAACGTCTTGTCAAAGAGAAAAGTGCTGATCTACCACAGTGCTGCTTAGCCAAATAAAAAGAGCTGCCCTGTTTTGTGCAGAGGGCACAATCAGCCTGTCGAAATATGACCTCTTATTGCGTGCAGTCTAATCCAGTTTTCTTGCATTTGATTGTATTAGCATACTAACTGTTAGGCAGGGAGCTGTGGTCATTGCATTTTCCTCATTGCTGCCAATGGCAGCTAGCTAAATATGGCTGGGTTTGCTGCCACTGAAAGTCAATAGCAAATCTTTCATGAACCCCATTGGGAGACGGAATGGATTTATAATGCAATGAACGTTTGTGCATGCCAAAGTTGGAGCAGCAGCTGTATGTGTCTCCACAGTTCCAGACAGGGAGCAGCTTGGAATCTGGTCCAGAAGGCTCTATGCTGTGTCGTTGCAGGACCAGCCAGCTGAGGGAGCACCAGTAAATCCACTTCCTCCAATGAAGCCTCCACAGGCTTGTGTCCCACTCTGTAGCTGCAAATATATGATCTACATCAGGGCTGGCCAAAGTTCCCAACCCAATGAGCCACATATCAACATCTTCCGATCTACAAAAGCCACCAGACGCACTTTACACACCTACACACTTACAAACGCGCACACTGCCTCCCACCCCTTTTCTAACACGCGCACATGCAAACACACCTCAGTCTTGTCCAGTGTCGGTGCTGTTGGGAGAACCTGAGGGTGAATGGGGGAGAGCCCCCCGTCCCCTCTCCGGGTGCAGCTCTCCAGACCATGCTGGGCTGTACCTGGCAGACGGTCAGCTTGGGAAAGGTCCTTCTGGTGGGATGAGGAGCGTGACCCAGGATTGCTAGGACAGAAGGTGAACAGAAGCGACAGCACCGCTGCGGCAGTCTAGCCCGGATTGGGAGGGGAAGCCATGGCGCACACGGTCAGGATCGGGTGTTGCCAGGCCGCCAGGGAGGACAGGAAGCCACACGAATGTGTAGCCGGTCAGCTCTTTACTGCACCCAGCACCCTGCCTCCCACCATGATGGGCGCCATGGCAACCCTGATCCAGCCCAGGCCACGACGAGCACTAACAAACATTATAGTCCGCTCTGGCCCAATCAGGTCGACGGTAGCCCAGACTGAGGTCTCCAGGATCATAGCCCGGGCTCACTGCTAACACATGGCAGCACAAAATAATGTCACGGTGGCTCTCTGGACAAAGCGAGCCACCGTCACGTTTGTTAACACCCAGAGAGACAGCACCACTGAGAAGTGACTAGGCGCCTAATTCCCTGGTTC
This sequence comes from Sphenodon punctatus, assembly GCA_003113815.1. NCBI lineage: Eukaryota > Metazoa > Chordata > Lepidosauria > Sphenodontia > Sphenodontidae > Sphenodon > Sphenodon punctatus. The sequence goes on along the minus strand of QEPC01000412.1, from coordinate 15,608,573 downwards.
CAGGGCTATCGCCCTTCGCCCAGACTGCCTGTCCATGGAAGCGAATTCCAGCCAAAGGGTGTAGCTATAACAGGGACGTGATCTCGGGGAGGGGGGGATGCAACCCCGTGCAGCTACATTCATAGTTGTTGGAAAGCGGGATATGGGAGCAGGGGGGAGGGGTCCGGTCCAGGGCCCGTTTCAGTCTAGCTACGTCTATGAGTTCCTGCCTCCCTTCCTTTCTTGGGCCCTGACTAGAGCTGGAACAAGAACCCGCAAAACCGGCTATCCCTGCTGAATTTCCGGTACCCACATCGAACTGAATATTTTTAGTAATTTTTGATACCCAAACTATTTTTTTGATCAGGTACTCAAAATACCGACAACCAGTATACCAAAATACCGATTTCGTTCTGGATCTGGGAATTTTTATTTTGGTTTTTCAGGTAATTTCGGGTACTCAAAAAATCCAGTAACTGAAATTTTAGTTTTCTGAGTACGCAATTGCTACTGAAACGGTATGTGAAAATGGAGATACTGCCCGTGCGTACCACCTGTTTCAGGTGCTGCTGGGAATGACTCAGGAAGGACAGTGGGTGCAGGGTAGGAGGGCCTGGCAGTGCGCAGGGCATGATGGACAAGCAAGCTGTTCTCCAGGAGGCACACACATGTGGCTTGAGAGCCACAGCTTTGCCACCCCTGATCTAAGCCTTCAATTCTTTGTGCCTTTCCCCCCGGCAGGCAGGAAGTCCCTAAATAAGTAACCCCCAGAGCTGTGCCACTTTCTCTTCTGTGAATGGCTAAACAAGACCTGCTCTTGTGTCAAAGACTAACTCATTTACACTGTGCTTCTCCCCCGCACACAGGGCATTCTGCTATTTATCCCACACCATCCCGGAGTTCACAGACAACTGTCTGATTAATATCATGAGGAACGGGGACGATTACTACGCTACCAGCGAGGTGAACTTCATTAGGAAAATCAATCCGCAGACTTTGGAAACGCTAGAGAAGGTAAGGAGCAGGGCTCTTTCGCCTGCATCTCATGCCTGGAGCAAGGACATGGAACGGCCTGTGTGTGAAATCCCCTAGTCAGACCATTGGTCAAGGTGAGTCAGGGCCATCCTGCAGGGTGGAAGTCCAGTTGGGTCTGGACCCTGAATACTCAGGGGACCCTCTGAAAGTGACGTGAGTCACTCGGAAACTTTCAGAGTGGGCAGGGGAGGCAGCAGGGCCAACACTCTGTCCCCACCACTCTGAAAAATGTCAACACATTGCGATAGATAGATAGATAGATAGATAGATAGATAGATAGAAAGGGCCACTGTCTGGGATATTGGCACACTGTAGGAGTGGGTCCATGGCCAAGTCAGGATTGGGTTCAGGAGTGGGAGCTTTTGGGAGAGTATTCCAGAGTGGACATATGCAAAACAGGTCAGGCAGGTACAGGCCAGGGTCAGAGCTGGCTCAGGTGGAAACAAAAGAGGAACAGGTCAGGCTCATGGAAGGAACAGGCAGTGCAGAACAAACACCGGTGAAACAGGGCTCTGGCAAGGATCAGAGAAAAGACTCGGTCAGGAACAGAGTAGGGCACAGGAAGCTCCACAGTTTCCTGTTGTTACTGGCTAGCTTTTATCTACCCAGGCAGCCAATCGGAAATCGGAGGATGTGGCAAAGGGCAGCTAATCAGAAACCTCCCAGGGCAAGGTTCTAAGCTGTAGGCAAGTTGTGGACGTGGTGCTTTTGAAGAGCATCATCCCAATGCCCTGGAAATGCCAGTTCAAGGCCTGGCTCTGGACACCAGGATCCATAAAATTATACAGCACCAGATATGTTTCTGATGCCATATAAATACTTAACAATAATAATACACTCGGGTAGTTGCTCCAATTTTTCTAGGAACAAAACCCATGTTTTCACATGTAGCCAGACATTTTGCAAAACGTTTGCAAAATGTTGCAAAAATGCGGAAATTTGAGTGTGTGCTTTGAAATGTTGCAAAAATGTTTGCATATTTACACAACACCCCCCACCCCCACCCCCAAGCTAAAGTAAAGTATGAAGGAACCCTTGGTATTCCATATGGATACTTCATCTTCCAATGAACAGCAGTCCCTTGCCACAGAACCATCAAGTTCAACTGGACCAAATCTAGCGCATGTACTCCAGGAAGGAAAAAATTGCCTCTCTTAGGACAGAAGAGACCATTTGGGAGGTGGCTCCTTTCCCTCTGCCTTCAAGCATGCCACTGTCTCTCCCATCCTCAAAAAGTCCACCTTCGATCCTTTTGACCCCTCTGGTTACCGGCCGGTCTCCCTTCTACCCTTCGCCTCTAAGCTTCTGGAACGTGTTGCCTACTCCCGCTGCCTGGATCTCCTCTCTGCCAACTCCTCCCTGGACCCTCTCCAATCTGGCTTCCACCCCCTTCACTCCACTGAAACTGCCCTTGCCAAGATCACCAATGATCGACTTGTCACTAAATCTAAGCGCCTTTACTCCATTCTATAAAGCCCTATACGGCCTTGGCCCCTCTTACCTTAGGGACCGCCTCACCCTTCGTGCCCCGGAACGACTCCTGCGGTCTGCCGGGGGTGCCCTCCTGGAGATCCCCCGTGTTAAGCGGGGGGCCACGATGGAGCGGGCATTCTCGGTGGTAGGGCCGCGGCTGTGGAACTCCCTTCCGGAGGAAGCTCGCCTGGCCCCAAGCCTTTTGA
>QEPC01000412.1:15594825-15605810 GCA_003113815.1 Sphenodon punctatus | reverse complement strand
GGGGGGGGGTGATTTTTAATCCCCCACTTTTTATTTACTCATTATTATATGTTGCCCTGTTTTATATGTTTTATATTTGTATTTTAAAAGTTTTTAAATTGTTTTTATTGTTGTAAACCGCCCCGAGCTGCATTGCAGGATGGGGCGGTATAGAAATCCATTAAATAAATAAATAAATAAATAAATAAATTCTAGTCCTCCTTAACCTCTCTGCTGCCTTTGACACTGTCGACCACACACTCCTACTGGACTCCCTTTGCTCCCTAGGCTTCTGCGGCTCTGACCTTGACTGGTTCTCCTCCTACCTTAATGTGTCTCCTCCCAATTCCAAATCCTCCTCCTTCCCCCTCTCGGTTGGGGTTCCCCAAGGCTCTGTCCTTGGCCCACTCCTCTTCTCTATCTACACCCTGTCCCTCGACAAACTCATTGCCTCCCATGGCTTCCAATATCACCTCTACGCTGACGACACTCAGCTCTGTCTCTCCACCCCCTCTCTCTCCCCCTCTGTCCAAGCTCGCCTCATCAATTGTCTCTCTGATATCTCCGCCTGGATGTCCCAATGTCAGCTCAAGCTCAACATGACTAAGACTTGAGCTCCTTATCTTTCCTCCCTACCCTTCCTCTCCCTCTTCCCTGTCCATCCTTATTGATGGGGTCACCATCCTCCCCGTTCCCCAAGCCCATAGCTTGGGCTTCGTCTTCGATACTCACCTTTCCTTTAAAGCTTACATCAGCTCTGTTGCCAAGTCCTGTCGCTTCGCCCTCCACAGCATTGCTTGGATTTGCCCCTTTCTCTCCGTCTCCTCAGCCAAAACCCTTGTTCATGCCATGGTCATCTCTTGCCTTGACTACTGCAACCTCCTCCTTACTGGCCTCCCCCACTCTCACCTGTCCCCCCTTATCTCCATCCAAAACTCCGCTGCTAGGGTCATCCACTCAGTCCGTCGCTTCGACCATGTACAGCCTCTCCTCTCCTCGCTTCACTGGCTCCCCCTTCCTGAACGTATCCTTCACAAACTCCTTGTGTTCACGTACAAATCCCTTCACAACCTGGCTCCCCCTTACCTCTCAGCCCTAGTCTCCTTACACACTCCTGTACGCACTCTTCGCTCCTCCTCTGCCCCCTCCCTCGCTCTCTCTCGTCTCCCCTGCTCCCCTAACCAACTTCGTCCCTTGTCCCTTGCTGCCCCCCATGCGTGGAACTCCCTCCCTCCCCACATCTGCCTTCAAATCCCTCCTCAAAACCCACCTCTTTCTCGCCACCTTTCCCGACGCCTGCTAGAACTTTCCTTCAATATTTACTGTCTGCCCTCCCCGCAGACTCCTGCCTAACTGCAACCAAGCCAAGCACGTGCACCTGAGACTTCGCATTCGCTGAAAGTTATTTATCCCGTGTCTCTCCCTATGTCCTGTCTCCTTGTCTCCCCGCCTCCATGTCTATTAGATTGTAAGCCGTAGGCAGGGACTGCGTCTGTCTTATTGTTCTGTAAAGCACCAGGTACATAGCTGGTGCTATACAAATTATTATTATTATTATTATTATTAAATAATTAATATGGTCTGATACTCCTATGTACCGACTGTGTTATCAACTAAAACATCAGTTCTTTTCACTTGTGATATTTTATTCTTGGTTTCTTTACAGCTCCAAATTCCCAGGTAATTTAGGGACAAATTTGGCTTTTCGGTTTCCACTTGTATGTAACCCAGCTGTTGTTGTGGGCAAAATGTCAGGTCTCTTGCTTACAGCATCTAATTATTTGGGATTAGTGCCATTTATGAATGATTCTTCTAGCTATTCCTATAATGAACCAGGCAACTTACATAATGCACAACTAAGTCAATCGGCCAGTTATATCACCACTTTCTAAGACATTGCACCACAGAAATGACCTTGCGCAAGATCTTTCTTCATTTTCAAAAGCAGGCATTAACAGGGGTGGAGAACCTTTCCCCTCCCACAAGCCTCTTTGAAAATGAGCACGAGCTCCACCGGCCGGATAGGAATTGGGAGCAGAGATGCTTAATGAATGAGCTCACAACGGAGGAAGAGGAGGATCCAGATCGTGGCACGGATCCATCTAGATTTGCTAATTACATGCCTTCTTCTCTGCTCCCTACCCCCGAGCTCAATCTTTCGCTGCTCGAGGGTAAGGGCAGGATCCACCGGCTGGATCCAGGATTTGGAAAGGGGCCAAATAAAAAGCAGCCACACAGGCTGGAATGTAAGTCATGGGCCAGAGTCCTCCCATCTCAGGATACAGGGTATTTTTTCAATGTTACTTCTGCTATATGAGAAACACCTGCTTTAATCTAAAGTACGACGTTTATTTTTTTAGAAATCCTTTTGCTCATGAAAGATGCAACACTACTACTCATCCTATCTATAGGCATAGCTACTAAGAGTACACAACACTTCACAGTCACAGATTTTTCAGAGACAGGTCCTTGCCCAGCAGGCTTACAATCTGAGATGGTCAAGGATGAGGAGAACACACAGACACACACACATTCCCATTTTACAGATAGGGAACTAAGATCAAAAGGTTGGGACTTGCCCATAGCCACCCAGGGAGTTCATGGGCTGGGGTGCAAACCCTGGTTTTCCAAGTCCAAGTCTAGCACTTTATCCACTACACCACACTGTCATGGACTGTTGGTGCAGTAAGGTCAATGGCAAAGTTAGCTTTCCTCACAAAGGCTTTACAGTTTGTCTCCACCCTGCCTTGCAAAAGACTTATTTTAGCAGAGGTTTCCCAGCGGTGGGTCTGGACTCTAAATGGGCTCATGTCACCTGTAGATGGGGGGGTCACATTGCCAACTGATATTGGTTATACTTTGCAGGTCTTTGTTCTCTGGGATCACGGGATTATTTTTAGGTCTCAAAATGGGGCCACATGTTTTAAAAAAAAGATGTTGGAAACTACTGACTGCGAGGCTTGTGAAGATTTTGGACCATGGAGGTTGATCTTTCAGACCTGAATCCTTAAAGCACATTTTTAGAGCCTTCATCCATCCATTTCCATTGTCCTGAGAAGACTGTAGCAGTCCCACTGATGGCTAATACAACAGTGGCATGAGACTCCAATTCCCTTGAGCTGTAGGCTGTCCTGCTGGCCTCCATTTCCATCAAAGGTGGGGAACTTCCAGCCCTGGGGCCAAATCCAGTTCATAGTTGTTTATATTTGGCCCCTTTCTAATTCCTGGATCTTACCTGCGGGACCAGTCTAGAGCTGAAACAACTACCCACAAAAACAGGTGTATTCATCAAATTTCCGGTACCTGAATTGACCCAACAACATCAGGCACCAATCAGCACCTGATTTCAACATCTTCTTTCCAGCCCCAGAATGTTGACTTCCAGTCCTGATTTTTCAACTTCCGGTCCCAATTTTTTTGTTTTCTGTCCCGATATACTGATCGGTAATTGAAAAAAAATGGGTACTCGAAATTACCAATTTCCCAGGTTGTCTGGTACTCAATTGGTAATCGAGCAGTCTGTTTACCTGATGCAGTACTAAAAAATGTGAGTATTACCCACAGGTAGCAAAATCCGTAGCTGGAAGGGAATGGAGATCGGGGCATGCACTCAGGAATAGGGGATGAAGCTATGGCATAGATGTTTATCTGGGCCTCCCCTTCCAAACCCCAACCTGAGCACACCCCATAAGCACTCTTTCCCACTACTTCTGTCCAGCCTGCAAAGCTTGTACTAATTTTCATAGTGGCCAACAGGAAGGAAAAGTGTCCCCACCACTAGCTTGCAGCTAAGAACCTGAAGCTAAGAAAATTGTTTTGACCAAGACAACCTGATGAGGATTCATACTCAGGACTCCCAGTTTCAAGTCCAACACATTGTCCACTGGAAGAAGACACTGGCTCTTCTCAATTTTTTTAACTTCAAGACTCAGGCTGCTTTTAGACGAGCGCGTGGTGCGCTCGCGATTGTTTTCAAGAATCCCGCGAGACGGGATTAGACGAGACGCTGCCGTGAGTCACGCGCACCGGAGGGGCACGCGCATTCTTTTCCAGCCGCGATTTGACCGGGTCGGAGATCGAGGTGGTCAAATCGTGGCCGGAAAACACTGCACGTCCTCCTCCCGTGCGCGTGACTTGTGGCAGCGTCTCGTCTAATCCCGTCTCGCGGGATTTTTGAAAACAAGCACAAGCGCACTCGTCTAAAAGCGACCTCAGGCCCTTTTTACACGAGACGGACACATACAGGTCCGTTGGATGTGTATGGGTGGGTGCCGCCCGTGTAACCACCGTGGCAGGTGGGTGCGCGTGCGTGCATGCATGTTCCTGTGACCCACCCATCTCCACCCACCGCCACTCATCACCCATGCACGGAGCAATTGCTTTGTGCATGGAGGTGGGTGGAGATGGGTGTGTGTCCGTGTACGCGCACACCCATCCCCCTCACAGTTGCAGCCCGTTTAAATAGGGTTTAAATGTTAACTGTCTTTCTGAATTGAGATTTGATACTTTTGTCCTTCATTTACTAGCTGAGGAAGCAATTTGCTAGTGGATGGGAGGTTTTGTGAAGTGAAGCAGGTTCGCCTATTCATTTCTTATATTCTGTACATTTTCATTTGTATCTCCTCTGCTGTCGTTGGGCAGGTTGACTACACAAAATACGTAGCTGTGAATCTGGCAACTTCCCATCCTCATTATGACAGTGCTGGAAATGTTCTCAACATGGGCACCTCCATCGTTGACAAGGGGAAGACAAAATATGTTATCTTTAAGATCCCTCCCTCGGTACCAGGTAAGAGAGGACTTTTGATGGCATCTCTAAGTAGGGCTGAAACAAGAATCAATTTGTTTCTCCTGAAAATCTTGTGAGAATCGTTCACCAAGATCTCTATAATGGTTTCATATCTCAGTTGAGATTTTTTCTCAATTTACTGCTTATGATTTACCATTTACCGTATAACGCTTACTGCGTACCATATTTGTCCTTGTAATATGCATGCGCAAAACGGCCACCACAGCAGTGCTGCCACCATTTTGGAAATAGAAAGCCATTTTGTGCATGTACATTACTGGGATGAACGCAGTACATGGTAAGTGGTACCTAGTTAAGTCAGTATAAGGTAAATCATGGTAAACAGTACTCACGCTAAATTGAGAAAAATTATCGACCGAGAAAATGTTGAGAACTGGGGGTTTTCTCAATTATCGATTCTCACTAAAAATGAGTCAAGAACTGTGAATCTCATCAAGGATCGAGGAAAAATCGAGATTGAGTTTCAGCTCTGTCTCTAAGCATTTCATTAGGGAAAGAGTGCTTTGGATTATGCCCCAAATTCTCTAGAAAATGGATCCTATAGATAGTCTAAATGCTCATCTTAACCACCTTAATCAGACTCAAATATATTGTTCTGTGGAGTTCTCTTTTTTAAAAAAGAAATATTTGTGCCCACATTCAGCTGACTCAGTGTGTTTGTTGTGAGACATTTCAAGGGAGGAGGCATACCTACTTTGCCTACAATTAACAATTCAGCATCTGTTTGAAAAGTGGATTTTTTTTTTAGGAGCTGAAATAAACAAGGTGGTTTTTTTGTATCTGTGAACCAAATTCAAATATTCACTCCACACTCAAATTTTAGATTTAGACTTTGAGTTTGATTTGAGTTCACCTTTGATTCGGTTAGTCATCAGCCAATCACCCTTACGATGAGTATGCTAGATAACATTGGCCCTTTTTAAATGGGCACGCGTAGGGAAGGAGGCTCGGTGTTCGTGCTGGTGCGGATGCGATGGGTGAGGGGAGGGTGTAGACAGGCGTACACCCATCTCCACCCACCTACATGCACGGAGCAATTGCCGTTTTTGCCGTCACCCATTGCCGTGTACAATGGGTGGTGGTTGTGCATGTGTGTTCGCGGGAGTGTACACGCACATGCACCCACCCACCGCAGTGTGTACATGAGACTCACCCACGCATGAACACCCAGATTTCTTGGTGTTCATGCATGGGTGCTACCCGTGTAAAAAGGGCCATTGACTAATAAGTTCACAAATACCAAACAAAGACTAACAGATTCTCAGGGGAAAACCTTTGCTTGGGGACTTCGCAAATCCACCAAGCAATTTGATTGTGTACTTTGAAATGCTGCAAAATTCTATGATTCTATGAAAACTTGTTAGATCCAGATTTTGACATGAATATTAATTTCAGCTCAGATATTTATTTGCCGAGAGAAGGAGAGTGGATGAAGGTTGTGATACATGTATGGAATAGATAGCACCTGATTAGAGCCATGCCCAATACAGAAAACTGCATATAGACCGGGAGGAGTGGGACCAAAGCTCCCAGTCCTAAGAGCTGAGTGCCAAAATCATCCTATGGCCGACAGTCACAAGACACACTCATGCACATGCATACATACTTCTCCTGCTTTGTGACTGGCTGACAGAGTTGGTGGTTGGTGGCTTCCTGATTCTGAGAAACCGCTGTAGCTCAGATGCTGAGACTTGGGGGCTATGAAGTGAGACCATTAAAGCAGTAAAGACACAGGATTAGTCCTGGTCACAGTGTTCGAGAGCCTCATTAGAACTGTTTAAGGGCAACATGCATCTCCCAAGTTCCAGTTTAGCCACTCCTGCTATAGACTCATTCTTACAAGCTCTCCTAGTGTCAGCCCTCACCTGAGCAAAGACTATCTGTTGTTCTCTGTTTTTGTGCCCTCATCCCCCATCGCAATGGGGCAGAGCTCAGCTACTAGCATGGGACCTTACTGCCCCCAACATGGGGAAAATTCACTGATATTTATAAGCTTGCATTCCACACATTTTGTAAATCCAAATGCATGAATTCAGAGCTAAGTTTCTAGGCAAGTTGGCATGCAGTTTTGGCATTTGGTCATTTTAGATCAGGGTGGAGAAGCTTTTCCCTCCCAGGGGTCACTTTGAAAATTAGTTCAAGCTCCTACAGCTGCATAGAAGGTGGGGCAGGGGTGCGCTAAGGAAGAGGAGGGCCCAGATCATGGATCTGTGCCATGGATCTGTATCCTATCCTTGTGTTCCTGCCCTCATCTCTGCTCCCTTCCCCTGAACTCACTCTTCCAGTGTTTGGGGTAGGAACTGGATCGAGGGGGCATATTCCAGTAACTGGAAAGGCCAAATAAAAACTAGCTGTGGGCCACATTTGGCCTCTGTGCGTGAGATTCCCCAACCCCTGTTTTAGATGATTTGATATTAAAAGCAAAACAGATTGATTTGGTTTGGCTTTGATCTAGGCGAATCCAAAAATCTAGGCAAAGTCAAAGGAGCCAAACTAACCCCCCAAAAAAAGAAATTGCACGAATCGAATGTGACCCAAATTCAAGCTGGGATCAAAGCCAAAATTTTCAAAGCCTGCAAATCCCAATTTCAGTTTCATTGAAGGAAAAGAACGATCAAACTGAACTGGAAAATGGCCTCTTAATGGAAGACTGTAAAGGGATCTACAAGCAGCAACTTGCCGTTTCAGGAGTCTGTCTGGGGGAGTAGCCCCCCTCTTGTAGAAGGGGACTACAACCCCTAGTACTGAGTTGCACAGGGTCGGCCGTAGAATTTTGCATGGTACAGAGCAAAGATAAAATGTCGAGCCCCTGGGGGCCCCTCCCTTTGGCCCCACAGCCCTGGTGGCACCCTAGAAATGATTTTGTAGGGGGTGGGGGTGCCCCACTGTCCCTTGTGAAAATGGGGGCAATTGCAGGGCCCCCAGAAGTATAGGAAAGAGAGGAGCCCATGGTGACTGCCCTGCGGGAAGAATGGCCTTGGAGATACAATTAGCGTTGAGTTGATAACTCAATTTTTGTTTAGAGACTGAAAAGAAGAAAAAGAAATCCTGTCTGAAATACCTGGAAGTGATGTGTGCCATCCCCTCGCGCTCTCTCCTGCATCCGAGCTACTATCACAGCTTCGGCGTTACGGAGAACTACATCGTCTTCATAGAGCAGCCGTTCAAACTGGACATTCTCAAGCTGGCCACCGCTTACATTAGAGGGGTCAACTGGGCTTCCTGCCTCGTCTTCCACAAAGACGACAAGGTGCTTTCCTTACCGAATTGTGAGACAATGGAGGACGTCAGAACAACTTTTATTTTTACCCTGTTCCCCAGTTGAAAAGACGGAGGTCTTTTCAATAACTCCCCATTAGGGCAATATTACCTCTTCTACTTCTATGGGTATCTTAGTCAGTTCCTTGGGGCTCTCACTCCCTGAATATAAACGTCTGGTACCAAGGCACTAGAGTTTATTTATTTTATTTTTATTTCTTAGCATTTTTATGCCGCCCCCTCATGCCCACGGCATCTTGGGGCGGCTAACAATACGGTAAAACAGTAAAATACATTAAAAACCAACATCTTTTTTAAAATTTAAAAGAGTTGCCAAGTATCCCTTATTTTAAGGGAGAATCCCTTATTCCAGATCTCTACAGCTCTACAGAGCATCGCAGATGCCCCTCATTCCTGTTTCCCTCAGCTCTGTAGTATCTGGCATTGCCGGCAACTCTAGAAGGCAGTGTGTCATTAGCTCCCACCAAGGCTGACCTGCATCCCGCTGGCCCTTTTTGCCACAATAACCCAGGCCCAGTTGTTCTGTTTGAGGTTGGTTAATTCTATTTCCTACAAGCCTGTTTCCCTCTCTGACCCTTATGGTGCCACTGTTTGGGGCTCATTAACCGCTTCTCTGCAGTATCTTCTGCTCAAGTCCCTTACTCCCCGGATTGCCCTAGCCTCTGACAGCAGGGTCAGTCCTTCATCACATCCCCAGGTCCCTTGTCTCCAGGGATTGCCCAAGGGGAGGTCAGGGTCAGTCACTTGGTTTCCTCTCTTGCACCAGGGATCACCCCTGACAACAACGTCAGCAGAATTACATTCTGGGGGAATGTAGGGGAGGAAGGAGCGGGAGAACCGCTCCTCCTCCCTGCCCCTTTCTGAAATGGCCACTTCCCCTTTCCAGGCATCATGACATCACAATGCTTGGATGGGGGGTGGGGCCAGGCAGGAGTCCTTGCACCCTCATCCTGTTGGTGTCCATGACCTGCAGGCCTCCTAGCAAGCAGTATCCCCACTGTCTCCCACGGAGCTGGGTGCTTCAGAGCAACGCAAGACAGCTCATCCCAAAATTGGTGTGTAGACTCCGGGGCAATGAGCCACATGACTAGCGATAATGGATTCTTCACAGGACTGGATCTGAGCAGTAAAGAAAGGATCTACCTTGCAGATGGGAGAAGCATTAACGCGGAAGGAATTGGACAAGGATTCCTGTACTGCAACCAGTCACAAGGAGGCACACTGACCATACCCATGAAAGATGTGCTCTATGTGCCCAACTTAGAAGGGGGACTCCTGTCCGTGAGGCACCTGGCAGTGAGGGGGCTCACCATCCGTTTCCAGGGAGACGAATGCACAATTCAAAGTGGGACAAAAGAACTGGCCAGAACCACTGCAGATGAGCACCTGTACCGTCTGAGCACAGCGAAAGAACAGGCGAAGCTCACTGCGCACAAGCCACACGATGACTGCATCCACCTGTGGCATAGACGCATGGGACATAGGCACCCAGACAGCATCAAGGAAATACACAGACAGCAGTTGACCAAAGACCTTAAGGTATCAACGTGTCCCGTGATCATGAAATGCGACTGCTGCATCAAAGCCAAAGCCACAAGGGCTACACGTCCTAAGAAGAGTCAGAATAGAACCACGAAACTGCTTGATCTTCTACACAGCGACATCTGCGGCCCAATGAAGGTTCCCACGCCAGGAGGCAACTGGTATATGGTAACTTTCATTGACGACTATTCAAGGTACACGATCACATACGTCATGAAGAGTAAAGATGAAGTATTTGACAAACTTCAGGACTATGTGACCATGACGAGCAACAAGTTTCAGCAGACTGGAACACTGACAATGGAGGTGAGTTCACAGGAAAGGAAGTAGAGGACTTCCTGAGACTCCATGGAATTCAGCACCAAAAGACAGTGCCATATACACCTGAGCAGAACAGCTGAAAGGAAAAACAGAACTCTAACCAAAATGGTTAGATGCATGTTTACAGACTCTGGACTACCAGAAAGATACTGGGGCAAAGCAGCAGTTGCTGCTACCTACCTACAAAATCGGCTGTATCCTAAAACAGTGAGGAAAACTCCATATGAACTGTGGCATGGTCAAAAACCTAGTGTGGGCCACATCAGAGTATTTGGAAGTAAGACCTACATATATATCCCAGAGGAGAAACGTACCAAGCTGCAAAACAGAGTAGTGGAAGGCATCCTCGTAGGATACAGTGAGCATGCCAAAGGTTACAGGATCCTGGATCCACGCACAGACAGAATAACCATTAGTAACAGTGTGACCTTTGTGGAAAACTCAAGCAACGGTGTGATGACTCTCCAAGGTCCAGGCGAAGGAGAACAATCAACCACGGACGAAACCACTGAAAGGGAGCAATCCTCTGAACAAATAGTCGAAATCAGCACAAAGGTAACAGAAGTGCAGGAACAGACACAGCTGGCTGCTGATGTTGACGAGGTCTAACAAAGGCATTCCCCCCACTCGTCTGTCCTACAAAGTCAGCACCAGTAAATTGTCAGAGCCAGCATCCTGGGAGGGCATTTCGCAGATGTCAGAAGGGGAAGCAGAAAAATGGGTAAGAGCGGCTGAAGAAGTAAAGTCCATGCAGGACAACGCGACGTGGACACTTACTCCACTGCCCGCAGGGAGAAAGACTATAGGTTGTAAATGGACATTTAAAATAAAGTACAATGCGCAGGGAAATATTGAACGGTACAAGGCCTGACTTGTCGCGAAAGGATACTCCCAGAAGTACGGAGAAGACTACGATGAAACATTTGCACCTGTAGTTAAGCACACTACAGTCAGAACATTGTTAAGTATAGCTGCCAGAAGAGGAATGCAAGTCAAACATATGGACGTGAAAACAGCGCTCCTAAATGGTGAGTTGAAGGAAGATATTTACATG
>QEPC01000412.1:15571574-15584079 GCA_003113815.1 Sphenodon punctatus | reverse complement strand
CTGAAACACCCGTGTTCTTGGTGATCCACTGCTATCAAGAGGCAGACCATCGTGGTCTGCACGAGCTGCAGCCCCCAAACAGTCTTCAAGGGCAGCCGGGCCTCACAGGTCCCTAAACCCACAAGTCCACCTGAGTCCAACCATTACAGTTTCTTCTCCAGGGGTTGTGAAGAGGCCTGTGCTCCTGGCAGTTCCAGTGCTCTTGTTCCCCAATGCAGTGATCTGGCTCTCTTATTCATACACCTGGTAGAGGTTACACAGGGCCTGACATTAGGGATACTGGCAGCAGTGTCCAGCTTTCACTCAGCCACGTCAGCTTCTTGATTAAAATGGCTTCTGCAGCCCTACCAGCCTTCTGCCCTCTCTTCTGCACACAACGAAGCCCCAGCTAGTGGCTTCAACTAGCAAGACTGAGCAACCTCAGTCACTTGATTTGTCTGATTCGTGGAAAATTTCATGAGTATATTTATAGTAGAATTATGGAACTCACTCCCCTTGGAGAGCCCGAACCTGATCAGCTTTTTTGGTTGGCCAGGCGTTTGGTAGGAAGGGATAGAGCTGGGTGGGACTGGATGGGGGGTGGGTGGGTAGGGAAGGATTGGGAGTGGTTAAGGGGCTTTTTAGATGTTTTTATAGATATTTCGATATGTTGTAAGCCCGCCCTCAGCCTTAATGGGAAATCCAGGATATAAGTCTGAATGAATAAATAAATAAAATTAAATAAGTAAATATAACTGCTTGTGTGTAAATAATATTACGCACCCACACCTATAGCGCTGCACAACTTTATTTTATTTATTTATTTATTTATTTATTTATTTATTTAAAGTTTTATCCCACTCTTCCCTATATGGTCAATCCTAATTAACCCATATGGGTTACACATGTGTAATTGGTGAAAATGACACAACAAAATGACTATAAACCCCAAAATAGCTGAACTGGAAAATTGAAAATTAAAAAAAACACACACGCAAGAGTATCCGAAAAGATACCCAAGGTCACGAACCTTGTTTGGGTACTCAAAGGGTTACTCAAAAATACAAATAATACCCACTACCCAGTTCAGCTCTGCTATTTAGGAAGCTATTGGGATAGATACACATTTTAATATATTTATAATACACCCATATCAGTTAAGACTGGAAAAGCAGAGCTTAGGCTATGATTTTTCAAAGAGAGCTACGGGAGTTGCTGAAAATTCCAGGCATGCAGTTCAAGCCTCAGATTACAGCACAGATGCAAGTCATGTTGGCGTGTACTAGGTTTTTGCTGGCAATGCCTTTTGTGGATCAGGCTGTTGGGAGTTTGACTCATTACTGAATATTTATATTGGCCTTTTGTAATTAAAAAAAATTGGTCTGACAAATTTATCAAGTATTGACCCAATTCCACTAAAATTGACTGGTGGTTCTAATCCCGGCAAAATAAAGGCTTTCACGTGGAAATAATATGAGAAGATGGTATATTACAAAGTAAAAGCTTTCAAGCAGCAACCTTTCGAAGCTGGATCATCTGTCTTATGCAAAATGGAACCTAACGCCGATTACTGTACCGTAAAATCTGCCCTGATGAATGTGCCTAATTAGAAATGTGTCCTTTGAAACATCTTGCTGTTTTAGGATGCAGAAGTCGGGTCGAATTTGGTCAAACTTCCATCAACTACTGCAACTGCTCTGAAAGAGAAAGAGGGCAACGTCTATTGTCAGCCTGAAATATTATGTGAAGGTGAGATGTGTTGTCTCCACTGGATTTTCTTTAATATCAACAATAGTAACAACCATTTTGTTTCTGTCGTGCCTTTCACACCAAATGATGCTTGGAGTGCTTCATAACCTACGAAAAAACAAGACAAATTCCATTTCAAATAGAAATTCCTTTCAAAATAATTTAAAAGGGGAAAGTAAAGAGGGAGGAGAAAACACATTAAGGAAAACCAGCCGTGCATCCTAAAAACAGCTGGAGAATAAATAAGTAAGGAGGGAGGAATTGAGATGGCTAGCTGGGGGGAGCGAGTTCTGTCCGTCACAGAAAAGGCCCAATTGCCCACTGACTTAAGAAGCAATGGTGAGATCCCCAAAGAGTACATGGTTTCTGAGTGCAGACAGCCATTGGGGTCAGGCTCCAGGAGCAGCAGCATTAATACACAATGCATTAGTACAGATGCCAATATCTGTTACACTATTATACATTATACCAAGAGTTTCAAAAAAACACTAAATCAACTGGTATTTTTGCACGCAGTGATTATGCCTAACCTTCCGTAATGGAGCTAGTGTCAAAACGGAACTACATTTAAAAGGGGCTGATTTTAACAGGGTGCTGAACATAAATATCTAGAAACTAGGGCTACAAGCATTAATCAATTAATCGAACCAATTCATCTGTCTAAAATCGATTAACATTTGTCCCCCGATGAATCTGTTAGCTGCCAGGACCTTCTGACAGTCCATAGTTCAGAGTCCGTAGCTCCAAAAAGAGATGTGACTGCGCTGGAGAGGCGCGGGAGAGTTACTTTGCCCCGCCTCCCTGTGCGCCTCCACCCACTTTGTAGCGTTATGATGTCACAACACTCAGAAGGGGGCGTGGTCATCTCAGAAAAAGGCGGTCTCGTTTCTTTACCCTGACTCTCTTCTGCTGTTTGGGTCAAAGACTTGCAGAAGCCTTGCATTCCTACCAGAGGTTATCCAACAAATTACAGAGTCAGATTCTGAACGTGCCATCAGCGAATGCTGGCTTTTCAACAACAACTGAGACAACCTTATATCTCTACTTGTCTAGTAGCTGTTTAATTCCAACCAGTTCCTTTCCCATTTATTATATAGTGCCAGCTACGTGCCTGGATTGAGCAGCTATATTAAGAGACAAGACAAATTAGAGTGGGCAAGTGGGGGGGAGGTGACAAAGGGAAGGATTTGACATTGATATAAGCCAGAAGAAATAGCATTTTGTCATAAAGATCCAGCATTCAGAATTTCATCCTGTGTTTACGAAGATGTCTTTATTAATGTCAAATCATTTTGTCGCCTGTTCTCTTCCTTAAAGAAGCAGTAACATTCTAGGAATAAGATTCCCCTTTCACTTCATAAACAAAATTCCACACTCGGTAACCATCTGAACTGCAAGAGTATAAATAAATCAGGGGATGGTGACCTCAGAATAATCCCCAAGTGCAAAATGTCAGTGCATTATAAATTTGCAACTTCTTGCATCTCTGCTTAAAATACAAGCAAACTCTACCTCAAACATCTCCACCGAGCAGATCGTGCAGGAAAAAAAACCCTTTCTGAAAATCTTTCCCACATTCTTTACTCTTCTCCCCCGGCTGCCCCAATATATGTACAGTAGCTGTTGCATTTCCCCCCTTTCCTGCTTACTAACATGCATGGTTCACCTACAGGAATTGAGCTGCCTCGCATCAACTACGACTATAATGCGAAAAAATACAGATATATCTTTGCGGCTGAAGTTCGATGGAGTCCTGTCCCAACAAAGGTATATCTTAAGGCACAGATTGGTAGTCAGATACACCAGTTGAGAATCTGTCCTCTTAGGGTATTTTCAGACGTTACGAGATCATGCTCAACCACAGACAATACCCTGTGGTGGGGAATGGTCCCGTAACTTCTGTTTGAGACCCGCCAGATGTTCACCACAGTGAACCTCCGGCAGGAATAAAAATGACCACGCTTTCGGCCCTCCTCCAGGGACCAGGGCTGAAAGCATGGTTAGCTGAACCATGGCCCGGAATCGGCAGCCAATAACGTCTGTTACCAGCCCTGATTCCGGGCCGTGGCCCAAACCATTGGTCGGAATCGGATGCAGCGGCCACATTGGCCGCTGCGCCCGCCCGTCTCCCAGAGGGCGGGCGGTCAGGGGAGTGTGGGGGGCGGGGCTGTGCGGCTGCACGTTGCGCCGCGCAGCCCCCTCCCCCCCCCGATTCCCCGCCGGGATCGGCCGGCATGTCTGCTGGCCGTGACAGCAGGATTCCAGAGGGAAATCAAATGTGTGATTCCGTGACGGGGCGAAAGCCGCCCCGTCACGTCTGAAAATACCCTTAGTCTCAATGAGAAACACAATTTATCGCAACACAACTTTAACTCTGACTTGGACAGCATTTTTAGGCTACTCTGTCTTGCAACTACATTAAGGTGCAGTGGCTGAGTGGTTAGGGCACTTGACTACATCCTTTGGGTTCAAATCCTGCTTGGGCTTTGACACTGGAGGGCTGCATCTATTCCACCCAGCTGTGAATGGGTACCTGTCTGATCTAGCGGGTTAGGGAAGTCAAAGATGGTTGGATGAGAGGCTGGCAGCCTTGTTCTCATGTGTGCCATGGGCCATGGACGTTGGAGTACCTTAACTACACCAGCCCAATGAGCTGACTGGCTCAGGATGGACTTTGACTCAAAAAATGGGGCCCTGATTCTCAACTGTAAACTGAAACTCTAGTATTTGTATTACGGTGGCCCCAAACGAATAAGTTGCAAAACGAGCTACAGTTTTGGATTCCAGGTTGATCTTGTGATGCTGGTTGTTACAAAAACCAGACATAACAAAGACACCTTGCTACTATAGCGCAGCTGTGTTTTAAGATGGAAAAATGTACTCATTGATGACAGGGGAGAGTTAAGACAAACAAATTCATTTTAGATGATGGCTGCTCACCGATACAGTTCTTTTCTAAAATTTACCAAATTAGTATATGGCAAGGAAGCAAGAATTCATAAGTAGTAAAATAGCTTCTGGGCTTAGTTATCCCAGCTGTTTACAAAATGAAACTGGATCTCTAATTTCAGACCCTGCAAAAGGCAACAGAATGTATCTGAGCCAACATTGGCTCAAGCAAATCTGCAAGTTTCTGGTTTCTAATAGTTAATGGACACATCATTTAAACATAGGACTCCGTTCTGCTCTTGGCCATTTTTACATGGACATCCCCCCACCCCCGCTGGGTGTGAGGGTGGGTGTGCGGTGGGAGTCCGTGTAAATGCCGCGGCGGTCGGTGGGTGGATGGATGGGTATTTGTCCATGCGAACAGCACGGGGGTGCTCTGGATGCACACCCACCTCCACCCACCACCCACCCATGGAGCCATCCGGCAAACCAGAAGAGGCTCCATGGGTGGAAGTGGGTGTGCACCAATGGGGACAGGCGCACACTCATTCCCCCACCCACCGCTACTCCTGTAGGAAGGGCCGAAGTAATTTAAATCCTCCGAACCTTTGGCCCTCTTCACACAAGACGCCCCCACCCATCTCCATGCAGTTTCGCTGCGTGGAGACGCCCATGTGAAAGCTGGAGGGGGGGGGAGATGAGGGGGGTGCGTGTGTGCGCGTTCCCATGCTACGCCCACCTCCACCCATCACCCACTCATGGAGCAATGCTCCATGAGTGGAGATGGGGGTGTGCCCGTAGAAACGGTCGCACACCCACCTCCTCCCACCGCGGCCGCACACCCATCCCCCCACCCACCGCAGTCTGTTTAAAAATGGCCTTTGACTCCCCATCTGTAAAATGGGATTAATAATCATTACCTACCCAGCAAGCTTGCCATGAAGTTTAATTAACTAGTTAATTGTCAGTAAAATGCTTTGAGATCTCTGGGTGACATGGAGCTTGCGATGTCATGAAAGGTGCACCTGCTTTGAATTCCCTAAATTAAAATTATTTCCTGTTAAATACAGACACTAAACGTGACCCAGGGAACTAAAATTATTCAAATGTTCTTTCTCTGGTGTCTTCAGAAGCCTGAGTTGTGTCTTCTTCCCCATTGACTCATGGCATCGATCCCATAGCTCCGCGCTGCTAGATCATTGCATCGGACACAATGTCATTTTGAAATAACATCCTAGGCTTAAGAATGAAGTTGCCGGTTTTCTGTTTTGATTATTTAGATAGTCAAATTTGATACTGGGACGAAGAAAATGCTCCACTGGGAGGAGGAACACTGCTGGCCAGCAGAGCCTGCCTTTGTAACCAGTCCAAATGCCAAAGAAGAAGATGATGGTAAGTTGGCCATTGTTCCTGTAAACAGGGTAAACCTTAGCATGAGGGGGCCCCTGGCTTCCAAAAAACAATGAATTGGTTACTTTAACGCCTTTATTCTCAGTCGACTAATTGAACAGCTTTCTTATCAATAAAATCATTCTGAGCCATGTTCCAGTAAGTAAGTTTTACAGGGTGTGTAAAATAAACAGACACCAAAGCAATAATTCAGCTTTCGTACACGTACGCCAGGGCCAACCTCCTCAGCTTGTAATAACCTCAAGCCACGGCTGGGGTTCTTACCCAGGCACTAGCCTTGGCTTATATACTGTGTGAATGTTCTCTCTTAAATTGAAGTACAAGTGGCAATTATGCACGGGTGTAAGTTGGTGCAGGAGCCATCCCTCCCCAAGGTGCACAACCAAGCAATGAGGCCTTACTACTACTACTACTACTATTATTATTAGCATTTATATAGCCCCAGCAATGTACCTGGTGCTTTACAAAGAATAAGATAGACATGGTCCCTGCCCGTGAGAGCTCACAATCTAAAGACAGGGGGAGGGGAGACAGGGAAGGGGGAACAGAGGGAGAGACANTACATGTTCTTGGCTTGGCTGCAGTAAGTTGGGAGTTTGCAGATAACAGGTGGGGGATAATCCTGGGTGGGGATGGTTAACAGGAGTTAGCGGAGCGGAGCGGAAGAGGTGGGTTTTGAGGAGAGACTTGAAGGTGCTACTAGTCGTACACACCCTTAATTAAGAGTTCTTTTCTTCTAGTTGTATGAACCCTTGAGTTCTTTTTTTCCTTTCAATGGGTCTTTCCGATGTCAAACCTTGTTACTCTGGAAGATACAAGCGGGTGAATGTAAAAGCACAAAGCTGAATAGAAAAAGTCCAAGCAGCCCCATCTGGGATGTAAGCTCAGCTGGGGGTTTGTGGCAGGACCCATCCCCCCTGGCTACTCTGTGGCCCAGAATCTCAAGGCTGATTCCCTTAGCCTTCCAGCTAGTTTCTTCAGTATTGTTTGGATTGGAGCAGGCTGTTCTCAGACTCCCAGCTCCATTTTTTCTTTTTGCCTGTTATCTCAGGGGCTCCCCTCAGCCTCCCCCAAATCTGCAGAGCATCAGGCTAGCACACCGAAGACAGGATCTCTCTCCTCCCCTGCCCTTTTTGTTGTGCCCAGGGCATAGGCAACTCGTGTTTGGAACACTGGGGGAGGAAGGGGGGGACAAATGCCCCCCCCCCTTGATTTTCAGAAGCCCTATTGAACCCCTGCCCAGCCCCCTCTCCTGTGCCCCCCCGGTCGATAGTAGCCGGTCACCTACAGCCCAGGGCCTCTTATAATGCCTACCAGTCCTGCTCTGACTGACTAACCCTTTCTGTGCTGTAGTGGAACAGGGTCAGGGCCAGTCTTAGAGTTTGCGGGGCCTCGGATGAATATGAATTGCAGGGTCCCATGGCCCCACTCGGCACCCTTGGAGGGGAGGGAAGGGCCCCACAAGAAGCAGCCAACCGAGGGGCTGATAGTCACAGGTACCAGGCAGAGAGAAAGCCTTGTCCCAGGACCTCAGGAGCATTGGACCTGATGCTTCCATGTGAGGGCCGAAGTCACAGCTTGGGCTAGCGCCAACCCGACCGGGACAAAGCAGACCAGAGTGTGTTGCAACTCTGTTCCCGCTGGCCCGTATCAGAGCTGTCTTAGGCCATCGTGGCTGTCTGTCATGGTGGAGGGTGGAGTGCTGGCCTCAGTGGGGGGGTGGGGCCGGGCGGCCGCCCTGGGCCCCCAGGTGCCGGCCGCGTGAATTTTTGTTCTGTGGCCCAACTCGGTCCGGACCAGTCCGTGGCGGCTTCCTGGCCCAAGCCTGGTCAGGTTGCCACCACGGGCGCAGTCACTTCTGTTTTACCACCTCAGCACCTTTTCCTTGGTCACACACAGCAGGCAGAGAAGCGACAGGGGCAGGGAAATATATTAACCAGGCTTTTTAGAATTCTCATTAGACTTTTTGATTTTTTTATCTGTCTCTGTGCTGTTTTTTGTTTTGTTTTGTTTTGTTTTCTCATCCAGGCTTTTGAACAAATGTTTCCTCTTCCACTTTGGAAAGCAAATGGTCCATTTATTTTAGCATATTTCTCATTATACTTTTTAGGCATTATTTTGTCATCCATCGTGTCATCTGATCCCAAGAAACTGCCTTTCCTGCTCATACTGGATGCTAAAACACTCAAAGAAGTGGCTCGGGCCACAGTAAATGTAGAAATGCATCTAGATCTACATGGACTCTTCATAACTGAGAAGGACTTGAAAACGGAGCAAGAGAAAGATTTGAAAACGCAGCAAGAGAAGGATTTGGACACAGAACATGAATAAAGAACAGTTAATATTATCGCACACTCATCAACAAACAAAATAACCTAATCTATTGAACCTAGGGAAATACTGCATTTGTTATTCAGGAACCACCTTGAGTAATGACAAAGAAAATCTGAATCCTTATTTAATATAACCTATCCTTATAAACACTAGTGTATAGACACGGTAGGCAAGTAACTATCACAAGGGAATAGTTTGGAAAGAGGGTGGTTGCCAGATTGGTCCCAAATGTAAGAGACAAAGAGAAAGTAGTTCAGATGGTATATTTTATTGGACCAACTTCTGTTGGTGAAAGTGTACAAGCTGTCAGGCCAACTGGGGTCCATTCTCAGACTCGTATTAAGGAATAGCTGTCAGCAGACAATGGAAGCTACTATCAGAATACCAGTCTTGCTCCTGTCTTCACAGTCTGTAAGTAGTATAAACAAACAGCTACTCTGATGTAGTTCACCCTTAAATCATCTTTACTCTTGAACTGTTCCTACATCAAGAGTTCTAAACTGAAGTTATTCAGGTGTAAGAAGTGAAGCATGTACACCTGAAAAATGAGGAACAATGCTCCTTTGTGTTGTTTACATTAGTCTTTCAAGTAACATTAGTGTGAATACTTTACTTCCAAGTCAAGAGAGAGTAACGTGGTTTGTTGTGGACATTAGGGGGAGATTGCAAACATTTGCAGTAGCAGTTAGAACGGTCCCAAGTGGAGTAGTTACTTCATTTTAATTAAATCAAAGGGTATTTTCAGCCATGACGAGGCCTGTATTGGCCCCGTCATGGAAACACCCATTGATCCTCTGCCGGGATCAAACCGGCAGGTCTAACAGACGTGCCGGCTGATCCCGGCGGGGAATCGGAGAGGGGGCGGGGCCGTGCGGCTCAACGTGCGGCCGCACAGCCCCGCCCTCCTGTGTTCCCTAGGCCGCCCACCCTCTGGGAGACGGACGGGCGCCGGGGCCAATGTAGCCGCAGCGCCCGCCGCCCCCCCGGGGCATTGACCACGGCCCAGAATCCCGCCGCTGATTCCAGGCCGTGGTCCGTGGAGAGATGAGACGATCCCCCTGATCATGGGTGGTAATCACATTGAACACGCAAACGGAGATGATCTGGGCAGGACCTCCATTTGCGTGGTCAATGTGATTCCCCCCCGTGATTCATGGGGGTGAACATCTGGCGGGCGGCTTCCGTTCGCCTCAACAGACGTTACGAGACCACGATCACCATGTGGGAATTCCCCGTGGTTAAGCGTGATCTCGTAACATCTGAAAATACCCAAAGTTGTTGCTTAGGTTTAACCTTGTTCATCAGAATGGGCCCATAGTGACCTGAGTTTTATTCCATATTACCTAGATAAAAAAAACTTCGGTTTAAGAAGCTTGTTAAGAGGGCATTACAACTTATACTCAAACGTTAACATGAACCGGCGTGCCCATGGACCCACCACCTGGCAGAGCTGTGTAAAAACAGCCTATGAGGAGCCACTCGAAGAACAGAATGTTGCTGCCTTGTATACAAGGTTCTTTAAGATGATTCTACAAGGTTCTTTAAGATAACTCTAAACATTCTCACAACACCCACCGTTCCAGCCCCGCATGGAATTTTCTTATATTCCTAGAAAGGGTTGGAAGGAACTGTCATTCTGAGAGGGAGAGTGCTCTCGAGACCATCACATGGTCTGTTATTTGAATTTGGTGAGCATGCACAACCCAGTTGTGAGAATGATAGGAGCCATCTTGAAGAACCTTCTTTACAAGGCCACAACCTTCTGATCACTCACATGGGGAGTTGTTTGTAAACAAACAGCTTTATCTCCCAGTCTGATGTCCCGCTGCTGCTACAGCACTACTAGCAGGCAGAGGCAGGTGAGGGATTTCAAAACTGTAAATCATAATCAAAATTACCTCTCTCTCATCAGAAATCCTGACATTTCTTTCTTGGGAGATTCGTGCCATCTAATTTTCTTTGTGCTTCCCAGGTTCAACTACGACCAAAGCAAAATGTCAAATTAAGGTGCTAAACTCTTTTGATCTACAACCTAAATAATTTCTGCATTCTGAATCATGCGGTGGCACTTAACAAAGGAGAGCTTTTATCCCTTTTAGAGAAGAAATCTCTAATTTAACAGGAGCACATTTGATTTGAAATTAACCTTAAATTATATTTTCTTCATAGACTTTTCTTCATATTTTCTTCATAGAAGTCCTACCTTCATACAAGGTAGGAAGGTACTTCAAGTGCCATCTTGCTCCATTTAACCCTTTCCCCTTCAAACATGAGACAATATTTTACCTCTTTGTCTCGAATGGTGCTCTTTCACTTTAAATGAAGTGAGATACCTAAGTTTAACAAATTGATTGTATAAGGGAAAGCGACTTATTTAAGGTGCACTTTGAATATGACCCTGTACTAAAACTGTATTATAGCTGTCATAAGTTTTACTCCAAGCTGGGCTTAGAGGCATCCATGTTCCAGTTTCCATGTTTCATTATTGCATGTTTCTCATTGCATGTTTCTATTGCATGCTCATTATGGAAAAGAAATGTTTTCTACTGTGATTATCAAACTTCTTTTAACCATGCTGGCAATTAAAAAAAGAAAAGAGACGTTTCTAAGCATGACCCACAATCATGCTGGTTTTTCTTGTACAATGGAGAGGCCTTTAAAATATACTGATGTCCCTACTACAGACCCAGGGTTCAATTATTATTATTTACGTTTCATTTGGGGCAAGTGTGTACATAAGAAGTGCTATACTGGGTCAGACCAATGGCCCATCAAGCCCAGCATCCTGTCTCTGACAGTGGTCAGTTACAGTAGCTTGAGAGAAGTATAAGTACAGGTCATGGAGGTGTGACCCATCTTCTACTAACCACTTCCAACTACTGGTAACCATAAGGGGTTTAAGCCTCAACTACTAAGCATTTATAGCTCCATCCTCTAACAATTTATCTAGTTTCAATTTGAATCTAATTATGGTGCTGGCTTTCACAAGAAAGGGCAAACAACAATTCCCTATTTACTCTGGCCATTTTCAGACGTGACGGGGCCGATTGGCCCCAGCATGGAATCACCCCATTGATTTCCTGCCGGGGCCATTGCATAATGGGCGAACAGATGCGGTGGCCGATCCCGGCAGGGAATCCGGGGGGGGTGGGGCTGCGTAGTGCAACGTGCGGCCGCACAGCCCTGCCCCCCCCCCACGCTGCCCCGGCCGCCTTCCAGAAGACGGGTGGGCGCCGCGGCCAATGCGGCCGCAGCACCCGCCTGCATTGACCATGGTCCAGAATCCCGCTGCAGATTCCAGGCCGTGGTCTGGGGACAGACGTTACGGTCCCCTTCATCACGGGGGAGAATCTCATTCACCACGCAAACAGGGCTGGTCCCACCGGGACCGCTGTTTGCATGGTGAATGTGATTCCCCTCCGTGATTCACAGGGGTGAACATCTGGGGGGGAACTTCCTTTCCCCCCAACAGACGTTCCGTGATCACGATCACCATGTGGGGATTCACTGCGGTTGACCATGATCACGTAATGTCTGAAAATATCCTCATTCCACACATCTCCTTTTATATACTTCTATAATATCCCCCTCTCTTCTCCATGCTAAGCAGCCCTAACCTGTTGAGCCTCTCCTCCTATGAAAGTAAATCTATCCCTTCTGTCATCCTTGTTGCCCTTCTCTGAACTTTTTCCAATTCTATTATATTTTTCCTGAGATGGGGCAAACATCACTGCACACAATATTCAAGGTGGGGTCGTACCAAAGATTTATACAGCAGCATTATGATATTTTCCCTTTAATTTTTCTATTCCTTTCTCAGTGCCTAGCATTTGGTTTGCCTTTTTGACGGCTGCCACACACTAAGCTGATGTCTTCAAGGAACTATCCACAATGACTCCAAGATCCTTCTCCTGTCGTTACTCCCAGATCAGAGCCTAGCATCCTGTATGTAAAGTGCGGATTACTTTACCCCCGCACTGTTAGGGGGGGACGACACAGGGGGGAAGTGAACCTGGCTAAACAGTACGATGGGTTCGTAGTTCCCCTGTATGCACGCGAGGGGGCAACACGTGGATCGAGAACACCCCTCAGGTTGTAATAGGGCCGCTGGCTTTGGGGTAAGCGGCGGCCTATCTCATCATCG
>QEPC01000412.1:15526177-15557536 GCA_003113815.1 Sphenodon punctatus | reverse complement strand
AGGTGGGTTGAGGTGGGGGGGAAGCCTTGAGGGGTGGGTGAGGTGGGAGGGGGAAGCCTTGAGGGGTGGGTGAGGTGGGAGGGGGAAGCCTTGAGGGGCGAGGGGGGTGGGTGAGGTGGGGGGGAAGCCTTTGGGGGCGAGGGGGGCAGAGAAGGTGGGGGGGACATCGGTGAAATAGTCAGGAAATATTCCCATTAGGAGAGTGCACGAAGAAACATGAAAGGCCAAGGAAAGGCTGATGCTAGTCATTTCAGGGTTAGAAATGAAAGCCAGAAGAACCCTGCATGGTTTATTTGGCTCCCATTAATGACGTCTGTGCCCCATTCCCTGCACTGGCCGTGGTAGAGATTCAGTCACAAGAACTTCTTTTTTGTATTCAGCTGTAGAGAGGCAGGTTAGTCATGTGATTAGATGACTAGCTTGACACTAGGGTTCATTTCCCTGTTATACCAAGTTATGGGGCAGGGTCATGGCTTGCAAGGCAAGTTTGGCCATGGCATTCCCCCCGCCCACTTAAAATAAGCACTGAGCCGGTAGGGGGCTATTGGGAAGGAGAACCAGGGGGAGCCACTGGGGATGGGCTAGGGGACAGCGGGTTAGTGGGGTGGAGAACCTGAGGGACCAATTGGGGGAGGGGGATAGGGGGCAGAGAATTGATGGGGAGCCAGGCAGGGAGACGTTGGGGTGGATAATCTGAGGCAGCCGCTGGGAGTGGGGGATAGGGGGCTAATAGGGAGACAGTGGGATGAGGAGACTAGGGCAAGGAGACATTAGCAGTGGAGAATATGGGGGTGTGGAGAAGCTTTGGGAGCCTGTGGGACAGGGAGGCTGGAGCCAGTGAGGGGACACGGCTGGGGTCAGGGAGACATTAGGGGAGTGGAGAAAGCTGGGGGAGCCATTGAGGGTGGACGGGACAAAGAGGTATGGGTGGGGAAGCAAGGATTGAAGGCGGGGTCCAAGGGGGGAACTGAGGTGAGGAGACTGGGCAGGTAGGGGGTCACTGGGGCTGTGGGATGCAGGGAGATTTTGGAAAGTGGAGAAGCAGAGGTGGCCACTGGGAGAGGGGAGCCTGTGTGTCATTGGGGGGCGGGAGATGCTGGGGGAGGGGGGGCTGGGGGCAGAGAGACAGGGGATGGAGAAGCTGAGGTAGCCCCTGGGGGTGGGAAGTATGTGGATCACTGGGAAGACATTGGGGTGGGAAGCCAATGAGGGTGAAGGGGCTGGTGGGCAGGAGTTCACAGCAGAAATATTGGTAGAGGGAGACGTTGGGTGTTTTCAGACATGACGCTAACTCCAGTTTAACCACGCTTGAACATTTCTTATACATGTTTCATGGCTGTATGGGTGCCCTATGCAGCCCTACAACATGCGTAAGAAATGTTTACGTGTGGTTAAACTGGGGTTAGCGTCATGTCTGAAAACACCCATTGAGGGTGGGGAAGCTGGCGTGGCCACTGGGGTTTGGTGGAGACTTGGTTGGCAGGGGCAGCTAAGAGAGGGGGAAACGGGCATGGAAGAGGGTCTGTGGGTGGGTGGAGTGACTCTGGAGCGATATAGGGTAATGCTCGCTGCTAAGAGGCTCTGACTGAGGATCCACTGGCATGGTCAGGGATGATGTGTTTTGAGCAGGGAAGTGGTGACCTAGGAGTTCATTTGGTTTAAAAGCCATACCCGCAGTGGGGGCAATGGGGAGGGACTGTCAGGCGCTAGAGTGGATGAGGGTGTGTTTGAGTATGAGTGAGATTTGTAAACACTCCGAGAGATACATGCTGCTGCATCACTGACTCCGCTCTCCCTGTCTGGGAGATTCTCAAGAGGCACGCTCATTTCACCCAGCTGCTGGCAGAGAGCTTCCTGAGCCTTTGTTCCCACTATGCTGCAGGGAGGAGGTTACAAACCAAGTGCCGCACAAAGGTTCAGGCTTGTATTGCCCTCTCCTAAGTGCGACGCCTGGCCGCTTCCTGGGTTTGTGTTTGCCAACTTTCCCCCCAGCTCAGCTCATGTGCTACCTCTTTCTCTAAGGGCGGAGTAAATTGATACCGGAAGTCCTGTGGTTTGTTTACCAACATTACTCATTAAAGTCCTTGTCGGCAATCCTGTTGCAGCAAGACAAACCTGATTTCATCTGTAATGAGAACCCTATTTTGTTTAAATTGAGGATGTAAAAACAATTGGAAGTTAGCTGCTGTAGGCACTGATGTCTTTACCTCATAACTAAAATGTTCTTTGTTTTTTAAGGGTATTTTCTAGTATCTTTGTCATTGTGAGGAGAAGATGCAAACAGCAAAATTGGAAATCTGAGTCTATTTATGCAGGCATGCAGTGTCATTTCTGTGAATCAAGTCCAGGGTAATAGTGTTTCCTTGACCAAGTAATTACCCTCCCATGCGCTGCTGGATCCAGGAAAGTTGGAGCCTTGTGGGAAATGGTGATGTAGGCCCCCACCTAACTGAGGCATGTTTGACCGGCACGTGCTGACTCATTTGTTAGAAAAAGGAAAATGTAATTTTAGATGCTCAGTTAAACAGAACATCGTCTTCTAGGGGTCTGGGCTCTCTGCAGTGCAAGGCCCATGACCTGTAAGTTATAGTTACAACAGTAAATTTTACTCACGAGCCCCCTTGAGAATTGCTATTGGGGTTCCCTGTGTTTGAGGCTTTGTGAGCTTCTTATCTGTGCTGCTTGTGTTCATGTTGTCATTTCAAATTTAATCATGGGACATCAATCTAACACAACTTTTAACATTCACAACAACCCTGCAAGTTAGGTTTGGCTGAGAGAATATGACTAGCCCAAGGTCACCCAGTGAGTTTCTGGCTACTGTGAGACTAGAACCAGGGTCCCCCACCTCCCGGTCCAAGTACTGCACACTTAGACCACGATCCAGCTCAGCCCCCCTGCCAGCGCAAGGGGCCTTGCTCCGGCAGCGGGCCGAGACAAAGAAAGCGGCCAGGAGCAGGGGGTGCGGGTGCTGGCGGAAGTGGAGTTCTGCTGGACTGGTGGCTACATCCCTTCCGTCTTCATGAGAGCCACGCCCCCTGCGCTGGCAGTAGAGCAGGGAGCAATGCCCATTCAAAGGGTTCACAACCTCCAGGGCATTCTCCACAGGGCTGGATGGACATCCCAACGGGGTTTACCCCCATGGGAAAGCCCGCTGGCTCCCCTCCCCTGCAAACCCCCAGGCTGCATCTGCGGGGACTTGCGCCTGCTCAGAGCAGGGGTAAGGTAGACGCAGACATGGGGGAAATGGGTATTGCCCATCCCCCTGACCCTGGGAAGCTGCTGCGCCCTGGCTCGGCCAGCCCCCAAGCCCAGGCCACAGCACTCAACCTCGATTGCGAGAGCTCTGGACGGTTCCCCGTGAGACCCAGCTCCCATCCCAGCACCGCGGCACATAGATAGGAGGGGCAGGGTCCTGTCTCCAGGGCTCTCGTAATCGAGGCCGAGTGCTGCTGGCTAGGTTTGAGGACTGAACCGGCCCGGGGTGCAGCAGCTTCTGAGGGGCAGGGCACCCCCACCTGCCTCCTTTCCTGCTGTTCCGTCTGTTGCCCCACCTCCTCCAGTTACCCCTGCGTGATGCA
The DNA here is from genome assembly GCA_003113815.1 of Sphenodon punctatus. Taxonomy (NCBI): domain Eukaryota; kingdom Metazoa; phylum Chordata; class Lepidosauria; order Sphenodontia; family Sphenodontidae; genus Sphenodon; species Sphenodon punctatus. Next base: position 15,553,955 of record QEPC01000412.1, on the reverse strand, counting down.
GGGACTGGAGCTGGATGTTGCACTGTGGCTGCTGGCGCCCCAAGGCTTTCTGCCTGCGCAGCTTTTGCAGACACATCCATATAGCTGGAGGCCGGAAAGGCGTTGGGGACAGGAGTGCTTACGGAGTGTGCTCAGAATGGGCTGTGCATCCTAGTCGCAGATCTGTTGATACGTTTCCTATCTCCGAGTGTATGCCCCCATATTCTCTCCTTTCCCTTGATAGTGTTTGAGGATAGGGACCGACACAAGGTGCCAGATCCAGGAATGGGAAAATGGCCAGATAAAAAAACAAGCAATGTGGGCTGGATTTGACCTCTAGGCCAGATGTTCTCCATGTCGCGTCTAAATGATAATTATATGTTTACACAATGGGCTGGTGTGTCTCTGGTAGAAAGGAAACATTCTGTTCTATTAATACATGTAACCGTTTATTAGGAGGCTCTTAATAAACAAAATCACCCTAAATAATTCGATTAATTGGGAGATCCTGGTATAAACCAGCCCATGAGAAAAACCAAGCCAAGAAAGGACATCTTGATAGTAAAGGACACAGTTTCAGCAGTAACTTCCTGGTTTGTTTGTTCCCAAGTGTGTGCGCTCTGTAGAGTGCTTCCAGAAAAATGCCCTGATGCTAAAAATCTAATTTTGCCTTGCTATAAATCCTGTAGAATTAAAGGGGTTTTATATCTTTCAGATGCATTAAGCAAAGTCAGCCCTTTTTAGTAGTGGTTGGTTGCTGCTTGCAATTTTCATCTGAAGGTTTATGACGGTTTGAGTTTGTAAACCAGTCATTATCCTTCTTTACTGTTGGTTTAAAGATTTTTTTAAAAAAGTTTTAATTTATATTAAATAGGTTTATTGCCCACGCCATAGATGGCATCATATGTTTGACTATTTTTTTTTTTTACAATAGGGAAGCATCTAGCAGACACTGAGCTCTGAAGCATGCAAATTTCAGCTTTAAAATTAAAGCCAAATTCTAATGGTATGCTTCAGTGCCTCTTCTGCCCTTAAACCTCTTACTCCGACAATCTACAAGCGAGTGCTTTGGATCACACTGAAGATGGCAAATCCTGCTTTACTTAGCATTAGCTACCTGTTGCTGGCAGTGGTTTGATGAGTGTCAGCAGCAGGTGTAGCTGAAGCAGTACCGATCACAATTTAATTCATAGATGGAGTGTGGTTGCTGTTGGTCCCAAGTGACAGAGGAGGAGACAGTGTTTCGAATGATCTCGTTTATTGGACCAACAGGCATAAGAAATGTTAAAGCAGTTACATGCATGTCTGTCTTCACCCAATGATGTCCTACTATTCAGAGTTCCCTTTTTCCCTGTAGCTAAGCTAATCATGTGCACTTGCGACTTCTCAGCTTCATTAATGTATCCCTTCTCTCCCCCGTCCCCCCGACCCGACCACTTTCTCCATTCTAGATTGTAAATCCCTCGGGGCAGGAGCCTGTCTCTAATGATTTGTTCAGTGCCAGGTGCATTGCTGACATGATATAAATTATATGATGATAATAATAGAACAACTTGTATAAATAATGCAAATAGAGTTTGGCTTATTATTTTGAAAGTGTGTTGCTACCAATGGATGGCTTCTGAAATTATCATTCTTCAGTATTAGTATTTTAAGTAGTCCCAATTAGGGTTTAAAGTTAACACCTCCTTGAGGTTATTAGGCTGCCAGGAGGGATTTAATTTAGATTGCAATCATGTTCTTGCAAGGCTGGTTTAACCAGGGTAGTAGTTTGCTTACTTTAAGCAGGCTATTTTTGTAATGGAAAGGATCTAGATTTTAAAACTAAAACATTGGGGGAGTTATTTATTAATACTAGGACTGAAACATAATCTGTGTTTCTCGATTCTCAAGAGCATTCACAGTTCTCTACTCGTTTTTAGCAAGAATTGATAATCGAGAGAACCCCCAGTTCTTGACACTTTTTGGTTAAGATTTTTTCTCGATTTACTGTGACTTACCATATATTGACTTCCCAGGTACCATCTACCGTGTTCATCCCGGTGATGTGCATTTTCAAAATGGCTGACCTTTTCCAAAATGGTGGTAGTACTGCTGCAGTGGCCATTTTGCACATGCGCATTACAAGGACAAACATGGTACACAGCGTTGCATGGTAAATTGTGGTAAACGGTAAATCAAGAGAAACTCTTGACTGTCATGCTGAACCATTTGAGATCTTGGTAACAATTCTCACAAGATTTTCGTGAGAAACAAATGGATTTCAGCCCTAATGAATACATTTGGATGCTTGTGGAGAAAGACGCTTGCCTGAAAGCAGTTTTCTAGAATGTGTGGTGCACTCCTGGACTGTGTATATGCATTTTGTGGAACCCCACACACCAATTAAGAAAGGGAGAGGCCAGAACCAGACAAGATAGAAGTCTGGTAAACCAAACAAACAGAAGCTAAGATTGCTCAAGTGCAGATTCTACCCACAGAAAGCGCCATTCTCAGATTCCCTGTAGTTTTATGTTGAAAGTGCAATGGAAGTTGGAAGTGCAATGCAATCTAACTCCCTTGCACAAACCAAATTCCTCTTAAGTCAGCACAAATCTAGCCATCCATCTGTCCATGCTGTTTATCTCCCTAACTGCCTCTCCCCATGTCTCTGCTGTCTAGCTTGTGTCTCTTATTTCTCTCTGGGATCTCTGTGCTGGGCAGGTTACCAATTTTGGAGAAGGAAATCATCCCGAGAAACTTTACAATTCCAGTCACAGTGAATACTCTTTTTTAAAACTGTTCTTTAAAGCATAAAAGTGCCCAGTATCTGAGAGGCTACGGGAATGAATATGTGATGTGAAGTTTCTTAAAACTATGCAGCAAAAGATAAAACCTTTTATCAAAGGTTTCTATGGTTCTGCTCTGCTTCTAGGACAGATTATTTCTATGGTTCATAAAAGTGATTAAACTTCATCACTTGGTCACTTTAGAGCAACCAGTTAAAGGCAAGCTATAAAGCAAATTGATCAAATTTTAAATAATACTGCATTTGATTTCAACAAATTGTTTGTCTAGTACCAACCCAGCGCCAAGATCTCAAGACATCAGTACTTTAATTTTTCTTCACCCAGGTCTCAGTTTTCATAGAATTATAGAGTTGGGAGTGACCACAGAAATCGCATCTACAGCAGCCCTGACAGATGGCTGTCCAACCTCTGTTTGAAAACCTCCAGGGAAGGAGAGCCCACCCCCTCCCTGGACAGTTGGTTCCACTGTCAAACAGCCCTTACTGTTAGGAAGTTCTTCTTGAAAATACAGAAAAATTAATTTAAACAATCCCAGGACTATGCCCCTCCCCGCCTTTTTTAAAGCAAACTGGAATGCACTTACAAATGTGAGATACTAATAATGGTACAGCTTAGAAGGTCAATTTGTTTTGTATTGTTTTCTCTGTGACCTGGGACAAACATGTGACAATCCTCATGTAAACACTAGGGTGTGAGTAGAACATAGCCATGGATGGGATTTAGTGCGGGGGTGGCTGAGAATGCACAGAGCCTGTGCATATAGAACAACTGGGAGAGGATCACAATTCGCAATTTTCAAATTTGCACAGTAGTTGCTTAAGTAGACTGGTGATTCTGGCAAGTGTTGGCCAGCAGGTGCAGAGCAAGGTGACTTCCTAGGAGTCCTATGGAGAAAGTAAGGCTGCAATGTTGGTCCCAAATGTAGGCAATAGAGACAAAGCAGTATAGCGATATCTTTTTATTGGACCAACTCCAGTTGCTGGAGGTATGCAAGCTTTCGTACCCCTCATGGTTCTTTCTTCAGGCAATTTGGGCATTAAGTGGCACCTTTTTGAAGGAGGGGTAAGCGGGATCGAAAAAACAAGCAGGAACTTTTGAACCACAGGAGCTATGCCATGAAGATATGCTTCCCTTCCGCCCTTCCCTTACTAGGGCACCAAACTGCATTAAGTGCTCTGTGGGTCAAGGAAAGCCATGTATTGCGTGAATTGGCTGCAGGGCCAGGAAATTTTCACTGCTGCAATGTTTATTCCAGGGTCGTATCCTGAATTCTTCAACCTTTTTGGTAAATTAAGAGCGGTAATGTCACTCTGTAATGGATGCATGTAATGGAGGCAACTTGATACACGCAAATCTATCTTGGGTCACTGTGCAAGCAGAGTAAACTCTTCAGCTAGAGAAAGCTAAGGGAGAGTCTCTGCATCTGTGGCACCCATGGTTTGTCAGAGCAGAGGTCTTTATGGATCAATTTGAGAGATTGCTTTAAGTCACTTGAATGTGCTGGCAAGCTGTTTGCCAACATTTTGGGGGGAAACTTTTATAGCCCAAGGCTGGGGAATATTCATGATGCTGCCATTGATGGCAGTGGAGATGGATGTCCTAATTCATTATTTTTTTCATTCATTTATATATATTTATTAGCTGACCCCTCATGCCTACGGCATCTCGGGGCAGCTCACAACATGAAAACATGCAATAATAAAATTCCATTAAAAAAATCAATTTAAAAATACACAACCCCATCAACAATTTTAAAATATGGGGTTAAAAAAACCCCATATTCCCCCAACTACCCCACCCTTCCATCCTCCCCTCCGAAGGCCTGGGCGAACAGCCAGGTCTTGCAGGCTCGGCAAAAAGCCAACAGACCTGGGGCCAGGCGGGCTTCCTCCGGGAGGGAGTCCCAAAGCCGCGGCCTGGCCACCGAGAACGCCCTCTCCATTGTGGCCCCCCATTTTACACGGGGGACCTCCAGAAAGGCACCCTCAGGGGACCAAAGGAATCCTTCTGAGGCACGGAGGGTGAGGCGGTCCCCGAGGTATGAGGGGCCCAGACTGTACAGGGCTTTATAGATCAACACTAACCCCTTGAATCTGACTCGGTACGCTATGGGCAGCCAGTGCAGAGCATGGAGCACCGGTGTTATGTGCTCCCGCTGCCCCGTCCCTGTAAGGAGACAGGCCGCCGCATTCTGCACCAGCTGCAGCCTCCGAACCAGAAACAAGGGAAGCCCCACATAGAGCGCGTTGCAGTAGTCCAGCCTTGAGATGATGAAGGCATGAATGAGAGGGGCCACGTTGGGCCTGGAAATGTATGGCACAGCCTCCGTACCAGGTACAGCTGGTGGAAGGCGGCCTTAGCCACCATCTCCACCTGCCGATCCAGACGGAGACCTGAGTCAAAGACCACCCCCAGACTGCGAACCTGTTGGGCTACGAGAGGACGGACCCCCCCTACCAGGGGAGCCAGTACCTCCCTTGCCCTTCCCACCACCATACCTCCGTCTTATCGGGATTGAGCTTCAGTCTGTTCTGCCGCATCCAATCCGCCATGGCCTCCAAACATTGGACTTGCATTACTGTTGTTATCTGTAATGCTGCAATTTTTTCTCCATTTGTCATGGATTTCAGGAAATTTACCCAGTGCTCGTTAATATGTGGTTTCTGGTGAAACCCCATTCCTAAAAGCACTGTGAAAATATACAATTCCACAAGTGAGCAGTGGTGTGCACTGCAGCATGGTGACAGATTGCAGATCTGCTGATGATCAGCTGCTTGGCAGTAAATGGCATGGCATTTCAAGCTGCAGTCTGACCTGGGCTGGATGGAGCTGCACCCTCCTTCCCCTCCAGCACTAGCCAGGGTGAGACTGCATCCAGACAATCTAGACCTCCGGAATCTCGGGATCTCGAAGGGGTGGGGGGGACCAGACTCTTGTCATGACACAGGAAGTAGAACTTGAATGTTCAGATTTTCAGGATCTAAATTCCTGGGTTTATGATGTACCTGATTATGAAAGATATATGTTTTAGGCTGTGATGTATTGAAACAGCTATTATTAGAACATGGTGTGAACTGAAATAAGGTGTTTTTTTGTTTTTTTCCTTTGCGGGGGAAAAAAAAGTACAGCTGTCACCTACAAGGAGTGTCTTTTTCCCAGCCTGAGAGATTTGCCAGTTGTTAAATATCTGTACCGTATGGCATGGGCCATACAGTGCTGGGAAGACAGCTCCTTGATCCTCATTTTATTCTGGCCCAATTTTTATCCAGCCTAGGTGAACTCTAAAACTTGGGAAACAGTATGTTAAGTGTACAGAAAAGCAAGGACTTGCAGGCTCTATGAAACTCTGTAAATAGATTCCTTTAAATCATTAAATTTTGCACTGGCTTTCAAAGCATTTTTGCAAAGTGTAGCTACTAATTGTTCATGTAAAAGAATTGTGAAATCTGCAAGTAAGTGTTCAAGGTAGAAGTGTGGTGCAGAGCACAGCTTATTTGATTAGCTGTGAATAGTTTTTCAAGGAGTCTTAAAATAATCTGTCCTAGAAGCAGAGCAGTAAATTCTTACCCAGTGCATGACGGTTGTTTGTTAACGTGGGTTGCTTTTAATGGTGTGGCTGTTCCAAGCTCAAACAAATAGAATATTTTTCTAGACTCAACATACAGGCCCAAGACATTTATCCAGAGTGGCAGCCTTCTGGGCATAGACTAAACCGCAGTCTTGCTCCTTGTAACGCCACTGCTGGCAACCCCTTCTGCTCCCTATGGTGGGACTGGAAAGCTGCAGTGTGCAAGTGCGCCTGCCCTTTTGCAGCACGATGGCCTTGTTCACCTTTGGAAAGTTCACTTCTGAGTGTGCAAGCTTATGCAGGAGTGAGTGTCTGGGCAGCTGAGCGAATGCGATGCAGCTCTTAACTCCCTGTAACCCCCCTCAGGTCTTGTTCTTCACCTGCTGTAAAGACAATGTCCAGGTTTGGATGCATCATCTGCAGTCTACCATGTACACACTGTGTGGGTGCGCGCGCACACATACATACGCACACACACGTACACACACCAACCCAAGGCCGGCCTGGACCTGCTGAAATGGTTGAGTGTGGGATATATGCTGGGGTACACGTGCTGTACTATGTTTGAGGTTTTGATATGGAGGGGGAGATAAAACTTACTTTGCCTGGATTGCAAAATGGTGTCCACGCCGAGCAAGGACACCAGCAGAATTGCATTGGCTGAGGGGGAGCTAGGAGAGGCCCTTCATCCTTTCCAAGCATTGTGTTGTCACGATACCTGGCAAAGGCGTGGGGTGAACAGAATTTCCTTCCGCTTTGACCTGGGGTGTTTGGGGAGTGGGGTTGTCTGTGGCTGCTGAGGGGCACAGCCGTGGAGCACCCCGCTGAGGTGGGGAGGGATTCAAACAGGTGGCTCCCAGCATGGCTAACCCTGGCTATGGAGGCAAGCCGCCATGCACTCCCCCTGCCACGGACCATGGGGGAGGGGGAAGCATGCCAGGCTAGCCTTTGAAACTTACATGTNTTGTTCTTCACCTGCTGTAAAGACAATGTCCAGGTTTGGATGCATCATCTGCAGTCTACCATGTACACACTGTGTGGGTGCGCGCGCACACATACACACACACACGTACACACACCAACCCAAGGCCGGCCTGGACCTGCTGAAATGGTTGAGTGTGGGATATATGCTGGGGTACACGTGCAGCACCCCGCTGAGGTGGGGAGGGATTCAAACAGGTGGCTCCCAGTATGGCTAACCCTGGCTATGGAGGCAAGCCGCTCCGCATTCCCTCTGCCACGGACCATTGGGGGGGAGCGTGCCGGGCTGGCCTGTTACCCGGTGTGAGTGCTTAGGAACCCGGGCTCCTCCATGCCCCGGGCCCATTTTTGTGACCTGCAAAGGCCATGTCCCCCGCCTACAGCGCTTATGAGTGGCAGACCGGTCAGCTGACGTGGCTGGCTACCCCGGTTCGTACTGACAGGAGCCCCATGGCTACCTGTTGCCACGGAGCTATGTAGCTTGCCCCACATGGCGCACTCAGGACTTCCCGGCGGGGCTGCGTGACTCATGGGAACATGCATCCCCCCACGCCACCTTCAGACGGGAGGTCAGATGAGTGGGTCCTGGGTGGCTGTACAGCGAGAATCTTCTCCAAAAACACCCATGATCATGCCCCCTTTCTAAGTGCCATGACGTCATGGGGCCAGCAGGTAAAGGGCAGGCAGGTGCGGCTGCTTCCCTGTTGTAACCCCTCTCCCAGCACTCATGGCTCCCGGTACTTTGCACAGCTAGGTTTTGCTTTTGATCTAAAGCTAAGACCCTCTCATCTCCTTGGGCACAATTGGGTCTTTCTTTTTTTGATGTTGTGGCTATACTATTACCTTGTACGGGATGCATGCGCGCTCTTCCATTCAGTGCTCTTCCACAAACAGCATGATCGTTGGGTGTATAGGAAGGAAGAAATGCAGTATTTTCCAGTTTTTTTAAAATAGATTTCTGTCGAGACTGAATTGAGAAAGATGTTCGTACTGTTGTCGCTTCACCTGTCCCATGCTGCTTTGCATCCCTCTAGGTATTGTTGACTCACAGCATTTTGGTTTGTTTTTTACAAGAAGACAGATGACTAAAGCTACTTACTCATTCTGTACGTTTGGATCTAAGCATTGCTAAACTCACGTCGTTAATAACAGCATGAGAAATCTGAAATCCATTCTAGACCTTATGTAAAGGTTTAATTAGGAAAATAACACGGCAGTCACACAGTGTCATTGTCTTGGAGCATCTATAAGTGCTGGCTTCTTGCTCCTGTGGGCACGTCTGCTGATAGCTTCCTTTTCTTACGTTCCCATTTTTTTTAGTTTTATCTGCACTTAAAGTTTTTTTTTATGAATGTTTTAAAACCTTCTGCAGTTGCGTATCAGGAAGGACGACAGACATGGACTTCCCAGACGATACACATTTTAGCTGAACCTTTTTATAAGTACATGTTTGCTGCTGTGTCCGTACCGAAAATGGAACGAATGACCTGGTGCGAAGTGTCTGGCCAGCTAGGCAGATCCAGAGATTGTTGTGCTACTAAATACAGTGTCTTTTAGCCTCTTTGTGCTCATTGAAGGCACTACGTCACAAAATCTGAACCCAGACAAAATCTAGATCCTTCCTCTGGCTTGGCTAATGCAAAAATTATCCAGTATAATTAAGCTCTACCTCCTCAATCAAGAACTTAAATTTGCCTTCATTGTGCATATTCCTTGACCCTGAACTCTCCTTTTTACTACTATGTTTTTTGGTGTTTGGATGCGTCTCTTCCAATTGAACCAAAGGTGGAGACGGAGTAGTTCAGATGCTATCTATTATTGGACCAACTTCTGTTGTGTAAGGGATGGTTAAGAGCGAACTTGGGATGGGGGAAGGCAGGGGAATGCTCCATGCATCTGTGCCATGGATCCACTCCCTGTCCTTTGAGTTCAAGAAATGTTAGGTTGAGAAAAGTTTCTCAACTGAGATCTTGGTCTGTTATCGAGATTGTGCTGAGATTTCAGTGACAATTCTCGTGATGATTGTTGCCAAGCTCTTGGTACAATCTTGTTAACAGACCAAGATCTCGGTCGGAAAACATTTCTCGATATACCATTTACTGCTATTTATCATTTACCATGTACTGATTTACTGTGTACCGCCTTCATCCTAATAATGCACATGTGCAAAATGCCATTACCAGAATGAACATGGTATACGGTAAGTGGTATTTCAAGAGAAATTTCTTGACCAAGAGATGTCAGGAATCTGCATTTTTCTAGATTATCGTTTCTTGCTTTATAATGAGTTGAGAACAGTGATTCTCAACGATAACTGAGAAACTTGAATGAGTTTCAGCCCTTTGGTACCCATAAGCAAGAACAGTAACCAATTCAGAGGTACACAGAAAATTGTTCCAAAGCTTTGTAATGGGATGCTAAGTAAGTTAATCACCGAGACACAATGACCGTTTTTAATTGACTAGGCTGTTGTCTGCTGAATGCTGGGGAATGGTAGTCATTTTAAGATCACATGTAATAGTTTTGTTAACCTTCCTAACACTGCAAGTGTTGAAGGTTGGCTTTCTAAACCTACTACTAGTAAAAGCTGAGTCTGTGCTGCAAAGCAGATGTGACCATCTTAATGAGTCTAGATTAATAAGTGCTGATTGTGAAATGTACATCAAGACAAGCATGATGCCTCCTGTCAGAAAAGTATTCTTCTTGATTGGTGCTGTGGCTTTAAACCAAACGTAGACCGGCCATTAATTGCTGAGGCGAGACTGACACCCAGACACTGCAATTCACATTGCCAAGGTAGAGAAAGCACCAACGTTGGTTGTCACCGAGATCTCTGTACAATCTCAATAACAGACCGATCAAGGAATTTTTCTCAAAATACCGTTTACTGCAACTTACCGTTTACCATATGCCAATTTACTGTACAGCACTTGGTCGGGTTGTCCTTTTCTTTGAAAGCTAAGTTGGTTTTCCTTGGCTGTGTATTGTCAGACTATACTGCTAGTTGGGTAATCTCAAGTATCGACACAGCTCCAGGCATAACTGGAGACTGAAAGAGAGACGTTATCCCAGTGTAGATTAGAGGGAGGGGCAGTGCCTAGGACATTGGAAAGGCGATTCTGAGGTCTTGGAGATTTTTCTCATCTCTGCCACTGATCTCTTGTTTGACCTTGGGCGAGCCACTTCAGCTCTCGCTATTTCTGATTCCTGTTCATTTTTAAACTGTAAGACACTCCTTACCCTAAAGATCTTACTGTGTGCACAACACCTTGTTTATTGGGGCCTCTAGGCATTACTGTAATTCAAATAAATCTTGAGTGATACTTTGCTTGAGCCAATGGCATCTTCCAATTTATACCGGAGAAATGGAATCCTAAGCCAGTGAAATGATTAAAAACTTAACAAATGAGGAAAATAATTCCAGTGACCCTTGGGATCCAAGTCCCCTACATTGGAAATGTTGATGGAGCAAGAGAAAATACAACTGGATGCAGTTCCTGTAACGCATATACAGCCCTTCCCCCTCCTTAACATGATAGAAGTCTATAAAATCACAAGTGGCATGGAACAAATAGGGATCTGTTATTTAGTTCTAGTATTATATGGGGGCAGGGCGGGGGTAGAGGTCCCTCAGTGAAACTAACCAGCAGCAGATCTCAAACAAAAGGAAGTATTTTTTCACTCAACACACAATTAACTTGTGGAACTTGTTGCCAGAGGATACTGTGAAGGCCAGTAGTGTAGCTAGGTTTAAACAAGGATTGGATAAGTTGTTGGAGGGTAGGTCCATAAATAACTATTAGTCAAGGTCAGAGGACATGATTTTGGGGAGCTGGGGGTGACCTGCCGTGGATTTCTCTGAAGCAACAAAGGGTGGCCTCTGTCAGAGATAGGATGTTGGGCTTGGTAGAGCATTGGTCTGACTCAACACGTACGTTCTTAACCGAATACCTGCATGGGCTTTTGCTTTGAGCTACTGTATGATCTTTTGCTTTTGCTTTGAGTCCTGAGGTTGCTCATCAATTACTGAGCTCCTGTAAAACACATACGTAGGCAAAATAGTCTGGAAGTTGGCGCTCCACTCAGGGTGTGGTGAAGACTTGTATCTTTCCTGTGTGCTGCCAAAGGGCCAGGGTGCAACCTAAAAAAAGAAAATGTACTTGTTTCCTTGTAAAATTCCCCCTCCCCCCCGCCCATGGAGAAAAATTTGGTGGTAAATTGCTGTGTCATGTTTCTTTGTGCCTCTAAAATATACATGCAGAAAAGCCAAGATTTGAGTGGGGTGGGGGGAGTATTTTAGCTGTAAACCCATCCGCATTGTACAGGGACTAGTCATTTTAATGGCAAAACTAAATGATACTTAATTAGGGTTAACACTGGGAGGTGGTGTCCTGAAGTCTTATAAACCCACAGGTTGGCCAGACTTGGGAAAGAATAGGTCAGAATAATTGTGTGTCTGCTTGAAATCGGTTTGTACCAAAACAGCGGAGAAAGTTTCACTGCTCTTGACTGAAGTTGGGAGTATTGCCTTGACATGTTGAGTTCTCTATGGCTAATGTTTGATAACTTTCCCTTACAATTTGGATTTGAGTCACCACCATGAAGGTGTTTTTAGTCTGAGTCTTTATGAAGCAGTGTAGTTGGGAAAGGATCGCTGCTTTTTTTTTTTTTAAAAAGAAAAGAAAGTGAGAAATACTAGTTGTCCTGATTTTGTGTGCCTAACAACGCTTTGGGCAGATTTATGAAGGCTTTGTTCTATTATTATTATTATTATTATTATTATTATTATTATTATACATTGTTCTGTAAAGCACCAGGTACGCAGCTAGCGCTATACAAATGCTTATAATAATAATATTTGAGTCGCCCCATATGCCTACGGCATCCTGGGGCGACGTACAGCTAAAAACATTAATAAAACAATTTTTTTAAAACATCAACAATTTAAAAGACATCACTAGGGCAGGAGAATAAATTAAAATAAAATAAGGAAGAGAAACTGAAACTTGCTTACCATCAAGTTACAAACGTAGAGGTTTCCTTTCCTATTGCAAAGTATACAAGGTAAAATTATTTCTCGTGAAGACTGCTCCCCACTCTCTCACCAATCGTATCTGGTTATTCATTCATTCATTCATTTATTAGATTTTTATACCGCCCCATCCTGCACAGCAGCTCGGGGCGGTTTACAACAATAAAAACATTTAAAACATTTAAAATACAACTATAAAACATATCAATAAGCTGGTAGTATATAAAAATAAATAGACAGGNGCCGTATAAAAATCTTCTTGATCTTCTGAAGGCCAGGGAAGTATTTAATGCTGGAATTACATCTCTCTTGCGGCTCTCCTGCATCTAGTGATGTTTTTGCTTGTTTTTCACAATCATGCCAACATTCTGAGGGTTAAGGGATTACTCTGCCCATAGACGAGGCTTCTCTTATAGAAAGTTATGCTGTGCGTTCTTTTCACGACAAGTAAGCTGTGCGTTGATGGTCACGCACATCCCATTTACAAATGTCGTAACTGGCTAGATTTCAATACAAAATACTGTTTGATCCTTCCACGCGGATCTTCACATGATCATGGTATATGGACAGTGATGAATTTTACTGGTTGTGATTAGTAGGTCTCTACTGAAGTCGGTCACATCCTTACGGGTCCGGGGTGGGGGGTCATCTTGCCACCTTCAGAATTTGTTGCTAAAGACAAACCTTTCATCTTTATTTGAAGTATGCCTTTGCACATGTTTACTTACAAGTTGTTGTTGTCATTATCTTATTTCTACAGTCTTGCACAATGGCAGTTGTACTGACTCATAAAGATTGCATTTCCTTCGTGATGTGAAATAGCAGATCTGATACTACAAACGATTTGTTTTTATTCCTTCCTGGGTAGGCACACCTTACCTGTTCCATGGCCTCTTAACTTTGCATTTCCTACTTCTCCTGAAAGGGAAATGGGGTTTCTGTTAAGCACGCACGTCTGACATTGCTCAACTTTATGAACGTTTTCATAGCTCTGTTTCTCTCCTCTCTTGTCCATCCTAGATGGTAAGTCCCTCAGGGATAGGAACCTTTCTCTAATCATGACCACAGAGCCAGACACACTACTTGGCCCTGGACTGGGAGGTAGGGGAAGGCCCCAGTTCAAATCTCGCCTTGTCCAGAAACTCACTGGGTGACCTTGGGCTAGTCACAATATTTTTTTCAGCCTAACCTACCTCACAGGGTTGCTATGAGGATTAAAAGTTGTGTTAATTAGTTCTGTTTCAAGTGCCATGGCAGGGGAGGGGCACTATATAAAAATAAAGATTATTATAAACATTATAATCTATAATGAATGAGAGAAAACTTCAAGTAGCACTGATACTTTCAGCTGGTACTCAGATTGTAAGTTCTAGGAGGGAATGAGCCTCTTAAATCCTTTCAAAATGGGCTGCCAAGCTCATAAAGATAAATGGCTTAAGAAGATTTAGAAGCTTTTATGTCTGTTTCTCCCAACCATGCCCCTTTTTCTTCTCCAGCTCACCCCTCTTGTTTTGATCTTCCTCGCTGACCTCACCAGTCTGCAAGACTTTTGGAATTAGGACAATAGCAAGAGATTTTCGTTCAGGTTATCTAAATTTTAAGCTTGGTAGCTTAATCTTAACTAACTTCCATAGGAAAAGGATGTAATGCAACATAAGAACTGCCATATTGATTGAGACCAGTGGTCGCCATGCCCCCATAGTCAGCCACTGACCGTGACCATGCTAAGCGCTTCAGAAGCAGGCACAGAATGCCACAGGTTAATGCAGGAGCGGCCTAGACCCTGTTGCTTACCCTGAGCTTTTGGTTCCCAGAGATTCAGTGTTAAACCCAAGCACAAATTTGTATCCCCCTCGACTATCTTGGTTAATTTGCTAATGATGGGTTTGGCTAGATCTGTTTTTTTTAACCTTGGCCTTCACAACATCCCATGTCGTGAGTTCCATGGGTTAATTTGAGTGTTGTGTGAATAAGGAATTTCTTCTTGGTTTTTTTTTCTTTCTCAAAACCTTCTGCTTGTTAAAGTGGATGTCTCAAAGTTTTTCTAATATTAGATAGTAACCGTCTGTCACTTTCTTCACATCATCCGTGATCTTCTACAATCTGCATGATTGTAGATCCCCCTCAGTTTTCCTTTTTTTAAACTGAGGGGTCCTAATCTTATAAGTCTGTCCTACTATGGAAGCCGTTCCTTACCCTTGATCATCTTTGCTGTCCTCCTTTGTAATTCTAACTTATTGTTCAAGCCATAGGCCATAACATAAAACAAACCAATAGGTAATACATAAGGTAACACAAATAAAATGTGGTTACAACTCGAAAAGATAATAAGGGACAAATAAATCCTATAAATAATCATATATAAACTAATAAAACGATAGATAAAACCAAAACGATACAATTAAACAGGAAGGACTTCTTTAGACTTAACCATCTGGCCTCTGATCTTGATTGAAGCTCAAGCAAAGACTGCAGCTACCCGAGTGGACATATCCTTCTTGTCAGCCAGTAGACAGATTAACAAACAAGAAGTAGACCAGGTCGAGCTCAGGTTTAGTTTCTTGAACGTTTTATCTCTCAAGCAACAATACATTGGACAAAATAAAACACAGTGATTTAAGATCATCTGCCTGGTCGGAACCACAAATACATTTACATTCAATGAAGGGAAGCCCTTTATATCGTCCAGCCAGAACGTCTGACAGCATGGTCTGAAACCTCAGAGCAGTAAATGCCAGCCTTGCAGTAGTATCTTGCAAGGTAAGCAGGCAGTTAGCACCTCTTGGGTCTGGTAACCAGAACCTATATAATATGGAGAAACTTTAGATGTCGTGGCCTGGGCTCTATTTTGCTGCAGATCAGTATTTATCCTACGCTTAACTTTTATAGCCTCTTCATAAGGAAGAGACGTAATAAAGGGGAAGAAAAATCCCAGTTTTCCCAAATTACGTACCAGGCCCTTTCACCAGGGGTCCTTATTAATCCAGGAACCATTACGTTTCTCATTTAAACATTCCTTGGATAGCGAGTACGGGTCAGAGTAAAATGTTTTTAACAAAAACGTTTTCTGCAACTTTGGCTGATAGAGACTTAACCCCCGTCTCCAACCTCAGAATAGCAGGCGAAACTGACCTTGTGACACCCAAAAGTTCACAGAAAACTTCTGTAGGAGTTCTAACAAATCCTTAACAGGGAGAGCATGCCCCCACAGCATGTTTGCGCCGTTACCTTGGTCTCGTCTGTCTTAAGAGCCGTTTTCCTCCTTTGTATCTTTTCCCAGTTCTACTATGTCCTTTTATAAGATGAGATCGCTAGAGTTGCATGCAGTATTCTAAGTGCAAGTGCCCCGTAGATGTTTATTGTCCATTAAGTTGATGTCTTCTATTCCTTTTTCCAATAATTCCTAACGTTGAGTGTTTTCAAACAAGATGCTACCATGCATGGCCAGGAACCACAGATCCAACCGCCTGCCTGAAGGCGGAGCGGCCATATGCATGATCGCGTGAGCCATGGAGCACTGCTTGGAAATCCAGAGTGCTCCGTGCGGGGCAGGCCACATGAATGCATGACAGCGGGCAGTCAGAGCCCCCCCCCCGCCGTATGAACGGTGACAGACAACCACGCCAGCAAATGGATCTGTTGCTCATAGGCCCTGTGGGCAGGGGAAGCAGCCTTTGCAAGTCAAAAGAACTGGCCAGGAGCACTAGGGAGCCCGGGTTCCCCAGCGCTCACACCGGGGCCAAGATGGCTTGCAAAGGCCAGCCTTGCGCACTTGGTCCGTGGCAGGGGGAGTGCGTGGTGGCTGCCTCTGTTGCCGTGGTAGCCATGCTGGGAGCCGCCTGTTGGAATCCCTTCCCACGCGCTCCCCCTGTGTGGGTGCTCCACAGCAGAGCCACGCTATGGCCACAGAGCCTCCCCATCGCCTGCCTCGTTGAAAACACCCATTGTTGATCCTTTTGACGACTGCCTCCTGTTGAGCTACTGATATGAGTGAACACTCCCCAGTGACTCCAAGAATCTTTTTCCGAGTGGTAGCACTTACATCTAGCACTCAGTATTCTGCATATATAGTTCGGATTATTTTTTCCTATGCACATTAACACTTAATACAGCATTTCAGCTGCCATTGTATTGCTCATTCACCCAGGTTTGCTAGACCCTTCTGTAACCCTTTGCCATCTATACCAGACTTGACTATCTTAAATAATTTTGTAGTATATTTTTGCCACAATACTACTTGCCTCCTTTTCTGGATTATTAATAAATGTTAAAACAGCACATATTCCAATACAGATCTTTGGGGCACCCTGCTATTTACATCTCTCTATTGTTAAAATTGGCTATTCATTCGTACATTTAATTCCTTGTTTTATTTATCTTTTTAACCTCTTTCTGATCAATGAAAGGACTCTCCCTTTTATATCATGACTTTCTAGCTTTCTAAAGAAGCCTTTGCTGAGGAGCTTTGTCAAAGGCCTTTTGAAAATCAAAGTATGTTGCATTGGCTGGATCATTGTTTGCACTTGCCACCACCATAATCATCTCCAATTATTGGTTGTAGAGGGGTTTTCCGGAAGGAAGGCGGAAGCAGTAAATGCTTTGGGAGCAGCAGTGTGTTGGCCTGGGAAATGTAGAGTTCTTAATCTCCTGTCTTTCATTTGGTCAAATTTGAAATCTGTGATGTCTCATGTGCGTGGCTTCCATGTGCAATGGGCTAATCTTTGATTGGGTGTGTGTACATATAAGAAATGCTAAGATCGCAATTACTGATAACACCCTCCTTGTATGAATCTTTCCCCATTGGAAATTGATTGCTTTCTCCATACTGTGTAACCCCATTCACATCCCACACGTTGCTTAAAGTGCTTAGGGATGAGTATGTATAGATGAGTGTGATACCCCCAAACTAGTCTTTCTTCTAACACTATCTTGGTACCTTGCATTAAGAGTTTCTGGGAGGATGCACCACCCACAGTAACTTGGCAACTGGATACCGACCTCTGAGCATTACTGTGCTCACTTACCTAGATGTGTCATCTTGCTCTAGGAGAACAGATGGCATGAATGGAGAATGAGCAAAACTGGAATTATAATCGAGCAAGGCGGGCTGGGATAGCCATGCTCCTGAAAAGGGCAGTGTTAGTGCACAAGCAATGGATGTGGTATTTGAATTGGGGCATGCTTGTATAAAAAAACTCCATGCTGGGTGTTTTAACTTGGGCAGGGAGGCTGGAGCTGCTCCAAGGGGTCACATGCAGCAGCAGCCAAATGGGAAGACCCACATGTGGGTGCCACGTAGCCCCACTGCTTCTCTGTAACCCGGGAAGCACAACACACTGACGGCCCCGCGACTCCACTGCGGTGGCAGTAGGATCAAGCCCTCAGAGGAAGCTGCCACCTGTCCGCTGTTGGAGTGGCATAGGAGTGTGTGCGTGCGTGCTCACCCCAGCCGGCTGGCCATCAGGTATTCAAGTGGATCCCGGGGGTGAAGGAGAATCAGCCCCAGTGTCCCTGGCTGCATGTTTAGCTCCTCCAGCTGGGGACCCTGGGGCTGTATCCTCCTCTATGGGTCCCCTCCGCTGCTGTTCCTCCCCTTGGGCTTGCCCTAACAGCTGAAAGGCCCCCTACCCCCTTCCCAACAGCTGATGGGCGGTTGGCAGCAGCTTCCTCCAAGGTCCCGATCCTTGCCGGCAACGTGGTCTTGTCCACAGTGCTAGCAGACTTGTATGCAGGTGAGTCTGCCGGCGGCCTTTCCCATGGGAGGTGCTCCATGGAACCCTGTTGGGCTCGGTTAACCTGGATGGTGTGCTCTGTATTTTGGGGGTGATATCCCAATCCAAAATGGGGCAATCATCTGGTGACCACAGTTCAGACAAGTGGATGGCTACTGTCAGAGCAGGATGGGGGACTTGATGGACCATTGGTCCCATTGGTCTGACCGCATCGTTTTTGTTACATGAGGAAAATAAGTAAATGTAAATGCTTAAATCAAAAAATCTTGTGATGTCTGTTTCAAATCGTGCCACATAATATATTTTTGCCTATATTTCACTGCATAGGAGAGAAAAGGACTTAATTCAGTGGATTTTGAGATGGTTTGAATGGGAAAATTAAGTTTTTGGTAAAAAGCTAATTGTGGTGGCCTTTATGATGTGAGTGAATTGGTCACTTCACTGTGATAAAACGTTTTTTAAAAGTGAATTAGGATGCTTTAAATATGTGGGAGTCCTGCATTGTTACAGTAGATCAAGGAAGTGATGTCAAAGATCTAGAAATGTTCCCAGTAGATTATGGCGATACCGGCACTTGAGAGGAGGAAGAAAAATCCCCTGTATTGTATCAGATAAATTTGATACGGGTTTGGTGAGACACAAGCATGACCTTACTTAATCCCATTTTGTAGAAATTATTTCAAGTCATAAACAAGCATTTAACTATTTCAGAATAGTAGCCAAACGTAAGTTACACTTTTCACATTCCTAGGCAAAGAGATGCTACACTAAAATCTAAGGGGTGTATGCTAGAGTGTTGCCTAAAATTGTTTTCTTATTCTCTTTAAATTTCAGAACAAAACTGAATTATAATCCTACAAAGGATGATGGGTCGACGTACAAGATTGAACTCGAAGGGATATCTGTTGAAATAATGAAAGAGATATTGGACTATATCTTTAGCGGACAGGTATTTGTGTTAATGAGAATTATTATGTGTATTTCTGTAACTGGGACTGCTTTCAGACCTTCCCACCCCACCCCCGTGCATAATCTGGCTGCGGGAGGGAATGCGCAGCCAGGATAATGTTCAGGGATCGGCCAGTCTGAAAGCCCCCCCCCTCCCCAAATGTTGCTTTGCCGGCAGACCTGTGCAGGGATGCAAAGCTTGGTTTCCTGCTCTGCATCCCTGCGCATGTCCGCCGGCAGGGGGGACTTTCAGACCGGCCAATCCCTGCGCATATCCTGGCTGCGCATTCCCTACTGCAGCCAGAATATGTGCACTGGGGGGTGGGGCAGAGGTCTGAAAGTGGCCTTGGCCACACTCCTTACAGTTTAACCCTCTGCTTTATGTCTTGTTCTGTTGTCCTACAAAGGAAGCCCTAATCAACTTCCTGTTCTAAAATAAGCTTTGCTATAAAACTAATTGTATAAGGTAACAAGCCAAATGGTAGATTCTGAAGATAACCAAAGTGGTTCGGAAACCATTCATTGTGCTGTTTTATTTTTGAGAACTCTCCCTAAACCTCAAAGCTTGTTTGCAAAAGCTACTAATATCTCTGCTGTGGTTTTTTTTTAAAAAAATACATGCTGGCAACTCCCTCTCATGTGTGATGCACACACCTTTTCGTGTTGGTGAGAGCTGCCTTGTTTGACAGCCTTGTGGAGATGGAGGACTTTTACAAGTTTGGTACATCAGGGTAGTGGCATTTCATGGCTTACCCTCTTCACCCCTCTTACCTTTTATGGGGAGATGGTAATTTGATCTCTACACTCTTCAGTCTTTGTTCTAACTTCTGAGCCCACCAATTAGATTACTAGTTCCAAACCTTTTAGCCTCCACAACCTCGTTTTGTGACTTGCCTGTAATTCCACAACTCCCAGCATCTACACAAAGACCTGAAAAGTATTTTCAGTATCAATTGGCAATGTCGCCTATAGCTTTGGGGACCTCCAGACTAGGTGCATATTTGTCAGTTGTGATGCTGTTCCCCAGGAACCAGATTCAGATTGCAAAATAAGATGCCAAACAATGATCAGATGTTGATAACTTTTGCTTAATTTGTTCAGTTTCTCAGGGGAAAAAATGACCATATAGAAGGTGTCAGTGGACATATTTCATCTGGTTTCACTTGGCTAAATAGTGAACTCAGGGCATGAAATTTCATATCGAACTCCAGGGGCCAAACATTTTTTCCAGTCACCAGACTTTATCCTGATATTAAACCGTTCTTGCGCCACTACACCCCTGAACCAGTCACCAGCCTCAGTTTTCTGGGCACCAATGGCTCCCAGGTGCCTGCAAATTTCGTGCCCTGGTGAACTATAATTCAACTGTTCAGATTATATTTATTTGTTTATTTATTTATTCTGCAATTTTATACCCCACCCCTTCTGGAAAGTAACTCGGGGTGGCTTACAATTTTTAAAACAAAAATATAAACCACATAAAATACAAATATAAAACCACTTTTAAGAGGGAAGCCATAAAAATATAAACATAAAACAAAAACCCTCCCACCCTAGTCCTCAAAACTATCCCTCCCGACCCGTCTCATTCACCAAAAGCCAAACGGAACAGCCAGGTCTTAAAAGATTCTCTAAAAGAGGGGAGATCCAGGGCCAATCGTGCTTCCGCTGGGAGGGAGTTCCACAGCTTTGGGACAGCCACCGAGAACGCCCTCTCCATTGTAACCCCCCGGGACACCCGGGGGAGTTCGAGAAAGGTGCCCCCAGTTGACCACTGGGGCCGATCCAGAGTCTGGGGGGTGAGGCAGTCTCACAGGTAAATCGGGCCCGGAAGACTACAGGCAGCCAGTGCAGAGAACAGAGCACTGCTGTAATGTGCTCCTAGTGGCCCGTCCCCATAAGGAGGCGGGCCGCCACATTCTGCACTAGCTGCAGTCTCCGAACCATCACCATGGGTAGCCCCACGTAGAGCGTGTTACAATAGTCAAGTCTTGAGGTGATGAAAGCATGAATGATAGTGGTCAGGTCGGAGTTTGAGACGTACGGCCGAAGCCATCGCACCAGACGTAATCGGCAAAACACACTCCTCACCACAGCCCTCACCTGCACATCTAGGTGGAGCTGGGAATCGAGGAGCACTCCCAGACTGAACCTGGGGAACCAGCGAGGGGCAAACCAATGGGGGGACGCCACACCCAGCACCTTCCCCCACTACCATCACCTCCGTCTTGTTGGGATTCAGCCTCAGTTGGCTCCCCCTCATCCAGTTCGCCACAGCTGCGAGACACTGGGTAAGCACCGAGACTGTCAGGTCTGGGTCAGATGAAAAAGAGGTAGAGTTGAGTGTCATCAGCATATTGATGACACCGGACATCGAACCGTCTCACGACCTCGCCCAGTGGCTGCATATACACACTGAATAAGAGAAGGGACAAGATGGAACCTTGTGGGACGCCACACGAGAGGTCGGGGAGAGATGAAAAATAATCTCTGAGCATCACTCGCAGAGTTCTTCCGACCAGGAAAGAGCGGAATCAGAACAATCCTGCCCACCCCGGTACAGTCCCACAGGTGAGTCACCAACTTCCCATGGTCAACGGTATCAAATGCAGCCAACAGATCTAATGGAATCAACAGGGTCAAACGACCCTGATCCAATTCACAGCGGAGGTCGGCCAAAGCCACAAGTGCGGTCTCAGTGCCATAACCCGGGCAAAAGCCAGATGGCGAGGGATCCAGAAACCTGATGCAGTCAAGATGCCCCTGAAGCTGCTTAGCCTCTACCCGTTCAGTAACCTTCCCTAAGAAGGGAAGGTTAGGGAGAGGCTGATAACAGGCAAGGTAGTCATTGTCAAGCGATGGTTTCTTGACAGAGGCAACACCACCTCCTCTTTGAGGCAACCCGGCATTCTGCCCTCCCGCAGGGAGGCATTGACCACCTTTGCCAGCAACGGCCCCAGCATCTCCCATCTGGCCTTGACCAGCCAGGACAGGCAGGGGTCTAGTTCACAAGAAGTGGCTCTAAGAGCCCCAAGAACATCCCTCACATTGGTTGGTGACACCCACTGAAACTGATCCCACAAAACCGGACAAGACGGGGCTTCCATTATCTCTGCTCCCATTGTAATAAGTACAGCATTGAAGTCATGGTGAATATGAGCAATTTTATCCGTTAAGTAATCAACAAACATGACACAGCGGGCACTGGAAAATTCCATTTCCAGGCAGAGGCAGGTCGGACCGACCAGCCCCCTCACCGCCCGGAAAAGCCTAGACGAGACTTCATGGATGCTATGAGGGTAGCAAAGAACTCCTTCTTTGCTGCCCGCACAGCCGTGGCGTAAGTCATGAACTGGCTTTGTCGTAATTGGTCAGCTTCAGCGTGAGAACGGTGCCACCGTCGCTCCAACTGCTGCCCTTCCCGCTTCAGCTGTTGCAGATTCTCCGTAAACCAAGGAGGCCTGTGGTGCCGACACGCAGGGAGCAGATGCCTGGGAGCCGTCCAGTCAATGGCCTCCGTCAGCAAGATGTTCCAAAGCTCAACGAGGTCATAAAGTGAGTGGCTGTCAGAATCAGAGGGTAACTCCCCCAGATCATTCAGTAACGTCTCCGCTTCCATTAGTCTTCGAGGGCAGACCAACTGAAGTGGTTCCTCACCTCTCCAGGGGCAGACAGGTGCCGGGAGACAGGCCCGTAGGAGGTAATGATCCATCCATGACAAGGGCACTGCAGACCCCTCCCCCATTAGCGGAGCCCCTGCCTCAAGGCCGGTGCAAAAATATCAGGTCCAGGGTATGTCCTCCCATCACGTGTAGAGCTGATGACCACTTAACGCCCATGGCGGCTATGAACTCGTGCTCCGCCCCACCAAGACTGGCGTCGGCATGGATACTGAAGTCCCCCCAAGACTAATGTCGTAGGGGACTGCAACGCCATCTTGAACAGAGCATGCAACGATGCTGCAGTACAGGTAGGTGCATGGTATACGAGCAGCACTCCTAATCTGTCTCCTGCCAAATCAGTTGCAAGGTGGAGACCCTCAATACACAAAATAAGCTGCACCGGATACCTCCTAATGGACCATGAATCCCTAAAAATGATGGCTGCACCCCCCACAATCCCTCTGACCGTGGCTGATGCTGTACAGAGTATCCAGCCGGAGCAAGGTCAGCCAACATAGGCCCTGACTGAGTGTCCAGCCAGGTCTCTGTGACGCACATGAGGTTGGCTGCATGGTCCAGGATCAGTTCCCGGACAGTTGTAGGATACAATCAACCTCGTGTTCAACAGCATCAGACTCATCCCAGCGGCCCCCTGATCATGAACCACCTCATCACTTGCTTGGGGGGGCAGTGAGTGGAACAGGCACCGAGTACCTGTCCCGTCTCCTAGAGCAAAGACATCCCCCAAAGGGACCATAATTCCCCCGGCACATCATGACCCCAATGACTGTGACCCCCACCCCCCAGGTGACCACCCACCCAGATCCCCGTTTGCTCGGCTGCCCTGCCAGGCTGGCGCGGGAGACCCCACCCCCCAAAGCCCCCCCAATACCCTCCTCTCTCACTGGGTGATAATGAGATTAAAGTTAGGATCAGAATAGTTCGTTTCCAATAAAATACCCTTTACCTGGGGAGCGTTTTCTTGATGTTGATTACTTGCTATGGCTTTCTTTCGCTACATTGGGCTGCTTGCTAATAATTTTCCATAAGTTTAATATTATGCATCTGTGCTGTATGTGTATTATATATGCACCTATATCAAGTCCTTTAGGATCATTGCTATATATAAAGTTCAGCATCACATAACGGGAACGTATCCCTGTCAATGTAACTTTGTTGAAATTTTGCAGATCAGACTAAATGAAGACACTATCCAGGATGTTGTTCAGGCTGCTGATCTGCTGCTTCTTACAGACCTTAAAACTCTCTGCTGTGAGTTTCTAGAGGGTTGTATTGCCGCCGAGAACTGTATCGGCATTCTAGACTTTGCACTCCATTATTGTTTGCATCATGTTCATTACCTCGCTTCGGAGTATCTTGAAACACACTTTCGGGACGTCAGCAGTACGGAGGAGTTCCTTTAACTGAGTCCCCAGAAACTGAAAGAAGTGCTATCCCTGGAAAAGTTGAATGTTGGGAATGAAAGATACGTATTTGAAGCAGTACTCAGATGGATCTCCCATGATTCAGAATTAAGAAAGGTTAGAGTAAGAAGCCGTTTGTTTTGCTTGTTTACCTTGGATTCTGTGTGTGTTAAAGACGTTCTCCTAATATAAAAAAATACTGAAATTTACGTCTTTCTGGGCATTTTTTTAATTGTATCGCTGTATATGGGAATTGGATAGAATTTGAGCAGCAAGGTTTTGAGTGTCAAAGCTGTAACTTCTCATCCTTGTTTTAGATAAAACAATGGATGAAATAACAGAATGGTCAGTCCTCTATGCGCTTGGTACATGATCTAGCTGTTGGGCGATGGGCATTGACCACTGTTGGATGTTAAACCTTAGAACTCTGTAACTGTGGCTACTGATATACAAGTGTTTCTATATGGCTGGGGTTGATAGTTATCAAATCCAAGAGCCACATCCCAAAAATCTTCATATGGCCAAGAGGTACAAGGCACACGCGCATGCGTGAGCAGCACCCCTCTCTCTATTTTGTGATTGATTGGCGGGAGAGATGCTCGACTGCTCTGGCTGCTGGGATTCTCAGGAGCGGAGCAGCTGCCATTCAGCCGCTGAGATTTAGGTGTAATGAAGCGAGGGACAGGATCTTTAAGGCAGCGCAGGACCCAGAGTCAGCCCTGGCTGTGAGCTGCCTGCAGCTCTTGGGAACAGCTTCCCTCCCTCTGCTATACGCTAAAGAATGCTTAACACACTGCTATTTTGCAAACCGCTTTTTTGAAAGTTCTATAACTTCTCGTTATCCAGGTTCACATGAAGGACGTCATGTCGGAAGTGTGGGTTTCTGGGTTAGACGCTACTTATTTGCGCGAGCAGATGATGAGTGAACCGCTGGTACGGGAGATTGTTAAAGAATGTAACAACATCCCCCTTACTCCCCCGCAACAGGGGGAAGCAATGCTAGCTTCCTTCAAGCCCAGAGGTTACTCCGAGTGTATAGTGACGGTTGGTGGGGAAGAGCGAGTGTAAGTATTGTGTTATGCCGATGTTAAACACTTAATGAGCAGGCGCGTTCCTATGAACTAATGACCAGGTACGGTGTGAAATCAACCTACTGCGTGGTGAGCTAATTAGGTACAAGTAAAAAAAACAAAAAACCAACTTATGGTCAAGCACAAGCAGAACATCCTGATGTTGAAATCATTTGTTCCAACTTATTTGTCAAGAATGAGTGACTTAAATTTAGCTGAAGTGGTGAAAATCCATCTTGTGTAGTTTTGCAGATGATAACAAAAGTACATATAGCTGACACTTACATGGAGTTCTGAAGATGTAAAGCACTTTACAAGAACAAGCTGCATCAGTCACGTTTTACTAGAGCTGAATGAGATTTGGGAGTGCTGCTGTACTACAGTGTGTGTGTGTGTGGTGCATGCCACATGGGTGTGTGTGTGTGTGTGGTGCATTCTACAAGAATCCATGCAAATCACCAAAGCCGTCCTTTTAAGAGTGCCTGTTGAGATTATCATTATTATGCTTTAATAAAAAGTGTCAGCTCTATGAACATCAGTAAAATAAGTCCTGTTTAATTCAGATTCAGAGTGGCCCACTCTTCGCAGAGTAATCCTTTCCTTACCGGGTATTTTCCAGTGTTGGAAATTGTCGTGGACAGGTGTTGGAACTGAAAATGGTTGGACAACTGGGATTGCTTACTCCCAAGCCAGGAAATAATGTGTACAAATGACATTGTTTTGACATTAAAACCTTTTTAATGGGAGAGAAACTACTAATCTTCCAATATGTATTCCAGGCTTAAATATTAAGATTACAGTCAAGCCAGAATCATCCAGACTTATTTTCTTCCACATCCCTTTCTTTGTCTATACTTTCTATTTTGAATGTAAATCCTTTTTAGGGGCAGGTACTGTATCTTTTTGTCTTGGAAAAAGCATGCATATTTATCAGCTGTTACATAAAATACAGGGTTCAGTTGGAATTTTTAATAGCACTATTTAAATAATTGTACGCCAAAGAAGTAATGTCTGCATTTTCCCCCTTACTCAGATCACGGAAAGCGACCGCTGTAATGCGCTGCATGTGTCCCCTCTACGACCCAAATAGGCAACTCTGGATAGAACTGGCTTCTCTGAGTACTCCAAGGATCAATCATGGAGTACTTTCAGCAGGTAAATAGGTGCTATTTCTTTAGTGAAAAGAGAACGCTGTATACATTTTACAAAAGGTCATAGTTGGAAAATGACTCTTTAAAAAATGGTTGATTTCTACACTGTACTATATAAATGTCTGTAGCTTGCTTTCTAAGATCAAGCTGCACTAGGGTCCATTTTCTAAAACCTATTTTTGTTATTTTTGTGAGAGAACCGTCCTCTATTCAGAGAGATCCGTGTCATCTTAGAGATGCTGTTTGGATGACTTGCAGGAACTTGCTTAACCTTCCCTCCAAAGGGATGTCTCACTATTTATGTAACTCTGCTCTGACTTCAGTGGAGCTGCACCTCGTACAGCATTTCTGAGTTCGGCTCTCCTCCTTCCCTCCTGCTTCCCTTGAGGAAATCTCCACCTTGCTCTCTTTCTCCAACCCTTGCACCTGCCCCCTCTCTCTCCCTCTCCACTGGCTCCTTCCCCTCTGCCTTCAAGCATGCCACGGTCTCTCCCATCCTCAAAAAGTCCACCCTCGACCCCACTGACCCCTCTAGCTACTGGCTGGTCTCCCTCCTCCCATTCACCTCTAAGCTTCTGAACATGTAGTCTCCTCCCGCTGCCTGGATCTCCTCTCCGCCAACTCCTCCCTGGACCCTCTCCAATCCGGCTTCCGCCCCCTTCACTCCACGGAAACGGCCCTTGCCAAGTTCACCAATGATCTACTTGTTGCTAAATCTAAGCACCATTACTCCATTCTTGTTCTCCTCAACCTCTCTGCTGCCTTTGACACTGTCGACCACTCACTCCTACTGGACTCCCTTCAGTCCCTAGGCTTCTGCGGCTCTCTCCTTGACTGGTTCTCCTCCTACCTCTCAGACCGCTCCTTTTAATGTCTCTCTTCCCAACGCCAACTCTTCCTCTCTCCCTCTCTCAGTTGGGGTTCCCCAGGGCTCTGTCCTGGGCCCTCTCCTCTTCTCTATCTACACCCTGTCCCTTGACAAACTCATTGCCTTGCACGGCTTCCAATATCACCTCTATGCTGACAACGCTCAACTCTCTCTCTCCACCCCCTCTGTCCAAGCTTGCCTTCTCAATTGTTTCTCTGATAACTCCGCCTGGTTGTCCCAACGTCAGCTCAAGCTCAACATGGCTAAGACTGAGCTCCTTATCTTTCCTCCCTACCCTTCCTTTCCCTCTTCCCTGTCCATCCATATTAATGGGGTCACCATCCGCCCCATTCCCCAAGCCCGTAGCTTGGACTTCGTCTTCGATACTCACCTTTCCTTTAAACCTTACATCGACGCTGTTGCTAAGTCCTGTCGCTTCGCCCTCCACAGCATTGCTCGGATTCACCCCTTTCTGTCTGCTCAGCCAAAACCCTTGTTCATGCCATGGTCATCTCTCGACTTGACTACTGCAACCTCCTCCTTACTGGCCTCCCCCGCTCTCACCTGTCCCCCC
>QEPC01000412.1:15500453-15526105 GCA_003113815.1 Sphenodon punctatus | reverse complement strand
CTCCATCCCAAACTCCGCTGCTAGGGTCATCCAGTCAGCCCGTCGCTTTGACCACGTGCAGCCTCTCCTCTTCTCTCTTCACTGGCTCCCCCTTCCCAAACACATCCTTCACAAACTCCTGGTATTTACTTATAAATGCCTTCACAACCTGGCTCCCCCTTACCTCTCAGCCCTAGTCTCTTTACACACTCCTGCACGCACTCTCTGCTCCTCCTCCTCTGTCCCCTCCCTTGTCTCCCCTGCTCCCCTAACCGCCTTCGTCCCTTCTCCCTTGCTGCCCGCCACGCTTGGAACTCCCTCCCTGCCCACATCCGCCTTGCCCCCTCCCTCCGCACCTTCAAATCCCTTCTCAAAACCCACCTCTTCCTCGCCACCTTTCCCGACACCTGTTAGAACTTTCCTTTCAATTTTTACTGTCCGCCCTCCCCGCAGACTCCTGCCTAACCACAACCAAGCCAAGCACGTGCACCTGAGACCTCGCATCCGCTTGAATGTTATTTATCCCTTGCCTCTCCCTATGTCCCCTCTCCTTGTCTATTAGATTGTAAGCCATAGGCAGGGACCGTATCTATCTTATTGTTCTGTAAAGTGCCAGGTACACAGCTGGCGCTACACAAATGCTTAAGCCTCGATATTATTATTATTATTATTATTATTATTATTAAACTCCTGTCAGACCAGAGTCCAGTCTCTGGCTTTTACGAACTGGAATCTTCTCAGATATAGCTAAATGGCACTACTTGCAGTTGAAAACCTTTTGTGTGCCTTCTGTTTTGCAGAAGGATTTCTCTTTGTGCTTGGAGGCCAAGATGAAAATAAAGTTACTCTAAGCTCTGGAGAAAAGTATGATCCAGATACTAATTCCTGGAGCTCTTTGCCACCAATGAATGAGGTAAGATTCCTCGTGCAGGGGAGGAATCCTTTTTCTCTTACTGAGGATCAGAAACGCTACTGTGAAGCTCAGTCTGTTGCTTTTAATTCAGCAAAAGCCATAGATCAGATTGGCAGTCACTGGAGCAGTAAGTGCTGCAACATCTAGGAAAGACTGGATTGTTGAGGTCATGTTAGGTAATGAGCTGAAAACCGTGTTCGCTGCGATTATTCCCCATGGCATATTGGGGAGTTTTGCTTTCTTGTTCTGATTATTTTACACGAGAGAGAGTTCTACAGCAAATTAGAATAGACTACATCAAAGGAGGTGCAGGGTCATGGGGGTTTATGCAATATAAAGAAAATAAATCCTTGTACTTGGATTTTCAAGTTCGGTTTGGATCAATGTGGGTTTTCGCACCCCCTCCGGCCACCCAATCATGTTTTAGATTCTCCCCAGTTATGGCTATTCTACTACATTTTTAAAATTCTTTAGGACATGAAAACTACATGTTTGTTTGTTTTTTCCTTAATCTAAAATAAGATTACTTATTTGTTTTTAAAGCCATCATTAATGGGTGTTTTCTTGTTGCAGTGGCCCCCCCCCCCCCCTCTGCACATGAGGTGATCTAATAGGAGGAATAATAGAACTTGTAGTGAGAGCATGTGTCCATTGACGGGGTGGACCGTCAGAACTGGTGGGTTGTGTCCCTCTTCTCACTTGGCAGTAGGCATGATCCAGGTGATTGACAACCACTGCTACTGCCTTGCGAGAGAGTCGAAGCAGGGTCCTTCACTCCCTCAGGGAGCTGATACAGGCTTTTTATTTCCTCTGTTTTGGGGGGCTAGCTCTCCTCTCCTCCTTGGGAAGGAAGGACTCTGAGCTTTATGGCAGAGGAGGGCATCCTTCCCCTGGTTTTATCCTTCTCCCCTCCCCCTCTTTAGTCTCCTTTTAAGGGGGCCCCATGGGGCAGGGGGAGTAGTGGCCACTGGGAGCTTCCCCTTCCTCCACTGCAATTGGTGTGAAAGGGAGTTTGAACAGAGGCGACAACAGCGGACACGCAGTTTCCCGTCTCTTTCTTCTGTGGCCTGTGTGCCTCGTACCAGCCACCCCTCCCGACTCTGAAAGCTTATAAATCTGGTTTTGCATTAGCCTTGTGTACAGCTATGTCTGTCCCCTTAAATGTCAATTGTTTTGTTTTATCTTCATTCAGAAGCAATATTGAAATTATTTTCCCCCATTGCAATACAAGTAGCACGGGCTCTTAGGGATGTTTGTACAGAGTAGACTTGATTCCCCCCCGCCCAATGAATATGGAATCCTTGGATTATTACAGAAGCAAAGGCGGTTCTTCCATTGTCTCTGGGTGTTTCCAACAGGCACGACATAATTTTGGCTTGGTAGAAATGGACGGAGTGTTATACATTCTTGGAGGTGAAGATGGAGAGAGGGAGCTAATCTCTATGGAATCTTATGACCTTTATAACAAAACCTGGACCAAGCAACCAGACTTGACCATGGTTAGAAAAGTAAGTAAACCACGCGCTGATGGAAAAGCATTATATTATGTTCCTTTAAAAAATTTTTAAAAAAAACACAAAAAAAACCCCCACCTCACTCTGTTTTCATTACTTTTTCCATTATCGTTGAATTACCAGATAAAGGAGCTTTTATATAGACTCTTGAACCGTTTCTTAATTAAAATTAAATGGAGGAAGGCCTTTCTCTCCATCCTAATGTATACAATAGTTAAGATCAAAACTCTTGTGCTAGCTAGAATTTTTATGAGCATGATGCACATAACATCAGTGTTCTGAGTTTTTTAAATCTTTTTTTCCCCTCAAAATTGCAAGTTCCTTCAATAGTGATAAGTTTAACAGGAAGGCATGTGGGCTAATCAAATTTCCTAAGTAAGTCTACCTATTTGTATTATCTTGCTTTTTAGCGATAATAGTTCTTGCTGACCTTGGTTGGTTTGCACAAAAAATCAAACATAAAACAATTATAGCAGGATTATTATTTATTATATATGATATAGTGCCAACAATGTACCTGGAGCTGTACTGTCAGTAGCTAGACATGTCCCTAATGATTGAAACAGTTAAAAGCTAATAAGCTAGCTATAAAATAGATGTAAGTGATATTGGAGCAGCAAGACCATGCTTGCTTATGCAGTTGCCAAACTTCTTAAACAGAATGAAAATGGAGAGAAATGAGTTTACAATGACCATCAGTGCAAGTGTCCTGATGCGGAAAGTGCTTTGGATACATTGTTACCTGTTGCGCAGGCATACGGTACAGCCATGACACTAATAAGTTAATGGGCATTCATTTAAGATGGTGGTCACAGTCCATTACAAGTTCTATACTTGTAGCTGGTTAATATAGAAATGTATGGGGATATTTAGAAAGGTGTTCATCAAGGGTGCATATTGGCACAGTTACTCTTTAATTTATATGTGAATGATAACATCGGTAAAATGACTAGTCCTAAATTCCATTCTCCGAAATTGCTTTTCAATTTAGTTTCAGTATTAATGTATGAAATCTACCATTTCAAAACAATGCTGCCATTATTGCTTGAATACAAATAGCTCTCTGGAGGCCAATCTTGAGATTTGCTTCATTATGTGATGAAAATAAATTATCTATAAACTATTCAAAGACAAAAGTGATGTGCTGGGGTTGTAGTTCAAAATCTTATACCTGACAAATCAATAGCCATAAACTTCAGGTGGTAAAGGATTATAAATACTTCTATGGGTGATTTCAGACGTGACGAATCCAAGATTCACCACGCCTGAACCACACTCAAACGTGGCCCGCGTTTGACTGAGGTGAACGTCTGTTTGCTACCCGCCAGATGTTCACCACAGTCAAACGCGGAATGCGTTTGCATTCACCACACTTCTGGACCTGAGGACGTGAGCAGGTCCAGAAGTGTGGTGAATGGCCACCACGGCACGGGGTGAACGAATCGAATCATCTGTTTACTCGCCCCTGCCGGTGGTGGAATCTATTTCCCACCCCGAACACGGTGGCGAGTGCGGCCGGATTGGCCGCTCTCGCTGCCCGTCTGGCAGGGGGAGGGCCATTGAGGAATACAGGGGGCAGGGCTGTGCGGCAGCATGCTGCGTCCCGCCCCCCGCAATCCGCAGTACACAACAGACATTACGGCGGGCCCCATTCACCATGGGCCGTGGTTTGCCGGCCCCCGCGGCCAGGGGTGAAGCGGCGCACGTCTGTTGGCACGCCCCTTCACCCCGGGCCGTGGTCCGAACCACCCCACGGCCCGTGGTGAATGGGACCCACCGTAACGTCTGAAATCACCCTATGTCATGGCTTCCCCATAATTGTAGTGTTAAAAACAGAGCCTTAGTCTACTCAGACTATAAAATGTTTCTATGATTCAGTTGCCAAGGGATCTGTGACCCTTTTCAACTGGGACAGCGGTGCATGGGGGATGGGTGGAGGCCGGGGCGGGTGTGCGGTGCATGTGTGGCCCATCGTATGAACGCACGCCAATCTCTACGTGTAGAGGCACCTCCATCTTCTCCAAAGCCTCAGTGCTTAGGCGATGGTTGGAGGTGGGTGGAGCTTGGGAGCATGTACGCACCCCCACCCCACCTGCCGCAGCGGTTGCGCGCCCCCCCGCCACCTGCCTGCATACGTGGGCGAGTGGGATGGGGGTGTCCGTGCAAAAAGATCTCCGGGCCAAGATCTCTTCCCAACTCTTGTATGGTTCCAAAAGTTGAGGTATTATGGCGACTTGTGAGGTTGATATTCCACAAAATCCTGAGATTTGTTAGGATTAGCTCTCTGTCCCCCGTGGCCTTCATCAGGTTGGAGACCAGAGTTGAATTATTATTATTATAAACATTTATATAGCGCCAGTCGTGTGACCTGGTGCTGTACAGAACATAGAATTAGAACATAGAATCCCTATTAACTTCGATTAAAATCAAAATATTACATTTTTGGTTTAGAATTCTAACTGTATCATCTTTAAGACTGCCAAAAATGAGCTTTATTGAAGACGGTAATAGGGCAACTGCACTTCAATCATCTTGGCTGACTTTTTTGTTCCTTTTTCTTTTCATTCCTTGGGTTTAGGGTATTATGTTTGGGATAATACTAGATTTTTCTCGAATAGGGAAATTGACCTGCCCACCCAAAGGTTAAGAGAGATTTCTTGCCAAAATGACTTTGCTGTGGTCCGTCTTGCGCGGATTTCAGCAAACTATATTTTATGGAAAACAGACGGGGGGGATTGAAAAATACCTTTTAATTGATCTTAAATATAAACTGAGAAGTAGTCCTTGGTAGATTAAGGACTGAGCAAATGCTGTCTGCCATTACAATTGGTTGGCGACAGGGCTGTCCAAGGGAGACCAGATTATGTCCTTGTGGGTCTGGTGTCATTGAGGATACAATTAATTATGTCTTAGATTGTATTTTGTTTCATGAGATCAGAGAATTGTTTTTGTGCCCTGCCTTATGTAGGGTGAAGTTCTTATCCAAGTTTGAAAAAGTAATTTGGTCATTCCTTCATAAAGACCCTGTTATTGTTTCAAGGTTGACTGTGTTTGGTTACAAAGCTGAAATTATTAGGCATACATACTTATAACTGTTTGACCTTGCTTTTATGAAAAATCTACCCTCTGAAATATGTCTGTGCAACTGTTTTGTATGCTTTAATGTGGGGCCTTCGCGAAAGCCCGTGCCCTAAATAAACTAATTCAATTAAATGGGGATATTTATATTTATTCTAACGTTTCAGTGGGTACAGTTCTCTGAGAAGTTGGGTTAACTCAATAGGTGCTTAAATTTCCTTCTCAAAGACAGACAGCCATCTTAATTTGACCTTATAGAACTGTATAGGTTTTGAAGAAGTATTTTATCTTTTTTCACTGTCTTTTAACATACTCAATAAGATACTGTACATGTCTGCCTCTCAGTTGTTGTTTTCTTTTTTAAGATTGGCTGCTACGCAGCTATGAAGAAGAAAATCTACGCAATGGGGGGAGGATCCTACGGAAAGCTGTTCGAATCTGTCGAGTGTTACGATCCCAGGACCCAGCAATGGACTGCCATCTGCCCGCTTAAAGAGCGAAGGTGAATAAAAATGCACATCCAGGTTAAAGAACACTTGCTGCTTGTTTCAAACCCAGGGTAGTATGGAGACGTAGTTTGGGAGCATAGCCTCAAATGTTGTACAAACTTCCATCTTGCTGCGTGTTGGGAGAATTGTGTTGGTGAGCATTTTACGTAGCTACGAAATACCGGTGCTCTTATCTCATGGTTAAGTTCAGGTTACTTGATTCTTCTCTGGTGAAAACTACGTCTGCAACCAGCAGTCCTTGTTCTCGGAGGGTTTTCTGAATTTAAACCACTCCTCCAGTGAGATGTATAGTTCACTATTTTATTTATTTGTTTGGACTTGTAGCCTGCCCTATCCTGGGGGCTCAGGGCGGGTTACAAAATGTAACCAACATTGTGTGTTACCCTCCTACCACCCCTTAAGACCTTTCCCCACCCACCATATACCTGGCCTAATAGGAAGGCTTTACGCTACCTCGGGAAAATGCTTGGGCTGGTGAATTCCCAACAAAAGAGAATTCCAGCGCTGTGGGGCAGCTGCCAAGGCAGCCCCCTACGTGCCTTGGCTATACCTGCCCATACTTGGTGCCATGTTGGGATTAGCAGGAGGCTGTTCTCAGCTGATCTTAAGGATCACTCTAAACAGGTGGGTCTGGCCTGAGGTCAGTCCCTGCCCAAGAAGACCTGTCTACATGGGAATTAACTCCAACATAAGTCCTTGATTTCCAGCTCTTCACCTTTATACATAGTCCAACTTGCCAGGCATCGCCTTCTGCTGGCCTCGCTCAGTCCCTCAAACCATCTTGGGGTCTCAGGGCTCCGCTCCAGGCATCACCCTCTGGCTAACGAACCCCAGCCCCTCCTTTCCAGGCAGCCCCTTGGCTGCGGGATGGTTCAGCCCTGGGAGACTCTGCTCCCCTCCGCCGTAGTCTCCTGGAGGCGTTCTGAGGTGGAGCTGCCAGCTCCTGGCCTTCCAGACAGCTAACCCTCTTTCGGAGCCCCCTGGCTCTGCTTTTCTGCTTCTAGGCTGGCCCTGTCACGCCCAGCCCAGCTGACCCTCCTCAGGCCCCCTCTCAGTCCCCTGTTAGCCCAGCCATAAGGCTAGCTCGGCTATGGCCTGGTTCCTGTGCCTCCACAGCACCGGTGCAGTCCGGCTGGTGCTACCTCTAGCTGGTGCGAACTCTCTTCTTAAAGGCCCTGCGTGCTCCCAACCACTCTGCCCTGCTACGCTTGCGATAGTGCAGGTTACAAAATCCCAACTTAGCTTCCTGAGCAGATGTGACAATCTCACCGTGATGCTGATCCCCGTGATCTTTACCTGCCACAACAGCTCCTTGGGGCTTCTACAAGTCAATGTAAATTAGTGCAGCCTTTCCAAAGAGGGCTGTGTCCTCTATCGCACAAGAGCACAGAGTACTCCTCTGTCACGGTCGAGAACCTTCCCGGAAAAGTGCCAGTTGCCTGCGTATTCAGAGTGTCAAAATAGTTCTGCTGCTCTAAAAAGTGTATCATTTCAGCTTGAAGCAAAGTTTTCTGTTCCAGTATTATTATTGATATAGTGCTAGGAATGTACCTGGTGCTGTAGAGTCATTCCTTGGAGGCAGGTCCCCACCGCGAGGGGAAAGACCAGGGAAAGGAGACATCGGGGTTCACAAACTTGGGAGGACACGGTTCGTTACCTTGCGCACGCTTAGCTTAGTCACAGGTGAGGAGATGCCCCTGGATGATCGGAAGGTGGTGGTAGCACATTTTTTATTTATTTATGTTTTGCCCAATGAAGTTAAAGTTTAAATATTGCCTCAATGTGATAAAATTCTGTTAAACATTGGAGTTAGAGGTGCGGAAATCAAGATGGCGGCAGTTCTGTATATCTTTATTAACCATTTCCCTCTTGTTTTTCCCCCTTGTTCTTTTATTTTCTCCCGCCCCACCATTCACCCAGATTTGGGGCAGTGGCATGTGGAGTTGCTTCGGAGCTTTACGTCTTTGGTGGAGTCAGGAGTCGCGATGATAGTCAGACCAGCGACATGGTGACGTGCAAATCTGAATTCTATCACGATGAGTTTAAAAGGTAATGAGCTTCATTCTGCTCACGGGTTTGAGCTGAAGACCATGTAGTTCTTTAGCCTAGCTGCCATTTTCTTTTGTAATCTAATAGAATATTGTAATGCACCTATTACTCCAACTATTTATTTATTTAGCATTTCTATTTCACTTTCTGTGTTCCAAGTGCTTTACAGTCCTTATCTAGTTCACCCTCACAGCAACCTTGTGAGGCCATTATTACTCCAAATATCAGTTCTTTTTACCTTGGAGTATCTGACCTGGACACTTTCATCGACAGGGGTGGACTGATTTTCAACTAAAGGAGGGGATGTTGGCACATTTATGCTTGGCAGTCATCTTGCTGTCATGCTCTACACTACATTTTTTTTTTTTTTCTTGTTGCTCATAAATCGAGACTGTCCTGTCTGTACAGGAATTGTAATTATCCAATACTGTAGATGTCTTACATAAAACATCTTCCTATTCTGTCATTATTGGAAATCATTTTAAGGGAGTAAAGGGTAGCTGTAACCATTTTTTTTAAAAAGCATTTCATCCATCATTAATATATATACAGGCCATCCCATATCTACTCAAAACCACTATTTAAGATGACTATAGCTGGCTATATCTTTTTCTTTTCTACTTTATTTACATGTGCATAACGGATATGGGGGTGGGTGGGTGGGTGGGTTATATAGTCAGTTTTGTGACCTTGTCTACATAGTAAGTTTCCCTGGCTGTTTCCGTGGGTGTTTTTATGCAGCAACAAAAAGAGATTAAAAAGTAAAATGTGGTGGTAGCTCCACTACAAATAGTGGTACCGTCAGAGAGCGCCCCCCGGTGGGGCCTCAGACAGGGCGGCTCGTGTCGCGCTGCAATAAGCAGGGGCGGGTGCAGGAGCCGGCAAAGGGATGATGGGGCTGCTTGGGGGGAGAAGCTATTGCCCCGTCTGAAGGCCAAGGAGAAGCCCTGCCCCGGCGTCAGGCACGCTGATGCACGTGCGGTGGTTGGAGGCGGGTTGGGCCCAGCCCTGCACGTAGTAGCGTGACTCAGGGCGGGGGCCTATAAAGGCCGCCGGCGGGCCCTGGAGCCGCCGGCGGGCCCTGGAGCCTCCGCCGGTAATCGTCCTCGAGAGACTGGCCCCTGGATTGTTTGGCGGTTGAAACCTGTTGCTTAGAAATCTGTTCCTCAGACTTACCCTTGGAGAGATTGGAGAGTGCGCCTGAGTTTCTTGTGTCTTCCCCTGTTCCCGAGTGAGACAGTGGTGAGTGCGTGTGAGTGTGTCTCCCTCTCTGTTGTAAGTCTTGGCCTGTGGATTGTAACGAACTGAACCCTCTCTCCTGTACCCTCGTAGTTGGTCCCAGGGATATTATTGTCCGGCACCTCGATTCCTTGAAGCCTGCAAGTACCTGTCCCCCACTGCCCCTGATCCCCATTGTCCCGTTCCCAGCTCCTTCCCCTCCTCCCCTCGCCAGGTGGGGTGAGGGGTTTTCTCTCCCCCACCTAACTTATAACCTTTATTTATATATGGCTAGCCCTGTTTTAAATATTTTAAATATTTTTTTGTACTGAGTGTTTTAAATTGTTTTTATTGTTGTAAGCCGCCCCGGGCTGCATGGCAGGAGTTGGCAGGATATAAATCTATTAAATAAATAAAAGCTTCACGGTTTCCTGAGTCCTGTGCATTCCCCTGAGCGAGTGGAGTTTTGTATCTATTTTTCCCCCTTTTCCTTTTGGGGCAATTGGCTTGCTCTCGCAGTCCCTAGGATGAGTCGGGTTGCCCTCTGATTAAGGGGGAAAGCCCACCTAACACCCTGAGGGACCTTTTCCCACCGGAGTCTTGCGAGAAAGCCGCGTCACTCCCGTGTCTGTGTGTGGTTGTGTGTGCTTCCCTCTCCTTATACCCCCTTCTTCCCCTATATCCGTGACAGGTGGGGGTCAATCTAGCATTTTTCTGTTTCCATAACTGTCGCTTCTGGTTCTTGAAATACTTCACAGCTGCATCTCACTTTCAAACATTGCTTGGCGTTAGGACACCAGCTTCCTCCCCTAATACAGTAACCTTTTAAAACATTTTGTTGCATTTTTTTTATCTTTAACGTTTTTTTGGGTGCTGGTCCTGACAGGTGATGGGCTACACCACTGCCACCTAGTGGTCTTCCTATTATTGGCACCGTAGTGTACGCTATCCTAAGAGCATCGGATTAGGATGTTTGTTATAGAATTTGTTCGGTCTTGTAAAGCCAATAAATAGTTAAGAATATTCAGTAGAATGAATGACCAGGTTTTAAGTTATATTTTGAAATAACTGATGGTATTGGTTCCTGTGAATGTAGTGAACAAAGCTGGTAGTGTAAATTTTCCTATAAACTGGTCATGTCTTTTAAATGTAAATCTTTATCCCTCATGGTCTCCAGAAAAGTGAGCATTTATTTCTGCTCCTCTTGAATTCTGTGGGAACTTTGCAAGGATCAGGATTTCAGCCTTGGGAGTAGTAAGATTTAAAGTGAAGATTTATGGGCCAGGTTTTCAAGCTCTGCTTTGCAGATGCAGATAACTATGGTGGGTGAAGTCAGGTGTTTGAACCTCTAAATGACCTAAACATTCATGGCAAACTTTGTGTGTCCGCTTATTTGTACCGGTAAAAATGAAGGACTTCTGAAGGCAGGAATGAAAATTTGTCCACTAGTACTTTGGTAATTGTAGTTGGAAGTGGTGGTATTCTTATACTGCTATTTGCCAAAAGAGGGGGCTGTTTTATCACATTAATTTTCATTTTCATTAACCTCGATAATATAAACCGTTGTTGG
This sequence comes from Sphenodon punctatus, assembly GCA_003113815.1. NCBI lineage: Eukaryota > Metazoa > Chordata > Lepidosauria > Sphenodontia > Sphenodontidae > Sphenodon > Sphenodon punctatus. The sequence continues at coordinate 15,515,275 of QEPC01000412.1, read as the reverse complement.
TGTTTTTAAATACATTCAGTATACTGCATAGTTTTGAATAGATTTAGAAACATCCACTGGTAGTTTTAGAACTGAGGCCGCTTTTACGCATGACAAAAATGGGTTCTTATAAGTGCTCGAGATAATGCTAGGTGTTATAAATGCTGGAGTTTTGTAATGTGTGAATGCACTATTCCCCTTTCATGCAGCAAGATCTTGCTGCATAAAAGGGGAATAGTGAATTTGCACATTACAAAACTCCAGCATTTATAACACCTAGCATTATCTCGAGCATTTATAAGAACCCATTTTTTTCATGTGTAAAAGTGTCCTGAGAGAAGTTTTAGAGAATATAAAACTGCATCTTTTGATAAGGCCAGGTAACGCTGATGATCTTAGGGGAAAGATGGATGTTGATCTGGTGACATAGCCAGTACATGACAAGCCTCAAAAATAATACAAAATCGAGACAGACTGTTTCTGGGGGAGACTGGAAAAACATGAAAAGCTGTTGTGTCTCATTGAAGTCACACTCTATGATGTGGCTTTATGTGAAATTTCAGTGCCATTTTACTGAGCACGAGTTCCATCTTGGATAGGTTTCAATATAGGAAAGTCTCGTCTCTTCTGTACTAAAAACTGGCTTCTCCGTAACTCTAATAGCACAAAAATAAGAAGGTAAGACATGCCACACTGGATCAGTGGTCATTGAGCCCAGCATCCGGTCATCGAAAGGTCCATGCTCCGTTGCTTTGGAAGAGTGCCCAACGGGTCATAACGGGGTGCCCATATAACTGGGTCTCTATTCTCATAGTAATTAGCACATGTGAGCATGCACTGTTCTGCTTTTATCTCATGTGAACATTCGTGCATGACCAGGTTGCCCGATGTAGCTTTTACAATGATGGGTTTTCTCATTGGGTGAAAGTGGTATAGTGCATCCTCACATGCATTAATTCCTTTGAAAATAGCTTAACTTATTCAGAATTTAAAATAGAGCTTCACAGATGTTTTCCTGCCTCCCAAGTTACTTGTGGAAGTGGCCTCAGAAGCTGTCCTTGACCGACTTGACTAATCACCACTTTATGGACCTTCCTCCAAGAATTTATCCAGTCCTTGTTTGAACCTACCTCCTCTACTGATTTTCTCAACATCCTCTGGCAACAAGTTCTACAAGTTTAAGTGTCCAATGAGTGAAAATAACGACTCTCTACCTTGGAAGATGTGTTAATCCGAGTAACAAATGTTGTTTGGAAGGCAATTGGTTTGTTCGCACAGTAATTGAGCATGACCTGCAAAGTGGATGGACATAATGGAATGTCAAGAAAATGGCACTTGTTAAAGATCTCTTTAAAGAAAGCCTTCCTTTTATTGAAGGGGAAATAAATGCAGAGGCATGAGATCCCAAAGCCAGTCGAAAGATGGGGAACATCCAAGTTTCTGTCTAGTTTTAAAGTGCTTGGATAATAGAAGAGCAATTTTATCTTCCGAGTACAGCTGGAATTTGCAAATAATTGGGGTGTGTTTATTAAGGACAACTGTCAAAATGATCATATTTAAGGATCTAGGAGTCTTTTTGAACATATTCAATGTAGCGGCAGCAGTGAGATTGGGGATAATGCAGATAATCTAGCCGTGTATGATCCAAAAATCGTTCAGCCCTTTAGAATATTTGTTGTGCACTCGAACCACACAAAGAGCCAATTATTGTTGGGCAGACAGACAGCAGTGTGTGCTGCTAAGATTTATTTTATTGATTTCAATTTAGAGTCCCCTCATCCCTCAGAGTGGATAACAAAATGTACATAAAAAACATAAATAAAATGAATTTTAAAGCCTTAACTGTATTAACTGCTGTGGAGCAGACAACAAGACTTACCTCTCGGTGTGTCCGTGTGGTATGGAATGGATGGGATGATGGAACTTGCAAGAGAGCATCCCTGGCTGACCTTAAGTGTCACAGTGAAACTTAAGGGAGAAGCTGTACTTTAAATATGTATTATTATTAACAAACATTTATATAGCGCCAGCAGTGTACCTGGCACTTTACAAAGTAATAAAATAGACATGGTCCCTGCCCCTAGGGCTTACAATCTGAGCGACAGGAGCTGGGGGAGAGACTTAGGAAGGGGAACAGAGGGAGAGACAAGGGGTCTAACATTCATGAAGATGCGAGGTCTCAAGTGCACGTACTTGGCTTGGTTACGATGAGAATGACAGCAGGCAGGTCCATGTTGCAAGGATAAGGGTAAACAGATCGTAGGTATAGGAATAGTGGCTCAGCAGGATAAAGAGTCAGACAGAGCAGAGCGAAAGAGGTGAGTTTTAAGGAGAGATTTGAAGGTATGAAGGGAGGGGGCAAGGCGGATGTGGACAGGGAGGGAGTTCCAGGCATGGGGGGCAGCAAGTGAGAAGGGACGAAGGCGCTTAGGGGAGCAGGGAAGGCGTGGAAGGGTGAGAGAAGGGACAGAGGAGGAGCGAAGTGCACGGGCTGGAGTATGGAGGGCGATAAGTGCAGAGAGGTAGGGGGGAGCAAGGTTGTGAAGAGCTTTATAGGTGAAGACTAGGAGCTTGTGCAGGATTCGTTCAGGAAGGGGAAGCCAGTGAAGCGAAGAGAGGAGGGGCTGCACATGGTCGAAGCGACTGGCGAGGTAGATGACCCTGGCAGCAGAGTTTTGGACAGAGATGAGGGGAGAAAGGTGAGACCGGGGAAGGCCAGTGAGAAGGAGGTTACAGTAATCGAGGCGAGAGATGACCAGAGCATGAACAAGAGTTTTGGCAGACGAGACAGAGAGAAAAGGGCGAATCTTAGCAATGTTATGGAGGGAGAAGCGACAGGATTTAGCAACAGAGTCAATGTAGGGTTTAAAAGAAAGGGCTGAGTCAAAGATGAAGCCTAGGCTACGGGCTTGGGGGACAGGCAGGATGGTGACTCCATCAATAGTTATTGACAGTGAGGAAGGAGAGGAAGGATGAGGGGGGAAGATAAGGAGTTCAGTTTTAGCCATGTTGAGTTTGAGTTGACGTTGAGACATCCAGGTAGAGATGTCAGAGAGACAGTTGATGAGACGAGCTTGAACAGAGGGAGAGAGAGAGGGAGTAGAGAGATAGAGTTGAGTGTCATCAGCATAGAGGTGGTATTGGAAGCCATGGGAGGCAATGAGTTTGCCTAAGGATGAGGTATAGATCGAGAAGAGGAGAGGGCCAAGAACAGAGCCTTGAGGAACACCAACTGAGAGGGGGAAGGAGGAGGAGGCGGAGTTGGAGAGAGACACATTAAAGGAGTGGTCAGAGAGGTAGGAGGAGAACCAGTTATGGACAGAGCCACAAAAGCCAAGGGAGTGAAGGGAATCCAGCAAGAGTGATTCTGCCCCAACTCATTTGGGGCTTTTTAGGTCAATACCAGCACCTTGAATTGTACTAGTATCCTAATTGTATTATTATTATCTATGATTAATAAGAATTTATATGGTGACCGCAAGTATACCTGGTACTTTACAATTGTGATTAGAGACAGGTCCCTGCCCAGTGGGCTTACAATCTAAGATGGGACACAGGTTCAGGAAGAGATGGGGGGGGGGGAGGTGGTGAATGGACGGACACATTTCCATTTATTACAAATGGGGAACTGAGGCTGAGAGGTTGTGACTTGCCCAAGGCCACTCATTGAGTTCATTGCTGAGGTGGGGTTCAAACCCTGGCTTTCCAGGACCAAGTCCAGCACCTTATCCACTACACCCCATTCATTGCATGACCAGATACCTGTACGGTATTGTCTGGCAGATGCTGAAATTCTTATCGATATGCTCATAGCAAAAGACAGAACTCCGCCTGGGCACAAAAAGCCTATTATTGCTTGTGTTGGCCCAGCAGTTCTGATAGGAACCCAGCAAGTGCTACATACTCGCAGATTGCAAAGATGTGAGGTTGGTTACAGGTAGTAGATGCTGGAACGGTTTGTACGTTGTCATGAAGCACAGCCCCTTCTGTCGATGGAAACCATTTTCTTTCTCATTAAATCCCCAGCTGTCAATTCTGCCATTTAATGTAGCTGTTATTTCACTTACGTAGCAATGTTGTATGCAATTCGCTTCCTACGTCCTTCAATAGCAGTCTAAATCCTGGACTCTATGACTACGTTAGAGAATTTAGGCCAAGGTTCTATAGCCTGACCTACGCAGGAGGATATTTATACACTCAGTCGGAGCTCAGCATGGGCGAGGGGGGAGGCTTTGTGCAGATCAGACTGTAGGAGTGGGATGAATCCTTACTCTTCATAAAAGTACAGATTGAACCTGGTCTCTATGTAAGAATTTGTTCCGCCCAGCCTTTGGGGAGGGAGACGGGGAGGGTAGGGTGGGTTAAAGGGGGGGGGGATTGGTTCTGCCTTTTTAGTATTTTTAATGAATTTTAATTGTGACTTGTGTGATTATGTATGTTGTAAGCCACCCTGAGTTGCTCTGTGAGCAGGAGGGTTGTGGGATAAAAGAAAATGGAAATAAATATATTTCCATCCCCACTAAACAATGTGTGAAGCATTTGATGATGAGATGGTTTGCTGTGGAAGTTTGCCAAAAGCCTGAGCATTTTCCAGAGGCCATGCAAATCTAGCCGGATCTTTAGGAAGCGGGGATAGGGTTTGGGAACTGCTTTTAATTGGGAATTTATACAGTCTGTATTTCTGAGGCTTATTCTCCTATATTTTATACAATATTAAAACTATGGGGTAAACCATCCTGAGCCTTCAGGGAAAGGTGCACTAAAAATCAGATAAATGAAATCTGCCTGGCTCCTGCCCTGTCCACCATAAGAGGCAGCATTTTATGGATGGTGTTCAAAATGTTACATTTGACGGGGGCCCTGTTGACCTGCACTTCAATTGGCGAACTTCAATCAGATTCAGGTGTCAGATCTCTGAGGGGTAATTTCTTGTAGCAATTTTTGTTTCCGCTGTGGGAAAGGCCTTGACGTAGGAGAGACTGACTGTACATAGTGACATCAAAAGCACAGCAAATTAAAAAGCTCCCGCCCCCTTGGGGTACTTACGGCAAGAGTTACTTTAACAATAGCAGATACAGGATTTTGAGACCATCGCTTTAATTCAGCTGGTGCAGAATGTGGCGGCCCGGCTCCTGGTGGGGCTGGACCGTCAAGAGCACATTACACCAGTGCGACGATCTCGGCACTGGCTGCCAGTAGTCTTCCAGACCCGATTCAGAGTGTTGGTTTTGACCTACAAAGCCTTACACGGTCTGGGCCCTGCCTATTTGCGAGACCGCCTCACTCCCCGGGTTCTGGACCGGTCATTTAGGGACACCCTGTTGGAGGTCCCTCGGGTTTCCCGGTGGGCCACGCAGGACAGGGCGTTCTCGGTGGCCGCACCGCGCCTCTGGAACTCCCTCCCGGTCAGGGACCCGTCTCGCCCCAGACCTCCCGAGTTTCCATAGGAACTGTAAGACCTGGCTGTTCGGTCAGGCGTTTGGCGAGGGAGAAGGGTGAGGGTGGTGGGTGTTAAGGGTTTCCCCCCCATTTTTATTCTTTGGTTTTGTTTTATAATGTGTTTATGTATTTTATATTGATTTTGTTAGCCGCCCCGGGCTGTCTGTGGCAGGAGGGGCGGGGTATAATTTTTTTAAATAAATAAAATAAGGCTGCTGCATCCTGATTCTTGCACTTCCGAATGTCGCTCTTCGTGCCCTATTATGGATTCAGCCATTTGCAATACCTCCTTGTTCATGTTCACCAAGAACTTTATAAAAAAGATGAAATTCAAGGATCCTCTTTCTTTCTTTTGATTAACTTTAAGATGTACAAAATGCATGTTAATTTCCACGTGCTTTATCACACCTATGTGGTCGTTCTACACTTCGGATGGGGCTGTTGCCCCTCTTCGTTTGGATCTGATTTCAGCAGAGCTATTTTCAGAACATAAATGTACAGAGTGCTGTTTCTAGAGGTGCTTTCTAAATTTTTAAAGGCGGATCATTCTTCATTGGGTGTTTTTCAGACTGCCCCCTGCTCCACTTGTGCTCCACCGCACGGCCCATGTAAAGGACCCCCCCTGGCGTGAGGTGGAGTAGGACCAGAGTAGGCACTGCCAGCTCCGCTCGTAGTTCTCCGGCGCATCCCCGAGCACCGTGAACAGATCAGGCTGCCCGAAGCTCTGGCCGGGGCAGAGCAGCAGTTCGTCTAAAGAGCGACCTGCTGCTGCAGCTTTACTCCCAGCTGATGGTTGCCCTGGCAGCTGCCATAAAGCTGTGGGCAGCAGCATAGAGCGGCTGTCGATCCGCCCACAGCTCTGGTGTGGCGAGGGTGGCACGCACGGGCAGACTGCGGTGTGCAGTGGCAGGCTCCGTTTCAACCCACCTGGAGCAGATCGGTCCATCTAGTACCCATTGTGGTGTATTTGTCTGCTGGTTTGCGCAATATGTAAAGTAGCAACCCGGAGCCTAGTCAAATTTTGATGAAATGTCTTGTCTTTTTTTTTGTTTTTTTTTGTTTCTTCTTAGTATAAACAATGAAAGCTTCTGTAAGCATTCCTAAAAAGCTGTGGCTATTTTTAAGTACATGCATTTTTCAGGGTAAAGGGAAGAGGGGATTACAGTTTATTTTGCCATCATTTCTTGGATCCGATCTGCAGTAGCAGAGTTGTTAAGCTATCGGAGCCTTGTGTCCATATAGGTTAACATACCATGAATTTTTGATGTAAGTGAATACAAAATTTCAATTGACTTGTCATGTCATTTCCATTCAGACCAGATGATAAATTGAACTGGGGACCCTTTAAGAGAGAAGCTGGGTTCTGGTTTAAGAAATAGGGTTTTTATATGTCATTGTGAAAAATTAATTTACTTCCCATTTATACAGTGGCCCTGAGTATTCCTTTTCCGTGTTGTCCTTTCACCCAAATGTTACCGTAATTGGTGGTTTTCAAAAAATCAAATTTAAACTGCCTACCAAGGTTGAAGTGACAACGAGTCTCTCGGGCATAATGAAATATCGGTCCCTTGTTCTGGGAGGCAATAATAGTGAAGTCTGTGGGCTGGCTCAACAAAAGACAAACTATTTGGGAACAGAGAAAATCTTCCCCAAGGTTATCTCCCTGATTTTCACCTGAACATTTTGTGGTTGCTATCTGAAATGCTACGGGGCGAGTTTTAAATGCTGATGTTTGTGTAAATCTGGAGTTTGTGGTGAGAAGTCCTCCAACTAGACCCTTGCTGTCCCATGGTTCCTCGTGGCTAGCTTTCTGTTCTGTTTCGGGGGCCGGGGGTCTTTGTTTTCTTTCTGGATAGGGGAATCATGGGATGAGCTGACCCACCCCAACCAAGTGTAGCATAAGCTTGTGGTAACTTACCAGGGGTTAATGTGTTCATGTGGACACGGAGTGCCTTGCGTTGATTTATCCAGGAGGTAAAGAGCTACAAAATGTGGATTTCCTGTGAACAAACCTTCTGATCCTTTTCTTCCATGACATGCCCTTAAGTCAGGAAGGATAAGCCTCAAGGTGTCGACACACAATGAGGGATTTAGTGTGGCCTACTTTTCTCTGTCTTGAGCTGGAAGCTCTAAGTAGGGGACGGTTTCCATTAGTCCTTGGGATATACAGTACTTAGAGTTGGGGATAAAAAGAAAGGCAGTGTCAGATCTATGAAATTTGGGACCCTGCGTGGAGTGGTCATGTTGTCCCACTCCTAACATTGGACACACATTTGAGCCTTGTGCGGTTACATGTTTGATGCGATTTTGGCTCTGACCTTAAGGAAAGGAAACAGTTTGCCATGATCTAATATGCTTAGATTTCACTGAGTTTGTGGCCTGATGGTACTATGGATGGGGCTGCCATGGAGGCAGCCTTTTTAGCAGAGATGTTTTAGCATCCATGGTCGGCTTTTAATGCAATGAGGAGAGAGGTAAGGGATACTGCGGAGTTCCAAGAGTACTGTTGACATCATCCTGGGGGGTAACATAGCATTTTCTCCTCATATCTCTGCATCCTCCTCCTGCTGAGTAGCTCTACCGTTGGCCGCTAGGAGGCAGATGATCTAATTTTTCTTTCTGCGCCTGCGTCCACGGAGCTACCCTGCTCTTCACCAGTCCGTCATCTGCCTTCAGGCCGTTAGGACGCGCGTCGGTTCCAGGAACCTAGGAGAGACAGTAGGATAATCGTTAGAACCTATTCTTCGGCGGGGCACTTGGGGTTAGCGATCCCGGACGCTGTCTCGGGTATCGCTCGGCCAGGCCACAAAACGAATTCACCTTTTTTAAAGAAAAAGAAAAACCCCGCCGGCTCTCTCGCAGTTCGCTGGGGAGCAGGGGACACTGCCTTCCCCTTCCTGGTTTAGCGGGAAGCCATCCAGCTAGCGGCGATCCCCCCGCCTTTGTCGGCTCAGGGACAACGCTGCTGGGCCCTTCCGACAAAAGAGCCCCTCCATTTCCAAAGAAAAAAATAGATAAATAATTAATAAAATACGGAGGATGAGCTCAGCCGAAATGCAACCAGCCCCCACTCCCACCCACGCAGGCGGGTTGGAGGCGCAGTCCCCACAAGAGGGCTCACAAGAACCTCAGGTACCCTCTATGACTTCCCTAGCCCATACTATGGGGGAAATTATGCCCTCCGTAAAGACCCTCACCCAGGCTAGGTACAAAAAAGGCGGGAAAAGAAAGCGAGCTTCCCCCGAGCCTGGGCCTGCAAAGAAACGCTTGAGGGCGGGAAGGTCCTCAGGGACTAACAGGAAGGCAAAAGCCCCACTAGGGGGAGCAAGGGGACAGATTTTTACTTCTCCTCAGGATTCTGAGGCGGAGGAGCAGAGGAGTGAAAAGGAACAGGCCTCCACTTCTCAGTCGCAGTCCCTTTCCAGCTCAGCATCTGACTCTTCACAGGGGGAGTCTGAGATGGAGGAAGGGGAATGGGTAGAGCCTATCGCAGACCCCAAGGATAGGGAGCGACAATTCCCGGCCCACTACAGAGAGGAATTACTCTCTCAAGTAATTAAAACGCTCCAGCTTAAAGAAAAACCCTCTAAAGAGGACTCCTCCGAATCACAGGATGAGGAGGAGACTAGGGATTACATGCCTTCAGTGCATGGTAAAGATCAGGGCCTGCCCCTCGACAGGGCTTTCGAAAGAATTGTCCTGGAGGAGTGGAAACACCCTGATAAGTCCTTCAAAATGAATAGAACCCAGAATTCCCTGTACTCCTTCTCCAGGAGAAAGGAGCCTTTATTCAAGAGCCCAAAGATAGATGCAGCTGCCACCTCCCTAGCCCGACAGACGGTTTTCCCAACCGAGGGAGACTGTCATCCAAAAGATCCTACAGACGGGGGTAGACTCAGCACTAAGAAGAGCTGTGGAGTCCACGGCTGCCTCCCTGAAAGTAAACATTGTGGCATCCTACGTTTCAAGGGCCCTCCTTGCGTGGATGCAGGAGGCACAAGACCCTGAAATTTCAGATAGAAGGTCACAAAAGCTATCTTCCCGCATCTGTATGGCCACCGCCTTTCTGGCAGATGCAACCACAGATGGGCTCACTTGGTCGGCTAGGGCTATGGCAAATGGGATAGCAGCCAGACGAAGGGTATGGCTCCGCTCTTGGCAGGGGGAGACACCAGCCAAGAATCTCCTGACCTCTGCCCCTTACAAGGGTTCAAAACTCTTTGGGGTATGCCTTGAGAAAGTCCTGGAGGAAGCAAATTCGAAGGATAAACCCAAGACCCTCCAACAAGTGGCTCCTCGAAGAGGATTTTTTCGAAGCCAACCCTTTAGATTTAGGGGTTTTGGCACTAACAGGAGAGGGCATTTTCAAAGCCACAGGGAGTTTACTTCCAGTTTCTCCTTTCTCGAGAGAGGCTTCAGAGGGGGCAGATTCAACAGACGGAGATCCAGGAGGGCCAGCTCCTCCCAGACTAGACAGAAAGCCTGACTGTTCCACCCCAGGGGTGGGGCGCAGGCTACAACAGTTCAAAACTCAGTCTCCGATGCCTGGGTAGTATCCTGCATCACAGATGGGTACTGCATAGAGGTAGAACTTCCCCCAAGACAAAGGTTCGTTGCTTCTCCAACCTCCAAGAACCCAGAGAAATACCTTGCCCTGGTATCAGAGATACGCAGGCTTCTGGAAATTCAAGCTATAGAAAGAGTACCCAAGCAAGAGCATTTCTTGGGCGTTTATTCCATCTTGTTCCTAGTGGAGAAGAAGCTGGGAAAATGGAGGGCCGTCCTCGACCTAAAAGGCCTAAACAAGACGGTAAAAAAGAAAAGATTCAAGATGGAAACAGCCCTGTCAGTGTGCTGGAACCTACAGAAGGGCGGCTGGATGGCATCCCTGGACCTCAGGGAGGCTTATCTCTATGTCCCTATATATGGAATCCACACAAACGATGGCTCCGATTCTCATACAACAGAGAACACTGGCAGTTCAGGGCCCTCCCATTCGGCCTCTCCTCGGCACCCAGAACCTTTACAAAGATTTTGGCCCCGCTGATTCCCAATCTCCGCAGCGAGGGCACTCATATCTATGCCTACCTGAATGACATACTGATCAGGGGCAGCTCCCCCTTGATAGTGGAAAAGCACCTGGACAAGACCATTTCATACCTGGAAAAACCCGGCTTCATCATAAACAGGGAAAAGAGCCACCTCATCCCGAGCCGCAGGCTGGAGCATCTAGGTATACTAAGATTTACCTCCTCCGATCGAGCATTCGTACCACAAGAGCGGAGAAAGAAAATTCTGAGCCTGATCAGATTACTACAGCAGAAAACACGAATGAGACTCAAAAGACTTGCGAGCCTGCTGGGACTTCTAGTATCTTGCATAAGTCAAGTAACTTGGGGTCGATTCAACCTTCGCCCCTTGCAGAAGCAGCTAAGAGGTATGCAGAGAGAACTCACTCTGGGTTTGAACCCATGGGTCCCCGTCCCACCAGAGCTAAAACACTCCATGTCCTGGTGGTTAGACCCAGAAATCTTCCAGGCAGGAGTACCACTTGCAGAACCGGACAGAACAGTACTGACAACCGATGCCAGCCTCCAGGGGTGGGGGGGGCACTCGGGGATTCACTCAGCACAGGGACTGTGGTCCAAGATGGACTCGAACAAGTCAATCAACTACCTCGAACTCAAGGCAGTCTGCCTATCATTGCGCCAACTACTGCCGACATTTCCTTCGAGTCACCTTCTGATATACACAGACAACGTAACGGCGAAGGCGTATATAAATCACCAAGGGGGATCGAGGTCGAGAGAGTTGCACCGGGAGACAATCAAGCTCTTCAGGTGGGCACAAACACACCTATCGTCATTGAAAGCCTTGCACATCAAGGGTCTGGAAAACAAAAGAGCCGACTGGTTGAGCCGCCAGACTCAGGACCCCCACGAGTGGACCCTGGACAGATCCGTGTTCCAGTAGATTGGTTTGGTCTACCCGTGATGGATCTGTTTGCGACAAGGGAAAACACTCAGGTCCCTCAATTCATGTCGCAAGGGAGGTGTCCGGAAGCGGAGGGCTTCGATGCGCTGAACCATCTGTGGCCCAGAGGCCTCTTGTATGCTTTTCCTCCAATTCCCTTGATCCAGAGAACCATAACCAAGGCAATCGGGGAACAAGCTCATCTTGTACTGATCATCCCATGGTGGCCCAGGAGACCGTGGTTCTCCAAACTCATAGAACGCAGCCACTCACGATACCACAGACTGCCACTGATTCCAACTCTGATCACCCAGGGCCCAGTCTGCTCAGCAGAAATACAGACATTAAAATTAACAGTGTGGAACTTGAACGGGCAGCACTGAGGAAAAAAGGGATACTCGGAGGGAATACTGAATATTATCCAGCGTTCCAGAAAGGCGGCCACGAGAAGAAGTTACCAAGCCACCTGGAAAATGTTTGCTGCCTGGTCGCTTCAGTTAAATAGGAACCCTACCAGGGCAGGAGTAGTTCAAGTCCTAGAGTTCCTGCAGCTGGGGTTGGAAAAGGGACTTAGAGCTAACATGTTAGCCAGGCAGGCAGCTGCCATCGATTCAGTCCTTAGACCAGTATCGGGCAAAATAGTATCTTCACACAAGAATGTGCAGCTAGAGCAGCTAGATTAGAGCAGCTAGATTAATTTGTCCTCCGGTGGTACATAGAGTGCCCTCTTGGGATTTGAACTTGGTCCTAGAGGCCTTGACAAAACCTCCTTTTGAGCCTTTAAGGCATATATCGTTATAGTTGTTGACACTAAAAGTGATTTTTCTCGTTTCAGTTACTTCAGCTAGACGGGTTTCCGAGCTGGGCGCTTTGTCCATGGAGGACAACTTTTGTATTTTCAAAAAGGACTCTGTCACCTTACGTCTGGATCAGGCCTTCCTTCCTAAAATTAATACCATATTCCACAGGTCTCAGGAGGTTATTTTACCCTCCTTCTGCCCAAATCCTGCCCACCTGAAGGAGAGGGCATGGCATACCTTGGATCTCAGACAAACCCTTAAATCTATCTGGCTAGGACCAAAGGGTTCAGACTATCCACGGCCCTATTTGTGAACATTAGGCGAGGATACCAGGGACGCAAAACTTCAAAAACCCTGATCTCTAAGTGGTTGAAGCAGGGTATCATTGAAGCGTATAAGGCTAAAGGAAAAGTCCCTCCCCTCCAGATTTGGGCGCACACTGTGCGTAGCACTGCCACTTCGTATGCTTTTAAAGCAAGAGCCTCATACGAAGAAATCTGCAGGACGGCCACGTGGTCCTCCATCCATACCTTTGTGAGGCACTATAAAATAAATGTTTTTCAATCTGCAGAAGCTGCTTTCGGTAGAAGGGTGTTGCAAGCGGTACTGGAGTCCTCCGGTGCTGTTGGCGCCCACCCTTAACTGTTTTCAGGAGTGCTTGGGTACGTCCCAGCAGGAGGAGGATGCAGAGATATGAGGAGAAAAGAGAATTGGTAGCCTACCTTAGGTGAATTCCTTTCTCTCATATGCTCTGTATACTCCTCCGTCCCTCCCTGCCAAACAGCACAAATTCGGATCAGGGGGCGGGGGGACTGGTACCTTACTTAATTGGTCTAAGTTTTCTTCAATATTGTGGTAGATATTACATTAATAGTTAGAGAGAGAGTTCAAGGGAGTTAACCATTATTTGTTCTAGAGTTTTATATATATATAATAAGAGAAATTTACAGCTTGTGAACGGACTGGTGAAGAGCCGGGTAGCTCCGTGGACGCAGGCGCAGAAAGAAAAATTAGATCATCTGCCTCCTAGTGGCCAACGGTAGAACTACCCAGCAGGAGGAGTATGCAGAGTATATGAGAGAAAAGAATTCACCTAAGGTAGGCTACCAATTCTCTTATCGGTCCTTAAAATCATGTGAAGTGCCCAGATAGACATTGCCATGGCTGCCTGTATCCATGAGTAACCCCCAGTTTTAAAATAAAATGCTGCAATGATGAGTTAGACTTTCATAAAACCTTTTATCTGGCTTCTGGTGATTCAGTGCAAGTTTCCATGGGAACTGCAGCCACCAGCTGAGGAGTCAGAGCTTTGGTAAATTTTAAGCCACTGCTGGCAGCTGATCTTGATGGAACGTGTTGGAAAAACCATGCTCTTGTGGACTTGAAGGGACACCTTGAAGCTCTTAACGTCTGTATTGAGTTACCTTGGAGGATGAGGCGAAGGTGGGAGAGGAAACTGCTGTTTAGTTTCCATAGGTTTTGGGTCTAGGGAGAGTGAGGGTGCCACGTTGGTAGGAAATGTAAGCGACAGAGCCACAAGTTCAGTTAACTTTTTATTGGATTGTAGCATGGAAGGAGTCAAAACATGGGTTTGACGGGGGGTGGGGGCAGGTATCTTTAAAAATTTACTGAAATGCTTTACTTTCACCAATGAGATCAATAGGCGCACTTAACTTGGAGCTCCTTTGGCAAGCAGTAGAGCACTATTGGCAGGTTGGTCTTTGCAAGGACACGCTTGGTCTAAAATTCCCCTGAATTCAGTCTCGGATGGTATGTTTTCAGCACCGTGCATCTTGAGTAGACGTGAGGAGGACTGAGGTGACCAAGGTTAAAAGTACAATCTGGGGCGCTAAACTTGATTAGTTGGAGATGTCAATGACTCATAGTCTTTCCTACTTTCTTCCACCTTTTAAAATAATAGCGGTTGTGCATTCCCAGCTTGTTACTTGTAAATGGGTAACACAGAAAGAGAACAGTCAACCATTCTCTAATTAACCCAAATGTTCAGATCTATCAATGAAACATGGAATGTCTGACTTCCCCCATAGCAAATGTCAGTATTGCATGGGGTAAAATCCAAGTCATGTTTACATGATGGTTTAGGAATAAGAGTCCCAGCTGAGAAAGGGTTCACTTGCAGAATTGTTTCAGTTTTGAATACTGATGGATTACGTTGCCGTCCAGTTATGCTTTGATGAACTACTTCAGGTTAATACGTTTTTCCCCATCACAAGAATTTCTTGCAGTATTTATTTATTTATTTATTTATTTGATTTTTACCCCGCCCCTCCTGAACACAGCTCGGGGCGGCTTCCAACAATAAAATCAATAAAAACAATTTAAAACATATAAAATATATTCTCAAATATTAAAACAAATATTAAACAGGGCCAGGGATACAACAATAAATTAAACACAAACATTTGGGCAGGGGTGATAAAAGATCCCCTACTCCCTCCCCCCCTCCCCAAAGGCCTGGGCAAACACCAAAAGGCTTGGGGCCAGGCGAGCTTCCTCCAGTAGGGAGTTTCAAAGACGCGGCCCGGCCACCGAGAATGCCCTCTCCATTGTGGACCCCCGCTTAACACGGGGGACCTCCAAGAAGGCACCCCCGGTAGACCGAAGGGTCCG